>JAPFBL010000049.1:3865000-5110307 GCA_026182355.1 Hermatobates lingyangjiaoensis | reverse complement strand
CGCTTTGTCTGAAACAAATAACTTCAAATTTAAGTGATCTGTATGTTAAAAGCTTTTATAAAATCAATTTAGGTAAGTACACTCGATTCAGTGATTTGTAGAGTACAAAATGAAATGCTTTTTTTTTTTCATAATTATGCTAAACTTATTTTTCATATTAAACTAAATTTTGACTGGTTCAAATATGGAGGAACGATTACCATATGGAGCTGGAATATCCAAAAGAACTAGTAATTATTTAAATATCCATGTAAATATTTATTTACAAAAATAGATTCTTTTCATTACATTATTACTAACGAAATAATTTATAATAAGATACCTTGAACCCAGAGTTGTTGTACAGTAGAATGAATTACAGCACTTTTGAGTCCAACACAAAAGGATGCTAATAAAAGGGTGGCAACAAAAATCACTTTTCCAGGGTGACAATGAACTAGGCAACCCAAATGGAAGAGTTCAGCTTGTAGTCTAGTACGAACCCATATTGCTGTTCTTGATCCACCAGCCTTTCCCTGAACAAGAAAAAATCAACAATATTTACGAAACATCGAGAGAAACGTTTTCCCTTTACTTATAAAATGTACAACTTGAGTATACTGGAGTATACAGTATGCGTATACTGGAGTAATTTATTATTAGCACAAATATAAAAAAATCAAATATCAGAAAAATGACTGCTATTGTTTTTAAAACGCCCCTAATACGAGGAAGAGGAGGAGGTCCTCAAGAAACTTGCTTCCATCCAGTCACAGGCGGGTAGACATAATCTAATTGGGTTCAATGGACCTTGGATCGTGAAAACCATCAACACCTCAAAACATATTTCCTGATCAGCACTATACTTTATTTTTTAAGGAACTAACAAAATGATGCTGATGTTAAGGAACTAAAAACATTCTTTAAATATAATCGTCCAAAAAATATAATTTTTATTATTGTTGTAGGCCTACCGCACACAAAACAAGAAAAATTTTCAAACTTATAACTAAATATATTACATATATTTTTATATAAATAATATATTTATAACAAAACTTATTCTAAAATACTTAACCAAATTGGTACACTACGTTGAGGAACGATGTAACGTCCCTGTCCAAAGAACACATATAATCATCGTTGTAATTCATAATAATAACTGCTCTAATAGTTTTATATATGATTTGCTTTTCATATATTAAATTACTCTTTTATATCACGATTTTTTTTTACATAAATTGAAGTATAACAAATTATTTTTATTGTATCATGATGAAAACATTTTCGATGAACACAACAACAGGTGTCATTAATCAAAATTGAGTTTTGCCCTTTTAACACTATATTACGTCTTACAATGGTTCAAAATTTTGGAATTTTGTTCGTGATATACCAATTTAGATAGATGTAATATGCAAAATTTTAGTATTCTAATGTCAATAGATTAACCAAAAAAAACCCCACAAAATGTGCTGTAATAAACCATGGCTATGAGGGAATGTTGCCAAAAACTATACAGCCCAGCCATTAACGAGGAATTCTACTTGAGTTCAATTTTATTATTAATTTTAACAGTGTAACCAGTAACGTGTACACAACATTTCAGATTTAATCTTGAGTTTAAGTTCTTATATTCATGTGCAAAACTAACCTTTCCAGTAATCGAAAACCTATGCATTTTTTTCATTTTAAGTTATTGTCAGTGCTGTACTACCTATAAACTGTCAACTTGCTAGAATTAGTAGTTTCGGAGAAAAATTTCGAAATTCTCATAATGGCCACTAAAGTAACTTTCCCATGATACAATATGCCCTAAAACTGTAGCGTTCGGCTATTCTATAAAAGCTAAATTTGTAAAACATCAAATGGTGTGACCCGTAGCACGGTCACAAACTTTTGGATATAACCCACCCACCTTAATACATATATAACAAACATCGTGAAAAAAAACTTCAAAAATAGACCGAGGGAAACTTAAAATTTATAACTCTGACAAAATATTAAAACCAAATTTTTTCATCGTTAACTCTATATTTTACTGAAAGTAAAGTAAGAAGTATCATTTTACATCTTTACTTGCGACGATGTGTTTACATTCACCATGTGTTCTGCATTACAATAATATAATCGATCATTCTTCTTATTTATAGATCTAATTAAAATGAATGTGGACATGCATATGCATGATTAACGATCAATTCTTAATCATTCAAAACAACAGAAAAGGTTGAATGTATATGTTAATGGGAGATTGTACACCACTATAGTATGGAAAATATGGTTAAAAGAAACACCAGACCGAGGTATCATTATCCCGACTAGGAAGCAGTGACAAGCTACACTGCAGAGCGTCACCAATTAAACCAATAGTATCGTAGGGAAGAAGAAACATTTTTCCTAGTATGATAAAATTTGAAATATAGTTAGAAATACATTGTAATTAAAAAACAGGATTTTTTTTAATACTTTATATACGTGAGATTGATGAAGTCAAAGTTCTTCAATTCATAGAGAATATGCATAAACTCATAAATATCTCTTAGTGAAATATAGTTCTTAGAAGTAGTTCAGTGAATTGAAACTTATAAATTGATGACTTCACAATAATTTTATATGCGTGTACTAAAATATGTCAACTGATTCTTGTGTTTTCATTAAACAACAATCATGATGTATTAATAACAACTGATATTAAAGAGATGTTAAAAAAATAGAGGATTGGTAAAAAAAGATTAACTTTTCAAATAATAACATGGAAAACGGCAGTAAAAAACAGTAATATTAGAATAAATGAATTACAATGAGACTAAGGACAGGATGTTAGGAGAGGTCCAAAAGAAATAGGCCCCCCATGCTGTTCGGCTGAGGACTATGGTCAGCTCAGGCAGGGACCGTCATTCTACTCATTAAAGCGTCTCCACACTCCCTCGCACAATACAAGCATTATCACTTCTGCTCTATGCATTGTTTTTTTGCTAACTAAATGGTTGAAAAAATAATTAATTAAACACTCATACCAAACAACAATCGCCTTTTTTGAATTCTCATGATTTTTCAAATTCAAAATTTAATTTTGAAATAATAATATCAATAGTTAGTGAAAAATTTTACGGAAATCTTAGGTGACAATTTTACAAGATTTTGTTTAGGATAAACACTTGGAGTTAAGTTATCTTTCAAATAAATCCGATATCATCGTTTAGAAAAGAATTTTGCATGAAGTTGTATATGAACTGTTGGAATTAATTAGCCAAATTGAAATAACACAGCATATCAATGACTGAAAGATGGGGATGGTATGGAATAATTCATAATATTTATTTCCTTGAAAAGAGTAAAAGAGAGATACAGAGTTAGAGAAAAATAAAAGTTGGAGTTCCTTTTCAGAACGCTGAATTGCGAGCTGCAGTATTATAAATGAAGTAAGAAATTTTATGGAAGACAAATCCAGTCACTCACGCTGTACACACATACGAAGATAAATTTTCACAACTCTATGACACATGCTTTATCAAAGAGTGATTAGATGTAGAAAAGGAAGGAATCAAAGAGGTGGACTTACGAGAGGCAGGAGGAAAGGCCATCAAACGATAAGAACTACAATGAATGTAGTTACAAAGTATAAGTTACTATACTCGTATTTAATAAGGCTTAAACGAAGAGAGCGCACATTATTTTTACTTGCTACAGGAAAATTGAAATAAAATTAATTAGTAATCTATGTATCATTGAGGACAATGACACATGCCTTATCTTGAATTCTCATAAGTTTAACTTGTAAATTAAATAGTAACTTGGCTTAAAGTTATTTTGTTTTTTTTTTCTACTTGTAACTAACAAACAGAACTAATATGATTATTTACCCAGTTATAAAAAAAAACAATACAAACACAAAAAAAACAGGAAGTTGTTATTAAACGATTTTGTGTGTTCTAAGTTGTATAGCCTGTTACTATATGGTATTTAACCATATAAGGAAATATTTGATAAATGAAACTTCCTTTATGTGAAGACTGTTTGTGGTTTTCATTTTTGGTGAACTAAGTATTGTTACTAATTCTTTGATCTTCCTATTGTAAGAATTTCATTTCTTGAATAAACGTTCATTATGAGTTTAAAGGGAAACTGTTTTAGAAAAAAAAAAAATAAAAAATGAATAATTGTTCGTTAGCTAATCAATTTCAAATAAATCTGAAGTTAAGGTTCTCGAGATAGTAGCTTTCCTGTGAGAGAAATAAGCAACTTAGATGGCTGTGGAGCCGGATAAGAAGCCTTGAGCAAGCAGTCTAAAAAAAAAGGCCACACAAGGTAGAATGAGTGGCGGGTAGAGGCATGGGCAGCTGGGCTACCCGCACCAGCCCACCGACACTTTCTTTTTCCTTTGACATCCCCGCTTTCTCAACTAGCTACCAGCGACCACCATCACCTCAAACTACCTCCACAACAGACCCTTCTATACCTTCACATATTTCTCAAAAACCTCAAAACTATTACAGCTCTCATAAAAGTCTGAAATATTATTTTTTTTTCTACAGTAATCAAGTTTGAAATATTTAAAAAAAGCGAAAAAGTGAGTACTTGAAATAAAAGACAGTCACAAGAAAAAACTGATGAATTTGTTGATTATCTTTAATGAGAAAAAACAGTGAGTGGTAAAAGTTAGAAATATTTAAAAGTTTAGAATATCAACCCAGGATTACTTCCGTAAAACAAGTGACACAGTTAAGACTAAAGTTATTACATAGTCGTGATAATAAGTTTCATTTTTGTAATTTTAATATATTATAGCAGTTTCATTTCCATTTCTCAACTTTAAACTACCAATTCCAGGATACAAATTAAAGGATTCATAATAAATCTGAGCATGTAATTGAGTATGAAGTTTTATCTTCTCTAACTCTAATAGTGAAATACACTAGCTATTGACTGTTTTTAATGTTATTAGTATTTATATTACTATGAACTCTCCAATCAAATATTTTTAAACATAGATAATTACTTGTCTAACTTTATAAATTGAATATGTTTTAACAATTTGTTATTCTTAGAATTTATTGTATGAACTGAAGATATTTTAAGGAGTGGTGAATCCTTTGAAGATGTGAATTATGATACAATGATCGCAACAGTATTAGAAGGGCAACAACAAAAATAGAGGATATAAAATTAATTCAGTTTTTTTTATAATTTTTGAATCGATAACAACGAAGAGAACCAAATGAATATTTATTATATTTTTATAAGTGAAAATTTTGAATATTATAAATAGAAGTTTATATTCTCCAACAAATTAGATGTTGACAATAAACAGAAGACCATGACTTTGAAACAGAGTTTAAGGCTGACCAAAAGATATATTGCTCTAGATGCTGACTAGATTTGTTGAGCTGACGATATAAATTCAGTGAAAATCATTTATATTATACTTTACATTATGTCATCAAGGTTTAGAAGATTAAATATATTTAACATTACAGTTAGTGTTAAACTAAATACGATACACTATCAAAAGGAAATTAAATAAAAGTGATGCTGGAAAGGTAAGGAGGGAAGAGGAGGGGAGGAAGTGTAGTAAGAGGGAGGGGACGGCCGCCCACGGCGTGAGGAGGCGCCAACCAGGAGGGCGCTCAGCTGAGCCCACCGACACATTTGGCGTAGAGTTTCTGCTCTATGTCCCACCAAACTCCGAGGAGCTGTTTTCGCCTTGACCACCTGGGTGACATAGCCCCAGTCACCCACATCCATTCTTCTACCTTATCTACAGACCTAGCCCAGGTCCAAACAGAGATCTTCACTACTCGACATGAAGATAAAAGACTAAGTTAAGTATATCCTTAATCGATTCTTCTTTGATAATTATTAGCAATATTAAGAAAATACTGATACATTTTTCTCAACTTTTTAGATGACAGAACAAGTGTGTGCATTTCAATGGTTGATGACAATTAAGTCTGGATTATCACTGTTGAAGTGATCTAGAAGATGGTAGACAAAATTTAATAAATAATACAGGAATTAAACTACAGTTCATAATGAAAATATTCGCGTAAAAAATATGAAATTATAACATGGATAAAGACACAAAAATCTACCTTTGGATTCACACATTTCTACATTCTGATTATTTCGATAAATCGATGTGCAATTGTGAGTAGTAAAATTCTAAAAAAGAACCAATGAAACAAAAATAAAAATACCACCAGTAAGAGACGTTGCTTTTAACTTTAGGAGGTAACATATTAAACTTTAACTAAGAAACTAGTCACATTGATTTATTACAATATATTACCTTCAAGATAATTTATTGTTTGCTCAGTAGATAGAAAAAAATAAAACAAATACGGTATGGTACCTTGGTAATTTGGTCTAGAGCTATTTGTGCATTTGCCCATGGAGTCCTGACATACAGGTCTGACGTCTTGTCAACTGGCATTATTCCCAATCATAACTAGACAATACATTCCACAGGGAAGTTAGCACTTGGCAACGAGCAACGAGGATAACAGAGTGGCACGTATAACAAGCGAGTAACATGAACGAGGTATGCTGGGTACTGGCGGTGGGTCCGCCATGGGAGACCACCGGAGTAGATCCCCTCTTCAGTCAACCCCCACCACCTCTAATTTATTTCCTTCTGCCTTACTACCTTCCCATTAATTGTCATCCCAATTCCTCCCCTTTGCATAAATTATTTAATTGAATTTTTCATATTCACAAAGTGACAGGAGATGGTCAAGTAATTTAAATCTTTCTTATTTGTCAATGAAAGAAAGAAGTTGAATACATAGTTAGCAAAAATATAAATTCCTACAAGGCTTTCAATAAAATATTTGCATTCCTGAACTTTTAACAAATTTCTCGAAGATTTAATTTAAATAAATAAAGGTAATGTACGATAATTGAAACAAAAGTAACTTTAAAAGTTTTAAATGAAATAATAGGGGAAAAACTCTGCATTTATCATGATCCATTAATCTTTATAAACTAGTCAACGAGTTTTGATTGAGCTATATAAGTATTTTTACTATACTTCAGTAGATTAAATAATTACAAAACGACCAGAGTAAGGCCTCATCTTTGTTTATCTCTTAAAAATAAAAACAATTTTTAAAAAAAAATGTTATCTAAAGAATATACAGAACTACTACTATATATTGAGTGCATTATATATAACATATCCTATTGATTCATTTCTTTTACTTTTATAAGCACTATTCAAAATAAATATAAGATTAATGATATTGATGAATAAAATGTTCAATTTTTTTTAAAAATCTCTTATTCTAACATCATTAAAGAAACTAAACCCCTTTTCAAGTAAGTTTTCATGTTATTCTGTGTGTTTTTCAAAACCTTTTTTTTTTTTTAGTTTTTAAACCGATTATTTTGAGTAAGTGTTGTAAATGTTGTTTACTTTAATGTTATTTATTTGCATGTTGTATTTTTTAACAATACTTTATCATACATGTATTTTGTTACTTTACTTTATTATTTCTAAAAAGAGAGCTACTAATAACTTTTTAAAAGAAATTAGGAAAAAAATTAAAAATACTTATTATATGTTTACAATAACAATTTATACAAATATATACAACAGGTCTATCAACTTTTGTACCTTTTTAGTGTTTATTAAGATACAAATAAACATTTTAGTGTTTATGTTGATTTAAACATTAACAAAAATTAGTAAAAAGTGTATAACAAAAATCTTAACCAAGGAAACATTTCATAGCTTGGATACTTGTCCAGTAGATGGCATCGCTGTCACTTAAGACTTGAATGATATAAATAGGAACTAATTATTGAAGGACAGATATCAAAATCGTGTCACTCTATACTTAAATGAAATTATAACAGTGTAATTATTCAGTTCTTCAGAAGGACCCAGAAACCTATAGTTAAGCAAATTTCTCTGTACGGTAAACATTTTAATGACATTTTCATAACCCTATAGGTTACACCATCCGTTTAATGATCAATTTGATAAAAATATCCTTTGTAGTGTGGGTATGCTGAAAGTTTAGGGATAATAATGGGAAATGAGCTGTATTGTCAATTATGTGGTTTTAGACACAATTTTTTTCTCCTGGATTTCTTATAATATATAATTAAAATTTTACAGTTTTTTTGAATAACATACTAGCATTAAATGAAATAGTTTCAGAATTTTTCTGAAGGTAATTGCTTTGACCTAATGTAAAATTTTGAGTTATGATTGGATCCGAAAGACTGTGAACATGATATTGCTCACACCGTTTGACGGATCACAATGAAAAATAATAGCAAAATATATCTTCACAGGAGGATGTATTGCACAGTTTTTGAGTAAAGTTGATTCAGAGGAAGAGGGCATTATATCACTTCTTAAAAAATCATAGAATACTTTGTATTCGTCAAACAAATAAAGTTTGGACATTGAAATTATGCAAATAGTACCTACGTTAAATTAGTATGGTGTGATAATTTAAAACTTCTGAAAGGGTCAATAAACCCCTAAATACTAAAATTCAACTCTTAATAATCTTTACCTGTTCCATTGGTTAGATTTGTTCACGTTAACTTAGACAGTTTTTTACTATAATCAAGCAAAAACAGATTTATTTAAATTGAAAAATCCTTAAATAAATCTTGAAGTTCTTTTAAGGAGCATGTTTTAAGTAAAACTAAACTAAATTTGAATTACTGAATACGTAATCGGTGAGTACCGCACACGACAACATAGGTGGCAACGAAACATCCAACTCTCTTGTTAAGCAAGGAGCTTTGCCTCTCCATCCTTTGCTACCCTACCCCTCTATGCCGTCATAAATTAATATGTTCTACCTCTTTAATATTAAAAACATTAAAGAGAATAGTTGAGATGTATAAATATCAATCAATAAAGTGATTGCGTGAGTTTTTTAAGCAAATATATTAGATATTTCATTTATTTACTGTATTGATTCGTTTAAATAATTTTAGAAAATTACAAATATGTATGACATATAGTTGCATATAAGACATATAAGTTGCACACTTATAGACATATAAGTGTGCAGTTTAAGTGTGGTGTGATATATAATCACAAAGCATGTTGTATTTTCTGGATAAATAGGGTAAAAAATTATTTATCACATCCTTACATTCTCGTGATTATTTTTTCGTTAATTATACAAAGATTACGTAAAAAGATATATCTCTAAACTTTGACCGAGTTACATCTTTTAAATGAACTGATCACGAAATACAACATCAAACTGGGGGTGCTGGCACCTACAACCACTACTCACAACATTATAGATCACTTCCAGCAGTAAACCTGACCCTTCTGAACCACACCGAAAAGCGAACTTAACCCTACGATGTAAGAGCCAGAGCTATGTAAAATATCAACCAGACATTCCCGGCTGCAAAATGGTTGGAAATTTATACAAGCAGTTTACTGTTAAAAATAATGAAACAGGAACTGATTGTCACTTACGATGGCGAAGCAGTAGCAATCCTGGCAGCATCCATCAAGCTAACAAAATGAAACCCGATCTGCAAAGCTGTATTTCTAGTGGATTGATTGGCAGCAATTCAGGGACTTACGAACAGTAACACATCTGAGTGCCCATGTACGATGTTCTGCAGAGAACAGTTGAACTTACTGCAAAGAAAGGAGTAGCGAATTCATAAACAGTGACTACCGAACCACGTTAACATAGGTGGTAAAGAAACAGCCGACTCTCTCGCTAAGCAAGCAGCTTTGCTTCTCCATACTTTGCTACCCTTGTATCATGTCACAAATTAACTTCACTGCAAACTTTAAAACAAAAGACTACCCAGAGTATGCATCCCTACTCCAAAAACAACATATCTTGCATATTTTGCTTCATTTTCTCGTTCCTAAAATCAGCTTTAGAATAATGTTCTTTAATGAACTTCATAATTTTTCTCAGAGCAGTGTCTCTCACTTTTATTGGTTTTAGGTATGATTTGCGAAAATCTTCAACTTTTCAGAGGCAATTTCCTCACATTAACATAGAATGTGATCAAACCTTCCAAAGCATCATTTATACAGAGTCGACATTATTCATAAAAAGTTAATTACAGCTTACTTAAGTGGTATATAAAAGAACAATGTCGAGTTAAATGTGTAATTACTTAATATAAATATTTTGTAATTTTAATATAAATTTCTGTTTTGTTGGAATGAGCTTTCCTTTTCACCAATTCCTCAACTCATCCCTACAAAAGCTGAGGTGTGTCATGCAAAAAGGCTTTAATTTGTAGAGGCTTTGTTTGGCTCCAATCTTTTCTTACTCGTCCACTGCATCATTCCCGTGTACTCCCATGTGTCCATGTACTTACCTGAGAGTGAACTTGTTTATTCGTTAATTTTTGGCTCGTCAATAAACCAGACTGGAGACAGTTGCTTGAAATCAAGAAGCTTACAGTCGAGGTGATTATTTGTGATCACTTACGTACTTGTAGAATATTTCCTGAGGGGTAGTGGATCAGGAAACATATAGGCCAAATTATTAATGTTTGATTCTACTGAATTTTTGTGAATTTTATTTCAGAAAGGAAAATTTTGTACTATCCTCATTAATATGAAATGTCCTTTTTCTATACAAAAAATATCAAAAAGGAAGACGTTTAATAACTTACCTATACTGAAGGTAGAGCAAGTAATCATTCGTTCTGTTACCTTTGATACACCTGTCTATATTGTTTATTATGGCTTTTCATTTATTTTAATACTAGCAAACGTGCCCGTCTTTAACGGAATCAAAAATTCGATGATACATGGTATTCCAAAATATCATTAGAAATGATAAAATAGTAGAAAATATCATTATTTGTACAGTGTTAAGCAAATGCCTCTGTATACACCACATTAGCTGTCTGTCCTTCAGGTTTATGGCAGAACCATAAATATCATAAAATATCATAAGTGGAACATGGATAAGTCTTACAAACATTTAAAAACTGCAATTCTAAAATATGCCATAAAAAAGACGAGAGGCAAAGAGGAGAATATAAACTTTTGGAATCTAAACCACAGAAGACCTAAAAATGAAAACATATTGTGTGATCCTGTTGAATTGGAAAATAATTTAAAAAAATAGAATAGACCTAAAAACGAATCGTAATTTTCTTTAAAAAAATTACTTCTGGAGTGGAAGCTCGTGGGTTTCTCTGTAGACTAAGGGTTTTGTGCCCCAAAAAATATCACTTGGTGGTGAATGGAAAAGTCTCAAACACTGGGACCGAACGAAATAGCACGTATCTTTTACAAACATATTAGTAACTTCAAACTGTGTGAACAAATTGTTCAAGCTACCACCAGCCCAACTTCAATTAATTGTAAACTCTTTTTTTTTAAAGAAGTGAAACAGGCTTTAGCAACTACTCGACTAGGTAAATCGGGAGGGTTCAGACAATATCCTTTCTGAAATACCAGTCATGTTGGCTAAAAAACTAAAAAGACTAGTTTTACATATTTTGGAAGCCTAACGTATTCTTGAAGCTCTATGGAAAGTCATCCACAACAGTCTATAGGTTTCAACTGATAAAAATCCCTCATTCGAGGGAGATGGGTAAACTGTCACATCGATGGTTTTCAGTAAAAAAAATAGAACTCTAGCTGTTTTCATAGATTTTAAAACTTCTTTGAAGAGGTATAAAGAAGTTATTTCATATACTTAAAAAGCAAGAATCCAAGGAAACATAGTAAAATCAATTACTTCATTTCTTTTTCAAATAATAATGAAGGTAGGGTATAATAACTCGTTTTGTCAGTTTAAACAAACCAAAGTTTACCGCAAAAATTGAAATTGTAAAAGCGATTTCTAAAAAAGATCAAAAACCACCTCTCCACGCTGATATTCTTGTTATCTGTAAATGTAGCAATGTAAAAAATCTAGAGTGGCCTACACTCAACTTTTTATAAACTTAGTAAACTTTACTATAAATAAATGTATCAAACTTCTTGGGTATATAATGTCCCAAGTAGATATAATATAAATGCCTAAATGGGAGATGTTTATTAGACTTTCATTCCTGGAAGTAGTACAGATTGTGATTGAACCAGTCATCGATATACCCACATACTTCTGTTTATCACACAATTGATGCGTATAATATCATTGGTATTATCATAGCAGTAAATAACCCTTTTGTAAAGAAAAAGAAAAAAAAACGTGAAACAATTTCTTACAGGAGAACATGGCTTTTGTTCCCATAGCCAGTGGATTTCATTCATGGCCATCTGTAACATTACATGGCCAGTGGATCCGTGACATTTAATGTTGTTTGACCACCTTCAGTTAATTAGTACTTTGACCACATACTTTTAATCTGACCACCTTCTTTACATTGAGGAATTATGGCTAACTTTTCTTTGGAGACTTCAAAATATTCTTATTTTGTTTCAAAAATGTCAGAAATATTTAACAAAAAATCTGGAGTGGCCTACACTCTACTTTACTATAAGTAACTTAATGTCAAATTTCTTGAGTATATAAAACATAACGTCTCATTTAAGCATAACGTAAACATCTAAATGGGATATAATTATTAGCCTGTCATTCCTGAGGTAGTACAGATAGTGATTGAAGGACATATCAATTTATAAGCTTATTTTTGTACATCACAAATAATTTATTATTTGCAAATAATTTCATTAGTATAACTACAGCAGTAATAACATTTTTGAAAAATCAAAGTGAACATTTCTTGAAACGAAATAGTATCCTACAAGAGAACATGGCTATTGTTCAAATAGCCAGTAGATTTCTTACATCGTTTACTTGACATCCTTCTACATTGAATATTAATGTAAAATTTTCAAATTTGAAACAGTAAAATACTCTTTTTTTCTCTGAAAAACTTCTTAAACAGCGAAGAAAATGTTGTTTTAAGGTGATTTGTTAATTAAAGATGTACGATAATTACAGTTATTAATCTCTAAACGAAAGATTAATATTTTGAATTATCTTTTACATTTCTGGTTTTTAACAGAATTATTATACTGGGAATTTTATGGCTTCTTAGTATTTAATAAGATCATTTTCCTTCCCCTTTGTCAAATAACATATATACGAATTTTTTTTTAATGAGTGTTATCATTTACCTGCACAATATTATTCCTCTTACATCTCTTATAAGTCAATAATATATTTTCATTTTTCCATTAGAAACATCAAGTTTATCTCAGTGGATTCGCTCAAAAAATTTCTAAGTCAATGTAAACAATGTAAAAAAATACAAAAAATTCGACAAGTATAGCAGGTGATCTCTTAGTCTAGAATAAACAAAGAGTTTTTATATCGTTATTGCTCTTTCCCGTAATTAAAACTTCATGATCTTTTTTTTGTGAATTGCTAATTTTTTGTTTCATTTTTGGTCAAATTTTCATTATTTTTTAACGAGCCGTTTAGCGTCAAAAAATCATTTTCTGAAAACACAAATCGTACTGTAACGCCTCTTTAGCGAATGTAATTTTGAAAAAAATATCTCAACTCATTCTCCATATAATGTTCTATTTGTAGGCATAGTTTCATTCTTGTCCGTCAAACAGTATGACTTGTATCGCTCTCACAAGGTTTGAGATTGAATTATAAGTCAAAATTTTTACATTTTATTAAAAAAAAAATATTTCCTGTTGTCTTAAAATTCTGAATATATTTTTCGTTTGTTGCATTTGAAACCTCAAAGATAATGTCAAAATTTCAAAACTCTAGGGTTATCAGTTTAGGAGAAATAAATGTTTTAAAAAAAACGGTTTTTGGCAAAAAAAGTGACTTTTCCATCATGCATAATTCTTCCCAAACAATAGGGATCTTCGTCTAAATGGGGCCCATTTTTGTGTAAAATATCAACTTGATCCATCAAAGATTCTGGACCGTAGCGTGGTAACAAGCAATGCTAACACACGCACCCACCCACGCACCCACCCACCCACCCACACACACACAGACATCATCGTAAAAACGTCATAAAACGACTTCTGGGACCTCAAAACATGTAATTCCGTGAAAATCTCGAGATCGAATTTTTTCACGATCACTATACTTTACTTATAGTAAAGTAAAAATACAAAAAATTCGACAAGTATAGCAGATGATCTCTTAGTCTAGGATAAACAAAGAGTTTTTATATCGTTATTGCTCTTTCCCGTAATTGAAACTTCATGATTTTTTTTTTATGAATTGCTAATTTTTTGTTCCATTTTTGGTCAAATTTTCATTATTTTTTAACGAGCCGTTTAGCGTCAAAAAAACATTTTCTGAAAACACAAATCGTACTGTAACGCCCCTTTAGCGAATGTAATTTTGAAAAAAAATATCTCAACTCATTCTCCATATAATGTTCTATTTATAGGCATAGTTTCATTCTTGTCCGTCAAACAGTATGGCTTGTATCGCTCTCACAAGGTTTGAGATTGAATTATAAGTCAAAATTTTTACATTTTATAAAAAAAAAATATTTCTTGTTGTCTTAAAATTCTGAATATATTTTTCGTTTGTTCCATTTGAAACCTCAAAGATAATGTCAAAATTTCAAAACTCTAGGGTTATCAGTTTAGGAGAAAAAAATGTTTGAAAAAAAACGGTTTTTGGCAAAAAAAGTGACTTTCCCATCATGCATAATTCTTCCCAAACAATAGGGATCTTCGTCTTTATGAGGCCCATTTTTGTGTAAAATATCAACTTGATCCATCAAAGATTCTGGACCGTAGCGTGGTAACAAGCAATGCTAACACACTCACCCACCCACCCACCCACACACACACAGACATCATCGTAAAAACGTCATAAAACGACTTCTGGGACCTCAAAACATGTAATTCCGTGAAAATCTCGAGATCGAATTTTTTCACGATCACTATACTTTACTTATAGTAAAGTAAAAATATCACCGAGAAATTAGCTTAAAATTGATATCCGTTTTGTAATATAGATCAAAGGAGTCCATTCCTTATACTACAATATTACCCAAAGATAACACCATTCGTAATCACAGGAAAATATACATCCGATATAAAGTTTTGTTCAATGGTGCAACATATATATTGATTAGAGTACTTTGTTAGACAAATCCATCATTAAATGGAAAGCATAGAAATTATAGGTATAATTGGCACAGGTTTTTTAAATATAAAATATTAATTATTCTTCTTACATTTCATATTAAGTCATTAAATCATTTCAAATTATTTCATTAAACATCTAAATATCGAAATATTTATTTCACTCTATACAGTTAAAAAATGTCTAAGTCAATGTAAATAAATGTAAACACATCCGACAAGTGTGGTAGATGATCCATTAGTCCAGGCTGAATATTCAGTAATTATAGTTTCATTGCTCTTTGTGGTAATTGAAATTTCAAGGTTTTCTTTTCTACAAATTGTATATTATTATCATCGTTATTATTACAAAGTTCTAATTATTATTATTATTCACCTCTCATCTGTTTTTTTAAGAATAAAAAGAAGAGCTGGAGTCGGAGTGAGCCCTACAGAGGTCCAACTGCACAGCTCTGTTTAAGACTTCAAAATATTTCTATTTTGTCTGAAATGTCAGAAACATGTAAGAAAAAATTTCAGTGACATCGAATGACCTTGGAATCAGCTTAAAATTAGTATCTGTTTTGTAATATAACACTAAGGAGTTCATAAAACAAGAAAGTTTACATCTAATATTAAGTTTTGTTCAAGGGTGCAACATACAGATTGATTAGAGCATTCTGTTAGACAAATTCATTATACTATGGAAAGCATCAGAACTTATATGTTTGATGGGCGTTGATGTTGATGTTGATGTAACATGGAATGGCTTAAATCGTCATCTCAAGCTTTGAGATTGAATCACAAGTCAAAATTTCTTATTTTATTGAAAACAAAGATTTACTGTTGTTTTAAAGGTCTGAGGATTTTTCCAATTATTGCGTTTGTAAGTTCCAAGATAATACTAAAATTTCAGGACTCTAGAGTTAGTAGTTTAGGAGATAAAAAATGTTATCTAAAACACATTTTGTTCAAAAAAAGTAACTTTCCCATCATGCATAATTGCCCCCAAACTATAAAGCACATCTGCACTATGAGATCCATTTTTCTGTAAAATATCAATCTGATCCATCAAAGATTCTGGACTGTCGCGTCTTCACTGACCTTTCGATACACACTCACCCACCTACCCACAAACAACATCAAAAACCTTCATAAAACGACTTTAGGACTTCAAAACATGTAATTCCGTTTAAATCTCGAGATCGAATTTTTCAGGATCACTATACTTAACTTAAGTAAAGTAAAAACCTTGAATTATGTTTAAATTCCGTTCTTATTGTTATAGAAAAATAGACAATTCAAATGAGATGATCATCAAGCCAACTAAATCTGAATTTTAATATCTGTTTTTTACAAACAAGTTCATAAAATGTCTAGGGCAATACAGAGTTACCAACTTACAATAAAAAAATTCTTGTATACTAAAAATTACATCATTCATACTGAAGAATGATCTCACAACATAAATACACTTATTTGCATAAAAAAACTTCAACATAATACACAAATTAAATAAATAATTTTATCTTCACTTCAAGTTTAATTAAAAAAATTTATAGTAATTTGTTGAAATTATAAAAGCATTCTTAATATACTGCAGTGTTATGATATAAAAACACTTGTTTACTAGAACACAATGTTACCAACTTTTTGACAAAAAAACTTTAAATTAAATAAATAAATATCTTTATTCTATAAATGGAAAATTTATCCTACAAGAGAGATATGAAAGGTATGAAAATGTGTGAAAATACACTGACCCAACGGTTCTAGTATAATAGTAAAACCCTGAGTGATAGAAAGTTAGTAGCGCAACAGTGTTACTAAGTAAGACAAATGCATTAAGTTATAAAAAGAACACTATAATAAATTAATACCTCTCTTTCTAAGATACTTCACTTTTTAGCTAAAATTATTGGTTTCAGTGTTTACAACAAAAAGATAGAGTGAAATTTAATCTTGATTTCACAAAGTGTTACTAATCTAACATGTTGGATGTTTTTTGTTTGGCCTTATAGATTTAATGGTCTTAGTCTTAGTTTGTCACTTCGTGGTAGGCGGCTGCTTTGAATGTTTTTTATGTATTCTTGTATTTACTTCAAGATTGCTTGAACAATATTATTATCATAAGCCTTCTGCACGTACTCTATCCTGGGGCCTCCAAACACCCTCGAGTTTGTTTACACTCCAGAGGTTATTAATTTAGCCTTCTTAAAAGTTCACCTAGATCTTCTCTTGTTAATAACTGTGTCTTTGTTGAATTAGCAGTTGGTTGTCATTAACAATGCCCGTATCCAGTGAGGGGGTCCAGAAATATGATGGAGACTTGCTGTTATATGGATGAGTGACTAGAATGTGGTCTGGTGGATGAAGTATCTGTTACTTAAAAACTGCAATCCTCCAAGAAATCTGCAACAATAAATCCAGTAGTTTTAGTTTTTGTGTATCCAGTTATTTCATACAGAATTGAAGCTTGAAGTCACCAATTGTAACTTTGTGTTCGCAGTATTTGGAAGGAGTTGATTATGTTAGGTTTATTGCTCATGGGGTCATATACTTCTACTATATTCCAACTGAATGCTTCTGGTCTGTCGTTTGCAGGGAGGTTTTTAATATTTTACGTTGATTAAAAAATTATATTTTGTTCTACTAATAATTCTTAAAGCCACCTGTCTTTTATCAGAAAGTCCAGAAATCAAATAGTTCATCACATTGTAAAATGGTGTAGATTCGGTTTCTTCTATCTTCTTCTACGATGAAAAATACACCCTCATCAGTTTTACTTAAAATATTCTTCAACATCATCCAGCCCAATATCATTCGAAAATAAAATGAGGGAGTCATCGGGACCTTGAGAAAGATCGTTTTGTTTTCTCATAATGGTCTTAGTCTTAGTTTGTCAGTTCGTGGTAGCGGCTGCTTTGAAGATTTTGCATTAATCAGATTGATTTTTCTGACCATGGAGAAGTCAATAAGGAGGCAACAGTCTTACCCGTTTGACAGTTCAAATTCTGTAATTTTTCTCATTTTTCATGTGCTCACCGTCCTTCCGAGATCATACAAAGTTTTCAGTCCAAATCTTATGCGATAGAAGGTACTCATGGAAATTTCTTATTTTAATAAGTTTGAGTTATGCAAAATTTAAAACTCTCAATGGCCGGAATAAATTAATTTTTTAAAACCTAACCGTACAATAATAATGTTATGTTAATTTTAATAAAAAATAAATATAGTTATGCATTTTACTATAGTTAAATTAACATGCACATATTTATGTTAATCAAGTTGACAATTAATTATAACATTTGAGTTCTATCTCTATGAAATATTGTTCTTTTCTTTTTCTTGAGTGTAGGTTGATACTATACTTATACAGTCCGACTATCTTATCCATTTGTCCCATTTAATTGAAAGGCTTAGGAATGTATAGTAAACATAATAAATTAAGCACTAATCCTTTATATCTAAAAAAATATTCAATCATCATTTAGAAAAAAACATAATCATTCTGTAATTGACATATAAATTCTTAGTTTTTGAATGATGCTTATGTGTTGGTCAAAAAAATCCTACGGTGAATGTAAAAAAATTCTCCAATAAGAAGTTTATTGGTAAATTATAATGGGAATAGACTTTATGCTTAACTTTAAAAGTCTTTAGAATTGATGAAAGGAGGATGACCATACGAGAGATATGAGAGAACGTGAAGAGAAGGGGGTTTGTGTTAAGAGGGGACCCAAATGGACTCACCAGGAATTCATTTAACGTGGGTGGTCCAAAGTTTGTAATCTACTGGACAAAAACCTTAATCGAAGGCGCTTTAAATATCAGGACAGAGCTGACTGTTTTCCGTCTTTATGAGAGACATTTCGATAAGACTATTAGCCACACCACCTTCTCTCTAATTACAAACCTATTTTAATTAACTAATTGCCAGGGAATCCGTCCTTAGTGGCTATAACCGCAAATTGTGGAAAATTAGTGGGCATAAGATAATCTCGGTTAAATTACAACCGGTACTATGTTTAATTCCTCGTTATTTTACTACCTTTAAATTTTAGACGAAATTAGCAACGACCTAATATAAATTATTAGGACGTTAAAATGAGATGCCGTCTTTATATTATGACTATTTAGTGGACAGATACACTGCATAACATTGCTTTCGGAAAGGATTGACAATCGTGGGTGGTCCCTTGATCCCTGGAATACTAAAGTATTCTTATGAATATTTAGTCATTTCAAGAAGAAATCTTTGTAATTTTCTTATATAATTCGTCCCCAGTTAAAATTACCTAACCTCCATCAATCTGAGCTATAATCTACTTACCTAGAAGACAAGATAAATAAAATTCTGATGACTCCTTGAAGGGTGATATCTCTAACTTATATTTTATGAAATACATTTCTTCAAATTTTAGAACTTTTTTCTAACTCATCACGTTAATATTTTTTGCTCATTTTTTTAAACTATATGTCTCTGTATAAATCTTTATCCATGCATATTCAATTTGTACATTTAAATTTATTTTATCTTTTAAAACTTTAATCTTTAAAATATTAGTGTTTTATTCTAAAATAGTTAAAATATTAACTCAGTTATTATTAGTAGCTACATCAATCACATTATATTATTGTTATGATTATATATATCATTACAATAGCTACTTCAATATTATTACTAAAACAAAAATAATTACAAGATAGGCTATTAATAATCAGGTGGGTTAAAGTATTATTAATAATCCGTGGTAAAAGTATTATTAAACTCAAAAGTAATAAATTTATTAGCATTATTTATTTTAATGAGTTTGTATATATTTTGCCATTTTTAAAAATAATGGAATCATTGTTCTATAATAGTTTGACAATGCCGATGGAAATTAATAGTTGAAATTTTTAGTGTGATATTTTGTCTTCCTATAAAAAGGCTCTTATTGTGGAAAATAGTGTAGGTGCCATCAGGTCTGTAAATACCTCAAAATTTAAAATAATTTTTTCTATGTTTACTATACAGTATAGTAATTGAAAATAATGAGTAAGTGTGTATTACGAAGCAAAAAACACCCTATAAATGTATTCATTCAGAAAATACATCGTGTACTGTAATTAAATATACTTTGATTATATATCATATCATACTTATATTAAAAACTTATATATTTATGATTATTCTACAAATATTTAACCAAATCAGTATGACACACCAATGAAGGTGTAATGGACCTGTCCAAAGACCACATGCAATCACCTTAAATTTATGAAATTTATGCAGCCAACTCATATTCCCTTTAAAAGTTTCAAATATTTTCTACTTTTAACACATGAAATTAACAACTTTAAAGATGTTCAAATTTTTATTGTAAGTATTATAATTTTTAAATCTATATAAGAAGAATAAATTAAAATGATTAAATCTGTTATGACTAATTATTATCTATTATCATTAAAATATTTTAATGTATAAATCAATAAATCTACTTTGCTGGACTCTGAAAATAATAATTGAGGTTCATGTAAACAAATCTAACATGGAGGACTGTTAGGGATGTTTAGAAGTTGAATTTCGCATTTTAATAACTATTGCCTTCTGCAATGTTCCAAAATTCTTATATTTTTTCCATAGCACACCAAATTTAGACATAAATTTACAGTACAGTGTGATAATGAAGTACAAATGAATTCTAGACTTCTTACGTTCATCCCTGAGGCGTATAATGACCTTGTATCGCTTTCTCCGCAATATTTTTCCGAAGACATTCAATAAGTGGGTGTTCTATATTTTGATTCTTTTGAACTGTTATTTGTTTGTTCGTGAAGTGCTCTTTGTCTAACAAAAAGTCTTCTACATACCCTAACGTAACGTAATCATCATTATATAGAGTGTTGAGTAGGTCATCCAAACTAATCGCTAGAATAGGAGCGATAGTACACCTCCCTCAGAACATCCTTTGGTGTTCACAACTATAGTTCTGGTAGATCCAATAATTATACTACTTAGTCTTTTACTATATTACTGCAATCTATTTCATAGTTCGTGAATTAATTCATCTAAATCTTAGTGCTGATTTATCGATTCGAAGGTCTATAATGAGGTCCTTCTACATTCAAGAGTTCAGCCAGACAACCATACTACAAACTGGTATGCATAATATATTATATTGTTGTTTTAGACTTATTTTTATATTTACCAGAATTTTATTACTTTTCATATACTTTTTAAATTATCTTTCAATTTCTTCTGCAAGACTTTATAAAAAGAATTATTATTGACTGTAAAAAGAATTATCAATGTAAACAAATCTAACAAGTACAGCAGTTAGTATAGGGCAGGGGTGCACAACCCGCGGCCCTCAAAAGAGTTAAATGCGGCCCTTGATAGCTGATTACATTAAATATAATCCGTTACTAAAACTTGTATTCTGCAGATCTTAGATTGTAGTTTAACTGTAAATTTTTGTGCACAAAGTGAAAATCAAACAAGTATAAAACAGAAAACAGAAAATCTCTGTTCTATTCTCCGATTAGCGACAACTAGCTTCCAGCCGAATATAAATAAGTTATGTAACGAAAAACAACATCAAGCATCACATTAAATTTACTGGTAGCTAAGTAGCAATAAATATATATATTACATACTGTTTTTTTGCATTGTGTTTAGTTAGCTTTACTTTATTACTCTTTCTGTGAATGCATGTCCATATTCATATTGTTTTTGGACAGTAAAAAAATGTCATATTTATAAGCACCTCTATAGTTAGCCATTTAGCGTTCAAAAACATTTCCTTAAATCATAAAACGTACAATAACGTCAATTTTCGTCTATGTAATTTCAATAAAAAGGTATTCAGCTCATTCTCTGAAAACATCCTATTTTTGGGTAGGATGTTTTTCATGCTCACTTTTCAAGGGTGTTTTCCACCCTTTTCATGCTCACAATGCTTTAGCATCAATAATAGGTTAAACATTTTAAATTTTATAGCAAAACTGACTTCTTTGGTGATTCAACAATTCTCAATTCTTTTTTCAGTTCTATAATAATCAAAAAGTTTGAAACTCTAGATTAAGTAGTTTAGGAGAAAAATGTTGCCTAAAAACAAAATTTTAGCAGAAAAGTAACTTTCCTATCATTCAAAAGAGTACATTCCCATCAATACCCCAAATCAATAGAGTACATATACACTATCAGTCCATTTTCATATAAAGCATGAATTGGATTTATCAAACCGTGTGAGCTTAGCAATTTTAGTATCAAAATTATCTCGAGTAAAATTGTCATTAAATAGTAATAAAAGAAATTTAAAGATATGTTAGTGATTAAATTAATTGTGGAAAGATGTAATTTATAAAAGTAAACGCAAATGAAAAAACTTTACGGAAATTACTTTACGTATGAAAAAATTCGACCTATCCCAATAAAAGTCCATTTTCATATAAAGCATGAATTGGATTTATCAAACCGTGTGAGCTTAGCAATTTTAGTATCAAAATTATCTCGAGTAAAATTGTCATTGAATAGTAATAAAAGAAATTTAAAGATATGTTAGTGATTAAATTAATTGTGGAAAGATGTAATTTATAAAAGTAAACGCAAATGAAAAAACTTTACGGAAATTACTTTACGTATGAAAAAATTCGACCTATCCCAATAAAAGTCCATTTTCATATAAAGCATGAATTGGATTTATCAAACCGTGTGAGCTTAGCAATTTTAGTATCAAAATTATCTCGAGTAAAATTGTCATTGAATAGTAATAAAAGAAATTTAAAGATATGTTAGTGATTAAATTAATTGTGGAAAGATGTAATTTATAAACGTAAACGCAAATGAAAAAACTTTACGGAAATTACTTTACGTATGAAAAATTCGACCTATTTGACGTTTTTTTGATATCTGTGTATTTAGTTGGTTGGGTAGGTTTCCAAAAGTTAGTGAGCACGCTTCAGGTCACTCTGTTTGATAGATCAAATTCATATTTCATCAGAAATTGGCCTTGATACGAATATTACACTAAAACTGACAACTATGTTAGTTTTATGTTTTATGTTAGTAGTATGGGAAGTTTTTGGTAAATAATCGTTTTCATAAAGGAAACTTACATTTCGCAATGGCAAATCAACAGATTTAATTAAAAAAAACTTTGATCAACAACTGCTTTGGGCTACATCATGCTTTATAAAACAAAGAAAACTAATATATACAGGTTTTAAATCAAAAACTATAGAATAGATTACAACAAACTAAGGCAAGTTTGTTTGTTTGTTTTAAATAAAGCATATTTAGTGCAAGTATAGCATCTCGCGCAACTGAAATTGTTGCCACTGGAGGCTACCCTCAGGGAGTTGTGCTAGCGCTTTTATTGTAATGATTATTTGTGGATAGGCCTTGAATACTGTTAAAAATCAATGTTACTATACCCAAGAATATGCATATGATCTTGTTATTTTAAGAAGATAAATTCATGTTACTACCATTGGGTTTATGCGCATGATCTCCAAATTTTTGAAAGATGGTAAATTGAAAAGATTTGGACATAGTTCTAGCAAATACAGTCCTTCTATCTTTCTGAAGTAGATAGAAACTAGGCAAAATATATTTCATTGTTATAAAATACTAAACTAGAACTCTCAGAGAGACTGAATTACTTTGTAATTTCTGTATATGAAAGACTAAACTCGAAAAGCAATGTACCAGATAGAAACTTAATTCTTCAGTTTAATAATAACAATAACATATCAGACTGTTCTATATCAATGATTTTAAGTTTGTTTTAACTGATATAATGCATATAGCTACAATAAAACAAAGAAAAGTTTGTATCAGTTTTCTATAAATTGGATAATTTACCATAGAATTCCATATTAGGTGTACACGTAAGAGATAATATAATCACTAAAATTAACACATAGAATCATTAAAATTAAACCAAAACTCGATTTATTTGGACTAGTTTGATATTATGTTTCCTTATAGTAAAGTTGAGTGCAGACCACTCCAGATTTTCTTTTTCTTTCACTTCACTGAAACGAATGTTTGTTGTAAATACTATGTCAATTCTTTAAGAAAGTTACTCAACCAAGGACCACTAAAGATATCTCGTAGGCTTTCTTTGAGGTTGGGGAGAAAATATTTTGCTACCTTTTTCCATCGATCTGTTTGGTAATGTGTGTTGTGAACGACCTATATTGCACAACCACCAACTTTCTTCAATTTTTCTTCTTGTTTGCGCCTAACTTCTTTAAGTATTCCTTGTCTTGTGTTTTTCTGTCTATTGTGTTGTGCCTATTAGGTTATTTGTGTGAATGATATCGTCGTGTGGTATATGAGGTGCTCTTAATCAAATGCCTTGCATCTCTGGAAGTAAGTTAGTTCACTGTTCAAATTTCCTGGATTTATTTTTCAAACATGAACTGGGGACACCGGTTCAAACTAGGAATGTTCCCCTCTACAGTTGACACTGTCGAAGAGATTGTTGGTACAAGTCTCTCCATGAGTAACACGTTTGTAAATACACATCTGTTGTTTCTTTCAATACCGTAGGTACAGACCCAATTTTAGGCGCATCTCATCTTATAGTATGTCATTGGTGACGGATGTATGGCTGTACTTTTAATCAGTAGAGTGCTACAGATTTGTTCACGGGTAGAAGAGACTCAGCAAATGTTAATAATAAACATAAGGCTCTTAATTATATTGTACATTAGTCTCGATGTTATCGTCCTGACATTCCTGAGAACCTAATTATCTTAATTTAGAAAACTGAAACCTTTTTTGTTTATACATGCAATAAGAATATAAAAAAGAAGAGTGTGCAGCACAATTAGTTACTTTTTTTAATTATTTTGAATTGAATTATTTTGTGTTGTGCTTATTTTTTGGTGGCCTAATAGCCGTCATATAAATAAAGTATTCGTAGCATTTATGTTTCTTGGATGACTGGACGTTATCCAATTCTCAATGTCTGTCGTAGATGTCCACCTTCGCGAGGTCCACCTAGGTCGCAGCAATGAGGCTTTTTGTATCCTCATTCGATTAGAGGAGGTAGTTAGCTTATCTTAGCCATTGACTTGGCCAATGGTCTTTTCAAGTCCGACAAAACAAGAAGAATTGTACTAAACACTGCTTTTATGTCATTTCTCAATTACCCAGTAATTGTACATCTTTTCATTTAAATGTCTTTAAAAAGCAAATTATTTAAAGTGTGATACTAAACAGTGATACTAAACTGTCGGTTCGTTCACTGGATGTATATGTCACATTACTGTAGTATTATTGCAACATAATTTTTAATTAGTAACAAAAATGTATTTATTTCATTCAGAGCACTTTTTTCTCCAAGATGGTGGTAATACTGCTTAAAAGTAAGAAAGTTGTTGTGTATCCCTAAACTGCATAACTGGGTGCAATTAGGATAATAACTGTAAAATATAGTTTCTAGGAAACTGCTTATTGTAATATTTTTTTTATATTTAATTTGGTTACATTGTATGAAGAAAGAAAATTTAATTCTGCCTGTATGTTACCAACACTTTAAACAAAAATCTGGAGAGGCCTACACTCAACGTTACTATGAGTAAACTTAATATCAAACTCCTTGGGTATATAATATAGAATGTCTCCTTTAAGCAAAATATAATCATCTAAATGGAAGATGTTTATTAGTATTTCATTCCTGAGGAAGTACAGATAGTGATTGATCCACTTATCAATAGGTAAGCCTTTTTTGTGTGTCACACAATTAATGGATATACAATCATTAGTATAACTACAGCAGTAATAACATTATGAAAAGCCAAAGTGAAAATTTGCTTATACGAAATAATTTCATACAAGAGAGCATGGCTTTTACTCCAATAGCCCGTGGATCTCTTACATATAGTTTATCTGACTTCCTTCTACATTTAATAGTTAAAACAAATTTTCCAATTTAGAACTTGAAAATATTTTAATTATTTTAAAAACTTTTTCAACTTTTTCTCTGAAATGTCATAAACATGTAAGAAAAAATGTCGTTTCCAGATCACTTTTAATTTAAGATGTAGGATAATTTCATTTATTATTTTTAAAAGAACTTTTTTAAATTCTTAATAAAATCTACATTTTTGGTCTTTTAACAAATTATTATACTGTAAATTTTATGATATGCTAGAGTTTTTTATAAACTCACTTTTCTTTCCCTTGGTCAAAAATCATAAAAAACCAATTCACTCTGAACGAATGTTATTTTTTCCCACGTGCTGTACTCTGTTTGCTATAAATGTATATTGAGATGAAATATGTTGGTATTAGCCACTTTTGCATTCTTAAATCAAGTTTAAAGTCGACTTCTCTGTATAATTTTAAATTTAAAAGATGGAAGCTTGAAATTTTTAAAAATAATGTTATGTACTATTAGACTAGAACAGTGAAAAAACTGGACACTAGACAGAAACCTAGAAGCCCTTCTATAGGACGAAAAAGTTCATTCCAAAGACTTCAATATTACCCAATAATAATGTTATTCATAAACGTAAAAAAATCAGCATTCGATATTAACTTTTGTAGAATGGTGCAACATATAGATTGATTAGAACATTTTGTTAGACAAACCCATCATACCATAAAAATAATCAAAAATTATATGTTTCATAAACTCTATTGTTGTTGATTTTTCACATATAACAATCTTATTCTTCTTACATCACATATAAGTCGTTAAATCAATTAAACAATTTTTCATTATACCTCTAAACATTATATTACTCGTATTTCAGTGAATTCACTGAAAAAAATTCTAAGTCAATGTAAATAATATAAAAAAATATTAAAAATTTGACAAATATAGCAGGTGATCCCTTAGTCTAGAATAAACAAACAATTTTTATAGCTTTATTGGTCTTTGCCGTAATTGAAATTACATGAATTTTTTTTATAAATTGCTAATTTTTTGTTCCATTTTTAGACAAATTTTATGATTTTTGAATGATCCGTTTAGCGTCAAAAAAACATTTTCTGAAAACAGAAATCGTACTTTATTTGGTGAATGCAATTTTCAAAAAAAATTACCTCAAATCATTCTCCATATAATGTTCTATTTTTAAGCGTAGCTTCATTTTAATCCGTCCATTGGTATGGCTTGTATCGCTCACACAAGTTTTGAGATTGAATTATAAGTCAAAATTTTTACATTTTATTGAAAAACAAATATTTCCCGTTGTTTAAAATTCTGAATATATTTTTCGTTTATTCCATTTGTAACCTCAAAGATAATACCAAAATTTCAAAACTCTAGAATTTTCAGTTTAGGAGAAAAAAATATTTTTTAAAATACGGCTTTTGGCAAAAAAAGTGACTTTCCCGTCATGCATAATTCTTCCCAAACAATAGGGATCATCTACACTATGAAGCCATTTTTGTGTAAAATATCAACTTGATCCATCAAAGATTCTGGACCGCAGCGTGGTAACAAGCAATACTAGCACACCCACCCACACACACACAGACATCATCGCAAAAACATCATAAAAAGACTTCTGGGACCTCAAAACATGTAATTCGGTCAAAATCTCGAGATCGAATTTTTTCACGATCACTATACTTTACTTATAGTAAAGTAAAAAGGATAACTAGAAATTTCAGTCTCAAGATAATGATGAATTAGGTTATTTAAAAATTTGTTGAGTTACTTGGCAACATTGATTATAGAGAAAATTTCGAATTATCCAGCAAGTACCAGTGCAAAAAAAAAGAGGAAGTAACTTGTTTTATTCTATTTTTTCCTCATTTTTAATATGGATTATGAAGAAGTCACTCTTAATAATGTTATTAATTGATATTTGTTTTTAACTTATACGGATAGTAGAGATAACTTATATGTTATAATATTTTAACTTATAACTTTACTCCATTCACGAATTTGGACTTGTAGAAAAGAATGAAGCTGTTAGTACTCCTGAACATTTTATATTTAAAATGTTTTATATTCAAAACAGCTAAAATTTAAATTCAGATAAATTTAAAATGCATTTCAGAATTTAAAATAAATTCAGAAATTTAACCCTCTTATTCTGAATTCAAAAACGAAAATCCTATAAAAATTACTAAATCTGGTAAAAAAAAAATAAGTAACTAATCTTAAATAAAAAAGAAAACAATGTCCAATCCTTTAGATAGGTTCAAAACTTCTTTTAATAAAAAGACAAAAACTACTCTGAAAAATCAAGCAGAATTAATCACTAAATTTCTCTTTAAATTCTGTTCATTTATATGGGATTTAGGGATTTACATCTATTTAGAGATACAGTATTATTAAGAAATATATGTACTTATATATACAAATATAAAATATATACCAATAATAAATATATATATTTGTACATGATATATGTATATCTATATATATGACCGGTTGACCAAACCTATAAAAATTATTTCCGCATGCGATTAATTGTCAGATTGGTTTGTTCGGCTTTAAACATCTATTAAATAATTTTTAAGGTTTCTGCAGAAGGAATTAGTTAAATTTGGTCTTGCTGAGAGTAATTGCTTATCCTCCCACCTGAGTAATTTATTATGAAATATTTTGAAACTAAGATGTTTAGTTCAATTCTGCGTAATCAATTTAAATGATTCCGATATTGGCAATTATAATGGCTCTGCCCCAAATTTAATAATAAATGTAGGTGCCTATCTAACAAAATTAAATTCATTGATGCCAAGAATTCACAATAGAAGAAGTAAATTGTACATTGCCCTCCTTAGATGTCCTAATCCGTAGATTGCCAAGAGTTACAGTTTAGTATGTATATACTAAACTGTAGAAAACCATTATTCTACTTGCGTATGTCCATTTTATTCTGCCCAAGTCACAAATATTAAAATATTGTTTTTAGACATATATTTTTGAGGGTTTTTGTGGAAGTTTATTAAGGACATTAGTAGTTTTGTCTACCAGGGTTAACAGTAACTATGAGGTAATTTTTCACCTATCTCTCCCTGAACTTATTTGTTCATCTTACCTCGTCCAGCCTTCCTTCCTTTACCTTCCATACCCATTCAAATGCTTTCTTACCTCCTTCCTCTTTTAATCCCACATTCATATCCACTTTCCCTTGTCAGTTCAATTGTGACTCTAACAAGGATGATCCTCGATTTTAGACCCATTTCTAAATTTTTTCAGACTTAGATGTTAATGTTCTTTGAAATAAAGGCATTAAAATGAGTAGATACATATCATCATGCAACCAATTACAATTAAATACCTTTAACAAGTTGTTTTTGAATGTTAAGTGTTTGTCTAGCATCAGAATACTTTTTCTCCTAATGACAATAAATCTTGAAAGATATTTTTTGTTGGTTGTTGCGCGTACACATTGTAATAGTAATTATAATTGAACTGGTTTTAAAACAGACATTAGAACAAGTCTTCAATTAGAACAAATTAAAATATACAATTCAATAACTATGATATAACAATTAAATTTATAAGTTATAATGACTTAAAATTAAAATATATAAAATGAGATGTGTGGTGACCACGTAAAGAAGAAATGCCAGTTAGCTTGTTGATGTTGGTTGGCAGTTGGAGGATACTGAGAGGAGGAGGACAGCCGAATGGCAGGCGTTGTGGGTGGCCTCTGCCTCTGGCCAGGACATGCGTGCCTCATCCGATTTTTACACTCTTTCCTTCAAGTAAACCCAAGCTGCGAACTGGAAATGGAGTTTGATTTATAAATAAACAATAATATGCTGCCATATATGCTTTTTTAGCCATATATATTTCAGCACTTTTATAAACTTTACATATTTGCTTACTATCCGATAAAATTATTTCTTATAAATTCATACAAGAATCAATATATTCTTACAAATTCATATTTCATGAAAATTTGTTTTCAAATTAAAATTTTTTTATTAGAATTTGTTTTAATTGAAAAACTGGGCATACTTCCTTATTCATTGACTTATTTTTATGAAATAAACTAAAAAAAAAAAATATTAACGTATAAACAACTGAAAACAAAAAAGAATATGATGACGAAAACTGCGAATATGATGATGCGAATAATATCGTTGCATTGTAAAATATTACATGCATAAGAAAATAAATTATGAATGATGCGTTCAATGAACTATTTCTGAACTTTTATTGAACATATTACTATCTCAATCGTAATGTATAATTTATAACAAGTGGGAAAATTGGAACTTTTTCATTCATTTTAAGGGAAAAAATCTGGTGTGTCCGCACGCAATTTATTAAAATGAACACGTTCAAACGGATATTATCAAACGGGTTGTCAATATAAATTAAATTTTATTTAATGGTTTATGTTACTGTATTTGTTCTATCTACCTCCATTTTGCCAATAATAAAGAAAATCTAAACTCTATTACAGCTCAAATTTAAAAATGTGGAGTAGCCTACATTCAATTTTACTATGTGTTAAGTAAATACCTTATAAACTACTTTGACAATCAATTGTGTTTTGGTTTTTTTATTGTGGCTAACGTGTAAACGTATATCAAACTCTTTCGTAATTGGATTATCAAAGTCATACATACTCAATTTATTGGTTTTATTTTTCTTTGTGGTTATATCTATTTTATCAGTTATACCAACTTAAATATCATTCATCTAGAACAATAGGACATATTATTATAACTAGCAAAAAAAGGCCCAAGTCTGATCTGAATCGTGTACCCAGTGGCCATATCTATCCTGTTTTGCTTCTCTTTATCGTTTCTAGAATCAATTTTAGATTATATCTGCCTTAATGAACTTCATAATTGTCCATCTCTAACTTTTATTTGTTTTTGATATGTTTTCCAAAACTCTTTAACGTTTTAATGGTGAATAAAGGGGTCAGGCTAGCTCAGTGGTTACGTGCTCACCTCTGAACTGATAGGACCGGGGTTCTATCCCCACCTGGCCCTCGATTTATTCACGCGGGAGGTGTATAAATCTGAGCACGTCGTCCCTCGGAGAAAGACGTTAAACTGTCGATACCGAGCCTGTACGATGTCAGGTACTCGTTAAAGATCCCTACTCTAAATACACTTGAGTTAGGAAAAATTTAGGACTCCCACCGTAGAATCAATCTTCATTTTGTGGTATCACAAAGGGCCAATGCTCGGCCTAAGTGTGTTCCCTTGTGGGACTGCAACTGCAACTTAACCTAACCTAATGGTGAATACCAGAGCATTGATGTAACATTCGTCCAAAGGTTTCCCCTCTTCCTGACAGACTTAGTATTATGTTAATTACATCAAGCAGAAGTGGCAGTTAAGAGAGCATTGTCCAGTTAGATATTTTACATATATTTTTTAATTTTTTCCTTTGAATATTCATTATTCTCTTTACAAATTATGTTCAGTTGAAAAGAGTATATTAGACTAAGTTAGACCCGAGGAACCCTCTTATCTGTTTTTTTTTTCATTCATAAACCAATTTCAGCTATTGAGCGATTGAGATAGCTGAAGTGTTGTGCAAAAGGCTTCATGTAGTAAACGGTTTGTTTGGACGCAACCTTATCCAATAACTCCACTGCTTCATATCCCTGTATTTTATTCTGTCCAAGCACCCAGATGACAGTTAACTTATTCTTACTGGCGTTGTTTAATTTTTGACACCTCAATTTACCAGACAAGGACTTCTTTCTTGAAATCAACAAGCTCTAATCCACATAATCATTTTTAATTACATTGAAGACCCCTGTAAAGTATTCCATGAGGACAATTGAATCAGGCATTACAAAACCAAACTATTAATGTTTCGTTCCATTATGCTACTATAACTAGACACGATTTTCTTTATACTTTATTATGAAAAACTTTGGTACATTGTTCATTTACCTTAGAATACTACATTAACGATTCATTTGATGTCATTGATTTTTCGACAGCAGTAATAATAATTTTTGTAGAATCAAAGTGTAGATTTCAAGAAGAGACCATGTTCTACGAAAGAATCTCTTATGGTAGAATATATGTCTGTGCCCTTAGCCCATGTATCTGTTACATGGCTGATACGAATTTCTAACTCATAATGCTAAATTGTGTTTAAAAATATTGTTTATCAACATTTTGAAACATTTTAAATATTTAGTAACAGCTGAACTTGTAAAATGTGTAAAAAGAAAACAAAGACAGAGTGGTCTCCTTGCCGACAAGAGGACAACAGCAGAGAGAACCATGGAAGAGTGAAGAGACAACGGAGAGATGTTCTTTTTTTCGGTGGGTGATAACAGATATTTCATGAACTGCTGTTGTGCTGGAGGCTGCACACAGTGGAATTATTAGTAAAGAGAGTGACTGTTACTGTTTGCAAAGACTTTAGGTTTTGCACCTAGCCATTAGCAAGGTGAGTGCCATTGCTACGAAGTGTTATTTATTTATCAGTTGGAACTTGAAGAAGTACAAGGAAAGAACAGCGAACCAGGTCTGAAGGAGTTGACCCTTTGTTCAAGTGAATATTAACTGTACGTTTGACTTCAGTAACTTGTCAGTTTTTGTTTTTTTTTTGTTTTTAATTACTAAAAATTACCTGTAAAGAAAATATAATAACATTGTAAATACATTCGTTGTAAATCCTTATCAGTCTGATTGGAATTGATAATTTTTTTAAAAAAATAGAGTAGGATATTGATTAAGTTTGAAGAATAAATTAAAGAACTCTGTGCTGTAACAGTCGTGGTCAAGTGCCGATCATAACAACCGCATGATATATTGTTGCAATGGGTATTCCAGTTCATTCGTTCACCTAAAGATACCCCAATGTTTTCCATACCTCTGAGAGTTCTCATTCAATATTTTTAACGAAGAGGGTCAGAATTTTCTGACCTATTTTGTTTCTTGTTGTGAAAAGTCAAAGACTGTTTTTGCTGGACTGATGTACAGACTTTTCTGCATACCCTCTCTTCAAATATTTGGAGAGGATGCTGTATAATCTCAAAAGAAGTACTATCGAGCACTTCTAATGGTTGAATACCATATAACACACCTATAATAGCAACGTCATATGCAAATTATTGCATATCCGAACTTATTTAGAGAGTACAGTAAATCAGCCACAACTAACCACCACAGTAGGGGCAATAGCGCACCTGTCAGACAACAGCATTTAGCAGTCACATTTCAGTTTTGGTATATCCTGTACCTATACTTATTATTCTTGCGTTAAACTACTGTAGTCATTTGTATAGTTCCTGGATATATAGATCAATATATAAGTGCTGATCAATGGATTCATAGGAGTGTAACAAAAAAGTTCTTCTATGTCTAAGAAGTAGCCAAGAGTGATTTCTTCAAGAGTTAATGGCATTTCTGTTTTGTTAACTAAAAATTATTGTAGTTGCTTTTCACTTCTGACAGGTATGTTATGAAGATGCTTAGTTACCAAAAACTTCTCATGTTACTACAGATAGAACCTAGTACTTGTCAATTGCAGTGCAGTATTGCTCTTCTTATATTGTAAGCTCAAAAAATATTCATAGTAAGACAATACCTCACACAAAATTTTAAATTTCTCGAATCTTTAACCTTAGAAGTGGCTTAAAATTTGTAGCCGTTTGGCCGTAAAAAAACGGAAAGTAACTTTTCCACGCTTCAATATTATCCATAGACAATAGGGTTCTCAAAGAAACTAGAATTGTATATCTGATGTTAGGATTTTTTAAAGGGTACATGTAGATTCATTACAAAACATTCGTTAGACAACCATTCATAACACACCGTAAAACATGATGTATAGTTGATTTGGATTTGCGTTTGTTGTTTTAAGAATTTTATTGTTCTTCATTATCACATTAGCAGTTTAAAATATCTTTAATTTTTTGTAATTAATCTTTAAAAGAAATATAATCGGCTCCTTTGGCGTAACTGAGTTAACTGATCGCAGACCATCCTTGTGATAATAGTACTCGTACTAATCTCTTCAAGGTTTGTCATGCAAGACCCTCAGTATCTCTTATAAATTTGCCCTTGCATTAGTGCTGTCTCTTTTCTTACGGATTCTATTATTTTGGTTCTGAAATTACTTTAGGATTGATTTTATGTCCTTACTAGTTATCTTGGAGTGATCCAGATACTCTTTTAGTGCTTAAAAATGCTAGGCTGAAGTTCATTGTAATGGCTTTGGATGACAGATTGTCTAGGTAATTATGTATATTTGACAAACCTGTTTCTGTAGTTGTTTTTTGAGACTGACTTCCTTTTTCGTTTATTGGAATTATCACACTGTGATCTCAATTTTTGTGAAAGTGATACTGTGTAATATACCTTCATCGACGTTGATTTGCTTAGAAAATTGTTTATTCAAGTATCCTTTTACACTACTATTATCCCTTCCCTTATTTTTACTTCAGTTTCCATCTTCCTTCGCTAGTCGTAACATGATTTCCATTTAGTGCCTTGCTTTTACCTGTTTGGACATCAAAACTATTTTCCAGGAATAGACTGCTCTAGAAGTCTGTTTGTCCATATTCACTGCTCCAGAGCCAAATTTTCACCTGAATGAAGAATTTAAAATTGAATATAACATTTTAAAACACAGTTCTTCTAGATCCCTTAGTGATAAAGGCTAAGGGTTGATTGAAAAGTGTATTCCTAAGGAGTATGAAAACCCGCAAACCTTAACAGCAGTGCGGTTTGCAGCTAGCGCTCTTTTTAAAATAATCAGAACTATGTAAAATTGAAATGTATTGAAAATGCACTGTGAAAATGATAGCACAGATAGACACAAATGACAAATTAGTAAAGAAAAATCCACTGATTACAGCTTTTGATATGGACACTAACTTTTGATATCACTGTGAAAAGAAAGAAAAATAAATAAATGCAATAAACTATCTATAAATGATAACTATAACAAAATAAATTACGAAATGTGAGGAATATGATAATGAAGACAATATAAATACAATAGTTTTTTCACACCAACAAGTCTCTTAGCCACATCCTATTTTGGGATTTCTCGGGATATTATGGTTTAATCGCTGTCTGTGCTACTTCAATTTTTGAAAGACTAATAATGATCTCCCACGTAAACATTTATAACAACATGTTTAATTTTATGTTTACTTCAAAAAATGGAAAAACCTCTACGGGAGATCAAATATCAAAAAAAAAAAAAAAAAAAAAAGATTAATAGAATGAAACACTGATGGTTTGACCATATGTTGATTATGTACAATTCCCTTCCTAGATTATTTTACAGAGGTCGTCGAAGTGAACACAAATGATCACCTAGACTAAAACTTTCTGATTTCAACAAAAGAGCTCTATGCTGATAATGACAGGTCATTAATTAAAACAATGTAAATAATTTAATATTCATATGAATACCTGTAAACAAGGGAATTCCCGGGAAGGAGTTATAAACAATTTGGAAATGTTAGATCTACTTCTAGCCTTTATAACATTATGGGTGTTGCAAATATTTTAATTAAGGCACTATGAAATATTTGTAGATTTGATGTGAACGGAAATGGAGAAGTGATTTTTATATAGAGTAATATCAACGCCAAGAAAAAAAATCTGGAGTGGCCTACACTCAGCTTTACTATAAGTTAAAATAATATCATACTTCTTTGGAATATCATATATACAATGTCCCATTTAGGCATAATATAAATGTCTACATGGGAGAAGATTATTGATCTTTCATTCCTGGAGGTAGTACAGATAGTGATTGATCCACTTATCTAAAAATATGGTTATTTTTGTATATCACACCACTGCTATATATAATATCATTAGTATAACTACAACAGTAATAATATATTCGAAAAATATTAAGTGTAGATCTCGTGTTACGAAATAATATTTTACAGGAGATATTTTGTTCCAATAACCAGTTGATCTCTTACAGTTTACCTGACCTCCTTCAAAATCGTCTGGCATACCCACTTATCTACGAGGGTCCTTGTGGAGTTATTCAAAGGGCCTCCTTAATCAAAGAATTATTACTCCTACTTATTTAATCTAAATAAGATTTGCTTTAATATTAGGTAAACAATTAATTATTTTATAACAGTTTCTCAATTAACTATTTTGTTAAATTGTTTGACTGAACGTTTAACTCAGGTCCGATCCTCTACTCTTTCCTTTGGAAGTTTACCTGACGATGATCACGAAGTGTTCGAAACGAGAAAACAGGCTTCTTTTTTGTGTGTGAGGACTTTGTTTATCCATTTACTCCAGTATGAGTAAATACCACAAATTACGGATTGCACAAATAATGAGTTTGTTAAATTTATTTAATTTCCTTTCTATTTCGATAATTAGGGTATGCAAATAAATTAAGATTAATAATTATAGGAAATATCAAACATTTAGATGTATGCAAGTCTCTTCTTACTTCATCATTTCCCAACCTTCACGACACAAGAGCTTCTGAAGTAGGTAATATATACAAAGTATGACGCTGTGATGACATGACCCGCGAAGAACCAGTATATGACCAGATAATTAACAAAGCATCTGTGATCTGATCTCCCTCTCACCTACTCTAATAGTTATTCAGCTTGGACTAGACGTCCCATTACTTACCTCGTTCAACTCACTTCGTTTTTACAAACCCAGTAAAAACCAATATATATATATATATATATATATATATATATAAACAAGAACACATAGAAAGGAAACCACTGAACTCACTACTATATTTCGATGTCCTCGTCTTCAGGAAAAGAAGTGAATCGCTCCAAAGGCTGATAACGACTGACTTGGCGTTCGAACTGAAGCACTCAAACAACTTTCGGAGGAAAGGTAGACAGGGAAGATAAAGAAATAAAAGCCAAATAAAAATTAAAAAAAGAAAACATTTAACTAAAATAAAATTAAAAGCTGATAACTATTAAAAAAAAAAAAAAAAAAATCAATGATTGAGGTTAAGCCCAGGAGCCGATCTACCGCCCAGAAGACTAATAAGTGCTTCTTCTGAAACTCTCAGAGTAACTTTCGAATTAGTCTGATCAATCTGCCTCAGGACCTGTACACGGAAACAGTCATTAAAACTGAGTCCGTGAGAACTGGCATGAGTAGCAACGGGAAGGTCACTGCGTTTGCCAACGGATGACCTGTGATTATTCATACGCAGGCTTAGCTTGGTGGAAGCCAAACCCACATAAAAAGAATCACACTGGGTGCAATCCAAACGGTAAACGCAGTTACCAGAGGTACAAGAGGTCTTGTGAGAGATAGGGTAGGTGCGTTTACTATGGACAGAGGTAAAGGAAGGAACAGGATTGATGATAGGACAAGTAAGACATCCACGACGTCCACATTGAACCATACCACCAGCAGTTTTTGGAGGCTTAGGAGAAGAGATGTGAGAGAAGATAGATTGAAGATTAGCAGGTTTGCGATAGGAAATGGAAGGTGGCTCACTAAAGACTGAAGAAGTACAGGAGGAAGAAGAAAGTATAGGGAAAAACTCCCTGACAACTGCACCCAGCCTATGGGCACCAGGAAAATAAGTGGTGATGAGAAAATTAGAGTCACTGCGATCCCTCCTAGGACCTTCTTCTTCTTTAAATTCTTGTTTATTCAGTTCGAAGAATCGTTTCGTCTAATTGTATATATATATATATATATATATATATCTTTTATCCTTCATTTACTTTAATATTCTTAATCTATTTATTCTCTATTAGTCCAGTTATACCGTTGACCTTTCAACTCTTTTATTCTAACCGCTTGTTTCTTGTTCATTATTGACCTTTGACCTTCTCTTTATATTAACCTGTACTATCCTTTTAATCTATTTATAGCAATGACTAAGCATGAGTCATCGATTTTAATTTAACATGTCACTTGGCCAACTCCTTTTCCAGTTGAACCCTTTTAGCAGGAGGTTAGTTCGTAGGATTGAATCTCTCAGTCTTAAGATCGTGAATGCCGAGACTGTGGTTAATTTTAATGTTACCTGTTTAAAAGAGGATCTGCTGCCTATTTATACCAATATATATATGTTATATATAACTTTAAATTACACAAAGCACGACACAGAAAAAAGAATAAAAAGAACAATTACAGAATTCAATATTTCGAACTGTTGTTTGTCCTCTCTTCTAGTCTATTCCTGATGACGAACAACAGTTCGAAATATTGAATTCTGTAAGTGTTCTTTTTATTCTTTTTTCTGTGTCGTGCTTTGTGTAATTTAAAGTTTTATAGTCCTTGTGGACCGTTTTTAAAAAGATTTACTGAACTGCTGATACTTGACGATATTATTTTTAAAATAGATAATTATAACTGTCCATGTTTAAAAAAAATACAAGCATTACTTTTGGAATGTCTACACTACAAACTATTTACCACTGACAAGTTTGTGATATCATTATTATTTGTGATATAAGATATTTACCAAGATCAATTATATCAAGTTAGCAGACTGGGTCAGAAAATATGTTGCTGGCGTTGCATATCATATATCATAAAATTACTTCTACCGAAGTAAGAAAGTGTTTACTTCTTCTAGCAGAAGGAAATACAGATAGTACAGAATATAAAGTTTACTGTAATGAATGTAATGCATTTGAGAATGTGTATTATATGAGATATAATTTATAAAATGTTTTTGTTTTTTGTCACAAATCATACGAATAATGCAGATGCTCTCTGGAAGTTGCGAAAACTTTTGACTGTATTCAATGTGAAAGAGATGCAATTGCCTTGAAGAGGAATGATTTTTGGTAAAACATTCCGATAGCCCATAGAGTTGGGTGGCGCTACGGTTGCGCTAACACGATTCTATGAGTCTCATGCCCATCCGTCTCAGTAGATCCTAATAATAACTTATCTCACTCTTCTAGTTTCAAAATCAATTATTTAAAAGTCTTTATAACTGACTAAATATTTATAGCTATAATAGAAGTAATGATATCATTAAATTGATTAGGATAATAATGATTAAATTGTAACTTGGATGGCACTTTACCAGCGGGTATAACTTCATCACGATAGTTACATTAAAGTAAAACAAGAATTCAATAAATTATAAACGAATAAAATAGTATGATTACTTATAGTAAAGTTGAATGTAGGTCAGTTCAGATTTTATCATAAGAATTTTATCATAAATAATAAACTTTTAATTTGAATATTATTACAACAGTAACATGCTTTTTAAGCATTTAAACAATGTGATGATTAAACTACGTGATGATAATTTACATTAAATTTACAATTTTACTTTACTTAAAACCAGTTAATGAAATGACAAGTATAAAGTAAATGGTTTTTCAAAATAATATTTTTACTTTACTATAAGTAAAGTATAGTGATCGTGAAAAAATTCGATCTCGAGATTTTGACGGAATTACATGTTTTGAGGTCCCAGAAGTCGTTTTATGACGTTTTTATGATGATGTCTGTGTGTGTGTGGGTGGGTGGGTGGGTGGTGAGTGTGTTAGCATTGCTTGTTACCACGCTACGGTCCAGAATCTTTGATGGATCAAGTTGATACTTTACACAAAAATGGGCCTCATAGGGAAGAAGATCCCTATTGTTTGGGAAGAATTATGCATGATGGGAAAGTCACTTTTTTGGCCAAAAACCGTTTTTTTTAAAACATTTATTTCTCCTAAACTGATAACCCTAGAGTTTTGAAATTTTGACATTATATTTGAGGTTACAAATGGAACAAACGAAAAATATATTCAGAATTTTAAATCAACAAGAAATATTTTTTTTTCAATAAAATGTACAAATTTTGACTTATAATTCAATCTCAAACCTTGCGAGAGCGATACAAGCCATACTGTTTGACGGACAAGAATGAAACTATGCCTATAAATAGAACATTATGTGTTAATTGAGATATTTTTTTTCAAAATTACATTCGCTAAAGGAGCGTTACAGTACGATTTCTGTTTTCAGAAAATGTTTTTTTGACGCTAAACGGCTGATTAAAAAATAATGAAAATTTGACCAATAATGAAACAAAAAATTAGCAATTCATAAAAAAAAAATCTGGAGTGGCCTACACTCTACTTTACTATAAGTAACTCAATGTCAAATTTCTTGAGTATATAAAACATAACGAATCATTTAAGCATAACATAAATATCTAAATGGGATATAATTATTAGCATTGCATTCGTGAGGTAGTACAGATAGTGATTGAAGGACATATCAATTTATAAGCTTATTTTTGTACATCACAAATAATTCATTATTTGCAAATAATTTCATTAGTATAACTACAGCAGTAATAACATTTTTGAAAAACCAATGTGAACATTTCTTGAAACGAAATATTATCCTACAAGAGAACATAGCTATTGTTCAAATGGCCAGTAGATGTCTTACATCGTTTACTTGACATCCTTCTACATTGAATATTAATGTAAAATTTTCAAATTTGAAACAGTAAAATACCCTTTTTTTCTCTGAAAAACATCTTAAACAGCGAAGAAAATGTTGTTTTAAGGTGATTTGTTAATTAAAGATGTACGATAATTACAGTTATTAATCTCTAAACGAAACATTTATATTTTGAATTATCTTTTACATTTTTGATTTTTAACAGAATTATTATACTGGGAATTTTATGGCTTCTTAGTATTTAATAAGATCATTTTCCTTCCCCTTTGTCAAATAACATATATACGAATTTTTTTTTAATGAGTGTTATCATTTACCTGCACAATATTATTCCTCTTACATCTCTTATAAGTCAATAATATATTTTCATTTTTCCATTAGAAACATCAATTTTATCTCAGTGGATTCGCTCAAAAAATTTCTAAGTCAATGTAAACAATGTAAAAAAATACAAAAAATTCGACAAGTATAGCAGGTGATCTCTTAGTCTAGAATAAACAAACAGTTTTTATATCGTTTTGCTCTTTTCCGTAATTGAAACTTCATGAATTTTTTTTTGTGAATTGCTAATTTTTTGATCCATTTTTAGTCAAATTTTCATTTTTTTTTAACGAGCCGTTTAGCGTCAAAAAATCATTTTCTGAAAACACAAATCGTACTGTAACGCCCCTTTAGCGAAAGTAATTTAAAAAAAAAATATCTCACCTCATTTGCCATATAATGTTCTATTTGTAGGCATAGTTTCATTCTTGTCCGTCAAACAGTATGGCTTGTATCGCTCTCACAAGGTTCGAGATTGAATTATAAGCCAAAATTTTTACATTTTATTGAAAAAAAAATATTTCTTGTTGTTTTAAAATTCTGAATATATTTTTCGTTTGTTGCATTTGTAACCTCAAGGATAATGTCAAAATTTCAAAACTCTAGGGTTATGAGTTTAGGAGGAATAAATGTTTTAAAAAAAACGGTTTTTGGCAAAAAAAGTGACTTTCCCATCATGCATAATTCTTCCCAAACAATAGGGATCTTCTTCTCTATAGGGCACATTTTTGTGTTTAATATCAACTTGATCCATCAAAGATTCTGGACCGTAGCGTGGTAACAAGCAATGCTAACACACGCACCCACCCACCCACGCACCCACCCACCCACCCACCCACACACACACACAGACATCATCGTAAAAACGTCATAAAACGACTTCTGGGACCTCAAAACATGTAATTCCGTCAAAATCTCGAGATCGAATTTTTTCACGATCACTATACTTTACTTATAGTAAAGTAAAAATCATGAAGTTTCACTTATGGGAAAGAGCAATAACGCTATAAAAACTGTTTGTTTATCTTAGAGTAAGAGATCACCTGCTATACTTGTCGAATTTTTTATATTTTTTTTCATTGTTTACATTGACTTAGAAATTTTTTGAGCGAATCCACTGAGATAAAATTGATTTTATAAAGGAACAGTTTGAATTGTTTATTGACGTATATGAGATGTAAGAGGAATAATATTGTGCAGGAAAATGATAACACTCACTCAGAAAAAATTCTTATATATGTTATTTGACAAAGGGGAAGGAAAAAGATCTTATTAAATACTAAGAAGCCTTATAAAATTCCCAGTATAATAATTCTATAAATAACCAAAAATGTAAAAGATAATTCAAAATTGAAATCTTTCGTTTGGAGATTAATAAATGTAATTATCGTACATCTTTAATTATAAATCATCTTAAAACAACATTTTTTCTTGGATGTTTATGATGTTTGTCAGAAAAATAAGAGTATTTTCCTGTTTTAAATTTGAAAATTTTACTTTAATATTCAATGTAGAAGGATGTCAAGTAAACGATGTAAGAAATCTACTGGCTATTTGAACAATAGCCATGTTCTCTTGTAGGATAATATTTCGTTTCAAGAAATGTTCACTTTGGTTTTTCAAAAATGTTATTACTGCTGTAGTTATACTAATGAAATTATTTGCAAATAATAAATTATTTGTGATGTACCAAAATAAGCTTATAAATTGATATGCCCTTCAATCACTATCTGTACTACCTCACGAACGAAGTGCTAATAATTATATCCCATTTAGATATATATGTTATGCTTAAATGAGACGTTATGTTTTATATACTCAAGAAATTTGACATTAAGTTACTTATAGTAAAGTAGAGTGTAGGCCACTCCAGATTTTTATATTTGCAATGAAGATACTGTAATAAGTGAACTGTTTTGAAGTAGTCAGTAAATGTTAAATACATTCTGACAGAAGTAGTTTTGACACACTTATATTTTAGCGCGTAAACCAACGTGATAGGGACTATCCAGATTCATGCCAACCCCTGTGATAGGGACTATCCAGATTCATGCCAACCCCTGTGATAGGGACTATCCAAATTCATGCCAACCCCTGTGATAGGGACTATCCAGATTCATGCCAACCCCTGTGATAGGGAATATCCACATTTATGCCAACCCCTGTGATAGGGACTATCCAGATTCATGCCAACCCCTGTGATAGGGACTATCCAGATTCATGCCAACCCCTGTGATAGGGACTATCCAGATTCATGCCAACCCCTAAGATAGGGACTATCCAGATTCATGCCAACCCCTGTGATAGGGACTATCCAGATTCATGCCAACCCCTGTGATAGGGACTATCCAGATTCATGCCAACTCCTGTGATAGGGAATATCCACATTTATGCCAACCCCTGTGATAGGGACTATCCAGATTCATGCCAACCTCTGTGATAGGGACGCTTGATATATTATAGTTCAACTGCCCCATCACACTCTTAACAAGTATGAGATGGGGCAGTGTTTTTTAACTTACTTATGACCTTTCATAAGGAAGAGAAGAGGGAAGATAGCACTCCGGTAGAACTATGGTGGACAATCCAATAGCACTACACTATATTAATGGGAAAGATGTCACTCTCCTTGTTTTGATACTACAGAATAGCTCTTGGTCAAAATAAAGTTATTTTTATCATTTGACAACGTGTCCTAACGAACTATATTATGTTTTGAATTATATATATAGGTGTAGATAGGTAGCACATCTTCCTTAAGACATGCTTCAGTAAAGTCAACTACAGCACCGGCATTATGACTTCTGAATGAGAAATTCGACACAATCGTCTAATTTCCTGCAATGAAGGGATAATAGAACTAATATTTGGCCAAGAGACATGTTTCGTAACTATAAAAGAATGTTATAATACGGATGTATAGTCATAGGTTATATGTAGTGAAAGATCAAGGAAGAAACAAAAGTGGAGTATAAAAGTAATAAGGAAATCAAAGAAGAGATTGCCTATAGTTTGAAAGAACCACTTTTCCTTTATGTTGCACAAATTCCGATAAATATTACCTGTAATGAAATAGATAATAAATGAATTCGTGTCCACATAACAACCAGTCATCCTGTTACCGAGTCATAACATCCGAGGTTATGAAAGCCGCCCATTCTTTGAAACAAAAGTACAAATCCTTTTCAAAAACGGAGTGATTGCGACTATGTACTTCAAAAACAGCTTAAACCTGTGAGTGAGCCACTAAAATAAATAAGAGATTTTTATTTATAGAAGTTTATAATAGTTTATAGAAACTACTAAAACCATAAAGGAAGAACCAATGGACCAGTAACCTCATTAACGGTATATAACAAATGGACCTGTTAAATAAACCAACGGTTAGTAAACCAAGCATTCAAACAGGCCTGTGAATGGATGTTCCCGAGCAGCCGTCGGACTTGCTCCTCGGACAGGTGCTCCCAAACAAAATTTGGGATTACATATGGTTTAAAATGATATCACCAGTATATGATTTTAAAATTTAATGGCAAAATAAGTATGAGTATCAGCATATAAAAGTTTGATCAACGTATTAATTTAACAATAGGTGATAAAATGTGATAGCCATACATATGTCAGTCTATGTCAGTTGCACCTTTTTAAAGACTCAACGGGCTATGATATTATTTACTCGAAAGTTTATGAAAGAGCACTATTGTTAATTAACTCTCACAGACAGAATTTTAGTGAAACAAGACAAATCAACTCAAACAAAGGTATAAAACACAGAACAATTAACAAAAAGGAAGGTGAAGGTTTCTTCCGACTGACCAATGTTGGATAATACAAGGTTCCCAACAACCTCATTGATGAAAATCTATTAGGGCAAAAATGGGATGCATATTTAGGTAAAATATGAATTTGATCCATTTAAACTGCTTGGCCTATAGAGTGCTCACAAACGTTTGGATACACACCCACACACCCATATACACACAGATGTATCGAGAAAACGTCAAAAAAAGGACCTTGGGGACCTTAAAATATGTAAATCTGTCAAAATCTCTAGTTCAATTTTTTTCAGAATTACTATACCCTACTGAGAGTAGAATAAAAAGAATATAAATAACATGCAAAAATAAAGAATAATTCATTATGCCAAAAAGAAATACTTACAACAAATACTTTTTAATAGTTGCATTTGACTATTGAGGACATCTGTTTCCTAGAGAATTTTTACCACCTCTGATTTTTGAAGACTTATAAGTACTGTGAAAGAAAGCGACAAAATCCCATTGAATATTTTTAACAAATACCAGGAAGGAGAGGTTATTTTCCTTTTCCTTCTTCTCCAAGTATACATCTCACAGATAATCAAGTCATATGGCACAGAACGTTTGATCTGTCCTCCATATTTTTTTAAAAAAAGGTCAAAATATAACGTTTTGCTTAGAAATAATAAATTTCTACCACTCATCTGTTAGGTTAACGGTCTATTTTTCATGTTGTAATCTCACAATAGCTTGCAGTTCATTACAGCAGACAGTTACGAGTAAACACTTCTCTTTATTAAACCTGTTAACAGTTGGTTGAAGGTACATATAAACTGAGCTAGCATGCGTTCAGTATTCAGTTCAATGCACCAATTATAGAAAATGCATATGTTCAATTGTTGGAATGCTTAATGTATACTATTTGAATAAGGTTTGGTTACAAAATGTGAGCTGGCATGTGGGCTCAAGGGGGAGTGATCTGATTATGCAGAGGTGTTAGGTATCCGATATTATGTATCGGAACAGCAATTCGATAAGGATCACTCTAGAAGCAGTTGGAACATCAGCTACTACATACTATGGAATGTGAATACTATCTACTTCCACGTAGTAGCTGAGGGAATAAATTTTTAGTATTTCGGTACTCTTACTCTTCCACAAATATTTAACTGTTTACAAACCCCCCCATCCCCACACAAACAAATAAACATACACACCTAGACCTTTAATATTTCTCTAATTTTAATCTTAATTTATAAGCGCATTTACACAAAGTTAAAGAAATAACAATTAAAAAATATTTTACTAAATTTCTTTATCTCAATTTATTTGCACACCGCAAATTATCGAAATAAAATGGATATTAAACCAATTTAACAAAACAGTTATTGAAAAACTCTTATCAAATAATTAACTGTTTGCTTGATAATAAAGCAAATCTTAATTATATTACATAACTAGGAACCATCAGTCTTTGATTAATGAGGCCCTTTGAATAACTCCACCAAGGGCCCTCGTAGATAAGTGGGTATGTCAGACGATTCTGAACTGGTAGATCTCTGTTTCCATTCCACTCCAACCAGATTTTTTAAGTTGATACTAGCATATTCCAGGAGATACTGCTAGAGCTAAAAGTCACTGGAGGAATGGGTGGGGGTTGGTGACCATTGAAAATGGTAAGGGAATGTGACGTCATCGGGGTCAAGAAGCAGTAGCTTGGGAACTTCTCATATTCGGAACTCTCAAAAACATTCTAATTTCTATAATGCTTAGTTTTTTTCTAAAATTTTTGGATGATGTATCAAGGATTTGACTGGAGTAAAAGTGGATAAAACTCGGTGCGAAGATTCTGGGATGCACTAGTGAAGATTCTGGAATATACATCTGAGGTCTATGAAATGCAGGAAAGCATCAAGTATGTTTCTTTATGGTACTCTTGCTCTGATAGAAAACATAGGCAAAAGAGAAGAAGGTTCTGTGTCCAAAGTTGATTACCACACTACGGTCCAGAATGTTTGATAGATGAAGTTGATGTTTTACACAAAAATGGGCCTCATAGTACAGATGATCCGTATTGTCTGCGAGAAATTATGCATGACGGGAAAGTCACTTTTTCTTTCGTCACTTTTCAGAGTTCGTGCTCTGCACTGATATACTATAGAGACAGACATCATGACTAGGTGTGGTACTGAGGAGTCTATGTATCCCGAGCCACTATCCGTTTCCATTCAAAAGATTGAAGTGTCCCGTCAGTGCATGTTTCACAATGACGTTAACTAAGTCGCAAAGGGAAACTCTATCTACCTCAGGAATGGAAGTAAGTGAGGCAAAGGTTTTCTCACATAGTCAACTGTAGTTTGCTTGCCCAAGAGTCAGAGGTTCCAACTCATTATCCTTCCATGAACCTGAAGGACACTCAGCTAATGCGGTATATACAGAGGCATTTGCTTAACACTGTACTAATAATGATATTTTCTACTATTCTATAATTTCTATTGATATTTTGGAATACCATGTATCATCAAATTTTTGATTACGTCAAAGAAGGGAATGTTTGCTAGTATATTAATAAGTGGATCAATCACTAACTGTACTACCTCAGGAATGAAAGACTAATAAACACCTCCCATTTAGACGGTTATATTATACTTAAATGAGACATTATATATTATATACCCAAGAAGTTTGATATTAAGTTTACTTATAGTAAAGTTGAGTGTAAGCCACTCCAGATTTTTTAATTTATAATTAGGTCAAATCAAGCTTAGAGCTTGTGTATATTTTGGCAAGTTCATTGCAATAATCTTAAAGTTTTATTCGGTTTGTCCTGCAATTTGTTTATAGTACGTTAGTCTGTCGGATAGAGACTTTTCTACTATCTGGTTTATAGCCTTCGTTTCATTTGCATTAGTTTTCTGAGGTATGTCGATAAAATGTACGGTATCTTTTGGCTTTGTTTGAAACTTTAAAGTGATTTATACTTTATACACTATATGTTTTTAGTAAATTTCTTTCATAGGGTCATCGTATCTTGTGCTGTTTTGAAGATGCGTTTAGGTCACTGCAGTGTTCAAGTCCTTTTTTAATTTTTTTTGTGAATACGCTTATTATGTAGTATCTGATTATTAATAAATTTCTATAAAATAAATTAATATTAATATTAATAAAAGTGAGGTAAAATGATCAGAGATAACACCTGGGAGAAATGCAATATATGGGTTCAGGTTTGTAAGGATACGTGACCAAAATACCAAGTATATCAGTTTTTTTTAACTTTGGAAGAATACCAGTATGTGGTATTTTTATCATTTACAGTCTTTGCCGAGGTTAAGGGAGACCTTTAGCATTCAAAGGGGAATAGTAATTGATTGTTTGATTGATCTGAGGATCAATCAGGAATTATAGTGAGAACGTGGTTGGTTTTAATACTGAGGTCAGTAAGGTGATGAGAAGAGTATTAGTTGATTTGAGGTCGTTTAAGGACATGAAAAGTGTTGTGAAGTTGTGGGAAAGTAAGAGAGGATGCTTGAAGGCGAGTATTTTAGCTCATAGTTTGTGGCATCATTAGTCAACACTGAGAACGGATTAAAAAAACTAAAAAATGTATCTTACTGTCACAACATTATCACAACAATAATCAAACGATTATTGATTGGGAATAATTGTTACCAGCTTCAACCCTCTGATAATTTTAAAAAGATCCATTGATACCAGATCTTTTGCATGCATGGGATTAAACTAACTCTGAAAGGTGATGAAAACAGATTTTGTCTAAAGAATTTTCCTAATAAAATTGGAAAGATTTGTATAGAAAAATATAACAAAAAACAGGTTTACATCCCAATATTTAACCTACATCATCAGTCAATTTTTATTATGAATGAAAAATCATGTTATCTAGTAAATGTGTTTGCTTTTTTCTTATACGCATTTGGAAGGGCCAAATTAGATGTCGGATATAGAATCAGGTATTTGTAGTTTACGACATTCGGTTGAATACCGGTGGGATACAGTGGGATAAAATGAGGAAGAGTGATTTAATAACACTGAGCTTAAAAGTAGACATGTAATTGGTTGAACGACCAGTATTAGAAAAAGAGTGTTGCATCGATGTTGTGGAACACGTAATGGTACGTGCAATGATCACTTGCGTTGGAAGGAAAGGTTTAGACGATTATCAGACTTGAACTAAGATCCCTCCGCGATCTTTGATCAGTCTGCGATGTGTCCAAGCAACTATTGTACAATTAATGATAGCCGAAGGAAAGGAGTAGTTGCTATTTCAAGTGAATAACATATTGTCAAACATTCTGAGAATATAGCTGGGAAGTTGAGATTGTCAAACGATGAGAATGGGGATGGTTATTGCATATATCATTTCAACTTTAAGATACCGTTCCAAGCATGTCTGAGAGTGTAGCTGCGAGGATGAGATTTGAAAGGATTGGGAACTGGGTCGGCCATTACGTAATGTTATTTCAAGATGAATGTGTGAGATCAGGCATGCGTGGCTTGAAGGCCTGTGACCTTGACCCTTTGCGAGCTTCTACATTCCAGTATCAGACTACACCAACATTACAAACATACACATTTAGCCTGGTCAACATGTCCTGATAGCCTCTGACTTGTGTCAGTAATTTTAAACAATTTAAATATTTGCTAATTTTATTTATATCAATTATTTTAAATATCTGCAGTCATAACCACCTTATCAATCATTATTATTTTTAAAATGCAATATCTTCACCATTCAAAACTTCATTTCATAGATAAATATGACGCAATAACCAATGTTATTTGATCTCTGAAAGAGGCAATTATCATGGTCATAATTGCTAAATAGTCATAGTGCAACCCAACCTGTAAGATATGTAAAATATGTTGTATGTTGCTGCCACCTAGTAATACATTTTCATTTAGGTGTACATGAACTAACAACAGACACAAGACGGTGCTGCCAAATGCATCTGCGCTTGCGCTGCTCCACTATCGTTAGTTTCTAACTACTTACCTCAACGTGATAAACAAATCAACATAAACCAAAACTAAAATGATTGCAGACTTCTGTGATATTATGTTTACTTATGGTTAAGTGGGGTGTCACCCACTTCAGATTTTTCCATGATGTTTGTGTGTGTGTATCAGTGTTTATCCAGAAGTTTGTGATCACTCTACAGGTCACACATTTTATGGAGCTTCAGATTTTTCCATGATGTTTGTGTGTGTGTATCAGTGTTTATCCAGAAGTTTGTGATCACTCTACAGGTCACACATTTTATGGAGCAAATTCATATACTACAAAAAATGGACTTTATGGTATAGATATGTCCTATGGTTTTTAAGAAATATTGGATAATAGAAAAGTCACTTTTTTGTCTAAAGTGTGTTTCTAGACAACATTTGTTTTCACCTAAACTACTGACTCTATAGTGTAAAAACTTCAGATATTTTTAATAATTGAAAAGGTCAGTTTTTATATAACACGTACAATTTTTGACCAATTTTTTTTTTTCAAAAAATAAATTCAAAATTTTAATTTAAAATGTTTAAATAGAAAAAATAAATTTGTTCACACAATTTGACGGATCATAATCGAATTATTTCCAACAACACCACATTTCAAGAGAATGAAATGAATACCTTTTTATTGAATTTACATGGACAAAAACAGGCGTCATGGTAGATTTTATGATTTTAGAAAATGTTTTTTTAACGCAAACCAGTTAACTATAGAAAAATTAAATTTTGACTATAACATCAACTTAAAATTAGTTGTTTTGTTTAACATCAACAAAAAAAGTTTCAAGACATCTCAATTACCAGAAGGTGCAATATATCTATAAGAACTGACCATCCAACTTGGAATAATGGATTAGCTATCTCGTGTACTTGTTGGATTTATTTATATTTATCTAGAAAATGATTCTCAGAATTCAATCAATCATAATTCTTGTTTGAAAGTATAATAGAAGAATTTGAAGTGAATATGTTTTGATGATTTGATATGATCAGTCAATCTAGTTTGATTGACAGAATCAAGTCAATTATAATTCTTGTTTTAAGCTTAATATAAAAAATCTGAACATATTTTAAACAGTAAATATGACGTGCACGAACAATAATATTCATAAGCCTATAAAGTGAATCGCCAAACAACCATGTAATTTATGAGGCTTGCAAGAGTTAAGGTTGTTTATTGAGTGAATGTATTGCAATAAATCTACATGTAGCTCTCTTTAATATAACTAATTATATTAAGAACTCCATTGTTTGGATAACATTGAATAATGGGAAAGGAAATTATTAGTTGCTTGTGACAATACGGATACTATTCTTATGCCATTTCTCGAGTGATTGAAGAAACATGAAATATCAGATTAGCTATTTTCTTTCTATCTTTCTTTCTATCGGAGTGCGTGTGAGTGTGCGTGTGCATGTGAATATGCGTGCGCATGTGTGAGTGTGTGTGTGTATGTGCGTCTGCGTGAATATGTGTGCGTGTGTATGTGTGTGTGTGTGTGTGTGTGTGTGTGTTGTGTGTGTGCTTGTGTTTGTGTGCGAGTGTGTGAGTTTGTATGTGTGTGTGTGTGTAAGTGTGCGTGCGTGTGTTTTTGTGCATGTATGTGTTCGAGTGAGTGTGTGCCTTTGTGTTTCTTTGTGTGTCTTTGTGTGCCTCGAGTATGTGTGTATGTCTTTGTGTTTGCTGTGTGTGTGTATGTGTGTGTGTGTGTGTGTGTGTGTGTGTGTGTGTGTGTGTGTGTGTGTGTGTGTGTGTGTGTGTGTGTGTGTGTGTGTGTGTGTGTGTGTGTGTGTGTGTGTGTGTGTGTGTGTGTGTGTGTGTGTGTGTGTGAGTGTGTGAGTGTGTGGTGTGTGTGTGTGTGTGGTGTGTGTGTGTGTGTGTGTGTGTGTGTGTGTGTGTGTGTGTGTGTGTGTGTGTGTGTGCGTGCGCATGTGACTGTTCGTGTGTGTGTGGTGTGTGGTGTGTGTGTGTGTGTGTGTGTGTGTGTGTGTGTGTGTGTGTGTGTGTGTGTGTGTGTGTGTGTGTGTGTGTTTAAAACTTTATTTCAACATGCTCCACACAAAGTACTAATGTTGTTGTTCCATTGATTCACAATGATATTTACAATAATTTTGTATATACATTCACTCTTAAGATATATAACTTTGCTCCATAGTATAGTCCTGTTTTATGTGTGCTACGTGTGCTTTTACCCAGTCAAAATGAATGAACCACCCTTTTGTTGTTAGATGTACCAATGTTGCTCTTATTTCTTCTATGTCCTTCCAGTGGACCCGAGCATATATTAAAGATTTAAGAGTCACCTGGCTATCTGTTTTTATTAATGATAAGGATGGTGGAGACACCACTGGGCAAGTCCGATCTACCCATTGGACAGCTTTGAGAAGGGCTCTTAGCTCAGCTTGGTTGTTTGAACAGGAACTGTTCAGCTTGAATGATTCGTTGTATATTTCCTCTTCCTGTTCATAAACTACCATTGCTCCGCCCGCCTGATTCTCCAACTTACTTCCACCGGTGTAAATTGTAAACTTATAGATCGAGTTTGTAGCCTCACCAGCATCCCCATAATAATAATTACTTCTGGTTTTCTTCCAGGGAGTATCCTTTTTGTAAATATAACTGGCTGTTCATATTGGCTTTGGTCAAAGCTCACGGCACATCCACTGCCCTGATTGGGTATAGAAGCTAGCCCTTTCCTTTGCTTCTACTATTATTAGTAGTGCGTTAGCGATGATACACGCTGCGTCTGCTTATATTGTCCTGTATCCCTTTATCGCCCGTATTAGCATCAATCGTTGCAACGACACTATCTTCTTTTTATTATAGGTCTTTTCAAGCGCTCGGATCCAGACTGGCACACTATACAGAAGACGAGGCAATAACGCTCCTTTATATAAGATGTCTAATGCTCCGCTTTTTATGCCCCAATGAACTCTAGCACTTCTGGACAACAGACGAGCTGGGAACACTTTTTCGTTATTTCATCGACGTGTGGACTAAAGGAGAACTTTGAGTCGAATGTTACTCCTAAATATTTCAACGGTTTGACTTCTAATTTTGTTAGGCCAAAATAAATGTTTGGAGCTTGATAGAATCCCCGGGAAATAAGAAGAACCTTCGATTTATTGTTACTGAATACTATTTTGTTGTCAACAGACCAGCGGTAAACTGTTGTAAGGATTTGTTGGCCAGTGCTTCCTAACGCGTGTGCGTGCGCGTATGTGTGTGTGTGTGTGGATGTGTGCGAGTGTGTGATTGTGCGAGTGCATATGCGTTTGAGAGTGTGTAAGCGTGTGTGCATGTGTGTATGTGTGTGTGTGTGTGTGTGTGTGTGTGTGTGTGTGTGTGTGTGTGTGTGTGTGTTGTGTGTGTTGTGTGTGTGCGTATGTGTGTGTGTGAGTGTGAGTGTGACTGTTCGAGTGTGTGTTGTGTGTGTGTGTGTGTGTGTGTGTGTGTGTGTGGTGTGTGTTGTGTGTGTGTGTGTGTGTGTGTGTGTGTGTGTGTGTGTGTGTGTGTGTGTGTGTGTGTGTGTGTGTGTGTGTGTGTGTGTGTGTGTGTGTGTTGTGAGAGGAAGTCGTGAAGACATTATTACGTGGAGTAGGACCACCCACGTCGACCCCACACGGACCCACTCCTCCATTATCATGCCATAAAAATAAAGTGAACCATTAACCAAATCATATGTTTTATTTTCTCCACAGACATTTTCATCTGGAACTGGCATTCGCCACCTTGTACTGGTATGTTACAATAGGTTTAATGAAGTAATATTTCATCTTTTAGTTGAATAACTATTGGCTAGCTTGTGAATTGCCAAGGTGATATTAAAGTGTTCATTGGCATTATTAGTTTATCAATTTTAATTAATGCTAGTTTCTTTTATAATTTAACTGTATAGTTATAATATTAAATACCTACTTGGTATATAACTTACTTCATTTAACATATAACTACTACTCTTACATTATAATTTAATGTTACTCGTTCCTTAAAATTTATAATTTTAAATAATTGTTTAAATATACATATTTTTGCTACAAATAATTGTTTTCTTTTATTGTACTAATTTATTATTTCGGTTCAATATGATAATTTAAATAAATAATATACGATAAATATATAATATATATTATTATAGTTATTTCTTGTATAATAATGATTTCTTTTATAATAAATTATTATTCTAATTTATTTATTGTAGTAATGTTGGTTGTATTGCTTGCTCTGTGGTGTGATGTTATTATGTATGGTTTTGAGGAGCATTACTCCTGCCCACTGTGCTATCATTTTGAGTTCCTTTATTGAGGTCATTAATAACTTCATTTGTCTCCTCCTCATTGTGTGTGATATCGCCATCCCTTCTGACGAGTGTACCTATATGATAAGATTCTCCTTTGACCATTATTTTTTGCAACCAGAAAACTTTATTAGGATAGTTCATATATTCACAAACACACAACACTTCAGACCTAAGACGTTTTAAGACGTCCTCCAGTTGGAACAAGGGTTTTTTTCTTTAGCCTCTTCCAATAAAAGACCATTTTTTTTCTAAAGTAAGTGAAGTTTTTCTTAGTGTTCAACCAAGTTTGTGAGGAGTTGGTCTCAATTTTAAGCTGTGCACAGCCTTCCTGATGTTCTCTTGGTTTACAACCTTTTTCTAAACCCTTGGAGGGATAAATCTTTACAAGTACCAGAACATTATTTTCAGTAAACAACCCCATGTTTTTCTTCCCATCTTTCTGAATAACATTAATGCACATTTAACTTTCTTACAAACATGCATACTGTTAGTACTGCAGAGGTTAGTATACATTATATTATTATATAAATCTGCCTTACCTCGTGACTCGTTGCAGACGTCCGACCGGTTTTGCATGTAGCGGATTTTTAAGTATGACTAATCATAATTTTACAATCATTCTTGTTGTGCTGATTAAAGATAAGTTTTTAATATCCCAAGAGTTTGTCGGCACACCGCAGTCCACACAGTTTGATGGATCTAATTCATATGTTATATGTAAATGAGCCTTATAGTAAAGATGTATCCTATTGTTTGGGTGCAATATTGTATGATGAAAATGTTACTCTTTAGACCAAAATATATTTTTTAAAAAAAAAAACTTTTTTTCTCTTAAACTACTAATTTTAGAGTCTTAAAATGTCTGCATTGTTACAGAAATGATGGAAGGAATACGAGAAAAAATACTAAGATTTTAAAACGACTTGAACGATTTATCTTTTGATAAAATGTAAATTATTTTTAGCTATAATAGGACCTGAAAGCTTGTGAGCAGGATACGAGTTATACCGTTTGTCAGATGGAAATGAAATTACACCTAAAAAAAGCCGTTTATGTGACGATGAGCTCAATGCATTTTCGTCACAGTTACCTGCATTAAAATGGTTGTTATTACACATTTTATGATTTCAGAAATTTATTTTTTTTAACATTATCTAAATGGCTAATTTTAAAACAACGAAATTTCGCTGAAAAATAAACCCAAAAGTAGTAATCTGTAAAAAGAGTTCGTGAAATTTCGATTAGCGCAAAGGGTAAAAGCTATAAAAACTGAAAATGTATCTTGGGTAATAGATCACCTGCTGTACTTGTCGGATTTGTTTACATTGACTAGGTTGTTAAGTGAATTACTTAAAAAAAATTGTTTTTTAAAGGTTTAATAACAACAAATGATTAAGGTTGTGATGAGTTAAATGATTTGTAGGAAGATCCAAATTCTGAAATGTAGAAAAATCAACGCCAATCAAGCATATACTTAATCATGCTTTCCAGGGTATGATGGATGGCTGACTAAACGTGTAGTCATCAAACTACATGTTGCATCCATGAACGAAACGTAATGTCAGATATATAGTTCTTGGTGTGTTTAAGAACCCAATTATCTTTGCATATTATTTGTGGAAATGTCACTATCATTCTGAGTACAAAAGTGTTACTAATATTAAGCTACTTTTTCGGTGATTTGATGAACTTTAAATGTTTACTAGACTGCCCTTGACTTGTTGGGTCATCCAAATCTTCCTTTTTAATGCAATCATGTTCACATAAATGCAGATAAACTAAAAAATTAATTAATTTGTAATAATGAACATATTTTTAAGACAGTTATCTTTATTTATATTTTTTGTACAAGAGGGTTTTGTGGCTCAGAGGGTAGCGCGCTGGAACTCCAATTCCAAGAGTGTGAGTTCGATTCCCACAAAATTTTTAATATTTTATTCAGTTTAGAGCGTGTGCAAATATTTAAACGCGGCATCAGAGTTTTAGAAGTATATAGATAATGTGCTCTTCAATTTAGTAAATTGACACTAATACATAGATGTATTACTCCAAGAACTATATAATGGATCATAACAATCGATTGCTTCCATAATTTTTTAAGGCATCCATATTAGCCTTAAAAAACTTCACAGACAAGGTTATCAAACGATAACAAGAAAATGATTTCCCACACTACCTTCAGCATGGATAAGTTATTACATCTTCCTTTCAGATACTTTTATCAGAAAAAAATTTTTATTATTGAGATTGGTACTAAATAGAAATTACTCAGTACTCAGTGTAGAAATTACCTCTTTCTGAGAAAAAATTTAAAAAAATTTAACTGAACTGAACATTAATAATTTGCCCTGTATGTTGCCAAATTCACGCATTTTGTAGAATATGAAAGTGATCTATAAGTGCTTCAAAGTGATTACAAAAGAACACCTCGATTGTACATTTTCTGTTTTCAAGGGGCTTTTGCCTGGTACACTGATGATTCAAAAATTAAAAGTAATACAAGTAAAATAAGTTGACTCTCAAGTGAAAACCTGGGCACAACGTAGTATTGGGTAATGAGGAAGTGGACGGGTAAGAAAAGGGTATCTGAAGTTTTCTCAATGATATCTGTGTGTGTGCGGGAGGGGGGATGCATGGGTGGGTGGGTTTGTACATATCCAAAGTATCCGAAGTTTTCTCGATGATGTCTGTGTGTGTGCGGGAGGGGGGATGCATGGGTGGGTGGGTTAGTACATATCCAAAGTATCCGAAGTTTTCTCGATGATGTCTGTGTGTGTGCGGGAGGGGGGATGCATGGGCGGGTGAGTATGTATCCAAAGTATCCGAAGTTTTCTCGATGATGTCTGTGTGTGTGCAGGAGGAGGGATGCATGGGTGGGTGGGTGAGTATGTATCCAAAGTTTGTTACCACGCTACAGTCTGGAATGTTTGATGGATCAAGTTCATTTTTTACACAATAATAATAGCAAAGATGATCCCTATTGTTTGGGAAGAATGATGCATGACGGGAAAGTCATTTTTTCTTCCAAAAACCTATTTTTAGACTTTTTTTTATATGATATACTACTAACTCTAGAGATGTGAAAATTTAGCATTATCTTCAAGGTTATAAATGCAATAAAAAAAGTATATTCAGATTTTTAAAACAACGAATAAAATTTTTTTTTCAATACAGTGTACAAAATTTGGACTTATAATTCAATATGACAGCCTGTGAGAGCGATACAAGCCATACTGTTTAACGCATCATAATAAAACCATACCTAAAAATAGAACATTACGTGTAAAACGAGTTGAGATAATTTTTTTCAATATTACATTGACCAAAAGGGCGATATAGTTCAGTTTCTATTTTCAGAAAATGTTTTTTTGACGCTAGACGGCTCATTAAAAAACCATGAAATTTTGCCAAAATATGTAACAAAAAATTAAGAATTTATAAAAAAAATTCATGAAATTTTAATTATGTCAAAAAGCAATAAAGCTTTAAAAACTGAATATTGATCCTGGACTAAGGGTTTACATGTTATACTTGTCCCAAATAAACACATTTATTTACATTGTCAACATTGGTTTAGACCTTTTCTGAATAAATCCACTGAAATGAAATTGATTTTTTGAGGTTTAATGAAAATTTGTGTATGTATCATTTATAATAAAATTCTTACATGTACTAAATCTACGCCAATCAAACATATAATTTATTATACTTTCCATGGTATGATGGATGTATCACAAAATGCTCTAATCAATCTATATGTTGCACCTTGGAACAAAACTTAATATTAGATGTACATTTTTTTGTATTTATGAATCATATTAACTTTGGGTAGTATTGAAGTGTGAGGAATTGACTCTTTCCTATTAAATTGTTGACTAATCTCCAGTTTTTTTACTACTCTAGTCTAATAGTTCTTATCCATTATTTTCAAAAATTTCAAACTTACAGCTATAAAAGTTTTAAATTATGCTGAAAAGCCGGTTTTGAATTTGATGTGAGTATGCAAAACGGGCTAATTAATAATATTTTGTTTCTCAATATACATTTACAGCAACTTTATAACAGAGTATATCACGCAAGAAAAAGATAACTCTCACTTAGAGTAAACTAGCAAACGTTCTCGTCTTTGATGGGTACTTTTTCAAACATTCGGAGATGATACACAGTATTCCATAATATCATTAGAAATTATAGAATAGTAGAAAATATCATTATTAGTACAGAGTTAAGCAAATGCCTCTGTATATACTACATTAGCTATCTGTCCTTCAGACCTTTATCATGGAACGATAAAGAGTTGGAACCTCTGACTCTTGGGCAAACAAACTACAGTTGACTATATGAGAAAAACTTTCCCTCACTCACTTCCATTTCTGCGTTAGATAGAGTTTCCCCTTGCGACTTAGTTACCGTCATTGCGAAACATCCACTGACGGCACATTGCAATCGTTTGAATGGAAACGAATAGTGGCTCGGAATCAATGGTATGCGTGGTATATATACAGACTCCCCAGTACCACACCTAGTCATGGTGTCTGCCTCTATGGCGTATCAGTGCAGAGCACGAACTCAGAGTGCACATTTTTGGGGCACTCACGTTTCTTGAAACTTGAAATAAGTCAGTTCTAAGCAAAGTATAGACAAAACCTTTCTACTTTTTTTTTGTATAGATTGGATTTTATGATATCTATATCTATATTACAAAGGGAAAGAAATGTGATTTTTGAAAAATTAGTAGGATGCCATAAAATTCCTAGTATAATAATTTTGTGAAAGACCAAAAATGTAAAACATAATTCAACAAAAAGAAAATGTAAAACAAAAGACATGTTCTCCTGTAAGACATTCTAACTATGGTATGTAGTCTCTAACTATGTATGAGACCCACTGACTATTGGAAGAAAAGACATGTTTTCCTGTAAGAGATTATTTCCTAAGACGAAATCCACACTTTTACTTTTCAAAAAAGTTATTACTACTGTAGTTATTCTAATGATATTATATGCATCAGTGGTGTGATATGCAAAAATAAGCAAATATATTGATTAGTGGATCAATCACTATCTGTATTACCTCCAGGAATGAAAGACTAATAATGTTCTCCTCTTTGAACATTTATATTATCCCTAAATGTAACATTGTATATTATCTACCCAAGAAGTTTGATATTAATTTTCTTATATCAAAGTTGAGTATAGTCCACTCCAGATTTTTTTTAATTGAAAATAGCTTTAACGAGACTGATACACAATTCTTAATTTTCAGGAGGATCTTGGATGATGTTACATGGCTAGTTTGTGGCACTAGACTGGCAATTATTCTTAAATTTGAAAATAAATTAAATTAACATTTAACTGAAGAACTGCTGATATTGTGCTTTCTGGGATTTACCTGCGATGAGTGTAAAAGTAACATGCTGTGAGCTCTAGTTCAAACATTTTTTAGGACACCACACTAAGATTCAGTTGAGTTCTCTTCCCCTTCCTGAATCCAACATCCAACCTAATAGCTAATGAAGGTTAGTCTTTTTCATTAGTTACAGTTGAGTTTCATTAGTTTGTAGTGAAAATATGCTCGGAAATTACATCCAAAATAACTTTTAATTACTTGTATAAAAATTAATCTAGTAAGCATGAAATATCATTGTAACATAGTGCTGAATGTGGCTGGGAGCAGGTTTTATTACAACGAGACAAATACTTTATTCAATCAACTAATTCAGGGGTGAGACATTATTCCAGGGGTACGAGAAGGGGAGCTGGTTGTATCTTTTAAGATATGATATTTTTTAAGGAATTTTCAAAAACTGAAGTCGATAACGTCATGGAAATACTAAGATAATATTATTTTTTTCAAAAAAATAATATTTTTGATTTATTATGCTGTTCATATTTCAAGAAAGCAATTATTTCTTATCATGTATATTCAAATGTTAATCTGAGATATCCTTTCTAGTCCATAGGTTTAATTTTTTTATACATTACAAAATTAAATTCCTTTCTAAGCTAGTTCTTGATTTTAATATTTTACAAATATTTCAAACAAGAGTTAATGTATTTGGAAAGTTTTTTCAAATATCAATCTGTGAAATTCTTCTATAAAAGTCAAATTTTTTTTTTACATACATTAAAAGTGAAATAAATATCCTCTTTTGATAAAATTTACTATGATTCCACATCTTTTATCTTTGAACAAAGTATAAAATGTAGGGTGTGCAAGGTCAGAGCAAAATTTTTTTATGGGTTGAAGAATAAAAAAAGATTGGGTACCACTGATCTAATTAATGCAGACTTACTATAAAATATTTCCTTTTCTTATTCGTGGGCTTATTTAAGACATTATAAAAAAAGATTATTATCCCATCTATTTTTTTTTAATAATAATCTATTGTTGATGGCATATTTAAAAACCAAGGCCAGTATATATATTCTTCATATAATAATAAACTAATACATTTTAAATATATTTACTTAAATATTTAATATTAGGGTTGCTAAAGACAAACCTGCTGTTGTTATTGTTCATCAGCTGTGATGGTCCAGATAGTGCAGTGGCCGTCGGCCTGATTTGCAGTCTGCTTCCACTGTTCGATTTAGTTTTACTTTTAATTCACACACTTCCATAGTTTTCTTTTTTATTGTTTTCTCATGTTTTAATTAATTTTATTTGAGGGACTGTCAGATTGAAAAATAATTATGGATCCCGAAACTTTTTTAGACGTAGCCAACCAGGTTACGAAATTACAAATGTATCCTTACTTTGACATTGCCCATTGTGTATTGTGCGCTCTACATGTTAGGGAAGATTTAGGTCCAGGTAACTTTCAGCATCTTAATGTGTTTTTGAGTTTTCTTTGAAATTTATCGAATAACAAATTTTGATCTAATCCATCACTTAACTATTTTTGTAATCAGGTTAGTAAATTTAAATCGATGAGTTTTATAAATTGTGAATGATTAAATATTTATATTCGCATGAGTTTTGTCCTGATTCTCTTTTTTTCTTTCTTTTTTTTTTTGGCACTCTGCCACTGATTATTTCGAGATAAATTTTCTTTCAGCTTCTTTGTACTGAAATTAACATTGATGATCCTTGCTCTTACATGAATAAAACTAAAATATTGTTTCTAAAATATTGTGTTAAATGCTTTTTTTTTTTATTACCTCGCCATCGAATTGTTTTAAAAAGAAATACGCACCTTTGTAGTATATTAATAGCTTGGTTACAGTTGATATAATTTTCTTTCCTTTTTAATTCTAATTTTACGTATAAATTGGACATGAATGATTGTTATGTAAAAATTGTATTTAATTAAAAGTTTTGACCGTCGAATAGGTGGAAATATTTTTGAGTTAAGAATGAAAATGTTCTTGTTAATAAAAAAATTCTAATAGTATCCAATTTTGAAACTTTTTACATGGTCTTTGTTTGGTGGCGGGGTGTAAATGAAATGCTAGAATGAACCTGAACTTTTGTTTTAATATGTAGTACTTTTGAAGCATAATTAATGTTGAAGAACGTCTATATTTGTGATCTTAGATTCTACTACCCTTAATGTATTATATGTTCTGTTGTGTTTCAATTATTATTGTAACATGGAGTTGCTGTTAAAGTTCTATTAAGTATATTTGAAGTTAAATTGTATATGTGTATTTGACACCTCCCACCACTATTTAAATAATGCCACATTTATTTTGAAATGTTACACTATTTTCATAACAATCATGTTAGTTTATATGTGCAGTTGTGAAATAAAACATATCGTTTATTCGTCCTTCTTCCATGTTTTATGACTGAAATTTGTGTTGGAAGCGATAGTTCTTATATCTAATTTTTGGAGCATTTATAGTTGATTTTTATGAAGTGGATGTATTGCTTTACTGTTTCATGTAACTGCTTGACTATATGCTAAATTTATTTGTATTATGTTTGATCTTTTTTTTTTTTGAATAAACCTTTTTTACAAGCATCTATTTCTTTATGTATCATTAACCTTGATAGAGTTGTTTATCTAATATATAGTTTAATGCCGTATGTTTTGCAACCTTTATAGTGCTTTGTTTCGATTTTGTTTTACTCAGTTTGTGGAAATATCTTCTTATGACTATTATGGTAAAAGTACCCTTACTAAAAATGCTAAATTCTTGTTTTTTAAGTTACAAACTAATAAATATTCTACGAATCAATTTATTATACATTTTGAATTTCAGGAGCACAATGATGCAAAATTAAAGAAATTTAAGTTTTTTTTGTATTGATATTTATCGAAGTACCTTTTTTTTAAAAAAATTTACTTTAGCATATTTAAATATGTAAACTTACGTATGACTTTCAGTCCATAAGAATGACATTCGAAAATAGAAGATCAAAACAAAGTTTAAGAATTCATTTATATTTGATTAAGTATTCTTAGTTTTAAAGTTTGTTTTTCAAAATTAAATTAATACCCTGTTCTGTTACCCAGTAACTTAAAAGTAAAACTGTTATTATGTGAAATAATTTTTAAAAAATGCTTGATAAGTGTTAATAATTACTCCTTTATGAATTATAAAAAGATTATGAGGTGATGTCAGTCAGTGTCCGATTGTTTTTAACATAATTGTATTCTGTTTTTCTACATGTTCTTGAACATCATATTTGAATTTAGTAGTTTCTTTCCCTACTTAGTAAAATAAATTCCTAATTTAGGTTATTCTATACATGTTCAATAGCGATTATTTTAATATTTTCTGAAAAAAAGTTAATTAACGACTATGAAGTAACACCTAACAACAGTAAAATCTAAACTCAATTCTGTAGTTACATTTGTCTATGAGATTTCAGATTTTTACTTTGTGTCAGTAGCTCTGTTCGAAAACTAGACCTTGTACTACTGAGAGTGAAATTTGTCCCACCGTTCTTCCCATTGTCAGAGTTAAATAATTGAAAATGCTTCAAGACTTTCTCCTCAGCTGATATTTACTTATTTCTTAAATATTAAAAAAATGAATTCCTTTTTAGTGTAGTAAATTGTGATTTAATTATAATTAAAAACTCAACCATGTTGTGTGACTATGAATTTTCACACTAATATGAATACGGGGCTAGAAATTGAATTTAAGTTCATTCTGTTATTCAGTCATATGTTCTCATTTCGGACAAAGGATTGTGTAACTGTCTAAACTTACAACAGTAAAACACTTTAGCATACTGTGTGCTTTTTTCGTTTAAACTTACCAAATTCATACTTTTGAATGTTCTCTTTCGTTTGTTAAGCTCAGCTTGACATTCCGATATCCTGTGTAAACATTCTACGCCTATCCTTTTTGTATTCCATGTGAGCTATGTATTACTTTTTGAGGTATTTCTATAAATGTGTTTTTAACTAACTTCAATTCTTTATTCAGCACTAGTTTCTTAGTAATATATATTTTATGGAGAAAAACTTTTGAAATTTGTTAAGTTATATTGTTATTGTCTAGTAATTTATGTTGGAATGGGATAACAGATATTGAACTGATGCTCTTGTAATTATGTCAATTTTTTCATATTTTATGAATTTACATGCATGGACTGATTTGGTAAGAGAAGACGAACCAAGAGAAGAATAAAATAGATCATAAAAGCTAGAGACAGATAGATTAAAACTGGTTTAAATTAAATTAAAACTGCCCGCTCTCCAGGCTTTTATGAACTACATAGCAGTAAAGAAATAAAAATAGGAAACAGAAATGCGTATTGATCATATTCTTAAATGAATAAAATATATTATATCTGCTTATATTTTATCCTAACAAAATATTAATATAGCGGATGTGGCTAAAGAGTAACGAGGCTAACGCAGATGAATGCGCATAAGTCACATGCCCAACTGTATAGCGTAACTTTTCTTTCTATTACAATTTTCCTCATATCTGTAAACATATTTTTGTCTCCATAAAATTTGTATATCTTGATTTGTTTAAAAATATACTGTTTTGTCTGAAAAAATTATACATATTATGATAGAGCAACTCATGACTTGAAATTTCATATGAACCTTAGAAAAACTGCTACTGAAACAATTTCAGTATCTCGCAATTTTTAATGTATAGGAGCCTTATCCAATTTATGAATCACGTATTCCACTAAAACGTTGATGCAGGAAAAAGAAAACAAATTTTCCTTGAATAAAACAATATCTGGAAGCATTACATCAACATTGCTGATCTGAGTTAAATGTATGACTTGAGCATGGAATAATCTTTTCTGATGGAACATGTTATTTTATTTCACTTTAAAGTCCATTTTACTGCTTGAAATATTTCCGTTAAATCGTGTACATAATTCAAATTGCTTTAAGGACATATATGCGTAGGCCTTCCAGAAGTGAAATCTGTTTCTGTGTAAGGCCCTTTGTAATAGTACAAGTGGTTTCATTCCACCATCGAGAGTTCAAATTTTATTTTAGTTAATTTTATTAGAAAAGTACTTTAAAGAATACGAATCATCTTAAAAGCTCAGGAACAACGGTTTAATGTTCTCCTGTAAGAGTGAGAGTCAAAATATTTTCAATATGCCATATGGAAAAATCCAGGTTCATTCCTATATAATAACTCAAAATCTTCGGTATTAGCGAAAAATCGGCTAACCATAAGACCACACCTGACAACCCTCCCCTCCATCCATTTTCTAACGGATGATGTGTGTTAAACTTAAGTTATTAAAATTAAAAGAAATGTTGAACTGTGTGTACCCAACCTGCTTCCTTAAGGTCGTTTTACTTTACTAAAATAGGCGATATATGTTTATGGTAAATGATTTGAAATGACGTTAAAGAACCATAAATAATAATAATTATCATTTAGGTGCTCAGGCATTTTCAAGGAAACACCCAATGTCATGTTGGCTGTCTACAATACTAGTGATATTTGCTGGAGGAATTGTATGCAATGGACTTTTAGGTGAACCCATGTTAGCTCCATTAAAGAACACAAATCAGTTGCTGGTGGCCACAGTCGTTTGGTAATAATTTTTCAATACTCAATGTTTTTGTTAAAAGAAAATATAATTATTTATTTGTTTATGTATAAAATATCAACTTTTTCCTCTCAGATTAAATTCTCAAAAATATGTTAAACTCTTCTAGTTTAACTGAATTTATTAATACAAGTAATTACATGTTATTTACTACGGTAATTCTTTGAACACTAATACTTCTATCTTTTCTGATCGATTAATGGACCATTGTTTCGTAACATTTGTTTTAATACCACTTTGGGTTTCATTTAAAATTGTTTGCAGGTATCTTGTGTTCTATACCCCCTTCGATGTTGGTTACAAAGTAGCCAAGTTTTTACCACTAAAGATAGTTTTCTCAGCCATGAAAGAGATTTACAGGTAAAATATATGTTAATAAAAATATATTTACAAAGTTATTACATGTTCAAACCAAATATATCTTCAGTTTTATGTGATATTAAACTCAAAAGTCAGGAAGCACAATTAATATCTACTCTGGAGAAAGTTGAATGGAAAATATTTTAATAAATGAATTTATTTTATAGAAATACAGAATAATTATGTCTGATTTTTATTTGCTTTCTTTTATTTCCTAATATGAATGAGATTTTTTTACTTTTATATTCTTTGTAAAAGACGATATTTATTAAGTTTGTTATATTTGAATTAGTTAACAAAAAATAAACGTCAAAATGTTTTGTCAAATTTAATAATTTGTGAAAAAAAATACACTTACATATTACTATAGAGATGTAATATATATTTCTGAATAAATATCCAGTCCTAAAGATTGTTTGCTTTTGAGAGCGTTAATTACTAAGAGTTTGTCCTTTTTTTTGTTATGCATTAGTTTTTGAGTTAAGCCTAGTGACAATATGTTACATGGTTTTACTGTTAGGTGTAAGAAAGTATACGATGGAGTGACTCATGCTGCTAAACTCTACCCAACAGCTTATGTCATCATGGTGCTCATAGGAACTCTTAAAGGTAAAAGCGGTAGAATGTGTTGTATTGAGCAATAGCTTCAAGTATTTTATATCATGTAATATTTTTTAAGATAATTCAATAAAAAACATAATGTATTTAAGGTAATGGTGCTGCTTTTATAAAACTCTTCGAGAGGTTAATTCGTGGTGTTTGGACCCCTACTGCAATGGAATTCATGCAGCCTAGTTTGTAAGTACACTCACTAATTTTTGTGGTTTTATATTTATGCAAGTATATTTTAAAATGCATATTATTATTGTTGAAATATTTCAGCCCCACTAAAGCATGCATTGTTGCATCTGTAATATTTGTTTTGGACCAGAAAACAGATCTCATATCTGCCCCTCATGCATTGGTTTATTTCGGCATTGTTATATTCTTTGTATACTTTAAGGTAATTTTATTCTGTGATGCTACATATAAGTATAAAATGTATAAATCAAGGTGATTTGGTAAGTTTTTATTGAGATATATGTTTTCCAGCTATCATCAATACTACTAGGTATACATGATCCATTCATACCATTTGAAAATTTGTTCTGTGCCCTCTTTTTTGGAGGTGTTTGTGACTTATTGGCAAGAATGTTTGGTGTAGGGGCAAACAAAGAAGAAAAATCAGAATCCAAGAAGAAGGACTGAATCCATCCAGGTAATTTAACATGTGTTTTTTTTTGGTTATTGAAATGGTGTTAGTTAAGAATGTATGTTCTAAGACAATGTGATAAAAAAAAAATGAAATAAATTTTATCTGCCTTATTTTCTGTTTCTAACTGATTCTGTTATTCAACTGAATTTTATTTGTTAAAAAAATCATAAGCTAATAACTTATTGTTAGTGAACTTTTCTGCCTTCTTTATAGGGTTAAAGTTAACTTTGTTTAATATTTTCGTAGTTGAAAAGAAACCTCGGCTGGGTTCTTTGTTATCCGTTGATTTCTTACATGTGTAAGAACTTGTATTACAACTTTTTTTTCGGAAAAGTCATCTTTTCAAATATTCCCTTTCCTGTTGATTTCTTTTTCCTGTCAAATTAGTTTTGTTTTATATAGATGAGGAAAAGTGCAATATACCAATGGACTTTCACATATTGGTGTATGGTTATTTTATTGTCTTAAGTCATATATTAATTTTTATTTAACAGTAAAGTACTTAGGATATAGATTAAAGAAAGCACTTGCCAGAATGATATTTCAAATGACAGTTCATCGTCAGGAGAAGATCAGAAGAGAAGTCATCTGGTAGATGGAAGCCAAGTGACCACGTATGCCAGTTTAACCAATCTCTACGCCTTCCTCTTCTCTTCTGATTTTCCCCTAACGGCTACTGTTATTCGAAAGATCGATCTTGGTATTTCTTCTATTCTGCGTTCCATGTATTTACCTGAATTACATTCCAGTGTGAAGATATATATATAAGTTCAGAATTGAAGAAGAGTAATATACAAAGTAAAGAAACACCCACAATGTTAAATAATAATAAATAAATATAATGGAAAAAATAAAAATAAAAAGTGATCTTTTAAGGTTTAGCCCAGGTATGCTGTATTACACACCCTGAACAACCAGATGTGTCCCTCCTCAGAGGCTCTAAGTACCACCTTTGTCGTCAAGAGTGATCTGTCGTAGAACTTGTACTCTGTACCATTCATTGAAACGGAGTTGGCGTGGATGGTAACTGGTAAATTTGATTGGTTATGGACGGATGCTCGTAGCATGTAAGAGGACAGGCCTGCGTAGAAATAATCAAAGTGATTACACGCCAATTTGTAAACACAGTTTTTGGAGGTACATAAGCAATCCTTAGGAAGAGGGTAAGGCTGGTGGCAAGAAAGTGGAGATAAATGAGAAAGGATGTGGAGAAGCGGGTAGATCAGGCATGTCAGTTCCGAACTTGACTACTTCATCGTTTCGACTACCTCCATTACTTTTCCTGGCATCGACATTACCATCCAGAGCAACACCCTTATTACCTCTGACCATTCTAAAACAGACCTATCCTGTTCCTAAGGACTGCTCTTATACCTTCAAAAACTGGGGTGTACTCGCTGTGATTCGTTCTAAGTAGGCCTATTCTCTAACATACTCAGCCTCCATTATGACCTATCATAGAGCATCCGTCACTATCTACTCTAATTTATCTATTGCTACAGATGCAGTTGTTACTTTCAATGAAAGCTATAGAGCACCGATTCTGCGACAGATACCCCTGACGATAATACCGTTACCCTTAGAGCCTCTAAGGTGGCACACCTCTAGTTGCTCAGGCTGCTTAGTACACCTCAGTTAAATTTTAAAAGGTGATGTTTTTTGTTATTTTTACTTTTTTCAATTTTTTTTTGTTATTTAGCATTGTGATCTCATCTTTCTATTCTGTATTAGCTTTGTTTTAATTACCACTGCTTCACCTTTTTCATTTTCTAATATTTTACTTTTTAGTATATTTTATTTATCAATAAATTTAATTTGAATAAGTAATAAAATACTTATTTTTTTATTTCTTTTAAGATATCTTATTTTAAAATGTTAAAAAATCTCTTATGTATGTATTTTTTTTTACTGTATTTTATTTTTCTACGATTCCTTTTGATTCATTTATTTTTCTCCAATTTCTCTTGATTAATTTACTTTTACCCACCTTGTACTGCTTATCTTAATGTCATTTTCAAATCTTCTCTAATTCATTACTTCAAGGCTGGGCGCGCGTAACAGCACAGTCGGTTACCTGCCGTTGTGCCTCTGGTGTGCTTGGTCTCCCTCTATCATTTCTCCTGAAGACGGATTGTCCGAAAATTTTAGTTAGTAAGTGTGTTTCTGTACTTTGTGTATTACTATTCTTCGATTTCATCTTTGTGGGACCAGTTTCGATCTTGCCTCTGATTTTAATTTTTATATATATAATCACAGATTAAAAACAGAAAAAAGCACAAAAATCTCGTAAAATTGCTGTGTACTGTTCACATTTAATAATATGAAGTTGTTTGAATATCTCGCCTAACGGCTTATTTTGAAACTACCGCTTTCTCCATTCTCTCTCCGATTTAGGTGTCACCCTGTCGAACCCCTCTTTCTATATTTCGCTTTCCTCTGACCCTACTTCTAGTTTTTATCCTAAATTATCTTCCTTACTTTATAGATGTGCCCATAATGAATGTCTGTATCAGGGTGACATAGATAGCTTCATCCCTTTACGTTCCGCAGTCCTATTTTTTATTTGCTCTCTAAAATTCAGAAATTATTCCGCATGCCTGATTTCCCTCCTTCTTCAAAAACGTATTTCCTCGACTACAAGACGCATGTTGGTCAGGAAGTAGACTACATTATGAGATAGCATTGAAAAGGAAAGTCCTCAGGTATAGAAAAGAATAGGAAACAGTGTTGGAGGACGTACATTTTACTTAAGTGATACAAATATTCGCCGTTGGAGGGTTGAACATAGTGCTATAGTTTAATAAATAATAAAGTAATGACCAAATCCTTCAAGAAACAAAGAGATGTCTGTTAGTAGATGACACTGTGTTTCGTTGTAACGAAGAATGACTTTTGCAAAGGTATTCACTTTACACTTCAAGCCATTCAGTTAAAAATAAAAAAAATGTTTTTGTTATATTTTTGCGAGGCCTAAAGAGGTAGAATTATTACGACCTTTTTGCTGTATCGGCGAATTGACACTTCTTTTCTGTATGTTGAACTGCATTCGTGCGAGAATGTCAGGATAGTTAAAAAAAATTGACCTGTTGGAATAGTTTATACTTACAATCCGAATAGGTGGAACAATGTGGATTTTTTAAAATGGCTTTATCATTTTAAAACTCATGCTTAATCTGCAGAAAGTAAGCCTCTACTTATGTCAAATATTTCAATCATGTTTCTCTTGGAATTTACCTTTTTTTTAATAAAGAAGGTAAATCTTTATTATCTTTTATTTCTTAAAAGCATTACCTTTAAAATCTTAAAAGTATTTTAAGTAAAAATACTTTCATCTATGTACATGCTTCCTCTCCCCCTCATACTTCACTTCGGCTTCAGCCGCTAGATTTGACTTTCTCAAGTATCTAAAAAATGCTTTATTCAGAGAGTATGACGACTGCCTGACATCTATTCACACAAAGATATCAGATTATTGTGTAGTAGTACTTTTAGGAGTCAACAATAATTAAGAACGCTATTTTTGTTTTTTTTCTGTTCCACAGCCTCTACGGTCTAGTAAACAAATCTTTAAGAGCAACGATATTCTTAATGAAGGTAATTCTGATAGATCAACTGAAAATTTTCCCCAGAAGGGCAAGCTTTTATGAAAATCTCACACCATTGACAATAAAACTGGCAATTTTTGAAGACCCCAGTCTATTAACCTCGGAACATAACTCTTTTATTAACTTTCTGATTCCCATTCTAAAAATATTTTTTTAGGCTCCAGTTCCAAAGAAGAGGTTAAAAGAAATTAAAAACATTAGGAAGGGAGAAAAAATTAAAATCCAAACTATTAGCACACTGATGAAAGTAAACTATAAAGAGTTGAAACAACAAAGGAAGAAAATACAAGAAAAAAGGGGGGACGTGAAATAAAGAAAGAAGCTGGAACATTAAATTTAATGAAGACTTATCAAGAGCTAAAGATCATGGAATTAAAATAAAAAAAATAAACAGGAAAAATAAATGCATTCTAGAAGAGGAAAGTTCTAAGGGGCCTGAGGTCTATATCGACGATGTACGTCGAGATGATGATATTGAAATAGATATGTAGATTGATATTGTAGACAGAAATGTACTGAAGAAGTCATCATCTGATCTTCGTAGGGAATTATCAGCCAGATGCGGTTTATTGCACTGCTCTTGGAGGATCGCCGAGTGCACAGGATTCCCAAACAATTGCATTTGTGATTTTTGTAAGTTTACATTTGCAATTGAGAAAACTGTGCGCAAATGCACATTTTTAGATTTTGAATAAAGTAAAAAAACTAATTACTACTGAACTAGTAATTTTTACAAATCAACTTTATAACCAGGGCAAGGCACAAGAGGTTCATTATCATTTTAACTATGAAAATCTTGATTTGAGAGTGAAATTTCCTTAGGTGCACACAGTTTCCCAATCTTCCCTACTTATGAAAATAGGGGAGACTACTTATATCCATAAAGGAAATATACTTTATGGATATGAATTAAGTAGAAAGCGCAAATTTTTTACGGTATATGTATTTAGCTACTGAGCAAAATTTATTGATGTTTAAAGTCGATAAATATAAAAAAAAGGAACTAGTGAAGTTTATCTGAAAAAAGTATCTCATTTATTTATTCAGATTTATTGTTTTTTCGTGATTATTATATTGGTAACTGAAGTAAAGTACATACTGGTTTTCCTGTAATTTTTTGAATGATGAAGCATTTTGATAACAAAACTTAGAAATACATAACATCAAAAGTGAATTTGATCCTATTATATTTCAGTGTTCATACAGTATTAATTATCTCATTAGTTGTGCAATCCGTAATTGTGTGGTATTTACTCATTCTGAGGTAAAATGGATAAACCAAAAAAAAAATTTCTTTCCTCTAAATTATTGGTTCTGGCCTTCTCTATTTCAGTTAACGGCTTTCAAGCATACCCGAAACCTTTGTCACCTTATCTCCTATATGCCTGCCTATCCTCTTTCGCAAAGGATCAGTTTCCTACTAGTTGTTTTCACTTGACCAACCCGTCAGTACCACTTCCTTGGGTATGTCTTGAATTCTCTTAATTGAACTTTTATTTTTTATTATTTCACTCTAATTTTTGTAACTAATTAGATTTAATTTGTATTATAGTGTCTTCCTGATGATGAACACAAAGTGTTCGAAACGCGTTGAATAAAACTTCATTTGTGTGGAGACTTTTGTTGGTTTATCCATTTTACCTCAGAATGAGTATTAATTATAAAATGATGTGAACTGTTATGTATTTACCTATTCCTAGTTTTCTTTTTCCCCAATGACATCTTAATTTTCAGATTTCAGTGGAAGCAGACTATGTTGTAATGTTGATATTTATAAGAAGCTTTGAGGATTCAAATTTTAATAACAATTTGACAGAAATTAAACGAGAAAAGAAAATTTTTATAGACCGTCCTGTGAGTGTTTCGGATAATTTGTGCAAACTGTAATGTACAGAGATTAAATTTTTTTTATCATATTTGTTGTATATTTCAATCCTTTCTGAATTCGCAAGTTCGTTATGAACCATGTTCTTCTTATATTCCCCCGATTACAAAAGAGTATATACAAAGTCTATCTAGAAGTGATGGAATGCTAATAACCATGTAATGTCCAACATATATGAAGTTTTTAAAAGAAAATCTAAATATTGTACCTTGTAATATTTGCTTAGTATTATAAACATTATGTGTTTCAGCATGTTTTTCTTTTAAGCACTTCTCATTTTACATTTCACACTTCATTGCATTTCATTACATACAATCGGATTAGTATTACAATATATAGAGTTTCAAATATGTTAATAGTTTACACTTAATTTGTTCGTTGAAGAAAGATGTATGTAATTTACACAAAATTGTTTACATTGAAATAAAGAAATTAGTATCTGGCAACTGAATTTAGACTTCATTTTTCTTGTACAAACGCTCAAATATTCTCCATATTTGACGCAATTTTATATGTCTTCAATGTATAAAATTACCGTGGGGCATAATTTAATCATGCTTTGATTATCTCAATGTTGTTTCAGTTTCACTTTCTTTATTTCCTTATTTAATGTTACATTATAAACATACAATTATATATATTATCTGTTTTATTAATTTGACATTATAGTATACAAATAAATTTTGGTTCAAGATTTAATAGGGAAAAAAATTACTAAAAAGTAATAAATGTAAACTAATAAACTATGAAGAGCAACTTACTCTTCCCTATCAACCATGGGCATGTGTAAGCACTCACACTTTTATCTCTACTATATTACTTTACCATAAGTAAAGTATAGTGATGTAAAGAAATTCCATCTTGAGATTTTGACGGAATTTCATGTTTTGAGGTCCCAGAAGTTATTTTAAAAATTATCTTAAAATGACATTTCTTTTTACATGTTTCTGATATTTTTTAGGCAAAGGAGAAATATTTTCAAATTTTAAACGGGAAAATTTGTCTTAAATCTTCAATGTAGAAGGAGGTCAGATAAACTATGGAAGACATAGTAAGAGATCCACTGGCTATTGGAACAAAAGACATGTTCTCCTGTAAGACATTCTTTCGTAACACTAAATCTACACTTTCGCTTTTCAAAAATGTGAAAGTAAAGTAGTTATACTTTACTGCTGTAGTCTTACTAATGATATTATATCCATCAGTGCTGTGATATACAAAAATAAGAATATATACTGATAAGTGGATCAATCACTGTCTGTACTACCTCCAGGAATGAAAGACTAATAAACATCTCTCATTTAGACATTTACATTATATATAAATGGAACATTATCTATATAAATTGAAGAAAGGTTTTGTCTGTACATTACTTACTCGTACAACTGACTCATTTCAAGCTATCTGTACGTTTCATACATTACAGAGACCGAATCCACCCTTAGAACAATTTTTTCTGTATTGGTTTGTCCGCAAAATTTTGTCACAAGTAAACTCAGTCACCATAAGACATAACAGGCTGAAACTTTAACAATAAATTTCTGTATGTCTAACTTAAAATCTAAGTTTTGAATGGATTGAAAATTAAACGTAGAAGTAAAGTTATAGACTTGTATGCTGTCTTTGGCCAACAGACATGTTTATTTTGAAAATACACAGGTATAGGAAGTATATACTTAGGTATTGTTCGCTGATTTCAGTCATTTGCTTTTAAGCTCCCAGCAAGAGACAATTGACAAGGTGTTTCCCGAATTTCAAGATCAGCCATCTATTCAGAATATCTGGTTTTATGTACAACCAATTTTCATCCCTACAAATGAGCAGGCAGGAAAAATTAATAAAAAAGTTCTTGCACTATATCAAACTGAGGAAAGAACTTACAAGTTAGTAAACAGAGTGATTAATGATGAAGAAGAAATTCATTATCCAATTGAATTTCGTGACTCCGTGCCTAATCCTGGAGACTGCCTGCTTATACTTAAAACTTAAAGTAGGGGCACCAATCATGCTGTTACGAAACTTGAGTGCCCCAAAAATATGCAACAGGGCAAGACTTCGAATTCGTGCTTTGCACAGATGCATTATAGAGGCTGATATCAAGATTCGGTGTAGTACTGGGGAGTCAGTGTTTGTACCACGCATACCATTGATACCTACCAACTGCCCTTTCAATTCAAACTGTTGCAATTTCCCGTCAGCGTCTGTTTCGTAATGACGGTAATTAAGTCGCAAGGTCAAACTCTGTCTACGGAAGGAATTGAAGTGTTTCTAACATGGTCAACTTTAGGCCTAAGACCAAATACTCCGAATCAATTGGCATGTACACCAGTATCTTCCAGCTGAAATCGATGCCATTGAAAGATGTGCACAATTTAATATGGATAAAGGATACAAGAACAGACATATAGCTGGCAATAATGTCTGATAGTAAAGCAGCAATCAAAGCATTGAGCTCAAACCTTATCAGCTCAAAGATGGTCTGGAACTGCAAAAATAAACTCAATCCCCTAGTTATAAGAAACAGGATCTCTCTCTACTGGGTACCAGGACTTCAGGAGTAGAGGGAAATGAACGAGCAGACGAACTCGCAAGGAAGCTGCCATCTTCCTGGACCGCATATTGGTCCAGTACCATATTGTGTTATAGGGCAACACACTATACAAGAACTCCTTAGGAAAGAGGATAGAGAAAACAGGAAGCAATACTGGGATCTCTTCAAGGACACAAACAATCTAAGATACTTCTCAATAAGTTTGAGAATAGGCATATCTTGTATTGTATGTAAAGGAGCAGGAAAATCTAAGGATCTTATCCGAATTTCTAACGGGTCACTGCAAACTTAATGGCCATCTGCGAAGAATGGGCATTATCAATGATGGTTTGTGCAGATTCTGGAAGGAAGAGGAAGAGACACCGTTGGCCTGCTTGCTGACTGTCAAGCCACTGTGCTACGCAGAGTCAGGTGCCTCGGGAACAAAACTATAGAAGAAATTTTACCTTAGACCGAGCAAAAGTGCTGAGCTTCTTGGAGGCGTTGAAGCTAACTGGGGTACTACAGTACAGAAGAGGGGGAAGTACAATAGTTCTTAGGACGCAGTATTATTATCAACCTCAATAAAATAAATAAATATTTTCTAATAAGAAGACATTTACTGTTCAGGTTCCCAAACATTCTCAAACTGATAAAATTTACACAAAAATAGAATGCGAAAATCAAATTTCTGATTTTATGATGCTAGGGGTCATTTCTCAGAAGGCTTCATTGTTTGTGTAGAAATTTCAAAACTTAGAAAAATATCAGGTTGTTTTGTTCAACCAAATCAAAGAGTTGACACACAATACTATACGGAAGTATTGTATCATAAGTCATCCCTGATATGAATGCACTGGTCAACAATGGCTATTTCTTATTCAACGAAGATGTCATATATCCCAACTCGTTTATAGGATTCTTTCAAAAATCTTATGTAAAAAAATAAAAACTTTTAGATTTTAAACATTGATCTCCAAAAAGTTCAGGTATCTACCCGGTCTATTTCACTAGACTATTTCAGGTATCTCACTAATTATATTTTGGATTGTCATTGCAGTGTTAGGTATCGATTGATAAATGGTAAAAATATTTTTTCATTATATTTCCCTCATTTATGAAAAATAAATACTTGACAAATATAAAGAAATGTTACTACTATTGGTTTTAGAAGTAACTTGACCTTACACGCTTATCTTATTCATACAATAAAATTTAAAATATACGCATAATTTTTTTATGTTCGCCCCGTTCCAGTTTATAATTTTGGCCCTTGACGCCTTGTACATACGTTGAACAACCCTGTGATAAAGAATATAAGGTCTACTCTTTCCAATAAATATGAAAAACTATTTTTTTCCTTACATCTTCCATTATCTTTTTGATAATATCGTATGTCTATTTAAATAACTAAACAATACACATTGTTAAAATAATTAACATATCATACCACTCTGAGTCCACTCGGAATCGGAGACACTTACTTATTTATTGTATGGCAATACTGGAAGCAAAATTTTATAAAAAGAATTTATAAAATTCTTATAAATCAGAATCAATCAATCTTTTAAAGATTTATTTTTCAACATGACAGGAGCAGCCAAGAAACATACGGTGGAAGCTCATGGAATCAAACTTACAAGGGAAATGTTGGTTGAAGGAACTTCGGCACTGCAATATAACAACGTTAGCTATTCTGGAAGCCCTTTACATTAAAGACAATAATCCCATCCTTGATATAGAAAATTCTGATCTTAATGTTATTCCAAAGAGTAAAATTTTCGAAATTCGTTTTAAACTTGTTAGAGAGGTAGGGTTGGCAACAATTGAGGGTCAACCTAGTAACCTTACTAGAACCTACCTTTTAACTTTCACTTTATCTCTTTGTTTACTTTGTACTTTATTTTCCTTACTTATATTTAGTTATAATAGAATACTTTATTAACTTAAAATAGATTAGTTATTTAGTTTTTTAACCGGAAGATGGCCAAGTGTGGTCGAAAGCTTGTTTTTTAGTGTGTAGTGATTTAATAATTTAATTTAGATTAGTAATTTCTTATTATTTTTCTTTATAGTTTTGTTTGTCTGTTTACATGTCTCTAGCTGATTCATTGTGGAAATTACTATTGACCAACGCATAATAACGAAGAAATTCGAGGCAATCAGCAGAAAAGTAGTGAATGCAGAAACTGCTTCATATTTCAATTATATTGTAATATACATAAACTTATTAGTTTATAATGTATAAATATGTAAAATATTATTAACTTAATTTTTGGTTAATGAATTAACCTAAAATTAGTATGTTATAAAATAAATTTAAAAAAGTTCTGAATACGGAAAACGCAATATAGTTCTCAACTTGAAGTTAATAAAGTAAATCTGCTGTAGTTGTTGGATTTGTTTACAATAATTTTGAAATTTTTAGAATCGAATGAAATAAAATTGTTATTTAAAGGTTTAATATATTTGAAATGATTTAATTGCAAGAAATAAACATAAATAATAATTTACGCAGGTAATAAACTTATTATTATTACTTTAACTTATTACCTTCTCTAAGAGAGTAAACAAAGATTTTGTTAAATTTTATTATAGGAAAAATTGTGGAACCCTGAGTAACAATTCTGGTGCTCATAACCTAATAACAAAGACTCAGTATCTTATTATTACTTTTAACTCAAATAGGAATTTCTGACCTGTTAGAATTTTATTGTAATACGATATGTAAGAAGAATAAAATTCTTAAATATACAAAAGCAAACGCCAATCAAACATATATTTTATGATGTTTACATATATTTTATGATGATAGATGGTTGCCTAAAGGAATTGTTGTGACTAATCAACATTAAAGTTGTGCAGCTTTAACAAATATTAATATCGGATATATAGTTTTTAATGTATTTAAAACTATATATTAGTTTTAAAAAGAGTATAATTGAATATTTGTGTAATCAGAACCCCATTGTTTTTGGGTAGTACTGAATCGTGGTAAACGTACTTTTACTTTCATTCTTAATGGCAAAACGGCTACTAATTTTAAATCTGTTCTCTGCTCTTTCAATAAAGTTAAAATTTCTTACAGAGAATTGTCTTAGTACAAATATTTCATGATCATATAATATTTCAAGAGTATTTTGACCCTAAAAATGATAATTATTAAGTTCTATCTGTTGTAACATGTGATGTTTTTAGTAAATAAGCATCTTCATAAGAGACACCATATCTATCAGAAGAATAAATTATCACAATCAGCTCCAACAATTTTGATTAAATGAAATAAAAAGGTATTAAAGCAATCACTCTGGTCTTCATCTTGGATGTAGAGGGAGCTTTTGATAATACACATTTGAATTCATTCCTAATGGATTCGTATCATCACTAATATACAGATGTATTAATTTAGAACTATAGAATGGATTACTTTAATCCAACGAAATAATAATTAATGTAAGTACAGGATCTACCATAACTGAAATCGCGAACACTAAGGTCTGTCCTCAGGGAGGTGTGGTGTCAACCTTATTTTGGTGATTAGTTGCGAAGACCTTCTGGATACTCGAAATAATCAAGGTTATGATACTCAAGATAATAATTGTGCAGTAACTTTGTCATTATAAGAAGAGCTGTTGACATTATTGAAAGATGGGTAATGGTGAAAGGACTGATTATAAATCCAGCTAAAACAGTCCTTATTCTTTTCTTAAGACAAAAAAAATGTAGGTCTCAAAGACGTCTTCATTATATATTAATGGAAGGCAATTGACCATAAGAGGTTAACGAATTTTTTTTAAATTATTCCTAAAACCAATAAATGTGCAAGATATTTCTCTAAGATAAATTATAACATCCATTAAACAACTTTAAATAGCAGGTTGATTTACGACAAATGAAAGGGCAATAGGACAGATTTGGTGACGGTGCGCACGATTCCGATGAAACTATGCCAATAAGTTTAATGATAATGTGACAAATTGTACCATGTCAATAATTTCAAGATTGTTCCAACTGATAAAATTTATATAGCCACAATAAAACAAATGAAATCATTAATTTGATTATATATAACTTGCATACTTCTTTAGTGAGAAGCTGGGTATTACGTTTACACAATAAAATAAAACCAAAACTCAATTGATTATCAACGATTTAATATTGTGTTTACTTACAGCAAAGTTGAGTGTAGGCCACTCCAACTTTTATTTTTAAATCTTATTGATTAAGTTTATTATCTTCACTAAGAAAATAGCAAAGTTTTCATTAAATTTTCTATGCTATCCCAGAAAAAATTTGGGAACCCTTCGTAATCATTCTGGGGCTAATACCGTAATAAGAAAGTTTTAGTATTTTATTATTATTTTTAACCCAAATCGTAATTTCTGATCTATTAGAATTTTATACCAATGAAATGAATGTTCGAATCTTATTTAAACGATTGAAAGTGGTCCATTTTTGATTCTTTATTACAGAATCTGAAGTCCATCGTTTAGTTGTAATGCTAGATACATGTGTTCATAAAGTAATATTTGTGGAATCAGTTACTATGTTGTACTTAATCATGTTGGAAAATTAAGCATGTCGCTAGATAAAAATGATAAATAAAAACAAAATGTTTTGAACACGCAGCATTCTTAATCAGGTTAGCCTAAAATACAAATACAACTTGAGGGAATTGAAAATTCAATTTATTAACGTATCCAAAGTCATTCTAGTCAGTTCAAAATTTACTTCCTACTATAAACGTAGGCGGAGAACTGGTCAGCTGGGTAGGCGAATATTCATATTTTAGAAAGGGGAAAACGGCAATTGAGCCGTTTAGCACTTACAAAACTTATATAAGGCGTTTGCATAAAATTCTTAACTACGAAATTAGAAGAAGCACGATTTTGCAGGTTTAAAGAAACAGTTAAGATGTGTTCAGTAATTTAGAATTTGTTCATTGAGGTAGAAGGGAGTTTTTTATGTAGCGATTTGTTAATGTCATAGATTTTAGATTTGTTATTTTCCCAATTTGCTATTGTTGACATAAACCACTTCTATGTGTCTCTCTGGATAGAACTGCTGCTTCTTTACGACTAAGTGTTTTGCAAAGTGAAAGGTAAATTGATCGTTATTAGTGGATTTCAGTTTTTACTTAAACATTTTACTATACTCTGTGATCATTTATTTCTAATGATCCAACTGTTATACCTGTATAACATCTGGGGCAATTTGAACTAATATAGCGTTATCCTTAATATTTTAAAGGGAAAATTTATTTTCTAGTGTCCATATTCCCAAACTAGTTGAAACTGACTAACCTGACTTTAAAAAGCATTGAAAATAAAGTTCACAGCTGGTGTTAAAAGTGAGGTTTTAAAATTTCTGTTACTGTAAAGGTGTTATTTGGGGAAAATGACGATCAATTTTTTATTCACTTATGTAATAAAATGAAATAAATAATTATTTTGATATATATCTAACAATCTTTACAAATAATTCCAAATATTTTCCTTTCTCATCATAACGTACAGTATCTTAAGCCAATATTCCTGTTAGGAAGGAGAGAATTCAATATTTACCCTCTCATATCTAGACCGTTGCACGCGAGTGATGTCAAGAAATTTAATTATTTTTTCAAAAAGAAAATCTTCGTGTAGCATAGGCATATATATGTTTTTGAAGTAAGATAAACATGAGAAAAAATTCGTTAAAAATCTCAGTTACAACTATTTTGATTAAACCATATTTGTGATAGGCTGAATCAAATAATACACCGTAGTCTGTTTGAAAAACATAATAGTATAGGCAATCATTCATATCTAGATACTTGTTAATTTAAATGAATCGCATAATAAAACTAAATACTCGAAATTCGGTATATAAAAAACCAAATTCAGTTAGATAATGAAACCGGAAGAGATGTAATTTCAAAAGGGCTTCACATCTTTTATAATTTAAGAACTGCAACGCTGATTTATTATTAGGATAGAATGCCTGGATTCGGGCCAGACTGAATTTGTTCTGAAGCTTAATTGTTCTGAATATTAATTTATTCTAATAAATATATTAATATTTTTACATTTTATTCTTCCATATAAATACAGTATTATTCAAATATTATATTTCATGTGTAACGACAAAGGTGGTATTGTGTATGAATATCCATAGTAATGAGAATTGCTATATCCATAGTATATAGGAATTATATATACATCGGTAGGTGTGATTAATTGAATATTATCTATTGATTTAGCAAAAACGTGTAAATAGTTTCCATGATTTACTTCTGGAAATTATTGGTTTTGCAATATGAAATAGAGCTGTTATAAACTGAAGAAAACAAACAGGATATTCTAGTCCACACAAGTTTGCAATTTTTCAAATAATGTAAAATTCCCTGCATATAATTTTAAAATAATTGTTGTTTATAACTTTTTAGAATAAGAAAATATTTTAAAATATTCTATTATATGTTTTTCACTTCTTTTAATTTAATGACTTCAAGTGAAAAGTTTCTGACAGTTCGAACAGCTAGAATGACTTGCAGCGTCTGGATATCACGTCGTGTTAATCAGATAAATATTAAACACGTTTTTCAGACGTTGATCATATTTTATAATAAAAACTGATATTCCAAATAAGACTACCTTAATTAATTTGCGTTATGATCAAACAATATGAAGAAAACATTTATTACCAAGAAGAATACTGGTCTATTAATAGTGGAATCAATGAGGATAATGACATCTATAATTTTCAGGAAAATCTGACTGAAGAAAGAAATAGTGGAGAAAATGAAAAACATGAGGTAAGATTTACATAAAAACTTGTACAAAGTGAGACAAGTCGAATTAGTGTAATGAAATAATTTCATTAATTTATTGAGCAATAAAATGAATGACATTGGACATAACGTACAATCTATTTTCATAAAACAATTACTTCAAATAAGAATTATTATTTTCAAATATTCCCATATATATGTGGATTTAACTATTGTCATGTGAATATGATTTATCAATAAATAAACTTATGGATCCCTTGTTTCATTCAGTTTCTAATATCATAATAGATCATACAGTTTCTAATATTACCTATAATGCATTTTTTTGAATAAATTATAGGATATATGGTTTTATTTTTTTTTAATTTCATGATACTACTACCATGAAAAAATGGTTATATAAATTATCATGAAAAAAAAATCCCACACATTTGAATTGTTTTATTTTATTTTTTTTATGCTCATCAAAATAATGTTATTATGTATTTAAAGGTATATTTTAGTGATTTGAGTAACTTTTAATTCAATGAAGTGATGTCTATCTCTATAAAATATCATGAAACAATTTCTGAATATGAAATACTTAAAAGGTCGCCCTCCAGACATAGATCTTGGAATATTTCTTTATGGTGTAATGAATTGACTACATTAACTACTTATTATTGTTAACTACTTATTATTATTAATTAACTACTTATTAATGAATTAACTACATTGCAAAACTAAGAAACCGGGAAAGAAACTGTTTCTCTCACTTAATTTAGATTAAAGAGTTGTCCCCAGATTATCATATTATCTGTGTTTAGTTTCCCTACATGTCAAAATTGTCTAATAATAAAAATGAAACTTGAAGAATTAACGTCGCATGGTGAAAATGGATTCTAAATAATAACTGCCAGTACTTTGCATCTTGATTACTATTTACTGGAATAACTGTCATACTACAATCATGATTTGTGCTATTGAAAAAATCCCAAAGTTTTTGTGAGCATCTCTAAATCGAACCCATTTCTGTCTCCATTAAGTTTATGCTGTCATTCATCTATTAACAATTTTAATGTTATGGCTTCATTGGATGTGTTATACAGTTTTGTTCCAATAACTAAACCACATTCTGCAATAACCAAAACACTGTTTTTCATGAGATCTAACAATTTTTTAGAAGTTTTATGAAGTTTGATAACATATTCTTGTAAATGCCATTATTATAGTCTTTTAAAATTGTAAAGAGACTATGGACACAATTACAGAATTGTGATATTTTTATATATTTATAAAGAATTCGCTTTATTACATACTGTATAAGTAGTTACGATTACTCTTAGCCGTATGCGTCAAAAACTTCAGTTTTATTCAGAACCATTTAAAATGTCATGTATGTTTCAAAACCTTTATATTTCAATTTACAGATCGTACTTTCGGTTTACACAAAACAGTGGAAATTCTCGGCTGCCTGTTACAAATCTCACTCTGGTGAAGTAAGTCAATTAAAATACTGTACAATACCTAAATATCAATGATGTAAACTATCAGCACTGAAATGTTATAATGTTTAATATGTCAGTAAATTGCGATAATTTTCCATCAGAGTCTTTATTAAGAATATTTACTAAAATATATCAAGGAAATTTTACTTAAAATATATATATAACAAATAAATATATATCTTAAAAATTATGTATGCATTATTGTGTAACATCTGACCTGTTTTTCCATTCTCATCGAACTAAGGAAAAACTTTCTGAGTTCTATCCTTTCTTTCTTATAAATCCTTCTATTATATCTTTCTGCCTTAAAATACTTAATTTAATAAATTAGTAATAATAGTAAAAGGTTACTTATTTTAAATAGTCATTCTACAACTTTTGTAAGTAATTTTTTAAAGAGATCTGTGTATCTATCAATTTGTAAAAATAGTGTTGTTACAATTTTTTTCAGTTTTGGCAAATAAATTAATTATTATTTATTTATATAATTATTCATTATTATTATGTAACTTTTTTACCTTCCATTGAATAGTTCTCTATTTTAAAGATAATTTTATTTGTTAGCTTTCCTACGTCCCAACTACATGGCAAGGGGATTCTGAAAATTCAAAATTAAATTACCTATACCACAAAGTACAACCCACGTAAGTTAAACATTTGATTGAAAGAATATTTTATAACAATTATGTCACTTTCAAATACATTAAAAAGTCTCTAAGGTAGTCTTATTTTCCTTGTAAAATTATTTATGATTGATTTTAACATGTAATGAATTTAACATACAACAATAAAGGTAAAACAGTATTTTATTATATAAAATGGATTGCTTTCGATAAACAAATGTAACTTAACTGTCTTTGTTTGCAGAATAGTGTTGGCAGGGTCAGCTAGTGCAGCATCAATTATCAGTACTATAATGGCACTTGTTCAAACAGATTCAACACAGAATGTTAAATTTCAGAAAATGTCGTCTAAATATTACTGTATGTATTTGATAAATTGAACATTTATGAGCTCATAATTTAAAATACTTAAATGTACTCTCACCATATTACTTATTTTTCATTTCATCTTGAACACAAGCCTTCCTTGAAAACAAACCTCATTTAAAAAAATGTTTCCTTACTTTATCTTGACAATAAAAAAAAACCTCAACAAACCAATATGTGATATTTTTTTATGATTCACTTAAATTTTAGGATGTAGAGTATGATGCTATTAGAACATTATGATAAGAAAATGTATTACTACATTAATGTATCACAAATTATTCAGTTCAGTTTTTTTTTTAAATTACAAGATTACAAACTACAAATTTTTCGATTTACAAAATTGAATTGAATTCAAAATTGAGAAATTAACAATTCCTCAAAATAGATGCTTAACTAAAAAATTCAGAAAAAACTCTAATTTATCTTTTCATATTGGTATTGATTAATTAATTTATGAAGTATTCAGATAGTTTTAATTTCTAAAATAATTTAAAATTCTAGTATTTTAATCATTATTATTAAAACTTGATTGTACTTCTTTTTGTACCTATAGCCATTATTCTGTGTAGTTATTTACGTTTTTTCTTCAGTTATTTTTTACTTTACCATAAGTAAAGTATTATTATTATTCTATTATTATAATTATTATTATTTGAAGGTGACTATAGTACTGCGTCATAAAAACTATTGTACTTCCCCCCTTCTGCACTAAAGTACCCCAGCAGATAGCTTCAACGCCTCCAAGAAGCTCAGAACTTTTGCTGGGTCCAGTGGTGGGAGGTTGGCTCCCACTAGTTAGCGCTTTTGGACCCTCTGCGCTTCCGGAGGATGGTCTCCGGATGTGAAACGAATGTGGTCAGGTCCAGCCCCTGGTCACCTTCTCTTCCTCTTTCCTTTGTCCCTGCATATAGCAGGTTAACAGGGTAACCTCGCGAAGGCCGAAAATCGGAGTTGAGTGCTAGAGGCTATTAGAGACGCATAATCTCTCCATTGCTACCCCAAAATAAGTATAGTAATTTAGTTATTTAACAGAAATAAAAAAAATAATACATTGATTTCTGGAAAATAGGAGTTCTATTGAGTATACCTGTGTGAGCACAGGTATATAAAGTTAGTGACTACGCTAGAGGTTACCGTATTTGACCTAAATGTTTTCCAGCAATTCCCTGATTCCCTTTGGCCTGCTGTATTACCAATGCCAAATGCCTCTATTTCTTTTAAAAATCAGAGTGTTCTTGTTGAATAGATATTGCAGGCATCTCATGTATTAGGACACTTTTTGTGTCCACAAGGTATTCATTTTTATAAATATAAAGTCTTAATTTTCCTTTAATTATGTCCATTATAATAACATTTTACAATGCTAAACAGTTATCTTTGAACACTGGTTTAATGGTTGCTGGAAAATTGTTTGTTATTATTAGATTATTAGATTTCAATAATTTTTTTGGATATATATATATGTATATATATAAAAGAAAGGTTTTGTTTGTACATTGCTTAAAAACTGACTCATTTCAAGTTATCTTTACGTTTCATACATTACAGAGACTGAATCCACCCTTAGATCTTAGATAAATTAAATTTTGTCACAAGTAAACTCAACCACCATAAGACGTAACAAGATGAAACTCTAACAATAAATTTGTGTATGTCTAACATAAAATCTAAGCTATGAATGGATTGGAAATTCAACGTAGAAGCAAAGTTATGGACCTTTCAAGCACAAACATTTGTCACCAGCAAACTCAGCCACCATGGGACATAGCAAGCTGAAACATTGATACTAGATTTGTATTGTCTAACTTAAAATCTAAGTTTTGAATTGATTGAAAATTGAACGTAGAAGCAATTATATACTTTTATGCTGTCTTTGGCTAACTTCACAAATCTGTTTATTTTGAAAATATGCTGGTATAGGAAGTAGATATTTAGGTATTGTTAGTTGATTGTGAGATAATTGACAAGGTGTTTCCCGATGTTCAAGATCTACCATCTATTCAGAATATCTGGATTTAAGTACAACCAATTCTCACCCCTAGAAATGAGCAGTTAGAAAAAATCAATAAACAAGTTCTTGCACTATATCAAGCTGAGGATAGAACTTACAAGTCAGTAAACAGAATGATCAGTGATGAGGAAGCAGTTCATTATCCAATTGAATTTCTTGACTCCATGACTGCTCCTGGACTGCCTGCTCTTAAAACATAAAGTAGGGGCACCAATTATGCTGTTATGAAACTTGAGTACCTCAAAACGGGACACGACTCCAAATTTGTACTTCCCACAGATATGTCATACAGGCTGATATGACTGGGTGTGGTACTGGGGAGTCAGTGTTTATACCACGCATACCACTGATACCTAGCAACTGTCCCTTTCAATTCAAACGGTCGCGATTTCCTGTCAGCGTCTGTTTCGCAATGACGGTGAATAAGTCGCAAGGTCAAACTCTGTCTATGGCAGGAGTTGAAGTGATTGAGACCAAGTGTTTCTCACATGGTCAGCTGCATGTTGCTTGCTCAAGAGTCAGAGGTTCAAACTCTCTGTTCTTTCATACATCCGAAGGACGGACAGCTAAGTGGTATATACAGAGGCACTTATTAAACACTGTGATCATAAATAAATTTTTGTTATTCTATCATTTTTGTATAAATATTTTGAAATACCAGAGATATTTTTAATCATCATCAGAGATGAAAATTAACGTATCATCTCTGAAGTTTTGTAACCCTTCAAAGACGGGCGTGTCTGTAAGCATGTAATATAATAACTCACTCATTATTCAATGTTATGAAATATTCAAGATATTGTAGACAATCTTGGAATTATTCATCTTGATATCAATTCGTGTTACATTTATTTATGTTTTTGTCCTTATACAATAATAGAAAATAATTATTATTTAGGCTATGAAAGATGCAGGCAAAAAGTACTGTCAATGAACCTTCAAACCGAAATGAATGGTGCATCTAACGTAGACAGGGAACACTACATATTATCTTCAATAAATATTTGTGATCAAGAGTTAGTTTCAAACCTAGGGGGTCTTCTTCATTTCCTTGACTCTGAAGTGAGTGGAATTCCTGAGAAGCGCATAATGACCATAACAGTAATTAAAACGTAGGTAGCCTTAAAAATTAGTTATTATAAAACATTTTTTAGTTGTAGTTCTTAACTCTATAAAATTCAACATTCCATCTCTGGTCTCTCTCTATAAACTTTATGTTTGTCATATACGTAAACATCTAAAGTTGGTGATCTGGTACTCTTGCTTGATATAGGAGTGGGAGGGAGCTTTACCACTGTGTCTGCCTGATAACTTGTCCATATTTACTTCATTGAGGATATTGAATATCGAAGCTACCCTAGCTCCTTTTATGAATAAGTTTTATTACTACGAGTTCTTCTATTTAACAGTTATGCCAAGCTCATATGTTTTTAATTTATTTTTCGTTACATTTTCCTTTTAGTTTTGTTTAGTTTAACTTTGCCACATCACTTTTTATTTAGTGTAATTATATTTTCACCTTTTCTGCTTTTATTTATACCAACTTACTTAAACATATACAAATGACTTTCTAATGAGTTAAAAAAATTAATTTCTTTTATGTGTGTATGTGATTCTATAGCCTGTGGTTTAACACTGTTTACAAATTGCAAATATTTAACTTGTTACAAAAATAGGTTTTGATTGGAGAGTATTGACATAATTCTTCAATAAATTAAATCCTTATTTGATGAAATGAAAGTAATGGAACCCACACACACACACACATATATATACACTTTTTTGATGAAAATACGATCCGAAACGGACAAAACTGTTCAATGTATACAAAAACTTAGAGTAATCAAAAGCACACACTTACAGTCTCTTCTGAAGACGGTTCAACCGAAAATTAGAGACTGTAAGTGTGTGCTTTTGATTTCTCTGTGTTTTTTGTGTACATTGAACTATATATATATATATATTAGTATATTTAGGAAGCAGTCCTTCGTTCGTATATTAGTATATTTAGGAAGCAGTACAAGAAGATTATTCAGATCCCTTGAGAAATACACAAGGAAACTAATCAACCGTAAATATGGCGTATTATTTAATCAAACTTGTATATATATATATATATATATATATATATATATATATATATTGTGTGTGTGTGTGTGTGTGTGTGTGTGTGTGTGTAAAAACAAAATAAAATTTTTATCAGGACCGGTCAGTTCTTCAGGTTGAAATTAAACTCTCACTGTCAACGTTTCGGTTTTTATTTAAAACCTTTCTCATAGGCAAAAGTATAAAATTTCCAAGAGGAATAACTAAGTAGTACATTAGAGATTTTTTTTTACAAAGAAAACACTTTGCGAATCCCAGCAACAACTGTCTATTGTCTATTTGGAATAACACGTCACACTGTTCATTCAATAGTGAATGATGTAAGTTACCTTTTAAATAATTTAAAGTGGATAATAGGGATCAAACTTATTGTTTGAAAATTTTTACTTTGTCAAACTAAATTATTGTAGTAAGTAGCAAAAAATTGTGTAATACAGAAGTGATGAAATATGGTTACAGTTTTTTCTTCTTTAAAAATTTATTAAAAGAGAGATGGGAAGTTTATTTATTTATTTTATTTATATTTATGTATTAAAGAAATATATCAGAAGTAAAGAAATACCCAGTTTTTTCCTGTCAGAGTGAAATGTTTTGCAATGATTTGAAAGTCTGAATATTTTAATGATTTCCTGTACTAAGTCCACTTAAATCATGTTAAGATATGGGCATTTTTCAATGAATTGTAGTAATAATGAGTACTAAACTTCAGAGTATATGAAATTAAAGGACTGAACCAGTAGGAAGATATGTTTGATTGTACAGAAGTAAAGGTATTGTGTACAATTATATTCAAGAATACTTAATAATCATACAATAAATTTTATTTATGATGAAAAAGTAATTGTACCTTATTTAAAACTGTACGTGTTATGCCCAAAAGACGTTTTATATTGTTCTGTTTTAAATATAAGGTACTTTTTTTCTTATCTCTGTTACTCAGTATAAAAGTTATTCTCCTTTGAATAAGATTTGTATAATTAAAGTTTATATCAAATAGTGCGTATATTACAGATATTAGCCAATAAACATACCAATTTTTTAATATAATTTAATTTTAAATAATTTTTAATTGTAAATGCAATCTATTTAGTTCTGAGGATATACCCTGTAAAAGTGGGTAAGCTTCTGGTAAGGTTCAAATATGATTTTATCTGGATACCACTAACACTAAGTTTTTTTTTTCAGAGACTTGGCTGCTTGTATTGACGAGGAAACATATGCTAACATTCACGTTTTTAACGCTTTTGATAATCTGTTTGGTTACAATTCTTTACCAAAAAGAACAAAAGAAGGCAAAAGTTTGCATAATATTTTAGAAAAATTTTGTGGGAAAGTTAGCTTATCATTTCTCAGGTCTCAGATATGTATATTTTTTTAACAAAAACGACAGTTATTTTTATTATTTTTAAATTAAAATATAAACTTCTCTGTTATAGAATTTTTTTAACTCAACCCACCAGTGATGCAGTAGAATTGAAAGAGAGACATGAAGTTATTGATTATTGCTTTGAACCAAAAAACAAACAAAATGTTAATGAAATTAAGAAGTACATACACAACCTATCTACTCTTCCGGTAAATAAATTTTTGATCACTATTGTATATATCATTTAAAAATTATAATTTGTACAATGAAATATGGATATGTTGTTCTTCAATAGAAAAACTTTACCATTGCATTATTCTAAAGAGTGCGATTAAAACAGTGATGAAATTAATCACAAAGTACATTACTGCTGGAATGGAACAATCATATCCAATTAAGTTGGTTAGAACTTCTACAGTGTGATCTCACTTGCAACAAGCTCCTGGAATTAATTTTTTTTATAATAACAAGAAATATTTGAATACATTTATTATATTATATAATTGATTATTTATACTTCTTGATATTTATATATAATAAATACAAATGGTTTTATTTATTATCACAGTTTTTCTAATTACTCGAACATTCTAACAGCCTTTCCGAACCATGCAGTTTTAAAACTAAAATTTATTTTTTTGTAGGCTTACAATAGATTCTTATTAGCCTTATATTATTGAAAATTGCGTTCACTAATAAGTATTGTACAGAACTAGGCAAGGCTATTTTCAGTTTAACCCAGGCTAGCCTAGAGACCAGCTGATTCGGCTTAAGAAAGTTTTTCGACTTAATTCACCTCTTTTGGTCTCAATTAACGACGTTGGGTGAGATATACCTGCATTCCAGCCGTTCAATCACTCTTCATTTTTTATTACACTGTTACAACACATATAAATGTATCAAAGTTGTGTTACATGATTACAAATACTACTTTTAAAAATGATAAGTAAGTTTGAACACATATTCTAAGATTACTAGCTGACATGTTCCAATCATAAAATATTAAATTAAATGGTGGACATTTGTTGAGTTAATCCATGTCGTAACTGTTAACAAAATAGGAAGTAAAATAAATACATTTTATAATTATAATTATATTATAATTATAATTAATCAACCATTAATTATGGTTGATGCACTGAAGTTACCACTGATGCAATGGAATAAAATATTTCAACAGTGTCTACGTAAATACTGTGTGTATTTGTAAATACACCCGTACTTTATTACATCGTATTATGGATTTAATAAAGGTAAATATTTTTGTAAGTAACAATTAAACCTATATAAGTGTACTTTTTCAAAAATTACTTTTATTTTCAGGTTTTTCTATCTAGTGTTAATAGTGCAACTCTCAGAGGATCTCACTGGAAAACGATTTACAAGGTTCATATTTCACAAAAATGTTCTTTTTTAAGCTTTTATAAAAATTTTAGTCATTTTGTATTGCATGGATCTCAACTTATTATCAAAGATTTATTTTTAGAATATTCATTTTGCTGCTGCAGCCGCAGAATTATGCAAGTCAATAGAAAAGATTACATATTTTCATAAGGTGTGTATCTTTAGCATGTTCAAAATTTCTTTATAGGTTTTTGCTCCTTAAATAAATATACTTTCTTAATTATATATGTCTATATATGCGTTATAAATTATGTATATATATACCACAGACACAGAACAAAGAAACTTAATTTTTTTAGTTTTTATTATTTATATTTCCTCATTTTCTACATTTGCACTTTCTATTTCTTAGCTCTTCGCGTATTCCTAGTTAATTTTTCATACTTGACTTGAACAGGGCACGCGTGTGACAACACTGTTGGTTTCCAACTGTCACTTCGTAAGTGCGATTGGTGTCCCTATCTCAACACTCCTGATGACGGTTCAACCGAAAATTAGAGATAGTAAGTTAGTTCGTTCTTTGTTCTGTGTCTGTGGTATATATATATATATATATATGTGTGTGTGTGTGTGGTATATATATATATATATATATATATATATATATATATATATATATATAAAAGTATCGACCGTGGAATAGAAACAAAACTATAGTTTATCGGGACTAGGTCAGTTCTTTAGGTTCAAATTAAACTCTCATTGCCAACGTTTCGATCTTTATTTAAAACCTTTTTCATAGCCAGAAGTATAAATTTTGAAACAGAAAAACTAAGTATTACATTACAAATTATTTTACAAAGAAAATAGTATGTGAACAGTTCAGTTCAGTGCACGTGTTAATTCAGTCTACAGTTGTTAAAATCCACATACTATTTTCTTTGTAAAATAATTTGTAATGTAATACTTAGTTTTTCTGTTTAAAAAAGTTATACTTCTGCCTATGCAAAAGGTTTTAAATAAAGACCGAAACGTTGGCAATGAGAGTTTAATTTGAACCTGAAGAACTGACCGAGTCCCGACAAACTATAGTTTTGTATATACAGTAGATTCCGGTTAATTGGGACACATCGGGACCGAGGCGTTTTGTCCCAATTAAGCGGCTGTCCCAATTAAACGAATTTCACTTTTTTTTTGGAAATTCATTTGATTGGTTTTAGGAACAATGCCATTAACCAGTAACACACAAAATTAAACAATGCATATTATTTTTTAATAATTTTATTTTATACGAAAACAGCTTTCCAGAAATTCCAGCTGTATATTTCGTAGGTTGTCTAAGTGAGGTCGAACTCCTCTGACTTCGCCTTCAATATTGGACCGTTGATATTTACGCCTCTGCCACTAACAATAGAAAACCATTGATCTAGTGCTTCTTCAACGTCTGGATCCTTCCCATCACGTTTTCTTTTGGATGTCCCTGCCGGTCCTTCTTGTAATGCGAATTCCTCACACAGTTGACTTTCTTGTCGTAAGACACGCGATATGGTAGATTTTTGTACACCAGTTATCTCAGCGAACCGACGACAAATTGTATTAAGTGGCTGGCTTTTTATTTTATCAAGCAAAGCAATTTTACTAGTAAGTGTCAAATCGTTTCTTGGCATTTTGGTAAGGGTAAAATTTTTGAAAATACAATTGAGGAAAAATAATTTCACGCGCGAGGTGTATCGGTGAGCGAATAAACTCCCAATAGTGACAATAACTTCACCTGCAAGGTGTATGTATGGCGAGTGAATGAATGTGCAAGAATTGAGACAGTTGTCACAGCGAAGTGTATCGGTAGCTGAATAGGAAAATACTGAAGCAAATGTCGATGTGTGGCTGCCGCGGCTTTTTAAAACACGGGTGTCAGGATCAGAAAGAAGCCGCCTTTCCGGCTTTCCAGGACTACGGAAGGGGGCGGGGGGGGGGGGGGGGGTGTTTTGCCGCTGCACTGGCTCGGATGGAAAAGATAGCAAATGTGAACATGAGGCAGCTGCGGATTTTTAAAACACGGGTATCGGGTTCAGAAAGAAGCTGCCTTTCTCGCTTTCCCGGGATTTAGAAGGGGGTGGTGTTTGTTTTGCCGCTGCACCGGCTTGGTTAAACCGGAACTCAGTTAAAACATACTCGGTTAATCAGGACTCTACTGTACTAAAATATTATATTCACTGTCCCAATTAAGCGGAATGTTGTCCCAATTAAACATACAAATTTACAATTGTAGTTCATAGTTTGGTTTCCGTTCTTTGAGATTTGTCCCAAATAAGCGGCTGTCCCAATTAAGCGGAATCCACTGTATATATATATATATATATATATATATATATATATATATTTCATTAAAGTCCTTTTTTTTTTGAATCCTTGTTTTTGTCACATTTCTCGTTAAGTTTTCTAACTTTGTAATAAGTGTTTTGAAGTTTTCTGATATATCAAATAACAATTGTCCAAATGTTTGGAAAATTTTGTCAAATAATATTTAACAATTGTTATTTGATATACCAAAAACTTCAAAACAGTTATTAGAAAGTTAGAAAATTTAACGAGAAAAGTGACGAAAACAAGGATTCAAAAAGAGTTTAATGAAATATGTATCAACGAAAATCTGTTCCCTAATTACACACATATATATATGATACAATTAAATTATATATATATGTATAAACTTTAACAAGTGATGATGACGGATGTCGAAATATCGAAGTGAGTTCTGTAGTGTCTTTCTGTGTTCTTTTCTATGTGTTAAAGTTTTTATTGTCCACATGGACCTTTCATTTTATTCGAAGTATATATATATATATATAAAGATTTCACATAAACACGTGAAACAACAATCAATGATCGAACCACAATAAGAAATGGGAAAACAAGACTAAGATCTTTCAACCGTAACAAGCGGTCTTCGTCAGAGTCAAAAACCCAACTGAACACTGAAGAGTGGGAGGGAAGAGTGGTATTTTAAAAGGGTGAAAGCACAGCAAAGGACTAATGTCCAGAAAGGGATGTTTGGGGAAACAAAGGAGTACAGTAAGAAAAAGTAAAAAACTATCCGCTAGCTGTCAACCCTCTTTGAAGAGGCTATTGCCCTCGTGACGAAAGTATCAAGTTTGAAGAGACCGTTAATAATGTTTATAATATTACATCTATTAAATTTAATTAGAGACGATTCAATAATATTTCTTAACAACATTGATTTTTCATAGGTAATAAATTTAGCTCCTGTCCAATCAATATGATGATTTTCATTTTTTATATGCAAGAATAAGGCACTACTTTTTTCCTGTCTGCTTACGTTATATTGGTGTTGTTTTACACGTGTCTTTAATGATTTACCAGTTTGACCAATATAATACCACTCTTCCCTCCCACTCCTCACCAGATGTTTTCTGCATCTAGTGTTCAGTTGGGTTTTTGACTCTGACGAAGACCGCTTGTTACGGTTGAAAGATCTTAGTCTTGTTTTCCCATTTCTTATTGTGGTTTGATCATATATATATATTATATATATATATATATATATATATATATATATATATATATTAACAATATATATAATTTGATCAAATAAATTCTTTCGATCAAATTTCATTGTTTCTTCAATAATAGTTAATAGTGTCGGCACATTCATCTAGACAGACAGCTTGCTTCATCTTTTATCCTTCTTTATTTATACTTTTGACTATTTAGTTTTTTTGTTTAAGCGTTTTTTTTTTTTTTTGAGGTAATAGAACATTTCTAATTTAAGTTTGTAAGGACTTTGACAGTATTGAACTAATTTTATCATATCATGTATCATTGATGTATGTATTATCATAATATTCATGTGGTGTATTATGGTAATATTCATGTATTATTATGCTAATAGTTATTCGCATACATTACGTGATCTAGCGTAAACCCGTTTCAGACATTATTCGTTGTAAAACTAACATTTAAAATGTTTGGCTATGGTTATACTTTAGCTTATGGTTATTTACTATAATAAATTGTATTCTACAATGTATCACTAATCCTTTAAAAGAAATTAATTTACAGACAGGAAAACTATTGACTAAAGAAGTTTACAATGTGGCAAATAATATCTATAGAACCATTGACTTTGATGCAATGGACAACAATCAAAAGTTCGTCTTGAAATATGGTGTCAAGTCTAGTTTGGATATGGGTGAGTAATTTTCTGATATACAAAAAAATTAACATTAATCATGGTTAGGGTCGCCATGATTAATTTTCATTCAGAAATGAAAAATATTTTTCTTGAACTAATATTCGTTTTTTTTATTACTAATAGGTAATATTAGTAATAATAGGTAATATTATTAAACCCAAACGTGTTTATTTATATAAGACCAACACCATTATCTTCTAAAAACAGGAGCTCCCGTGACTTTTTAGCAAGGGTGTTTTCAGTGATCAACAGCCTCTTTCTTAAGACGTTGTGCAGCATGCCTCAAAGATCCTCTTATTTCATCATTTACATGTTGTTATTGAAACATTTCAATATATGTATATACTTGATATAGATTAAAATTTATCAGGAATCATCAGTTTGTCAGTCGGCACCTTCAGTTTTCCAGGTTGAAATCAAACTTTCAAAGAAAACTCACGAGGTATTCAAACAATTATAACTACTAGATACTAGATTATAATGCTAGATAATTTTTAATAAAGTTGTAATATTCCCCAGAAACTCTTCTTATTATTCCGTCTACATTTGATCGATCCACTTGCATAGGTGAATGCATCGATAACTGTCGTCAAGATATATAACGGTCTAGTTGGTAAATTGTCATTCCAATTTCATCATTCTTATCAAAACTTGTGTGTTTTATTTTATGTATTTCTCATATAGAGTTTATTCAGAGGTTGTACCCTCTTCCAGACTGAGTCAGCATTCTAAGTGCATTTTTAAATCTTTTCTATGTAGTTTTATTAACTTTTTTAAACATTTAAATCCTGTGAAAAGATATTGTTTGACTGAATTAGACATAGTTCCGCTAGTCACCTTTTATCAAATTAACCTTCACCCATTCCTTAATTGAACCAATAAGGATGCTGAGGAGTGCACAGTAGAGTTTCGGTTCATAGAAAGTTAGTTTTGCTCTAATATTTGGTGATACGTCCAATCAAATAGTTACAAACAGACATAAGTAGTTTGTGTCTGTTTCATGAACTAATTGTCACCAAAAATGTTTACAGTGTCAGCCAATTTTCTCAAGTTGTGTAACAATGAACTAAAAATCGCTTTGCTATTGATTTGATAAATTTAGAGGATGAAGAATGTCAAGTTTCAATCCACATTGGTAATGCAGGCCAAACGTTGAAGCGCTGGCAAAATCTTGGTATCTTATCCTCTCTAATTCCGAAATTGTGTTAAACGTATACATACATTGTTACTTGGACGCATTACACTGGTTCGATGATGTATGCTATTATATTGTGCAATTTTTGATAGAAAAAAATAAAATGACATGATCTTTGAAGGAAGAATTGTTTAAACGAATCCTGTTGAATCTTATACATAGGCATAGATAAACACTCACATACATAAAAAGCACATACCTATATTCACAGAGAAAATAAAAAATTATATTTTAAACTATTTAATTACAGGCAAATTATAAATTACAATTTTAAAATTACTTAATTTTTTTTAGTTCAATTACAATTATTTTGAATAGTTTCTTATAATTCTATCCCATCTCTTTCTATTTCTTACAGCTCTGTATCTATTCGCAGCTACTTTTGTAATGAGTTTTTGACTCCAACTAAATAATGGTCTTCCTCTTTTTCTTTTCTTATTTCTAAGTATCTATTCCGTGCAAAGCTTTGCCCACTCTTGCCCACTCCAGTGACCAGTCTATCTATATTTGATTTTATCTGCTTCTTTCACAAATTGTTAGTAATAAGACATTTTTAATGTTTTTACTGAATCTTACTCCTAATATGCTCCTGATCATCATCATTTGTGTTAACTTTAATTTAGTGTCTAAGATGGTCCAGCTTTGACTGCCATACTTACCCAAGTTGTAAAACATTCACTGTTAGCGCATTTCAGTATGACCCCTTGAATATTTTTGTTGAAAACCAGACTGCCTACTGCTGATGGTGGCACTGTCTGGCCGATGTTTCGCTGGAGAAGTTGACACCTTTGAGGGGTCAATGGGACTAGTGACATCAGCTACAGACATCTAGCGACAAACTCATCAACTATCAGTATTGACAGTAACTTATGTAGGCCATGACCAAGTTTCCCACAATGACTCAACTTTGTTTACATCGGGGTCAATGCTTAAGTAAGAATGCCAGGTAACAGAGATGATATTTCAGGATAATGAAATCAATCAACTTTAATATAACTAAAGCAGTGTTTAAAAGGGATGAATAATCATAGGGAGGTGTAATTTTTAGATAACTAACGGTATTTATTTGCCGGTACAATTAATGACACATTTGTGTATCATGGCAGATGTTTGTTTAATTATTACTAGCTGATCTACCCGGTGTTTCCCCTGAAACAATTTAATTCCAACTCTAATAATAAATTACATATAACGAAAACAATTTAAATTTGTTATAGTTCCGTTACACTTAAGTTTCTTTCAGATAAAGCAAATTAATACAGAATGTAAATTATAGATCACGCAAAAAAAAAGATATGATATAAAAGTGATTATAAATTGCACACTTTTTTTTCAAAATTATAACAAAGGCTTAAGAACGTAGATTATCATCAGAATCAAAATACATTCATTAACTTTCTCGACGAAATTTAAATAAGTTCCAGTTATAAAATATTCTTTAACTTATTCCAGCAATGTAAAGAGGAACATGTTAGAAGGGAGCTTTGCTCCTAGGACCTCCATGTTAGAAACATACCTTATAATGATCTTCTGGTATATACAATAACTATATCGAATTGAACTGAAGCCGTATCATTATCTTGAATGTTCTCTTAAGGGGTCGGTAATATGGAGCTGTTAGGCTCTCAAAATAAACTCACGTTAGAATCAAAATGTGTGACGTGAAAAATTACTCGGGAAAAATTACTTCAGATACAATTATAAAGTTTTTTGTAAGTTCATAAGTATGAAAGAGAACATATACACATACAAAGGCACTGAGTTGAGCATGTATAAATAATAATAAAATATTTTTCGTCGAACAATATGACAATAAATGTTGGAAAAAGTGTCAACTCTAATTATCTGTTAAATATGATGACACGTATTTTAAACCCACAAATCATTTCAATTAGGAGACAATTAGTTGATGAGGCTAAGCCATTTCACATTACATTTCATTTTGTTTTAATCATTTCAATTTGAAGATTTCAGACAGTTTTAAATGTTTAATTTGAGCTGATCGTCTTCCAGTTTAAACGTCTTCTAGTTAAAGACTATCAATATATAATAATTTATCTTTTTGACTGGAGTAGGGCAGGATACTAAGTACTAATAATTTAGTAATAATTGAATATTTTAAACAAAAGAATTAATCAATCAGTAATAAATAAGCAAGCCTTACATCCATTTAACTTTAACTCTGGACTCCTAGAAGTTTGTCATAAGGAATAGCCTACATGCGGCCGCCATTGCCAAGCTCTGATCAAAATGAAAACAGCACCTTTGGCTTCCTCGGAAAAAGTTACATAAGATTGAATCAAAGTATTTTTTGTAGGTTCCTTGTATAAAGTTTCTATAGGGAAAACATGCATACAAACAAACATACTATACAGAATCATTTTTATACTTATAGATTAAGGCCAGGTGGGTTGGTAACTCTAAAGCGAGCTATCCAAAACTGGTCAATTGAATACGAGTTAAGATTGCTCAGATAATCTTCTATTGTTCAAGTGAGTTCTTTTGAGTAATATATATATTGAGTAAAAGTAATATATTGTGAGAAATTGTGTAACTTTTGTAGAGGAATGTCAATCATCATTATCTTATTTTGTTCAGTAAGTGTTAGGAAATATAACTTATAATCCGTTTATCAGTTCTAAAGAAATCTTTTCAATGAAATGTTAATAGTAATTTGATGAAATTGGTAGAGTAGTAAAATTAACTAAGAAGTATTATATAATGGTTTATTCAGATATACTATTAAATTAATTGCTTATGTAAGTGTTGGACCTAATTGTGTTCTTGACATAATGTGTCGTAGAAAAAAATCGTTATGTGTCATTTTCAGCAAAGAAAAAGTTTTTTACACTGTCAAAAACCATTGATTTGGTTACTCCATATGAATTTGAAGTCGTGCCTCTATACATTGACAAAATTCACATGATATACATTCCAGAAATTAGATTCTTACTTTCGATTCCATTTTGGAAAAATAATCTAAATGAAAGTGATCTTTTGTTGCCAAATCTGCAATTAAAGGTATTTAATGGCAAATTACTGTTATTAACTTGTTATACAATATTATTGTTATTTAAATGAGAACAATTTTCAGTTTGTGTCTAATAAAGTTGCCTATTACAAGTCAAAGAGATGTTTAGGTAAGCAATATTAACTAACTATAAAAGTAGTTACTTGAGAACTAAGAAGGTAATTTGTTTTTATTTGTAGAAATGGATGAATTGTTGGGTGATCCTCAACTAGAGATTATGAGAGAAGAATCAGATATTATTCTTGAACTTCTTCAGTACATTTCTTCTAATCTACCCTTTATATTGAAACTTATAAAGAAATTAATTGAAATAGATTGGTAAGTTATTTTTATACATAAATTTGGCCGTTATACAGAGAATAAGAGACTCGAGTAACCACCGATGAAGGTTAACTGTCTCAGTCCTGTTTTTACTTACTGTTGTACATTTTGTTGACTTATGGACCTTTTTGTTGTTTTGGCGTGTTAAAAATGTTGAATAAATATTGCAAAACATCACAAATTGGGAAGTGAGATTTATAGATTTCTATGCGTGATTAAATAGTGACTTTTTCCTAAACGCAAGAAAAAAGTCACTATACAACATTCAGTTTCAAATAGAAAAAATTTACGAAGATAATGTTTGGTTGAATCATTTGTTCAGTGATGCTATGAAATTTTTAACTTAAGGATGAATCATGTTCATAATGATGAGCTTACAAGATAGCTTTCTGTCTATACGGATTCCCTGTGTTCAATTTACAACTTTATAAAGAAAAGTAAGCTCTGCTATTAATAAACTAAGGGAACAATCCCCCCCAAAAATTTGAATGTCAGTATTCACGAAGTTGAAAGACTTTTGTATGGAACTACTTTTCACCATGATGTAAAAAAAAATCACTACATTTCTAGGTAAACAAGTGCCTTAAGATTTTGAGGCAGAGCTAGAAAAACTGTACAGGATATGAAAGCGTTTTAAATTTTCATTGAGACCATGTAGAAGAATTACGCATGTTATTTCGTTCTGAATAAAAAAAAGTGTCTCAGATATTTCTCTGATATTTTTAACGACAAAACAAACACTCCAGTCAATTGTGATTATTAATTACTATTGACCACAATAATCAATATTTTGTAACTCACAAAGATTACATAAGAATAAATCTATGAAGCCTTAAGCGGTTGTATGCTTGTAAAAGTAATTGTCCAACAATATCAAAATAAAAAAGAAAGCACTACACCTAACCATCAATAGTTTTAAAAGTTTTCTGCTATAAGTTTCAGCATTTATTTTTGTCTATTTTGTATTTGCATTATCTTAGTTAGATTTTATAACAAACTTTGAGTTTTATCTCTAACTCAGAGTAGACTGTGACCATTCATTGCAATGGTTAAGGTCCTGGTGAACAATATTTACTCTAATAATAAAGTGAAGAAGATCATAAACTAATCCTCAGATAGTTGGTACAGCTCAGTAAAGTCGTCTACTATAGAAGTATAGGTTTAACTCAGTGAACTTTGCAGCCTTCCAAATATACCGGCATGACACGAAGCTCTTGCTCATCTTCAAAGCAACATGAAGATTAAGTCCATAGGAACTGCTAAACACGGAAGAAACAAAAGTTCTTCAACAACAGATGAACCCTCAACGCCTGAGAATTTTAGAAGTTATTTATATGTAGACGAAAAATCTCTCCCTTAATTGTCAAACATTAGATTATTCCAAGTATGAAGAGAACGGTGGTTAGATGGAACATTCCGGAAGACACTAGACTGGGTATACTGTCACCCGGTGCTTGGCTTACTTCTGACACACAGAGTATGGAAGCCAGATAGCCTGCTTTACCTTTATATATATATATATATCAATTAATGTTCAAACCACAATAAGAAATGAGAAAAAAAAACTAAAATCTTTCAACCGTAAAAAACGGTCTTCGTTCGGTTGAAAGATGTGGTTTGAACATTGATTGTTATTTTACGTGTTTATTGTGAAATCTTGATATATATATATATATATATATATATATATATTATATATTATATTATTTTCCTGGTGCTCATAGGCTGGGTGCAGTTGTCAGGGAGTTTTTCCCTATACTTTCTTCTTCCTCCTGTACTTCTTCAGTCTTTAGTGAGCCACCTTCCATTTCCTATCGCAAACCTGCTAATCTTCAATCTATCTTCTCTCACATCTCTTCTCCTAAGCCTCCAAAAACTGCTGGTGGTATGGTTCAATGTGGACGTCGTGGATGTCTTACTTGTCCTATCATCAATCCTGTTCCTTCCTTTACCTCTGTCCATAGTAAACGCACCTACCCTATCTCTCACAAGACCTCTTGTACCTCTGGTAACTGCGTTTACCGTTTGGATTGCACCCAGTGTGATTCTTTTTATGTGGGTTTGGCTTCCACCAAGCTAAGCCTGCGTATGAATAATCACAGGTCATCCGTTGGCAAACGCAGTGACCTTCCCGTTGCTACTCATGCCAGTTCTCACGGACTCAGTTTTAATGACTGTTTCCGTGTACAGGTCCTGAGACAGATTGATCAGACTAATTCGAAAGTTACTCTGAGAGCTTCAGAAGAAGCACTTATTAGTCTTCTGGGCGGTAGATCGGCTCCTGGGCTTAACCTCAATCGTTGATTTTTTTTTTATTATTATTATTATTTTTTTTTTAAAGTTGTTATCAGCTTTTAATTTTATTTTAGTTAAATGTTTTCTTTTTTTAATTTTTATTTGGCTTTTATATCTTTATCTTCCCTGTCTACCTTTCCTCCGAAAGTTGGCTACACTGTTTGAGTGCTTCAGTTCGAACGCCAAGTCAGTCGTTATCAGCCTTTGGAGCGATTCACTTCTTTTCCTGAAGACGAGGACATCGAAATATAGTAGTGAGTTCAGTGGTTCCCTTTCTATGTGTTCTTTTTTAAATTCTAGTTTATATATATATAGTTCACACAGGAAAGAGAAAACACAAATAAAGACACACACAAAAGACTCACAACGATATTTCGACAGTCGTCGTCATCGGGTAGAAATAGTCCCTTTGAGTAGCTGAAGCTAACTAATATATATATATATATATATATATATATATGTCAACTGAATCTGACGAAGATTTTTTAAACTTGTTTTGGTTGAAAGATGTCGGTCATTTTTTTGATTTCTTACTGTGGATTAGACGTTGATTTTTATTTCACATGTTTGCTATGAAACAATGTTTATATATACATATATATGCCAATGTTTTCTTATTTCGACCACATATATTTTTACACTATTTTTCTTTATCAAGAAGTGTTTCAGTCTTTTCGTGAGAAGTGTTTGACACTGGATCTAACCTGTTTAAAGAAAAATAATGCATTTATATATATATATATATATATATATATATATATATTAAACTCTCAATGCCAACGTTTCGGTTTATATTTAAAACCTTCTTAATAGGCAGAAGTATAAATTTTGAAACAGGAAAACTAAGTATTTCATTAGAAATAATTTTACAAAGAAAAATAGTTTGTGAATTTCAACAACTGTCTAGTTTGAATGAATAGTCTCACGTGTTCATTCAAACTAGACAGTTGTTGAAATTCACAGACTAATTTTCTTTGTAAAATAATTTCTAATGCAATACTTAGTTTTTTTATTTCAAAATTTATACTTCTGCATATGAAAAAGGTTTTAAATGAAAACCGAAACGTTCGCATTAAGAGTTTAATTTGAATCTGAAGAACTGACCGAGTCCCAATAGAAACAAAAACTTTAGTTTTGTTTCTATTCGACGGTCGATACTTTTATCAATATATATATATTTACAATTAAAAGAAACGGTCCAGCGGACTTTTTTAAAATAAAATAAATTCAAAACGAAGGAAACACACAGAAAGACACAGACATAACTCACATCGATATTTCGATGTGAGTTATGTCTGTGTCTTTCTGTGTGTTTCCTTCGTTTTGAATTTATTTTATTATATATATATTTATATATATACAAAACTAAAGTTTATTGGGACTCGATCAGTTCTTCAGGTTCAAATTAAACTCTCACTGCCAACGTTTCGGTCTTTATTTAAAACCTTTTTCATAGGCAGAAGTATAATTTTGAAAGAGAAAAACTAAATATTACATTACACATTATTTTACAAAGAAAAATAGTATGTGAATTTTAACAACAGCTGTAGTCTGAATGAACACATGACACTGAACGTGACAATGAACAGTTCAGTGTCACGTGTTCATTCAGTCTACAGTTGTTGTTAAAATCCACATACTATTTTTCTTTGTAAAATAATTTGTAATGTAATACTTAGTTTTTCTCTTTCAAAATTATACTTCTGCCTATAAAAAAGGTTTTAAATAAAGACCGAAACGTTGGCAGTGATAGTTTAATTTGAACCTGAAGAACTGATCGAGTACCGATAAACTTTAGTTTTGTTTCTATTCCATGGTCGATACTTTTATCTATATATATATATATATATATATATATATATATAATATATATATATATATATATAAATAAAATAAATTCAAAACGAAGGAAACACACAGAAATACACAGACATAACTCACATCGAAATATCGATGTGAGTTATGTCGGTGTCTTTCTGTGTGTTTCCTTCGTTTTGAATTTATTTTATTTAAAAAAGTCGGCTGGACCGTTTCTTTTAATTATATATATATAGGTGTGTTCTCTAATCGGGGTTCGGTCAATTTTCCAGGATAAAAAATCAAACTCTCGTTGCCAACGTTTCGGTTTTATTTAAAACCTTTTTCATAGGCATCTTCTCCATATACTCTTCTTATATCCTCATAAAAACCCATATTTCTTCTTATATAAACCCAAATGTATATATAACAGATTCAATAATATATCGACCGTTTGATAGAATAGGTGTGTTCTCTAATCGGGGTTCGGTCAATTTTCCAGGATAAAAAATCAAACTCTCGTTGCCAACGTTTCGGTTTTATTTAAAACCTTTTTCATAGGCATCTTCTCCATATACTCTTCTTATATCCTCATAAAAACCCATATTTCTTCTTATATAAACCCAAATGTATATATAACAGATTCAATAATATATCGACCGTTTGATAGAATAGGTGTGTTCTCTAATCGGGGTTCGGTCAATTTTCCAGGATAAAAAATCAAACTCTCGTTGCCAACGTTTCGGTTTTATTTAAAACCTTTTTCATAGGCATCTTCTCCATATACTCTTCTTATATCCTCATAAAAACCCATATTTCTTCTTATATAAACCCAAATGTATATATAACAGATTCAATAATATATCGACCGTTTGATAGAATAGGTGTGTTCTCTAATCGGGGTTCGGTCAATTTTCCAGGATAAAAAATCAAACTCTCGTTGCCAACGTTTCGGTTTTATTTAAAACCTTTTTCATAGGCATCTTCTCCATATACTCTTCTTATATCCTCATAAAAACCCATATTTCTTCTTATATAAACCCAAATGTATATATAACAGATTCAATAATATATCGACCGTTTGATAGAATAGGTGTGTTCTCTAATCGGGGTTCGGTCAATTTTCCAGGATAAAAAATCAAACTCTCGTTGCCAACGTTTCGGTTTTATTTAAAACCTTTTTCATAGGCATCTTCTCCATATACTCTTCTTATATCCTCATAAAAACCCATATTTCTTCTTATATAAACCCAAATGTATATATAACAGATTCAATAATATATCGACCGTTTGATAGAATAGGTCCTATTCTATCAAACGGTCGATATATTATTGAATCTGTTATATATACATTTGGGTTTATATAAGAAGAAATATGGGTTTTTATGAGGATATAAGAAGAGTATATGGAGAAGATGCCTATGAAAAAGGTTTTAAATAAAACCGAAACGTTGGCAACGAGAGTTTGATTTTTGTTATTGCATGTTATTGCAGTTGTTTTGAAAAGTAAATAATAATTTGAAAAGAATTTCTTTTAATATTGTTGAAATTTGTAATATTGAAATATTAAATCAAAAATAAAATTCTGTTTTCTTTTCAGCCTTCTTTCATTAGCCTCATTGGCAGTTGAGAATGATTATAAGAAACCTACATTAACAACTGATGGAAATATTAAAATACTAGGTGCACGGCATCCACTCTTATCTTTTAAAGGGAGCACTGCTATTGCAAATGATTATAAATCAGATTGTAATTCATCAGTAAAGATATTATATGGAACTAATACTAGTGGGAAAACTATTTATCTTAAACAAGTAAGCTTACTTTAACTATTTTTTTCATTAATTTTGTTGAAGTAAACATTTTAATTAAATTAGAAAGTACAATTAAATTATTAACAGTATGGATAAAAGACTGCCTTAAAAGTGAGTTCTAATTGATGAGTGAGTGAAAACGCTAGAAATGCTACTTGCTACAAGTAAGACCACACAACTGAATTGTGACTAAGAATGTTTTAACGAAACAGATTATGATAAAGTATGAAGTTCTTTCTATTCCTTATTTTTAAAACAAGCTCACTCTCTGACTGAGTATGGTGTAAAAGAAAACTAGAGATACAGACTTCCCAGGTGACTAAGTAACAATACATCATAAAATATTAAGCCCTTAGAGTAGAAAATACAGAAGGAATGGGCCCTTTATAATTTCTGACATTAGCTTATTTTTTCATCTTTGCAGGTTGCATTACTATGTTATTTAACCCATATTGGAAGTTTCCTTCCAGTTCAAGAAGCAACAGTTAGTATACTTGAGCGTATGTTATTCAGTATTGGAAGTATGGAGGCAGTTTCGTTGAAATCTTCTTCATTTATGAAAGAACTGAGAATGGTATGTATCATTAATTTTTTTTTTGTATCTATGTATTTTTTAAATGAAATCATAATATATTTAATGAAGAATGAATTTTGATTCATTTGAAATAAACTTCTCAAATAATTTATTCACACGCATATTATTACTTTACTATAAGTAAAGTATAGTGATCGTGAAAAAATTCGATCTCGAGATTTTGACGGAATTACATGTTTTGAGGTCCCAGAAGTCGTTTTATGACGTTTTTACGATGATGTCTGTGTGTGTGTGTGGGTGGGTGGGTGGGTGAGTGTGTTAGCATTGCTTGTTACCACGCTACGGTCCAGAATCTTTGATGGATCAAGTTGATATTTTACACAAAAATGGGCCTCATAAAGATGAAGATCCCTATTGTTTGGGAAGAATTATGCATGATGGGAAAGTCACTTTTTTTGCCAAAAACCGTTTTTTTTAAAACATTTATTTCTCTTAAACTGATAACCCTAGAGTTTTGAAATTTTGACATTATCTTTGAGGTTACAAATGGAACAAACGAAAAATATATTCAGAATTTTAAAACAACGGGAAATATTTTTTTTTCACTAAAATGTAAAAATTTTGACTTTTAATTCAATCTCAAACCTTGTGAGAGCGATACAAGCCATACTGTTTGACGGATCAAAATGAAACTATGCCTACAAATAGAACATTATATGGACAATGAGGTGAGATATTTTTTTTCGAAATTACGTTCGCTAAAGAGGCGTTACAGTACGATTTCTGTTTTCAGAAAATTTTTTTTTGACGCTAAACGGGTGATTAAAAAATAATGAAAATTTGACCAAAAATGGAACAAAAAATTAGCAATTCATAAAAAAAAATCATGAAGTTTCAATTACGGGAAAGAGCAATAACGATATAAAAACTGTTTGTTTATCCTAGACTAAGAGATCACCTGCTATACTTGTCGAATTTTTTATATTTTTTTACATTGACTTAGAACTTTTTTGAGCGAATCCACTGAAATAAAATTGATATTTACAAAGGAACAATTTAAAATGTTTATTGACTTTATATGAGATGTAAGAGGAATAATATTGTGCAGGGAAATGATAACACTCACTCAGAAAAAAATCGTATATATGTTATTTGACAAAGGTGAAGGAAAATGATCTTATTAAATACTAAGAAGCCATAAAATTCCCAGTATAATAATTCTATAAAAAACCAAAAATGTAAAAGATAATTCAAAATTGAAATCTTTCGTTTAGAGATTAATAAATGTAATTATCGTGCATCTTTAATTATAAATCACATTAAAATAACATTTTCCTTGCTGTTTATGATGTTTTTCAGAGAAAAAAAGGGTATTTTCCTGTTTTAAATTTGAAAATTTTACTTTAATATTCAATGTAGAAGGATGTCAAGTAAACGATGTAAGAAATCCACTGGCTTTTTGAACTAAAGCCATGTTCTCTTGTAGGAGAATATTTCGTATCAGGAAATGTTCACTTTGGTTTTTCAAAAATGTTATTACTGCTATAGTTATACTAATGAAATTATTTGCATGAGCTGTGTGATCTACAAAAATAAGGTTATATATTGACATATCCTTCAATCACTATCAGTAGTACCTCAGGAATGAAAGACTAATAATTATATCCCATTTAGATGTTCACATTATGCTTAAATGAGACGTTATGTGTTATATACTCAAGAAATTTGATATGAAGTTACTTATAGTAAAGTTGAGTGTAGGCCACTCCAGATTTTTATTATTTCCGATACTTACATAAAATATGCAGATAATACTTCTCATATGGAGTTAAAGTGCGTTTTAGTGAAGATAGTAGCTTGCCGTTGGTTTCTAATGTTCAAATTTAGATGTAATTCTAATTTTGTGTGTGCTAGATCATGTTAACCATGGTTGTGTTATAACAATTCAACAGTTTCGAGTCCAAAAATTATCTTTGGCCAAAAGGATACAAGTTTCTACATTATAAATTCTACTAGAACTTTGTAGAACAAAATTTATCATGCCAACCTTCTAGAATTCCTTTTTAGACGGAAGATCCTTCGCAGACGACATAAAGAAATTGGACCTAAACCTGTACACCAGCGGTTCTGACCTTTCATATGGAGCGCGAGGCAATGTTTCGAATGACTTAAAATCTTTTAAAATTCACTGTTTTCTAATAATAATTCGTTTCATATATTATATAAAAACTGTCATTTAGGATTACAAGCAATTTTCAACTAGCCAAAAGAAGTATTTTATACATTTATCAAACGTAACAGGGAACGAAACCAACTAAAAAGATACTAACAATTAATATGACATTAATTTATACTTAAAAAAAAGAGAATGGGAATTTGAACCATATTTATTTATACTCAGTTTATTAAAAAAACAGCTTCATTTTCTACTGATTAACTCAGTTAACTCTTTATTCAAATTTGCCATTGATACTTTTCAGAGGGATTTTAAACACTAATATTTATTGCGTCAGTGTTTATTAAAAATATGTGTTGTTCCAATGTTGCAAATGTTACAAATACGAGAGCGTACTCGTATGTTCTTTCTCTCTAACTAAAAATTGAGCAAGATGAGTATATCGAATATCAATTTTGGCATTTGACAGTGTACATTGGTTAACAATTTGTGTCTAAATTGGAGTTGTTTATTAGTCTTTCATTACTGGAGGTTGTACAGATAGTGATTGATCCACTTATCAATGTATACGCTTTATATATGTATATCACACCACTGATGCCTATAATGTCTTTAGTATAACTACAGCAGTAATAACATTTTTGAAAAGCGAAAGTGTAGATTTCGTATTACGATATTACTCTTATAGGAGAACACTAGCAAACGTACCCGTCATTGACGGAATCCAAAATTCTATTATACTTGGTATTCCAAAATATCAATTATAGTATTATACTAATACTATAATTGGAAATTATAGAATAGTAGAAAATACCATTATTAGTACAGTGTTAAACAAATACCTCCGTATACACCACATTAGCTGTCTGTCCTTCAGGTTCACGGAAGAACAAACAGTTGGAACCTCTGACTCTTGAGCAAGTAAACTATAGTTGACCATGTGAGAAGAACTTGGTCTCGCTAACTTGAATAGTTACTCTGAAATAAACTCTGACAGGACTTTGCAATCATTTCAACGGAAACAGACAATGGCTCGGAATCAATGGTATGGGTGTAACACACAGACTTCACATTCCACACCCAGTCATGATGGCCGCCTCTACAGCACATCTTTGCAGAGCACAAACTCGGAGTTGCACATTTCCCGGGGGACTCAAGTTGCGTAACATGAAATTTGTTACTGATACTAAGTCACAGCATGATGATGCTCCTACTTGAAGTTTTTACTGATGAGCAGGCAGTCCAAGAGCAGTCACGGAGTCAAGAAATTCAGTTAGATAATAAACTACTTCCTCATTACTAATCACTCTCTTTACTGACTTTTAAGTTCTATCTTCGGGTTGATATAGCGTAAGAACATGTTTGCTGATTTTTCCCGCCTGTTCATTAGTATGGCTTGAGCATTGCTCGTTCACAAAGCCATTTATTCTGAATAGATAGTACATCTTGAACTCTGGGAAACACCTTGTCAATAAGCTCAAATAAGCATAATATTCATATGTTAGCATTTTGCTATAAGCAAATATTCATGTACAGAAATGAAATTAAAGTCAACTAGCAATACCTAATTGCTACACCTGTATATTTTCAAAATAAACATGTGTGTAGTTAGCCAAACACGACTTAATAGTTCATAACTTCGCTGCATCATTGAATATTCCATCCATCCAAAGATTAGATTTTAAGTTAGACATACACAAATCTACAATCAAAGTTTCAGTTTTATATGTCTTATGGTGGCAATATTTTGTGGACAAACCGACAGACAGAAATTATTCTAAGGGTACATGTGGCTACTCTAAAGTATGAAACGTAAAGAAAACTTGAAATGAGTTAGTTCTAATTAACGTGCTCCCAGTCAACAGCCAGTACGTAAGCCACTGGGCTACTCTGGTTCCATACCTTACTTTATTATCAGTGTTTATATTACGCAAATATTAAATTAAAAAAAAATGTTTTTATTGTATTTATTTATAATACGTTTGCACTACTGTCATCGGCGAGCAAGCAAGCTACTGGCTACCCTGGCTAGATCCCTTTACTTTATTACCATTTTTTATATTGTTCACATTTTAAATTCAAAAAAATATTTGTTTGTTACATTTATTTATAATACATTTGCACTACTGTTATCGGCGATCACGCAAGCCACTGGGCTACTCTGGTCCCATACCTTACATTATTACCAGTGGTTTTATTAAGCAAATATTAAATTAAAAAAAAGTTTACAGTTATATATAAACTGTAAATTATATTATGTATTATGTATATATTATATATTATGTTATATATATAATACATAGCAAACGTACCCATCTTTGACGGAATCAAAAGTTCCGTCATTTTTGGTATTCCAAAATGTCATTAGAAACTATAGAACAGTAGAAAATACCATTATTAGTACAGTGTTAAACAAATGCCTCTGTATACACTACATTAGCTGTCTGTCCTTCAGGTTCATGGAAGAACAAACAGTTGAAACCTCTGACTCTTGAGCAAGTAAACTACAGTTGACCATGTGAGAAAAACTTGGATTCGCTAACTTGAATTTCTACGTTAGATATAGATTTTGCAACCGCTTCAACGAAAACAAATAGTGACTCGGAATCAATGGTATGCGTAGTATACACACTCCTCAATACCATACCCAGTCATAATGTCCGCCTCTATGGTTTATCTGTGCAGAGAACGAATTCAGAGTCGTGTCCCGTTGCTCAGTCTTGGGGCACTCATGTTTCGTAACATGAAATTTGTTATTGCTACTAAATTGGAGTATGATTGGTGCTCCTACTTTACGTTTTTACTCATGAGCAGGCAGTCCAGGAGAAAGAAATTCAGTTGGATAATGAACTGCTTCCTCATCACTAATCACTCTCTTTACTGACCTGTAAGTTCTTTCCTCGGTATGATATAGCGTAAGAACTTGTTTGTTGATTTTTTCGTTCACAAAACTATTTATTCTGAATAGATAGTACATCCTCAACTCTGGGAAACACCTTTTCAATGATATCAAATACGCAATATATTCATATGCTCTAATGAAATTAAAATCAACTAACAATACCTACTTGCTACACCTGTGTATTTTCAAAATGAACATGTCGGTGAAGTTAGAAAAATACTGCTTAAAAACCCATAACTTCGCATTTGCACTGAATTATCAATCTATTCAGAGCCTATATTTTAAGTTAGGCATACAAATATCTAGTATCACAGTGTCTGAGTTTACTCGTGACAAACGTTTTTGCTTTAAACGTCCATAACTTCACTTCTACGTTGAATTTCCAATCAATTCAGAGCCTATATTTTAAGTTAGATATATATAAATTTACTGTAAAAGTTTCAGGTTGATATATCTTATGGTGGCTGAGTTTACTTATAACAAAATTTTGCCGACAAACCGACAGAAATTTTTCTAAGGGTGGAATCGGTTTCTCCAATGTATGAAACGTAAAGAAAACTTGAAATGAGTCAGTTCTAAGCAATGTACAGACAAAATCATATTTTATTTATATAGATATCAACTTCTCCAAATAGAAATGGCATCATTTAAAAAGCATTTTATGTCCTTTGACTACTGATCATTTCAGTACTGGGTTAGCTGAAACATTACATGTCAACGTTAATGGGTAGTCTTTGAGTATTTTATATTTATAGTGTTCTCTATCATGTGAGGAAATAATTTTTTTAAAAAAATACGTTTTTAACACAATAAAATGTTATGTAAAACATCAAGTGTTTGTAAGCTTCCAAATTTCTTGATTTTAGAAATATCAAGTTTGCAAGTTTTCATTCTTTAAATTGCTCTTCAGTTTGTATAATATGCCATAGAGCAATCCCGATACCCAATTACTTGTAAGTGTAACTTTTGCAATTGCTGTTTCAGATTAGCAACATCTTGTTTCATCGTCCAGACAAACATTCGTTATTCATTCTTGATGATTTTGGAAAAGGAACCAGTGAGCTGTGCGCTGTTCCCATGATAACAAGTTTTTTAAATTATTGCTTAAAAAGAAAAAGCAGTGCTCACGTCTTAATTGCTACACATTGCAATATAGAGCTCAATAGTTTTCCACAATTGAACAACTGTAAATTTTTGGTTCGTGTCTCAACGTTTTTTATTATTACTTATGACTATAAAAAAAATTTAGTCTTACATTAAATTAATAGACAAAAACTAGAACTTAATTTGTATGTAATATAATGTATAAATTATTATATTCATTTCTGATCAGAGCCAATATCTTCATATATAATAGTTTAATTTGTTAATTAATAATGCATAAGTTCTTCAGTCTCACTTCATCATGCTAACCGATTTAAATTGTAATACCCGTAACTTGTTTTCCTTGCGCCTTCTGTAGTTTTTTGTACCATATAACATTCTAAATGAGTAATCGAGTCAAGGTGACTATTAAAATCCATGTGTGCACTTACATGTGTGCAAAGATATTTAAAAAAGTAGGATAAGACAAAAATAAGACAAGAATACTTACGTAAGATTTGTAATTTTTATTTAGAATAAAAATTGATTGATATAGCTTTAATTAATTATTTATTTCAGCATTATCACGACATATCTTTATTATTTTTAAATTACAATTATTCACAAGTGTTTTATCATTATTTAATATATTAGCGACCCTACGAGCTTCGCACCGCCTCACAGTCAATGAATCTCGTAATTTTAGCTAAACTTAATTGAGTATTTAATTATTAACATAATAGCGGACCTGAGAATCGTTGTCCTGTCTTACCTATAAAAGTTCAGTTCGAATAGGAATAAAAATTGAATAAAAAAAATTATTTCGAAAGCAAAATGTTTATTGAAATATACAGCATATTCAATTTATTTTAGATTAGGTCATTATGTATTTTTAGTCGTTTTATATAGAAAAGTACGACAGTTCAAGTTTTGGATTGAATTGAATTTGTTTGGATACACAATACCTTTTCTTTTCCTTTCTGGTGCGTACACAAATAAATCAGAAAGTTTTCCGACGCATGAGCAGGCCACATACAGCCTTTATTTAAATTTCTTAAATTTAGTCCACAAACTTGTAGCGATTGTCTTTTGCTTTGTTGATGGCCACTACAAGGTCGAGTCACACTGGAAACTACAAACGTTTGAAATCGAATGTCATATCAATTAGAATCATTTGGATGCGTGGCAACAGTATATAATAATATGTAATAATAATAATAATGGCCATTTATTTAACAAAAAAAATACAATTACAACTTGTTAATAAAAGATCATATCACTTTTGATAAACTTGTGTATATATACAGTAATGTTTTTTTTTTAATTTCAATTGTGAAACTAGGCCCACTTCTGGGTATAGGCCTCTCCCAACTCAATCCATTTTCTCTTTTCTCGAGAGTCTGAACCACGCTGTTCTCGCTGTTTCTTTAAATTCATCTTCCCATTATCTTCCTTGTCCTCCCACTGTCTGTCCACTGTCTGTCTGGCCTTATTTAGGAACTCAGCCAGCTCCATATGGGTATCAACATACATCTGCTTTTACTAATGATACTGTATCATAACCAGAGTATTTGCATCATACTACTAAGAATCTTGCAGTTAACTGATTGTAATACAAAACCTAAATGTTATCACTATACGTGGCACGAAAATAAGAAATTGGAGTTTTCTGAGAAAGCACAGCCTACCAGCTATGTTAGGCATTGCGAATGCTTAGTATTTGTTCTTGTGGGACTTACTGGTTGAATTATTAAAGAAAAACCTCAATGTTCAAGATAATTGAGTGTTATATTACACTCTTAAAATAACAATTGATGTTTATAAATGTATCAATATTTTTAAAAATGACTGAAGTATTACACTTTATTTTCAACTGTTATGTGGTATATTTTATTTTTCAAGCTATAGTCACAAGAAAATTGTTTCTTCCATAATCATTGTCAACTGGGTTATTAATCTGGAAAAAAAGTTAAAAGTTTCTATCATATTTTTATGTATAATAAACATAAAAAGCATGTAACTGACGGATGAGTCAGTCGTAAAAAAGAATATCCATAATATGATCAAGTAACTGTAAGAACATAAATATTTAATCACTCATTATTATATCTCGTCATTATTTGAATGTATTAGGCTTTTTGTTTTAAACTTAAAAAATTTATATCTGTTTCATAAACCCAAAAGAGTAAAATTGTGATTAATTTGCAGGAAATGCACTTTTTAAACGAAAACAACGATATCACATTTTTGTACAAATTGGTTGATTCTTCAAATGATAACAACTGCACTTTTCAAATCGCACTCAACTGTGGAATCAATCAGCGTACAATATTATCAGCAAAATATGTAAGGGAACTAAATTATATAAATACTATAATTTCAAGTATTTTATAAAGGAAAATTAATTTGATTGCAATGATGATAATTTAGAATTTGTGGACAGGTGTTAGAGGCCTTACGTACAGGTGGAAGTGTTAACCCTTATACTACTAAACGCATAGAAAGGTGCAAAAGGTAAGCTGGATTTATATGTTTTAAGTTAGTAAGAGATAAGTTTAAAATACCAACGAGCTAACTTCTCCTTTGTCTATATGTTTTGTTCTATAATATTTCAGGTTATTAAAATTTATTAATAAATTCGCAAATCTGAATCCTCTAAAAGCTGATTACATACCAAAGCTTAAAAGAAAGATAAAACTGACCTATAGCACAAATTGACGAGATGTAAGAATTAGTTTCAAAGCAGAAGGCAAGAATAAATTGTTTATTTCTTTTAGTAACCACAGTAGATTCAAACCAATGTAAGTGTCATATATGATATTTAGAATGCAAAAATGAATATTCAATTCAGTTCAAGTTTCAATGTTCAAGTACCAGAAATTTAATGTTTGATTCAAAATGGATTAATTATTGACAAATTTATTGAAATAAAGCATCAATTCAAAAATACTATATTAACCAGTTATTTAACGAACACATTTATTGAACATCTGGCTTATACGAGGGCCCTCAGACAGGCTGGTTGATTTATTGTATTCAATATTTGTATCTCTTTGTCCTCTTGTTTAACATTTGTTAATTCTACTCTATTATATTAAATCATACATGTTTAATTATTGAATCTTAAGATTACTTCTTACTCTAAATAAAAATATCTCATACAACTTTTCTTTTTGTCATTGTCACTACCGCGTGCAAGGGAGCTATTAAATTCAAATTCTACTGACCGTAAATCACCCAGGTAGTTTTAACTTCTTCTTTAACACATATTCAATAACTCCTGCCTATTCACTATACTATAATTTACAATCATTCTTTGAACTGTTATAAAGAAATTGTGGAGGAGGACCTCCAGATATTCCTACACACCTACATGTAACCAGTTTCATTTTAGCTTTATATATATATACATACTAATATCCTATACAAATATATACTAATATGTATATACATATATAAAAAGATTTCACATAAACACGTGAAATAACAATCAATGATCAAACCACAATATGAAATGGGAAAACAAATGAGACGTTATGTGTTATATACTCAAGAAATTTGATATTAAGTTACTTGTAGTAAAGTTGAGTGTAGGCCACTCCAGATTTTTTATTTAATATTACTGTTACTTTTGATTTATCAGCTTTAATAATTTATATATTATTATCTTTTTCAAGTTTAGAATAAGCCTTGACAAAACGTCTAGGTACACTAACAACATTGGTTTTCTCGGAAAGTCCGTATACCATTCCTTTTAAAATATTTAAATTATCAGTATCTATATTATTTAATTTTTCTGCGTTACAAAAACCTTTAGCCACCTGAAAATAATTTAAATTTTTACTTTTAGGTATAGAATTTAAACCGTATTCTAATCCTGCTACTGCATTATTGTTTAATTTTCTATCTGATAAATTAAGAACTAACTTTCTATTTTTAATTTGATTCCACAGGCTATAGTCAATTAAGGTCTGAAGTTTTTTATTATGTACTTTAGAAAAATTTTTACATACCTTTCTAAGTCGCCAATATATGTAAGACTACTTTCCTCCAATCCGGTGGGATGAGCTGATTAATAAGATGTTACGCACCGAATCACCAAAAGCTAATTTAACATCACTACAGCACAAATAAATATGTTGTTTTAGCAACAAAGAGTGAAAATTATAAATGGGACCTTCACAAATGTTTAGCAAACATTTAGGAATAAGAGCTATAGGTATTACCTTTTCATTTAAACAATTATTTAAAAATTTTAATTTTAGTTTTAATTTATGGGCCTTTGTCAACTAGACAAACAATTTTTTACTATAGGGACGAGGAAAGGAAAAAGATGACAGTAAGTAATAGAAGTAGGTATCGCACATGGTATTAATCGATGACAAGATTTCACATAAACACGTGAAACAACAATCAACGATCAAACCACAATATAATAAGGGAAAAAAGACTAAAATCTTTCAACCGTAACAAACGGTCTTCCTCAGAGCCGTTTTATATATATATATGATCAAACCACAATATGAAATGGGGAAAAAAGACTAAGGTCTTTCAACCTAACAAGTGGTTTTCGTCAGAGTCATAAACCCAACTGAGTTTTTTCAGTTGGGTTTTTGACACTGACGAAGGCCGCTTGTTACGGCTGAAAGATCTTAGTCTTTTTCCCCATTTCATATTGTGGTTTGATCATTGATTGTTATTTCACGCGTTTATGTGAAATCTTGTTATATATATATATATATATACATAAGTTATAAAATATTTGAGGGTTTAGGCCTACGGATTAAACTACTTCTTTCGTCAACGTTTCGACATATATTTATGTCTTCCTAAGGGCTAAAATCATGTTCTTACATGTAGGATTATTACTACAAGTTTGGTTAGTTAGTTATAGAGCTAATTGTAAAAACATGTTTTTAACCACGAGGAAGACATAAATATATGTCGAAACGTTGGCGAAAGAATTAGTTTTATCCGCCAACGTTTCTGCAACATTAATTATATATTCTTGTAAACATGTGTCATTAAAGTGAACAGTAGTTTCGTCATTCATGATCTTCAGATTGGTAGATTACTGCAAACTGGAGAGATTCCAGAATAAGACCAAAATCCTCAAAAACCTTATAACTTGTGATAGTGGGTCAAGAAAAGAAAATCATATATATATATATATATATATATATATAAATAAATCCATATAAACACGTGAAACAACAATCAGTGAGATCAAACCACCATATGAAATGGTAAAAAAAGACTTAGTTCTTTCAATCGTAAGAAGCGGTCTTCGCCAGAGTCAAAAACCCTGTCTGCCTGCGGAGCGACTCGTTTCTGTCTTCCTGATCACGAAGCCATCGAAATATAGTAGTGAGTTCCTGTTTCATTTCTGTGTTCTTTTTGTCAATTTAGGTTATATATATATTGGTATAAATAGGTAGCAGATCTTCTTGTAAACATGTATCATCAAAGTGAACAGCAGTTCCGTCATTCATGATCTTCAGCTTGTTAGATTCCTACAAACTGGAGAGATTCCAGACTAAGAACTAACTTCCTGCTAACAGGGTTCAACTGAAAAAGGAGCTGTCCAAGTGACACGTTAAGACAAAATCAATATAATAGATGAAAGAAGAGATTTGTTTTAAGAACGAAAAGAAAAATAAAAATATAATGAATGAATCATATTATGGTATTGTTCACTGCTTTAAGAATTTAAACCAGAATCTTTCAATGAAATTTCTTGGGTTGTTATTGCTCAGTAATAGAATTTTTACCCTTTTTTTTATTTTTCACCAGGATACGTGGTCTCTGCTGATTTTAATAACTTTTTTCCACTAAATTTTGAACACAATTCAGTTTTTGGTTAATAACATAAGCAGAGTAGCAAAAAAACTCTTCCAGCACTGGTAGGTTTTGTGTATCAATAATTAAAATATTCTATTTTCACCCTCAGAATTGTTATAACAAGAAATGAGTGTACCACCTTTTTTTGTCCCACATGTAAATTTAAGATGATTACGATATGAATTAAACACACTTAAAACTACGTGTTTCTCCTTTTTCAATCATTAAAAACAAATCGACATACAGTTTAATGGAGTTTCTCTTTGTCTTCTAGTTCATTTTGCAGTAGTTCAGTAATTCAACCATAACTATTACCGAGAACTGGTGACATAGGAGAGCCAATAGGCAATCCAAATTTTTGTCTGTATATATACATTTATAACATTTTATAAGTTGTAATTTTGGGTCTTTTGATACGTGTACAATACTTGATTGTTACGTGATTCATTTTATAATATATTTTCTTATGTATTGTTGACCTATGAAAAAGGTTTTTATTGGTTTTAAATAAAACCGAAACTGGCAACTTCAGAAGTATGATTTAAACTTGGAAAACTGACCGATTCATTATACAAATTTTAATTCCATTGTAATATATGTATAAGCAGTAGATACTTATTATAAGCACCCCGTATTATCGATAAATTCGATATGACAATTAATTTTATTCTTATATCTTTTTTCATACTTCTGTACTATATAATCTGTACTTTTAATCTCCTAGTTTATAAAAAATATACAAATCCTCAAGAATATAGCTTGACAATTCCAGCAGTCTAGTATTTAGACGTGTGCACATGTCCAAGATAGAAAGCTCAACTATGGAGAAGAGGGCAGTGCCATTAAAGTAGTGCCGACCTTGACGTACTGGTGGAAGGTAGTGCCGCCATGAGAAAAATTTCCTCATTATGTCATCCTTCCAGAGAGTTAGCGAGCAAATTAAAACAAAAAGAATCCATTTTGTTTTTAAATGAATGGATTAAACTGTAGCAGTAACAATGTAAGCCATTAATTAATGTAAAATATTTAATTTTGTTATGATTAGAATTTCATGTTTTATTTTACACGTTCCTTTCCTTTTTCACATTCCTAAAACAATAAAACAAACTTTCTTAGGCAGCTCCAAGCCTAAACTGTACATATGGTAAAATACTTTTATTCTTTAATACAAGTATAATGTATTATAATTTAATGCATTATATAATGAAGCGCTTCAGTAGTCCACAGGCAGGATTATCTAACTAGGAAACCAAATTGTGAGCAATTACATTGATACAGAATTCTCTTTAATACACGATAAAAAGTAATTCAATTCAAATTTAACTTAAGCATGCAAAGTAAATTTTTAATGCAGGAAAAAATACACATCTTATAAGCATGGATTCTATTTATTAATTCAAAATTTTGAATTTAAAAACCTCTGTGACTACTACATTAGTATGTTAAATTTAAAGTATTCTTTTTTTAGCGTTATCATAAAAATATCGAGGAATATTTACAAGAGTATAGTTACAGTCAGACTTTGAACGTTACAGTTTCTTGATAAATAAAATACCCTAAAGGTTGATTATTTTTTTAAATTACAGGAAGATATATAATTACCCACATGTACTACATTTTTCAATATATTAAGCTAATTATGTTCAAATATTAAAATAAAAAAAGTAGTATAAATGTAAATAATTTAATTGACGCCAGTAACAAAGTTTTATATTAACCTACATAACAAAGATAAACACTATAAGCACAGCCTTAAAATGGTAAAAATATATTAAACTACCCATAATTATTAGTTTAAAACATAAATTACTTAAAAGTAAGGCACATTGTATTGAAATTAAATTGTAGTATTTTGTGAATATATAAAATACAACTTAGATTATAGATTAAAGAAATTTATTTTGCTTAATTATGGACCAGAAGCAGTACAATCAATCAATGTTTTGACAAAAGTATCAACTCTTCAATATAAAGACAATTTTAATATACATAACTGAACAGTCTTTATCTTGATACAGTCTCAGTAAAATTCTTGGACTAGTGTATAAAAACTAAGTATTTTTACATAATAAAAGCGCACGTATGCAGATTTCTAAATTTATAACTTTTATAAGAAAAACAAAAAGTATTAGGAAAATAATTATGACTTGCAATAAGTATTGGAAATGTTGCCAAAGTTCATTATTTGTTTGTGATGTTAACATGTTTCAAAGTACATAACAAGACTTCATCAAACACCCATTTTACATTCTGTTCACAGGGAATGCACAAACATATCAATCAATGCCAAATTTGACCTCAGTTTTACACGTATCTTCATATTACTTTAATCACAACAAAAACATAGTTCATCATAACTATTCCAAATCAAACAAATTTAAAAATTATTTTTGAATCATCATTCAAATTACATATTTAAGGAATAAAAAGTATAATTACAGTTCCTCCTTTGAAACGAATGACAAAGTACTAATCCTTTCTCCTACCTCAGCAGGTTTCTTTCCCTTCCGGTTTTCAATACATTTCATCGAACACTCAATGATTTCAATTAGATTACAACAATCGCTTTTTTTTTTACTTCATGAATTAAAAATGTATTAATATTAGAGAATAACATGTTTCACTAATACTTAAGATATCCTGAACCGCTAACTTATATAAATATTTATATGTATAATTGGCAGCAGATCTTCTCTCAAGCAAATTTTATTGAAAATGATCGTAGTTTCTGCATAAACGACCCTTTTATTCACAGATTCTAGCCTCCTGGCTATTTAGCTTATCGTAGTTGGTAAACTATAAATCAGGTTCGCCAATGAAATTTCCAAGTAGATAGGCCAAGTAAACGAAAGAAATTTAATTTCATGGCATAAATGTATATTTACCTTACACTAATAAACGAGCTTTCAACATTCATATGTTATCATCAGGTTAAAATTAAAATAAATAAATTAAACAAATATTTAAACAGAGATTAAATAAATTCTTAATCAGGTTAAAATTAAAATAAATAAATTAAACAAAGATTTAAACAGAGATTAAATAAATTCTTAATCTGATGATAACATATGAATGTTGTAAGTTCGTTTATTAGTGTAAGGTGAATATACGTTTATGCCATGAAATTAAATTTCTTTCGTTTACTTGACCTATCTACTTGGAAATTTCATTGGCGAACCTGATTTATAGTTTACCAACTACGATAAGGAAAATAGCCAGGAGGCTCGAATCTGTGAATAAAAAGGTCGTTTATGCAGAAACGACGATCATTTTCAATAATATATATATAATACATATATACAATATATAACAATATATATATATATATATATATATATATATATATACATACACGAGTTCGAGATTAACAAAGAGCAACACACAAAGTAGGGAAACACACTTACAGACTCAAATTTTCGGGTAATCCGTCTCCAGGAGAAAAGAGAATGGGAGACCAAGCACGTTGTAGACGCAACGGCAAGTAATATATATATATATGCGCTTCGATTCAGATTATGTCACAATGAAAGCTATTAGAAAATTATATGAAATCACTGTGAAATTAATATAGATGTCGCCAATCATTATATTGAATTAAGAGAACTATAATCGTTTATGTTTGAAGATGTCTAATTCATTTCGGACTTGTAATAACTTTAGTACAAATAAATTAAGGAAGCTGTCTTAACCCAATTACCAAAACCTTGAATAAATGAGTATACATCAGTCATAAACCATTAGACAAATTATAACAAAATAACTCAATCGAAAATACATCATCTTCGTTTAAGCTAAGGAACCAGAAATAAATATGTATTTTAAGACAAAGACAATCAGTTAATAAATCATCAAATGTTCTTAATTAAACAAACATCTTAATTAAAATAATTTTTCTAACTAATTGTTTAAACGTTTCAAAGATTTAGTACATTTGATCAACCCCTCTACCCATCAATAAATACCACACAATTCATCAAAATAGATACTCAACGTTTTATTCATAAAATTTTACTTCGATGTTAAGACAGGATGATACATTTATACTTCCATTAATGATCTAACCATATATTTTGATTCATCTTATGAGCGTAAAGATTGCAAACTTTCACAACTTATAGTAATACAATAACAGCAAATACTTTTAACTAATAAACATAATAAATAACAATCAACATTTTTAAAAATAATTGGTTTGTATAATAAAAAAAAAAACAGATTTGGTCGTTAGTTCCCAAATAAATTGGAACTGTCATAGGAAGTGAACACTTATTGACACTACTAAGTTCTAAACCAAATAAACGGCACGGCATTGAATTGAAACTTTTAAGTATTAAATCACACACATTTTGGTATAAATATTTTTAAAAACATATTTATTACCTGTTAGCAATAGAATTCGAGTAAGAGGCTGAGAATACTGTACATTGGGACAAAACATTTTTTTAATGATAATTTCAATAAATTAACCTCAATGTTTCTACAAACATAAGTAATTAACACTTTCTAAATAGTGTTAAAAGAATTTACAAAACTTTTTTGATATAAGTTTATATCAAAATTTTGTGTATCGTATTTTAGGTCTATCCTGTTTTCCACAATATTCATTATAAATTAATTTAAAAAGAAAGAGATGAAATATTACAATCAAGCAACAAACAGAGGCCCAAAATAATGTAGGCAATCCTCCCAAGTGATGTCCGTGTTTATGCATAGCAATAACTCGATGTTCGTGAGGAGGAGCTGAAAAGTGCAAACACATGATGGAATATTAATAATATGTAAAAGAGGATTTGTTTAAAGAACACTTTGAAATATTTTTATTTCTTTTTATAACAACTATTATAGGCTTTTATGAGAATATGTTAACATTAACGACAACACTTCAAGGAAATATTAATTATTAATAACAATTTTTCCTTACTAGTTTTTAAAGTGTTTTAAACTTTCGAGTTGGGACTTTCTAACCTCGAAAAACCTTCCTGCATCTGTCACCAAAAATAGGACAACTAGCAAAGTACCGAAATTTCAGTTCAAATGTACGAAAATAGTCCTTCCTTTAAAATTGTGTTAACATACCTTTGTCGTATAAGTAAAACTCCTATCGTATGAATTTCGTAAACTTTTGTTTGTAAATTGTAAAATTAAGTATGAATAATTTATTATAAATAAAAAAAAAATTATATTAAACAAGCGTAAAAATACTTAAGAGTTAAAACTTATTGACTCCAAATTAACCAACGAATTTAAAAAAAATAAAAATAAAATATATTTTTATTTACCTTCAATTACTTCTTTTACGTGTAGGGTATGCTTTATTAATTCTATGTGTTTATTATCTGGTGTAATAAAAAGAATGGCAGATATAGGATCTGTCTGCTTCACTGGAAAATATTTAGTAACTCCACTGAAACAAGTGAATGAAATCATATAATCAGTTTCATGTAAAGTATTTTCAAGATTCTATAAAAGAAAGCATAATTTATTATTGACCATAAATAGACTTAGGTATAGAATTAAAGACAAATTTCTTTTAGACTCCTGATTAATTCAGATCAATTACAAACCAACTTCGCTATGAATAAAACTTCACATTTATTCCAAAACTGTTCTAATCAAAAAAACAGTTATATTTAAGCTGAATGAATTTAAGCTGAAGATGAATATTTAAGCTGGATATCACAACATACCTCAATTCAACAGGATCATCAATGCAACCTCCATCACACGCATAATAGCTTTTGTTATTACCCTCAATAGAAACCCCTAACAGAGCTTTATTATTCGGTTGCAGGGTAACACTAATATTAATGTATGTACTTGATCCGTAATGGAGACGTCTAAAATGAAATCAAGATAGATAGTCAAATAGCTAATATATATATATATATGACTAAATATAAAAGCCCTCACTTAAAAAGGTAATCTCTGTATAAGTGTTTGGGATCAATTGTAAATTCAAGGTGATGTGGACTGAAGCGAAATCCTCCTAAACTTAATAACATCGCTTGGACAGTACCGTGTGCTCCCGATGACACAAGCTTGTGACAGCCCTAGAAATAATTAACAATAATTTTTGAATGAATAATTATTATTACATAACATATAAAAACAAGCTTTATTAACCTGCTTTTCCAGGGTTAGTAACCACAAAGAAACTATTTTTTTTACTTCTTCAACTGAATTCATGCGGTTCCATAGGTTAAAAGCCTGCCTAAAAAGAATAGGAAAATAACATATCTCAAATATTAGAAAATATGAAGTTACGATTTCTAAACCACTTCTCCAAGATCATTATAGAATATTTAATTCTATTTAATTATAGTACTGCTACCTAATTAATAAAACAAATTAATAGCTGGGAGAATAATTGAGTGTGTCTCCAAAAACATTACTTAATAGTAATGAATATTTAAAAATTTGAGATCACCGCAACTTGTGAAATATTTTTTTTTCTAAGTTACACTCACAAAGTGTGGGAATAGCCAGCATAACATCCTTCAGGTGAATTGAATAACTGATTATGAGTACTTCTGCTAAACCCGAATTCTTCATACTCATCAAGATAAGATCTTACGTTAGACAACACATAATACATGGTAGAATTAATTTCGTATCCGTTAATGGCACCAGCTGCTTTAGAGGAGCTTACGCTTAATCCTGAATTCCATAATTTCAACCAAACTTGCTCGTGATCTTCTTTTAATACACTTGGAGATTTATTCTGAAGGTAACACTGCAAAACCTGCAACATATACAAAATTATATTAATAAAACCATCATTATTGTTTTGATACTACCATCTGACTTTATGACAATGTTACAAAAACATTTAAATAATTTTCTTCTGTTGATTAATGGTACTTAAAATACTCATCTGCAAAACAATTCAAGCTTCCTGAAAAAATAACCCAACCCTTACGACTAAGACAAAAAAACAAAACAACATTCTATAAAATAAAACTGTAACAAAGAGCAGAATACTTACATCAACACAATTTTTATTAATAGCTGCTTTTGCTGTGTAAAAATTTTCATTTTTTACTTCCTTATAACAAATAAAGGTTGGGATAGTGTAAGTCAATGTCTGATGAGGTTTAAGCTAGAAAAATATAAATATATTAAGTATTTATAACAGACAGTTAGATGATCACACTTATTTAAAACTTAACAAGTAGTTTGATACGATTATCAGTCGAAAGAGACAAATATCAGGTTTTGTTACGACAAACTACAACTATTATATTTAAAATTAATTAGATTTCTATTTCGTCTTTTACAGTAATACTGCATAATTTACATGTTTTAGTACATAAAGTTTTTTGCACTGCTAATATCTCCTCTTCCTTTAAAAACTTACATAATATATCATAGAAATACTAGGACCAATAATTAGGTTATTTCTCATTCAGGAAAAATAAGAGAGAAACTACGTTCAATAGACAAAAAGACTGAGATATTCGGTATATGAATAATAAAACTATTGTTTAAACAAATAGGTTAATTTAGTTCTTTCAACAAACTTCGCTATCTAGAAAAGTGCCTCCTTAATATAGATGACGTCGTGATGTGGTGAACGTAAAAAGACAACCATCTTTTAAGACGGTGTTAATGAGGATCACAATGTAGTGAAAATGACGACCAGTCATGTCAACAGAAAAAAAAAACTATGATAATATGGATTACCAACTAATTCTAATATTAATATTTCTGGAGCATAATCAGTCATGAGTAAGACTTAGAAATTTTTAAAATTATAATATATATTTAGAAACATACTACAGATGATGCATGTCAAGTTTTAATAATTTCTAATTGCACCGATATGAAGAAAAATTAGGGTAATACTTTCTCTTAACATTAGTCATTCGATTATGTACTTAATCATATAAAAAAGGAATTAACTTACAAACCGTATAACATGCCCTAACTCTATATGCCCAGAACAAAAGTTACGTATACTTGAGAAATAAACACAATATACAGAGCATAAAGATGCTTAACAATTTAAAAAGTTTATTACAAAGCTTTGACAGAATATGTCACCCAGACTTTCGGTGTATACCACGTGTTTATAAAAGTTTTTAATCGTACTGCATTTGTGAGTTAGAGGAACTTCATTGGTGAAAAAGGTTTTATTTAAAAAAAAAAAACACTACAAAAATGGTTATTCTTTAAAACAAAGGGTATCCACCTTGAAACAAAATTATTTCAATACTTAATAATAGTGTATATCCACACATTTAATGAGTGTGTGGATATACACACTCATTGAACACTTGATTAAGTAAGGATTGCATGTCCATTTGATCACTTGAGTCAAACCATGAATGGCAGAAAAGCCAGCAAAGAGTGGTACAGTGCTGGATACGACAAGACACACATTAACCTGAGATTATATTTTACAAAGTGTAATTTCACAGGTACTCAAGCAAATTGTAAATTAAGATGAGAAGAGTTTGCCGTTAGAATACTAAATCGACTATCACTACACAATGTTATTCCTCCGATTTCATTTTAGTAAGTAGTAGTTTAACATTTTGATTATTAAATAAGGCAACAACATCAATACCAACTCTTCATTGAGCAATATTTCTACTGATTTGTAAATTCATTGGCCTGAAATAAATTTGTTAAACTGTAAAGATAATTTAGCGACAATATATTCTAATGTAGCAATTTACAATGATTTAGTAATTAGAAATGCCGATGTGTTTTGAAAATACCATATAATGTACACAACAATGAAAAGAAATGGTCACAACAAAATGGTCTTTAGTCATGAAATCTTTTTACTACCACTGAAGAACAGAACATTCCCGAAACATTGAAAAAGGAATCCTTTGGAATTTTTGAGTACCAAATGTGATAGGCTCTTATTTGACCGTGCAATAGTTCATTTGTTAAAATATTCATGTTATTTAAAACATCATGATCAACACTAATATATAAGGAAAGATCATAAACGACCGACTGACAGACCCAAACTACTGACACCAAATACATTCATCAAATTTGGACAGTTGGTTCTTCCTATGACCTACGCAAGCAATAGTAATAGTCAGTCCCTCAGGATGTAAAATTTGGGATGTGAAAATAATTAACAAAATATTAAATTAAACCATCTTAAAAACGGATGATTTCATATAACATTTTGAAAAAAAAAAACGGATTTTTTCAAATAACATTTGAAAATACATTGCTGTTTGCAACTCTGATTGTTCACAACCTATATTGGAAACATTTTTCTCTGTAACACCACCCAAGCTCTCACAAAGCTTATTGAAAACTGTTTGTTAATTAACCATAATCAATAATAACTACTTTTTAAATTTATCCTTCATACATCTTCTTGTAAATAAACAATAAATTTATCAATGTATTACAGTATGAATATACCGTCTGAATATGCCATTATACCAACTAACTTACGTTTCCAGTTAAAAAGAGTCAAATATTTTTTTAAAATTACTTTCACGGTAGCCATAAAGAAATCTCAGGGTCAAAAATACAAATATGTTGGGGTTGCCTGAGAAAAAGTTCTTCTCCCATGGGTAACTGTAACTACACTGGTCTTTCAAAATGAAAAATGCAGAAAGTTAATATATTTTGAACCAATTGAAACTGAGAACAAAAATCTAATGTGTTCAAAATTATTTAAAAAAAGAGAATTAAATACCTAATTAATGTCAGTAAAAAAACAACTGATGTAAATATTGCTGTTTATTCATCACATTTTACAGTGAATAATCCGATCACTTTTCTGTTGGGTATCTGTTAATGTCTACAAATAACATAATGAAGACGACTATAAAGTAATTGGGTTGGCTATGTTGTCAGTTTGAACAGTCCTAAATGAACAAAATCTACGAAAAAATCTGGGGTGGTCTACACTTAACCTTACCATAAGCAAACATAATATACTTCTTGGGTATATAATAAATAATGTTTCATTTAGGTATAATATAAATGTCCAAATCGGAGATATTTATTAGTCTTTCATTCCTGGAGGTAGTACAGATTGTGATTCATCCATTTATCAATATATACGCGTACATTTATATTCACACCACTGATACATATAATATCATTAGTATAACTACTGCAGTAATAACATTTTTGAAAAGAGAAAGTGAAGATTTCGTGTTACGAAATAATCTCTTACAGGAGAACATTGCTTTTGTTCCAATAGCCAGTGGATCTCTTACATACATTACCTGACCTCCTAAGATTTAATCGTCAATAAATAATTTAAATTTTTCTATTACACTTCTAAACAACAATTTTATTTCAGTGGATTCGTTACACTGAATATCATTAAATTCGACAAGTATAGCAGGTGATCCGTTAGTCTAGGGTAGACAAATCAGCTTTTAAAGCGTTATTGCTCTTTGCCGTCATTGAAATTATGTGAACTTTTCGTTATAAATTACTAATTTTTAATTTCATGTTTTGGCAAATTTTCATGGTTTTTAATGAGTCATTCACCGCCAAAAAAACATTTTCTGAAAACAGAGAATGTGCTGTAACGCTCCTATGATGAATGTAATTTTGAAAAAAAAAATTACATCAACTCACCCTCCTCAGAATGTTCTATTTTGTGTCATAGTTTCATTTTGATCCGATAAACGGTATCGCTCTCACAAGCTTTCAGATTGAATTATAAGTCAAAATTTTTACACTTTATAGACACAAAAATATTTCCGGCTGTTTTAAAAATCTATTTTTTAAAAAAAAATATATTTTTCGTTTATTGTATTTATAACCTCAAAGATAATGCCAAATTTTTAAAACTCCAGAATTAATAGTTTAGAAGAAAAAAAATGTAGTCTAAAAACAGGTTTTTGGCAAAAAAGTTATTTTTCCATCATGCATAATTGCTCCCAAACAATGGGGCCTATCTACACTATAAGGCCCATTTTTCTGTCAAATATCAACTTGATCCATCAAATATTCTGGACCATAGCGTGGCCACAGACTTTGGATACATACTCAACCACCCACCCACATCATCGAAAAAACTTCATAAAACGACTTCTGGGACCTCAAAACATGTAATTCCGTCAAAATCTCGAGGTCGATTTTTTTCACGATCACTATACTCTACTTATAGCAAAGTACAGATTTAAGTTGGCAAACATCATTTGAGGAAAAGGTAGACTGGAAATAACTGGATGAATTCTTTGCAACATTATTGCAAAGATTTTCTACAATCAGTTGGAATACAAGGTGAGTGGCCCTTGACCAAGCCACTTCCTAAATAAAATTTAAAAAAAGAATTAAATTTAATTTAGAGGGGTATTTTTTGTTTTCCTTTGTTAATATATCCCTAAATTTACACAAAGCAACTTTTTGAAATAAGAAAATAGCAAAAATTTTATTCATAATGGTAAGGAAACGTAGCTTTATTGAAGATTCGCATAATCCAGTTATATTTTTTTTCTTTACTATTCAAATTACTTAATCTGAAAGTCTTATTTATAAAACTTAGTTCACAGAATTTCATTAAAAATGATTTTTTTTTAAGAGTTAAAGATATAGTAATTATAATCAAGAATTATAGTTTTCATAAGTTATTCTTATCATTATTACGATAGTAATTTAGTTACGCTGCTTAAGAGTTATTAAACAAGTTATTTAATTAATAACATCAATTTACACTAAGAATTTTTTTGGTTGACTATTCATATTCGCTTTGAACTTTATTACGTTATATCAAAAGTAGCAAATATAATTATAAATGTATACATTAATCAAATTCAATACTTTCCAAGTAAAATATACCTTTATAGAAGTAGGAAAATTTTTTGACAAAACAGAGATGACGTAAGTCCTTTCCATATGCGTTTCATCACTCCGAATAGTGCTACTGACGACATTAAACTCCTTTGGAAGCTTAATATTAGAAAATCTACAAATATAACAAACAGATGTATCCATAAACCAAATATTAATTCTAAAAAAAAAAATTATTTCGCAAGAATTATAACCAAACTAATCATACCTATTCTGTTCTACGGAACCCGGTATTGAGGATGAAATATTGTTATTTTTAAAATAAACATCCAAAGTGTATGCGTGGGGATTATTAAGTTTTATTTCTTGTGAAAAATAAAATGGTAGTCTTCTATGAGCATAGTATTGGTACTGGACGAATAAACCATTATCAAAGCATTGATAACGATCAACTGACCCAGACAAAAAATGAGTAACGGCAATTTCCTTTGACTCCAATCCAGAAACTACATTTATCACAGGATCCCAACCCATGGAAAGGGACAGTATCTGAGAGTCTCTAATATGAAGTTTGGAGGTTGGGAAAAGAGATAATCCAAAATAGCCATTTCCAATAAACGGAACAGATGAACTATCATCAATAGACTTTCGTATAGTTTCACTAAACTCATCAGAGTTTAATTCTATAACGCTTATTTTTTCTTCGAAGCATTGAGAAAGGTCATCTGGAAAAAGTAAAATCTCAATTAAAGCTATAATAACAATATGTTAAGGTTAACAGCAAATAGCAACCTTTATATGATTCTGTAGGTGTTGATAACCAATGGAAAACTTCTGGTACATAGTATATTGTGAATAAAGTAATTAAGATGAAAACTATAAACCGCTTTCGAGATCTGAAAAAAACAGAATAGTCTTACACAACCTAGAGCTATATCACCCGAAAAACAATTCATTAACTCTACTAGAAGGACTTACATCATACTACGACAAAAATTCTACAATTAGCAAAAATGTTTCACCAAAATAGATAACGTTTAAACTTCGAGAACATAATATATAAAAAAAAAAAGTCAGTGTGGGTTCCCTTTTATGAGGGTCACACTGAAATTTACCGTCCCTCATAGAGGCTTCTCGTAAAACAATTTTGTTTAGTCGCATATATCAAAACTCCAACAAATGAGGAATAAACTAATTCTGGTAATAGATTCTTAACGAAGGAATTTTCAATTTCACTTTATCTTCCCAATCTCATCTGTCATCTGAGTTCTCAATAATATTTAATTCTGTTTCATATGAAAATTTATATTCACAACAGTATTTTGAATAAAAGAAGATGTAAGTAGTAGCATTTACTGAATAAAAAAGAAGAGTTTAACCCAATGATCATTAATTAGATTTAAATACATAGTTTTCATTATTAACAGTAATATGTAATATTGAATTGAATAGATTTTTAATATTTGTACAGAATTTGTACACAAAAATTTTTAATTTTTGAAGTGTACAGAAGTTGTAGTGAGGCTTTAGTTTATTATAAATCCTTAATCACGAAAGTAATATATTTCATTACTCCAATTGAAAATATAAGAGTTACTAGATTAAAAATTCCAAGGAAGCCAAATTATATAGTTGCTATAACTTTCATCAGATGTGCTTAAATAACATTTTATAAGAAATGTGTTCATTCTAATTTCATCAAAACATTTTATGAAAAAACTTCTTTCTCAGTTACTATTGGTATTCAATCCACATTGTAGTAATGGTACTCAGAATTTATGTCAACTTTTAGACCACAATACATGCATCATATGTAACAGTAACTGTCACATGCCTGGTTATCATAAAAATATACTGATATTAGACCATGACGGAACAGAGGGAGATTTATTTAACGAACATCAATTCTGACACTTGCAGTTAAATGCGAGTTGACATGTTTCTATTGAAATCAAATAGTGGTCATGACAATTCTGTAATGATGAACTCATTTTTCGATAATATTACGTTTTAATCCATTACTCAGGGTGAATTCGTTCCGTCAGTAAAAATAAAGTATAACCCAGAAGACCAGCCTATTGTCTGATAATACTCAATGTATAATTGACATATACATATAATTACATACACATAATACATTTTCTATACATAATGATGATTTACCACTCTTTTTTTATTTACAATATTTACCTAAATCTAAGACAAACTCTCAACCAAGAAGCATTTTCAACAAATGCAAATTTCCAATTACAGATTATTAAAAGAAGATACTGGTACTACCCATAGCGAAAGTTTAAATTAGACTTGCTCTAATTGTTATTATTCCTTATAATGATCCATATTCATTCCAATTCTCAAAATAAAATAGAAATAACTACAGTTAGACTTACGAAAAACAATAATAGTCTAATAATCGCCTCCGCTTTTTTAAACTATCCATGATGTCCATTTCATTCAGAGAACCACACACTCCTACTACTATACTATTATAAAGAAAAAACTTCTTAAACTGAAAACATAACACACAAGACACTTAAAAGGAAACAGTAATTTAGCACTTGTCAATACAAAACACAAAAGAAGAAACAGATCAATGAAATATTTTAAAAATAACGAAACTTTTATAAGAACAGACGAAAACGGGTAGAAAACGTAATTTTAATCAAGAAAACTTCTACATTCAGACAACAAAAAGCTACGTGTAAGATTTATATAAAACTGAAACAGTTGTCAGCTGAGAACATATACACCATGGATGTCAATGATTCTCTGAATCACATACTAATCAAGCATAATCAAATATATTCAGCAGATTCGCCAATCTTAGCTGTACAAAAAACATTAATCACAACAAAACTGAGGTACTACATGATTGTAGTAACCTTCTTGTAACCTGTAGGAGGTTTTCAGCCTCTGACTGTTGAATTTGACTACTCATAAGTTTAATAAAAGAATATTTCTTGAAATGTTAAGAAAAATATTTTAATTTAGTAAATATTCAAGTTTCTTAAATATTATCACCGATAATTGCTTAGTAAGTGCACTTTTTAGAAGACCTGAGCCGAGAATGTGTGTTTGAAAGATATACTACTAGAGATTTTAGTAAACTCAATTATTTTCTTATATATAATTGTGCTTATAAGAATTTTTAGATTTATATTTATTGGATTACTGGATTTCCGGCTTCCTAGATGGCAACATATTCTTAGTCATGTTTATATATATGTCAATCAAATAACAAACCTGGAAGAAACACTGAAAAAGTATGTATATGTTATACTCATATTCATAAGCTTGGGAAATTTAAGATTAGTTTTTTATATTTTTAAATATTAAACATCTCATAATGTTTGGAACGTACCGCACTTAAAGCATTATACCTTCTAATCATTACAGTTTTTCAAATACTAGCTCATTGTAGATTGACATAATCTTTTTAACTGTGGATGTGTAATCATCCAGCAACTGTAAACCGTTATAAGGTACTGACGGCTTGCGATTGCAGAGTAATCGGTCCAATGTCATATCTATTTACCTTCGTGGAATAAGATGTAAATCTACTATATATTTCTGTGTATGTATGTAGATGTGGAGACTACTAGTTTATAATTAGGTAATGAATGTCGTGTGGGTCTCCACACCACAATCAACATTAAACAAATGTTTTTCATTAAACATTTTATTAAAAGTAATTAAAATGAATATATTGAAAATCTCTAGATAGCGTTTGGGAAGATTTGCTAACAGTGCTGTGTTTGTTAAACACATTAAATAAATACCTTGTTTAGAAATTACGTTCACGGGATTATATGGCGTAATCTGTTCAAACTAGTGGTGTTGATATTTTATTATGCGTAGCTAAAGTGCATGTTGCAAAAGTATGTATATTTATTTGGGTAATTCAAGGAATTAGCGGGACAAATGGGGTTACCGTGAAATACTTACTTTTACTTTGTAAAGCAGTGTTGTGGGATAATATTATTTCCTTAAATTGTAGCCTATGACTTAGTTCCATAGTTAGAAAAGTTTTATGACAATCTGTTTTGTTTACCTGAGTAATTAAGTATTGAAATCTTATTTTAATTTTATAGCAAAAAAAAAAAGTTTAAATGAGTTGGGGCTGGAGCTGTACTATAATAAATTTTGGCATTGGTATCTGAGTCCAAATGATTTACACTGGCTTGGAAACTCTGGTATAAAGCTTGAATTATTACATCAGTTATCTTTGATATAAACAAAAAATACTAAATAATATTGTTTATGTAAAAGTAAACCTAGTATAAGTATAACAAGTTTTAATCAAATTTGTCTGAGTGAATTTAAAGGTTAAGTTGTTTTAGCAATATACTAAAAGTGTATTACTACTCTGTTAAAATTATAATAACGCAGTAAGTTATCTCCTCATGATTATTCTTAAATTATTTTCAATTATTAGAAAAAAGAACTTGTAACTGACCAGAAAGATGAGTAATGTAATAATAACTGTTATTATGTTGATAGTTTTAAATTTCGTTGCTATGTTGACCATCTAAGCAGGTATTTACTTAATAACTTTTTTCACCGTTTGCGTTGAAGTTGTGAAATAACTTTACCCTTTAAACTTTATATTTAGTATACCTTTATAGGGTAAAAAATTTAAGATTACCTTAATTTTTTTTAAGTTCTATGTGATTTTAGACCAGAGTACATACAGTAAGTAATTTGATGTGTATAGTTTTGTAATTTAATTGGGAAAAATAGTTGTTTTTTTTTGCTGAAGTCAGAATGATAAATCCGAAATTGTATTTTATGTATTTACATCAATAATTCTGTCGTCGATTGGGTTTCGCAAGTACTGAAGGCAAAGATACGATTCAGTATGTTTGGTTGTTAAACATATGGTTTATGGTTTTCCTTTTAATTGGAGATATGGTTAATTGTACATTGACTTAATATTTATTATGGATAAACTTTATAACTTTAAATCAGTGAAACAACGATATTAAAAAGTAATGTAATGGGTTAGCGCTGTACTCGTGAGACTCGTAATTACGTTAGTTAATTACACTAATTTAAAAATAATGAAATCATATGCTTTGAAAAGAGCTAAAAATAATTGTATCATTAGTGTTTGTTTGTATTCTTGTAATGAATATATGAACGTGACCCACTCATTAAACAATTTAAGTTTTTAATTACGTTCATAGGCAATTGAAACTTGAATTTATGTGGTTAATTTACTTAATGAGCTGCGCTCGTTTTTATTTTTACAATAATATGGTTAACAGTATTATAGATTCAAGATAAATGTATTTTTTATTTGTTAGTGCATTTTCAAATTGGGTTTTTAATTTCATTTGGATAATTATTATTGTTATATGACTTGTAACAAATACAGTAGAATCGATTTATGTATGTTATAGTATTCGTTTACTAATTTGAAGTATTTATGATTTTAGGATTTGATAAGCATGATTGAAGGAATTGGGAGCGAGGTTCTTGTGACCCTTTTGATCTCCGTAGTTGTTTTCTTCGCTTTATTGAAATTTGTCGTGCAAAATAATGAAAGCCAGACTCAAAATGGTAATTCCTTTTTTCTGCCATTCATCATTAGTGAATTGTTGTTTCCAATGTATTGAGTATTTGAAAAATTTGTTTTAAATATTGAAATGAGGTAACCACAACTCCTGATTTTTTTGTTGATTTAGTTTTGAATGTTAATTAATTAATGCTGAAAATTTTGATTAATTAATACAGCTTAAAATTTCTTTGAAAATCTTTAAACTGGTGCTATTTTAACTGTAGTGGGTAGAGTTATTGTATTATGTTTATCCTACCATCCTATTTGTTCCCACAACAATCGCCCAAACGTAAGACGAATGGCAAAGTTGTGTGCTAAAGGTGTGCAAAGGAACTGGTTTTCTTACCGAAATATGTTTCAGAAATCAAAAGGTCCACGAGGACTAGTCAAAATACAGAGAAAGTGCACAGAAAAAAAATTAACAAAAACTCACTTGTTCTGTTTTAACATGACGGATTTGCTGTGAACTCAGTTGCTGTCTCTTTACATATGTGCTCACTTATTCTCCCCGTAACACTGAGTATCAAAATATTGAAGTGAATTTTTATTAGTGAATTTCCATGTATTTTCTCTATACCCATTCCAAACAAACAATAGTAAGAAAGTTACGAAACTTGGTTATCTATTTTGAAAATTTAACATTTACCTGTTTAGTTGTTAAACATCGTCTTGGTAGAATGTGAGGCCATTAACGTTTATTAAATTTTAGTTCTTGGTGTTAATACTTTTAAGTAAAAATTTACTCATATCGTAAGACGATAAAAAAATCCTATTATTTTATTTCTATCTTTTAATTATTATATGACTATGACAAAAAAAATGAAAAATATTAATAAATAAAAAACTAGAAGAAGTCTAAATATTATTGTTACATCAAAGAGAAGAGAAAACGCAATATACTAAAGAAAATAAAATAAAATCAGTGTTGTATGAATTGCACGTGTTAACTACCTGTAGAAAAATTTATGTTCAAAATTAAAATAAAAAAAATTAAACAAAGTAAAATTTAAATAAGCAATTTTGGATCGTTCATTAAATTTTAACTAAGTTATTCAATGTTGAGGAACATCTTGCTAATACCTTTTGGGAATCAAACGCGTTGGGTGTTGAAAAAAGAAAGAATACTATTGATTCCCAATTTAATTAGGTGCGGAATCGGAACCTTTTTGTTTTGCTGGTGCAGATGATGGAAAAAAACTTAAAAATTCAATACACTTCTAATTTCAAAACTCTATATAACAACTGGTTTTAACAAAATTATTTTGATCTTGCAGTGATATGGAAGAGTGCATTTAAACATGGCTGCCTACTTTTGATCCATGGGCTAGGTAATTACTGGTTGTCACAACCTCAACCTTCCAAGCTGGGTAACTTGGAAACAACCCATATCCCTAAGAACGTAATAGTCATGCGGAAAGCCTGTCTTGACGAATTAGGGTTCCCAATGCCTGGGAACGAGTTTTTTTTATCAAAAAAGTTTAGTTTCTTGTACCCTAAGTACTTCTGAATATCATTTCGATCCATTAAATTGTTCGCTATAAATTCTTAATGTATTTTTCAATGGGCTCCTCTACTCAACTCCAAATAACACCTTTGGTTAGGTTAGGCTGCAGTGGTAGTCCCACAAGGGAACACACGTAGGCCGAGCATTGGCCCTTTGTGATACCACACAATGAAGATTGATTCTATAGTGGGAGTCCTAAATTTTGCCGAACTCAAATGTATTTAGAGTAGGGAACTTTAACGAGTACCTGATATCGTACAGGCTCGGGACCGACGGTTTAAAGTCCTTCTCCGAGGGACGACACGCTCAGATTTATTCACCTCCCGCATGAATAAATCGAGAGCCAGGTGGGGATCGAACCCTGGTCGTATCAGTTCAGAGGTGAGTACGTTAACCACTGAGCTAATCTGGCCCCTAAATAACACCTTACTAGGCGCATTCTTTAACGAATGATTAACGGTATTACGTATGATGAATCCTGCCCTTTTCAAACCATATCCCATTTGTTTGCAGAAGGAGCAATTTAGGTAACTTTGGTTTTGGATTTAACATTGAATCCATTCACCCTCCCAGTTGACCTCTTTGCCTGGGTGTCAACGTCAATTAATACTTGTACAATATCTCTGGGCACTAAAAATGCTTTTAAGAACAGTAAATGTTGAATCCCTACCTTGTAAGTGGTTTGCTTTAAATACGTATTTTGAAAATAGGCTACAGGAGAAAATTTTTAAGATAATATTAGTTATTGTAACGACTTCTCTTATGAACAAATTTATTCAATCTAAGTTACATAAATGACAAAAATGAAATTTATAAATCATCTAGTAACAGTTCAATCGAACATTTGCTAGGATAGATTGTACGTAAGTAGTATAACAGGCATTTCGTGCGCCCACTATTCCTAAGCTCCTTGCACTCTTATTCCGTTTTTTATCATTAGTTCTGGGCATGCTCACCTGAAGCCAGCACCATTTATCTCGGTTGCTATGTTTGTATTAGTTTAATATAAATAGTAATTAATTTTTGTATGATTTACCTAATATTCACGATAATTTATTATCAATTTTAATGAAGTAGAGCTCAAGTGGTATTTGTTTAGTATGTATATAGTTGATATCGCTAACATAGTGGTAATAACAGGCAAATCGCGATATTATCTGAGGTATTTTGTATTAGTTTAAGTCAAATCATGCATATCTGAGTGTTTTTGTATACATTTTATATAAATATTACTTAATAATTTAATTTGAAATATTTGAAAGTTGGTTCAAATTGCATCAGATTGGTGCTTGTAGATCGCATACGTTATGACGAATTCTTCAACAAAGCTTGTCGATGCCAATGTAGTACTAATATGATTAATTAAAATATAAAATAAGAAATTAAAGTCGCGCGTCGAGAAAGCCAGTCGTCGTGAAAACGAAGTGAATGTGGGTCGTAGCCAATACACAGTATTCTTTCATACCCAGACTACATTCATGGTAGCTTTCACCCTTATAACCACCACTACTAGTGTATTTCTCTACAAACGGTTCAAAAGTTTAGTTCTAGGCATGCTTACCTGAGAACAGCACCTCCTAAGTCACTGGTGTATAGTGTCATATCCATTCACCCTGCACTCATACGAGTATATCTCCTGGAATGATATCCTGCCATAGTATACCCCATGTTTTTCTCATTAGTTCAGGGCATGCTCAACGAGGACAACACCTCCTTAGCTGTTTTAATATTACTTTGTTTTTATATTAGTTTAATATAAATTATAAAGTTGATAATTTTATTGATAGATTTATTATTTTTTTATTTATTGATTGAAAGATTAATATTATGAATAGACAGGTCAGATAAATATATACAATGTGGGAGATAAAGTGGACTATGTTATGCCTGAAATATAGAGTGATAGTGATGGGAGTAATACTTCAAAATGATAATTACCAAGCTTTTGGACGAGTTAATCAGTGTTAAAGAGGTGTAGAGGTATACAGAGATAAATAGGTTCAGTCCAATTTTGCTGAATCTGAAAAAAACTACAACGATGGAGTGTATGAAGAAGGGTATATATAGAGAGAGATACTGTCATGAAGATTTGTTCATAATCACAATATTTCCAAGCTCTTTAGAAGGGTTAATCAGTGTTAAAAGGAAGTGAGAGTGTTATAAAATAAATAGATTGATGGAGACTGTGCGAGAGAAAAACAGAGTGAAGAAGAATAATTTAAATTTAAGGTGAAGTGAAGAAGAACAAGTTAAAGTATTAATAGAGGTTTTTTTCCAATCATCTGTATTTTTTAGGGGAGATATGGAGACATGAAAGTAAGATTATTTTTACTACCGTTACAAAAGTTAAAAAGACAGAAATAAGAATAATTCCGATAAAATCACGTGAATGAGGAACAATTGATGAGAAGAGTGTTAATATGTATTTGAGAATGTTATATAAATGTAGTTGGGAGTGAATAAGAAAAAAAGAGACAATGCTGCTATAATGTGGCAAAAATATGGAAATGTCAAAGTAAGATTATTTTTACTGTTGTGTCAGGGATCGAGTTAATGTTAATGTAGAATCGAGTTTGAACCACACAAAATTGATTATAGAAGAAAAATGTTACAATGGAAATTTAGAGAACAAATAAAGATCACTCCCAATTAATCTGTTTATAGAAACGAGAATCATTGGTGAGCAGTGGTAATAAGTATTGAATCTGTTATATAGAGAAAGAGACGATGGAAATGGATCATTTGTGAAAATAATTCTTAAAATAAGAGGATTTGTTGTTTTTTGTTTAATATAACATAACAGCAATAAATAAAACAAAGATAGAATAGACAGAAATACCACAAAGATAGAATATACACAAAGCCTGGTAGGACGAGACCTAAAAGCACCTCTTTAATCCTTTACGCTCATTTCGTATAAGATCTAAATATGAAGACTGCTTTCAGGATCAGTGGAGAGACCTACACCATTTAATCAAGGATGTTGCCCAATATGCATAGAGGAGCTCCAGTTGCCAGTGGAAACCAATTGTGGCCATATGTTTTGTGGTAAGAATGTTTTCAATAGTTTATTATAGTAATTGTGTACTTCGATTTTTGTATTCAAATTCCATATATATATATAAATAGATGAATGTTTAGCTTTGCATAGTTGTTTCAATCATAAATCATATGAGCTTATAGTTTTTTAAATTCCGATACTTATAAATACATCGTAAGAATAAATTATGGAAGCATTTATTTGACAGTTTTTACTTTACTGTAAGTAAAGTATTGTGTTCGAGAAAAAAATCGATCTTGAGATTTTGTAATTTTGACGAAATTACATGTTTGAGGTCCCAGAAGTCGTTTAATGAAGTTTTTTCGATGATGTTTGTGATGGGTGGGTGAGTGAGTATGTATCCAAAGTTTGTCGCCACGCTACGGTCCAGAATCTTTGATGGATGAAGTTGATATTTTACAGAAAAATGGCCCTCATAGTATAGATGAGCCCTATTGTTTGGGAACAATTATGCATGATGGAAAAGTCGTTTTTTTTGCCAAAATCCTGTTTTTAGACTACATTTTTTTTTTCCTAAACTACTAATTCTAGAGTCTTAAAATTTTGTATCTTTGAAGCTACAAAAACAATAAACGAAAAATTTAGTCAGATTTTTAAAACCGGAGAAATTTTTTTTTTCAATTAAATGTAAACATTTTGACCTATAATTCAATCTGATAGCTTGTGAGAGCGATACGAGCCATACCGTTTAACAGATCAAAATGAAATTATACCTAAAATTTGGAGCTTGGTACAGACGGGGAAAACATTTTTCTCCTTTCCTTAATCCTAAAGTTAATACTATCAATCAATACATCCTCTTGATTTAGTTTATTATTTATATGTAACTAAAGGAATAATTTTTAACAAATTTACTCATCATGTGATGAAGAAATGTATGATTCTGGATCCCATCAATTAAGTATTCAACATTCTACTTCGTATTTATTGTATATTGATTGAGATATTATAGCGTGTACCCATTTTGAACAAGCAAAGTACGCACTCTTATGCTCAAATTTTTCTTTTACCACAATAATATACCATATGGTAGATTCTGATTTCAGCTTCCGAAATCAGTTTCCGGTAGATTCTTTTTTCGAGGTCTCTTGAATCCCTTTTTCATAATACTCGTACATATCTAGGTATGTAGGTAGGTGAGTATGTATCCAAAATTTTGTAATCACACTGCAAGTCGCATTGCATGATGAATCTAGTGAATTTTGACAGGTACATGGTTCTTAGTGTGGAATGAACCTCATTGTTTTTGGTCAGTACAACATTAGGAAGGTCACTGTAGAAACTTGAAATTTTGAATTTTTTATTGCCTTAATATAAGTATTGAATGATAAAAGTAATTAATTTTAGATTTTTTATGGGAACAAAAAATATTAAAAAGGGCTGCCGTTAAGTTCCATTTGTAATCACTTGTTCTATTGGTAGCTCACTTTTATTAAACTTTGTAAAGATAAAAAGAAGTTTAAAAAGAAGTAATGTTATGATTAAATTTTTTTAAAAAATTTGGATAATCGTCTGCAATCATTTAATTAATGTACAATTTTGAATGATTGGGTAACTATTAACATAATCTAGAATAAAATATACTACATTTTAAATTGGATAATTAATTTTGAAATAACAACTCAAACTGTCCTTCCCTAAATAAAATTGGAAAAAAATTCCTTATTAACTTTTTTTTTATTATATTTGTATGAACTCTCTGAAATGATAAATGGAAAATGTTGAATAATATTGTTAAATTGGTGTCATTTCTTTTAAGAAAAATTTTAGATATCGTGGAATATCATTAACAACATGTTGCAAAATTATACCTGCAGCTGTGTAGTTGTCAGTGTAAACAGCAAGAACCGGCGAAGCTATCAGCTATGCAGAGTTGAAGTATATTTCAGTTGCTTTGTAGTCACATATCAACATTAATACATCATCGACGTAACATACTTAAAATCAAATCTACTTAGAATATTGATCACAACAATTTGAAATATCTGGGCATGTTTCGCAAGTCAAAAGGTATACGTAGAAATTCATAAATACCGAAGGGGGTTATGATTGTACTCTTGAGAATGTCCTCTGCTGCTACAGGATTTAAAAAACAGGTACGGTGTAAACCAATTGGGGTAAACTGTTTTTTCGAGGAAAGAGTAATTGAAAATGTAATATGGGGGTATAATTGGTGCATATCTAGTACTGTTTGGTAATTCAAACGGCGAAAATCGCAATGCGATGAGGTTCATCGATCCGTTTTAGGAACCATTTGAAGAAAACTCATCCTTTGACTGGATGAAAGGTGACAGATAACGGCTTCTTGCTTTAAGGTGAATTCCTTACGCGCAGCTATCAGTTTAAGATAGGAAGGGCAATATCGTAGACAAGCGGACTGTGAGTTTCAATATAGTGAAAGATATCGTAATAAATAGTAGACAGAATGTTAGATTTAGATCTGGAACTCCCAAGAAAACGTAAAAGTAACATAGTTTGAAAATATAATAAGACCAGTATTAGAAAGTTCAGTGACATAGTCGGGTTTGTAGACGCATTGACAAACAACATTTTATTACTGGATTGTTGATTGTCAGCAATGGCTCCATGGACGGTGAGGTTAGTGACATCATCGACCAAGCACTGCCGCTAGCAGTATGTAAAAGATGATAGTAAGCCAAAAAAAAAAAAAAAATCGAGCCGATGATGGGAACGGAGACATGGGACGATGAAGCGACATGAGAATTTTCTACCTAGGTCGAAATCCAGATCGCATTTATTTTACCGCATGTTTTTGTTCTAGAGTAGTTTGCAGTAGACAGCGTAATACATGGGTCAATTGATGTCTTGTCGTACATCTTAGCGAGGAAGCAGCTGATGTCAGAACTCGTGCACACTAAATTTTGGTTTGGTTTGAGAGTCGGTGACCACTAAGCTGCTTGATAGTCGCTAATTGTAAGAGAAGGTGTGTGTGTGTGTGTTATCCACGTATAATATGAAGGAAACATTTGTAGCTTTAAAGATCTAGTCTTGAGATTTAGAATCAACCCAATGATGTATTGTATGTTACCTTTAGATATAAGCACTGAGAACCGACTGTCCCAAGTTGTTTTATTGTATTTAAGTTATAGAATTACTTATTGAATGTTCAAATTTGATTTTAGTTGTATTATTTACAGGTAACTGCTTGATGCACTCCTCAAATTCCAGATCTATATTTCTGGAATTAATGGACTGTCCATTGTGTAGGCAACAGGTATTCAATATGTTTATCTACTTTCAAGTAAACTTGTTTCAACTTTACAAATATTTTCCTCAGTAGTTAAGTAATGTACAATCAATGTACTATTTCTATTTTAGTTAACATTTCTGGCTTATTGTATTTCATGGAAGTAGAAATTAATGTCCACGGAAAGGATAACGTTAAATATTTAATACCCTTATTAGAGCATGTTGCAGGTTTAGAATTAAGAGCTTTATGTGTATAATTATTAAATAACCATTTCTGTCTTATTGAAGGTAATTCAGTGGATTTTTTATTCAATCTTGGATGTATTCATAAAGATCTTTATAAAAAAGGTTTCTGTGTGGAATATCATGGCAAATATTCGGTTCTAAATGGAGATTGAAGGGTTTTTATGAAAGATATAAGCATCAACTTGTCTTCCAATCTTGTTTCATTAAAATAACTGAATTTGATAATGAGACCTAAATAATTCATATTAAAAAAAATGCAATGGTATATAAGAATTTGAATGTTTATTTGAAAATCAAGAACAACCTTGAATACTATTTTGTCTTTCATGTTTTACTAGCAAACGTATCCGTCTTTAACGGAATCAAAAATTCTATTATACATGGTATTCTAAAATACCATGGAATACCATACCACCAATTATAGTATTATACTAATACTATAATTAGAAATTATAGAATAGTAGAAAATATCATTATTAGTACAGTGTTAAACAAATGCCTCTGTATACACTACATTAGCTGTCTGTCCTTCAGGTTCATGGAAGAACAAACAGTAGGAACCTCTGACTCTTGAGCAAGTAAACTACAGTTGACCATGTGAGAAAAACTTGGTCTCGCTAACTTGAACTTCTGCGTTAGATAAAGTTTCCCCTTGCGATTTAGTTCTTAGTTAGTTAGTTTCATTGCGAAATAGACTCTGACAAGACTCTACAACCGTTTCAACGGAACAGATAGTGGCTCAGAATCAATGATATACGTCGTATACACACAGACTCCCCAATACCACACCCAGTCATAATGTCTGCCTCTATGGTTTATCTGTGCAGAGCACGAACTCAGAGTCTTGTCCCGTTGCTCAGTCTTGGGGCACTCATGTTTCGTAACATGAAATTTGTTATTGCTACTAAATTGGAGCATGATTGGTGCTCCTACTTTAAGTTTTTCTCATGAGCAGGCAGTCCAGGAGAAAGAAATTCAGTTGGATAATGAACTGCTTCCTCATCACTAATCACTCTCTTTACTGACCTGTAAGTTCTTTCCTCGGCATGATATAGCGTAAGAGCTTGTTTGTTGATTTTTTCGTTCACAAAACTATTTATTCTGAATAGATAGTACATCCTCAACTCTGGGAAACACCTTTTAAATGATATCAAATACACAATATATTCATATGCTCCAATGAAATTAAAATCAACTAACAATACCTACTTGTTACACCTGTGTATTTTCAAAATAAACATGTCGGTGAAGTTAAAAAAATACTGCTTAAAAACCCATAACTTCGCATTTGCACTTAATTATCAATCTATTGAGAGCCTATATTTTAAGTTAGGCATACAAATTATTTAGTATCACAGTTTCAGCTCGCTATGTCTCATGGTGTCTGAGTTTACTCGTGACAAACTTTTTTGCTTTAAACATCCATAACTTCACTTCTACGTTGAATTTCCAATCAATTCAGAGCCTATTTTTTAAGTTAGACATACACAAATCTAGTGTCAAAATTTCAGCTTGATATGTCTTATGGTGGCTGAGTTTACTTGCGACAAAATTTTGCGGACAAACCGACAGAAATTTTTCTAAGGGTGGATTCGGTTTCTGCAATGTATGAAACGTAAAGAAAACTTGAAATGTGTCAGTTCTAAGCAATGTACAGATAAAATTATTCTTTCATTTATATAGGTTGTCAAAATTTTCCCCTTGTATTTTCGTAACTGTTTCTTATAGTTTAGTTGTAATTTATTAATATAGAATTATTAAAGTAATTAATCTAATGTTATTTCATTTAATTAATAATTGTACTTCTTTACAAATATGGCATTCTTTAAATATGTGCACATCGATAATTTCTCTCATGACATGATATATTGTAGTACTGCATTATTTTATGAACTAGTTTAACATTTTTATGTTATATGTAAACTTACTTGACTCGTATTATAATAAGTTAATTTGTAGCTGTTCACAATAGAAAAAGGACGGAAACTAGTTTTTTAATTTGATATCTTTACTATCCAACTTGTATATATTGGTAACACAATTGTGACACAGTTGTTCAGACTCATGAAGCTATTAGCTTTTAAAGGCATAGGTTATACTTCTTCTCATTGTTCTACTTTGGACTAAATTAATATTAGAGGGCCACGTGGCAATGTTTGGCACGTGTTGGCCTCTGGTTTGGTAGACCTGGGGTTCAATACCCAAACTGGCCCTCGATTTATTCACGGGAGAGGTAAACAAATGTGGGCACGTCGTCCCTAGGAGAGGACATTTAGCCTGTTTTGACTTCATGTGTGCCTCAGCCATACCGCAAAATCAAATCAGGCCGATGCATGTTAACGTACGGCTCATTTAGCCATCTGAGATTGCCTGAACCCTGACCGAGGTGACCACGCGGAGACGGGTCAGCACAAACTACAACTTACATCAAGTCTTACTCACACATCAATATCAAGGCATCGTTAACCAATCTGCATTCAAAACAGGTCTACCTGACTTCATCTTATGACTATACCTAAAGACACTTGATATTCCCTTTAGGACACAAGACTAATACTAAAAATTAAAATGACACTAGACTAACTGTAACAAGTACCACCTCGTGGGACTGAAATATCTTCAAGAAAAGACATTAAGTATATAGACCCACTATATACTTATATATACTATATACCCCTGGGAATATCCCAGGGGGTGCTGGGATATTCCCCCTAGGATGAAACTTATTACTAACTTAAACTACATCTGTTGTGTGGTGACTTCGTAATATCTATTTATTCCAGTATAACTTAAACTAATTAACCTATATTAAGTCTCTGAGGTACTCAATATTCTCTCAGAATACTCTTACTAACTAACAAACTAAATCCTAAAGGTTTAGGAGTTATTAGTAGTTTTTCTCCTAGGGAAAAATTAAAGCCAACACATGACAAGGGATATCACAACAGCATGCTTGCCAGACACAACTCGTCTTTTAAAATAAAGCGGAAATGATCAATAATGCACTTCTGGGCCACTGTAAATATTACAATGACCACTTATTGTAGGTGAAGGAGTTATAATGAAGGAGGTTAGTATTACGAGGAGGACCGTGGCCAGCCGCCCGATTCATCTTCCACCAATTAGCAAGGGACATATGGCTCACTTACTGGTGGGGAGAGCACACAAACTTAGTCACAGCTGTATTCACTACTCTCTAGTACATACTTTCAGTTGCAGGCATATACATACTCGCACATTCACACAGGCACATTCGCATGCATACACCAATAATATCACCTAATGACATTGAACTAATGTAACACAAGTTTCGCTTTGCACCGAAACGAAAAAAATGTGAAAGCGTAAAAAAGTAATTAAATAAATAAAATACAATTTTCATCCCAAACTACTTCTAACAGTGCTACGCGACTCACCGGTTGGGGACCCCTGAGTTATGTAATACTTTCCTCCTCACCTGTAATATAATAGGTGTTATTAATTTCATTTTTATTTTTTCTCAGCTTTTTTAAGTTTGGCAGTTTTATATTAATATTCATGTCGTCTGTTTATGCTTCTATATACTAGTTATCATGATCAGGGGCCTTAACCTTAACCTCTTACCTCTTTGGTAAGGTGAAAGAACACTACTTCATCAATTTAGGAAGATGATGGTGCATTCTGAAAGATAAACAAGATCCGATGTGTATCTTTCTCCACCGAGTGGAGAAGAGATACACATACATATTACGATGGTCCAATTACCACCTGAATATTATTACATCATTGTCTATTAGCATTATTGTATCATAAAAATTGTATTAGTAATCAATAGACCATAACAATTTCCACTAATGTTTCTGTTGATGAAATGAGGATTTCATAGAAATTAAGATCTAATGAGAACGGTTTATTGATTTATTGATTTTTTTTTTTAGGTTACCATACTCTTTCTTTGCTTCACGCCGTGTAATCTTGAGCAAGCTGAAACTGTGGATTCTGCAAGAGAAATCGAAAATTTCTGTTTATCCTATAACAGATTTGCGCAATCGTCCGATTCGGTAATTTTTTGTGAATTCAGTTTTTAAAAATGTGAATTCATTATTTTGAATTGACTTATCCGAAAGAAATTACTAAATTTTTAAAAGAAATCTGACTTCCATCAAGGACATGGTTCGCATAAAAATTCTTGATTAATTGGTATTACGTTATTTTCCTAAAATATATTGTACAAACTTCTCATGTGCAATTTTACTGGAAAAATTAATTTAGATATTAAATTAATATATAATCTAAAATATATTTAAGTATTTAGTGAGCTTCTTTGCTACCTTCAGCAATTACAAGTACCTTACATTATGTTGTTATTTTACTTGAATCTTCAAAAAAATTAGGTACTTATCACTTTAAATTACAAATATTTTTTCAAACTTTGAGACTGACTCGGTCTGTCAATAATGTGCTGACTCGTACAACTGTCAATAACGTTGATAGCTGGATGAATGTGTTGCCTGGTAGTTTGCGTATTTGCCATTACTACCTTTAAGTATTTCATTCAAAGGTGAAAAATCTTATGACTTCCTTATTAGCTTCATTTAGAGAGGACATGATCCGTCTGTATTGAATCAATATAATATCCAGTATCGTTAGATTCCTAATCTAATAATCTTGTGCGAGGCAAAATGTAGATTGCTTATGTAGATGCGTTTTTACTTTAATATAAATGAAGTATGATAATCATGAAAAAATCAATCTCAAGTTTTTGACAGATTTACATGTTTTGAGTTCCCCCAAGTCTATTTTGAAGTTTCTTCAACAATATCTGCATGTACGAGTATGTATATACGTGGGAGGGTTGGTGTGGGTGTGTGTGTCTATGTCTATGTCTGTGTCTGTGTGTCTGTCTGTATCTGTGTCTGTTCATGCGTGCGTGTGTACGTGTGCGTGGGTGGGTGGGTAAGTATATTGATGGGTTAAAAAATAATAGTATAACCAGTAAAAATAAGTTCTCTCAGGTGGGTACCTGAATACAAGGGAATACAGGGAAATGAGGCAGTGGACCTATAAAAGAAGGTTGGAGCCAAACAAAGCTTGTGTGGCCTGGAGCCTTTTTTACAACACACACCTCAGCTCTAGTAAGGATACAGTTGAGGAATGGATGAAAAAGAAAGCAGATAAAAGTTGGCTTGGAAAACTGGATCCCTTTTAGTCTACCAACTGAACATAAATTTGTGTGACGATTAAACAAATCTTGATTCTATTTTTATGACAAATAAAACAATGGTGGCCTCCACAATTTTTCTATTTTTTCTTCTGGAACAACAAAACATAAGAGTAGGGGTTATGAAGAAATGTGTGTTTAGTACTACATTGTTAGTAACAACATGAATAAGATACAGTGAAGAATAATTCCTGTTTAAAGTTTGTTTTTCAATTATTCATATCTAAATGTTTGTGAAATATATTGTATTTGAAATAAATTCGCAAATAGCTATTTATTTATATATATATTAAATGAATAATATGTTTTGATGTATTGTTAGTTAATACTGATCAACCTTAGAAGCTCAGTATCACTGTTTACAAGTTCCTTGATATTCAAAGTAAAAATTATTTTGACTAATAAGAATTTCATGCATGTTTCAGATATGGGGAGTAATCAGAAATACACCAATTCTTCTCAGGCATTTTTTCACTAGAGTGATGGTGGAAGGATTTGATGCTGAACGGGTTCTAGTTAACGGAATGTTCATAATAACGTGTTTTGTAATGTATGTCGTTATTCCTTATGATTTTCTCCCAGAGAATGTATATGGAATAATAGGTTTTCTCGATGACGTAGCAGTTGCTTTAGGCTGTTGTGTTTACGTTGGTTTTATTTATCGTCAAGCTTTGGCTGCCGCACGTCAGACTAGTGAGTGATAATTCATTCACAAAAATTAAGTGATAACTGGCTTATTATTAAAAGAATGTTTTCTCCAGTGTGTTTTTTTTTGGAAATTAAGGACAAATTTTTAAATAGTAGCGAGAACTTCCTAAGTTTCGGCTACGTTCATTCACATAAACTGCTCCTCTAACCTTATTAAATCTGGATTTCCTAGTAAGGACACAGATATAAGGTACAAGTTACTCAAAAAGTAAAAGAAGTTTTCTTCTTAAGTAGTTCCTGTTTTCATTATTCTATGGATTAATAGTTATCGTTTAAACTGTATGAACAAAACTTAATATTTTATTAAGTCCCATTTGTTGATTGATGGTGTTTTAAAATTAATTTTTTCTAAGTCAGTTGTGGCATTGTGATTAAATTTCAAGTTTTCAGCAATAATGAAAAAATGAAGCGATCGTATGCCTGTAAGAATGTATTATATAATTATTGTTTTAATTAGGGAATTTTAAATGGGCACTTATGTGTAAAATACTAATAAGAATGTTCAGTATCAAATTAAAAGTAGACTGTTATGTGCGATACATCCCAGTGAAATATTTAATTTTAAATAAAATGTAGTTCTTTTAATATATTTTCTTATGTCTTTTATATATATATATATATATATATATATATATATATATATACATATATATATACACATATCATTATGTTAAATATATCTTTTGTATATACTTAAAATCATTGTTAAATAAATGTTTATTGGTGTACTTCAAACTATGAATATATCTGACAATCATTAACCTGTTTAGGTGAGGTTACCTTAAGTGTTACATGCAGACAATAAAATCTCAATTTTTTTCAGTTTGGTAGCAGATTTTTATTAATTTTGAACTTTTCCTTTTGGTAATTGATAAAAACGATAAATATGTTTTCATCATAAATTACACCTACATGATATCATGCACATTTAAATACTTAATATCTTGTAACTGAATTTAAAACAATAATTTTAGGTATCCAGTATTTAAAATTGGAGTTGCCTTACTCTTAAATAATTAACGGCACATATGCAGCATCATAATGATATTATGTAGCATCATTAGCTGATATTAAGAGTTTATACATTTTTGTACATCAATAATTAAGCTTTGCTTGAAAAATTGTCTTTATCGTGTAAATGACACCGGTAATCTTTTCTAAGATTGTGCTTCATTATAAAAAAAATTATATATTTACGCTTGGGTACTACCAAAGATAAATTTAATTTTTCCGATATTTAAAAGATGGAAGTTGATGTGGTACAGTTTTACCATAATTAATCCAATACAGTGTTGAATGCAGCACGGAACTATATTTTTAATAAAAAAAATATACTATAATAAAAAAAATCTGGAGTGGGCTACACTCAACTTTACCATAAGTAAACATAATATCATACTTCTTGGGTATATAATAATTAATGTTCCATTTAGGTATAATATAACTGTCTAAATGGGAGATGTTTCTTAGTTTTTTATTCCTGGAGGTAGTACATATAGTCATTCATCCACTTATCAATATATACGCTTGTTTTTATATATCACACCACTGATACATATAACATCATTAGTATGACAACAACAGTAATAACATTTTTGATAAGAGAAAGTGTAAATTTCGTGTTAAGCAATAATCTCTTACAGGAGAACATGACTTTTGTTCCAATAGCCAGTGAATCTCTTACATAGTTTCCTATTTTGTCTGAAAAATGTCAGAAACATCTAAAAAAATGTTGTTTTAAAATAATTCTTAATTTAAGACATAGGATAATTACATGTATTATTCTACCGTTTTCAATTTTGAATTGTGTTTTACATTTTGGTCGTTTATAGAATTATTGTACTGGGAATTTTATGGCTTCCTAGAATTTAAAAAAAACACTTTTCTTTCCTTTTGTCAAAAATCATATATTCCAACTCCACTGAGACAGTGTTATATTTTTTCTGCGTACTGTACTCTGTTACAAGGTTGTTGTGAATGTATATTGAGAAAAAATATATTAGTAATTAGTCAGTTTTACATACTGAAATCAAAATCAAAGCCGGCTTTTCAGTATAATTTAAAACTTTTGTAGCTAGGAGCTTTTAATTTTTGTAAATAATATATATGAACTATTAAACTAGAATAGTGAAAAAAAAATGGATATTTGTCAACAAACATAACTCCTCATTGTTGAAGAAAGAATCGATTCCTCACACTTTAGTATTATCCAAATGTACTATGATACACAAACACAAAACAATTTACAACTGATATTAAGTTTTGTTCAAGAGTGCAATATATAGATTGATCAGAGCATTTTGTGAGACAAATCCTAAAAAGTCTTTTAATTAAAAAGTAACTTTGCCAATGCAACATGTTTTCATTCCGAGGGACGATGTATTCACTTCTTTTTATGATAGTAATTGAGGGAAAAATTAATCACTGAATCCCATCACGCTGTGCAATGCAGGATCATTTGGATTCTTAGAAATAAGGAAAAAGCATGTGAATATACTATGATTTGAATCCTAACATATTTTTACTATCGTACTACCATAAAGATATAATATTTCTTCCTAGAAATGCGATAGTTGTTCACTGATCAAAGAGATGTATTTTTTAGTTCCATAGATACACATAAATCTACAAAAATATACGTTAGTGACCGTGAATAAATATATAATAATGGCAATAACATTTTGTATTAATAATAGTAAATTCAAACGAAGGAAATTAAGAGAAAAATAAAAAAACAAATAGTAATCCATTTATTTGTTATTAACACTGCTTATATATCTCTTATAATGCTTTAAACTACATTAAATATTTTGATGAAACAAATTTCTGGAGGGTAGGTATACTTTGAAGTTAACCTCTTTTATAACGAGGTTATTAAAAGTTTAATGAATGCGAAAAGCAAGTTTAAGGTTATAACAATCAACTTCAAATATAGATTGCAAAGAACTTTATAAACCTCCTTGCCACATATACTTTCAGTAAGTAAACCTTCAAGTATTCAAACATATAAAAAAAAGTTGATTTATTTGTTTAAAATAAAATGACACTTATAAGACATATTGAACAGATTTGTTATTTCCTGGAGTTGTCCTTTGGTGGAATTAAAATTAAGAACATGTTTACTGTTAGAATTAAACAGATTATATCACATTCATAGAAGGAACATTAAAAGTATTTCTGTTACAAACATCGAATAATACTCTTATTTTAAAAAGAGCACACGAATATATTTCCAAATATACTTGGACTAAAAAGAAAATGAAAGGATGAAAAAACAGAAAATTCACATGCAGTAATTTTCACTACACTCGACTATTCAATGCATGTTAAGTCAATAAATGAAATTAATCATTTGTTAACATTCGAATATTCCAAAGAGTTGAATCAGAAATATTTAGTATAAAATACTAATTCGAGTAATTGGAAATTCATTTCTATAAATTTTCTTGAGTCACATTGTAAGGAAATATGAATTATTTTTCATTGACGCATAAATTTCTTAAGGATTACGAATGAAAAGTTGGAAATAATATAATTTACCTTCAGGAAACGAATTCCCTTTTCATTGGTTCTGGCAGTAGCAGAAAATAAAATTGACCTCGACAAAACTAAGTACCTTAATGAAAGCAAACAAATGTAGAGGTAGAACAAACCCCACCACTCCCCCCCTCAAAAAAAATAACTCGTTTTTTCAACTTTACTTATCAGTAAAGGATAGACTTTTAAGTACAATTTAATTAATAGACGAGGTAATACATTTAAGTATTCACTGAATCTGTTAATATATCTTCTATACCTGTATTTTAAAAAACAAAAAAAATATTCTTCTTAGTGAATTGTAAGAAAAAGACACTATAAAATGATAACCTATCTGAGGAACGTGGTATAGCCTTCTGTGCCCTCTTCTGCACAAAATTAACCAGAATTGTCTCCCATAAATGAAATTATCATTTGATAATTAGTGAAGCTTACATTGAAAATGTGAGTAATACAAACTTGTTTCGTTTATTGGTACTTCTTTTAATATATAACAAACATCGAGGAGTTATATTCATTATTAATTAGACATACGAGTACTCAGCAAATTAATACTCTATTTTCTTACAATGTGACTTCTTCTAGGATATTACTCTTACTTCTACACACGTTTCAACGATTAAATAAATCTGTTACTCTAAAAATAAATTGAAGAAAAAACTGACAGTAAATATAGTTACGACAAAAATAAATCATTACACTAATAATAAAGAAAAAAAATTATAGCATTTCTTCAATTTTCAAACAATAACCGTAGATTTAATGATATAATGACATTATGGGAAAAATAATGACATAAATATTATTAAATCTTCGTGTATTATTTAAATTACGAGTAATGTATTTTCAAGTATTTCATTCAACCTTAACGGTAAAAGGAATAAGTTTCTGCTTGCACGTACCAAATCAGGATTCATAACACAAAATCTTGTAGCAAACTTACACGAAACAATTTGAGTGAAACCTTCATTCCTAAGGAATACTAATTCAGCAAAATATTCATAAAATGCTTCGATCAGCCTTAGCGGTAAAAGGAATAACAAAAATAAGTTTCTGGTTGCATTATCAAATCGGGATTGATAACATAAAATGCTGAAGTAAACTTATATGAAACAATTTAAGTAAAACATTCAATCCTAAGAAGTAATAATCCAGAAAAATAATCATACAATCTTTCGATCAACAGAACAATCCTAAGAAGTAACAATTCAACCGCATATTTTTTAAATGCTTGAATAAACAGAAAATGAGCATATTGGGAAGCAATTATTTTGTCATTCCATGAAAATACCTTGTTTACAAACTTGTTTATAACAAATAAAGCAATATTTGACCGATCCTTTGGTATTAAGTGTACATCAAATTGGTGTTGTGAACATCACTAAGTCAAATAGAAAAAAGTATCCAATAAAGTAAAATTACAGCAGCAACCAAGACACAACTAAACATCTAATTTATATTTCTAGGGTGGACATAATACTTTATGACAAATACAAAAAAATGACTAACATCTTCCGCATTATACAACAGATGAATATCAAATTAACATACAATACATAAAAGACATACATCTAGGTAAAATGTATTCCACCGTCACACCTAAAGTTCAGTTATTCATTTCTGATATCATTAAAACAAGTTCACAATACTACAGTAGCTCAGAACTTTAAATTATAAGAATGAGATAACAGGGCTACTTCTATACATTATTCAAAAAATTGTCTTGAGTATTTGATTTTGTTTAACACTAATAAACTAAAATAAAAAAGTGAAATGTTTTACAATGTATGTATGTTCAAGTACACTGATATACATTTAACAGAAATTACTGCTGAAACTCTAGTACATATTCAATTCGATAAATAATAGAAATAACAACTTTATCGTTTTGAGATACCACCCTACCACTATCCTCTTAGGTTTTCCATAAACCAAAATCAAGAAGTAATAAGCGTAATACAATTGAATTGAGATATTTACAAACATTTTTTTCATATTTGTTTTATCATAAATCCTAAATAATTACGAATGAGTGAAAGTTTGTAACATTTCAAAAAAAAAATCAAAAAAATTGCATATCAAGTATAAAAATATTTAAAAATAATAGTGTTTTTTAAAGAATGTCAAGATAAACTTAATATTCAAAATTTAATTAAAATTTTGCAGTAAATAACACTTATCATCACACCTTGACATTATATACACTTACACTTATGGTTTTGATACATATTATATAGTATTAGACTATTTTACACTATTACCCTAACTCTGCAACAACTATAAATATTTATTAAATTCAGAAATCAGCCCATGTACTTTATACATATTTATATAGAGCAATTGTTGGAGCGAAATATACATATTAATGAACATATCTAATCCATCCGCTCCTATAGAAAATCATTACTTAAGGTTTACATGCAGTTTCTAACGTAAGTAAAAAATAACTAGAAAATACACAAATTATTTGTCAGAATAATAAGAATTGAAAATTTATCTCAATATATACCAATAAGTAATATACACAAAGATAACATAAGCAGATAAAATGGTAAGTATTGATGGATATATTCTTTTAATTAGTAAGTATGTATAAAGCACTATGTGTATGTACTTAGGAATGAGCACGGAAACGAATTCATATATATATTTAATATATGTATATGTTCGATATGTACATATATTTCAGATATATATGTAGAAAAAAATTGAAAATATATTATACAAAATCAATATTTACTATAGAATAAAATATAAGAAAACAAATTAATGTTAATGATCACATTTTAAGATAAAATCTAAACTGAGAAGTACTGACTGAAATCATATACATATAAATAACTCTTTAAATCAAATCTCTAAGGAAATTTTTTTGCTAAAAAACCGTCAAGACAACTGTTTTTAAGTTATGTTCACATAGCTCAAACAATTAAACTGTTGTTAGTGAGAACAGTACTACTTCAATTGAAAAATTAGAAACAAAACTAATTAACAATGTAATTTCTCAAATATCCTTTAAATTATAATTCGTGATTCTAAATAAACCTCCAAAATTTGGTACACCATAACGAATTTGAAATAGAAAAAAAAAACAACAACAAATTTTTTAATGAAATTATTCAAACAATTTAACTACTGCATACAGTAGGTAAAAGAATGAATTAAAGGAACAAAGTACTGAAAACAGATTTTAAAAAAAGAGTACCCTTATTTTTAAATAAAAATTTTTGTTTTCCGACCAGTCAGAATTAATGACTAACTTCTGTTCTTTCATAGTTAATGGAACATTAAAATCATTTAAACTTGTTATGCTAACTAATTTGTTAAACAAATTCACATGTGCATGTTTGACAGAACGGTTGATTTATGTGAATCCTCATGAATCATCTGCGGAAGTTAAAATTATTTACTGATTCTGTTCATTTATTTTTTATATTTTATTAAACATGAATAGAAGATGTGTGTCCCGTGGGAATAACGAAAACATGATATTAAAACAGCAGATAATTATTTCAATTAATAATTGTTTGAAAGATATGAAAATGTTTTTTGTTTTCAAATATAATTCACACTTGATATCCTACTTGAGATTACACTTTTGGTATTTGACTTTTTTCAAAACCCACGATCAATATGGAATATATTTACTGACAATTAATAAACCAGGTGATTTATTCCCGTTCATCAGAGCTTTGCACAATTTATTCGAAATAAATTTACTTAACAAATTCTGGTGTAGTATAAACAGTCTTAATTATTGCAGCATTGCAATATAAACCAGCTTCATAATATGCTAAGTTATATTTTTGAATTTAACCTATGAACTTCCGTAACTATGCGCTGACTATTTTTAAAAGTAACAATAACAGATTATACTAATTATTTTGCGGAGCCCTGATGACTGTAATATATCGTATTAGGGAATAACCGGAATTCCCTAGTTAATGTTTTAATGTTAAAACTAATATTCGAAATCAGAATGAACAATTATTACGTAAAAACAAAAATAGTAACAATTATAATATACATAGAAGTATGTATGCTATATTTCGAAATAAAAGTACAAATAATTTAAAAGACATAACGAAAATCTTGGGTAACATTTGAATATAAACACTGAAATGAAATCCTTTTTTTGTTGTGGATGCATTATAAAACTGGTACACGTTTTCATCATTCGTACACAGTAATTGAAGCACTCTGATTATAATAAATATTGGAACCAAACTGTATTTTTAATAAGCTACGATAATCTTCTAAAAAATATTTTTAAAGTAGAATTAAATATTGATTGATTCAAAAAGGAACACACCTAGGTATTATTAACATGACCAAAGAGAGTAATAAAACAACCTCATAAACGCATAAGCTTAAAATCATAACACAGCAACATTAAAAAAACTCATAGACACATTTTTACAATTTATACAATTTTTTTTTTACATTATCGAATGTGCTTTCTGAAGTCAAAGTGACTCTGCATTTTACTTTACATTTCACAATTAATAAAATAATTATACTAGTTTTCATACATATAAGAGTCTGAATGAAAAACTGTATAACAGAATATATATTCATATCAATATCACAACACAGTAAAAGCTGTCAAGCAGTCCTCATTTCATAAAGCCAATTGTTAGAAACTGAAAACCTGAATGACTAAATGTAGTCCATTCCACGTATGTTTATAAAATGGTACAGCTATTACAGCAACAACTGCTACCTCCTCCCTTACTCTTCTGGCGTTGATCTAAAAAAGAAAAGAACAATAGAGAACTATAATGTTAATAATTTTATAAACAATTTAAGAAAAGTAATACATGTAGTTTTTAATCTTTAATATCAATAACTCAAACGTATGAAAATTGTTATATCTGAGTATCAACCATTCATAAAATGAAAATAAATATACTATCTCAAATTTTATAATACAAATTCGAGAAAGTATACTTAATTATACTAATAATAGTAAAAATTAATTAAACAATACTAGTAATCCTATTGACATATACAATTAATATGAGCTCTTTACATAAACTGCTATGATCTGCTGAGGTAGTAAAGATTTTTAAGAAATATATCACAATATGGATATTACATTTCTATTTAAAGAAAACATCTGTCCCAAAGTTATTTTTCTTCGCAAAATTATAGTTATTGAAGCAATTTCAAATTAGCAGATCCTAATACAAATATGAATGAATCTAATACCTAGGATTTTAAAGGCGCCTGGTGAGAAAATTAATGTATAACGTTTTAAATCAATAACTTAGTTAAATCTATATCTAAAAATAGAATTTATGTAGCTATTTTACAAACATATACTTATTAATATTGTGAGACTCATAAAAGCTTAAATATATCATTTAATACTCATACTTATAAAGAACAAATTAAAGACGAAGTTGTATCTTAGATAAGGGATTACAGAAAAGGTGTGTAGCCCAGGTCAACCCTTTAGAGTATACACGGTAAGTCTTCTTTAGGTTTGTTTTATTTAGTTACGGATATAAAAATCCTTAACTAAGTAATTTCACATGTAAACTAAGCCACATAATATATATATATATATATATATATATATATATATGTTGAATGCCAGATTAGATATTGTAAAAGACGAGCCAATCCCTGTTACGTATTACTTTGGACACTTCTTATTGGTTGTGGGTGTTTATTCGTTGAACACGTTTCTCCTTAGCACACTCCGTCTGCTCGGCTGCCTCAGCCTTCACTCCGGGAGAGGGCTCGCAGTCCCTACTTAAGTAGGGACTGCGAGCCCTCTCCCGGAGTGAAGGCTGAGGCAGCCGAGCAGACGGAGTGTGCTAAGGAGAAACGTGTTCAACGAATAAACACCCACAACCAATAAGAAGTGCCCAAAGTAATACGTAACAGGGATTGGCTCGTCTTTTACAATATATATATATATATATATATATATATATATATATATATATATATATATATATATATCAATGATCAAACCACAATAAGAAATGGGAAAACAAGACTAAGATCTTTCAACCGTAACAAGCGGTCTTCGTCAGAGTCAAAAACCCAACTCATATATATATATATATATATATATATATATATATATAATATAATGACAAATAGAAGAGTGACAGAACAAAAAAAAATATTACAACATAGAAATGTAAGTTATCAAATAAACTTAGCGATAACATAAAATGAAAACAACAAAAAACACTATAAAACGATGATAACACAAATATATTAAGAACTAAAGAAAGGCATACTGAAACATAGATAGTTAATGTTTTAACTCTAAATCTAAAAATCTATGCATCTGGGATTTGTCGAGTAAAAAAAAGAATACCTTTTATAAAATTTAATTAAAACACGTTATTCTTCTTAAATGTTATATGGGCAAATTGAGACATACCTGTGAAACTAATTCATTGCAGTCACTATTACCATTCGTTAAATCGTGGATAAATAGGCAATGAAATAAAATCCTATTGACATGTAAAATTAATATCAGTTATTTCCATAAACTACTATGATCTGTTAAGGTAGTAAAGATTTTGTAAGAAATATATCACAAGAATTTATTTTGCATAATTTTTATAGTGTTTATGTGAACTGAAACAAATGAAGACCAGAACAAGGGTACTAGATTCTAAATTTGTTTTCACTAATGATGTTTATAATGTCTTCAACGCATTACTGTCATTGAAGTCTTCCCGTGTTTTTGAAATTAATCTTAAAATGTGGTAAGTCTATCTGGAAATTATATTTATATGCATGTTGCAATTCAAAGAGGAGTTAAAAGTGACATATACATCTCTTATACAGGAAACCCTGGTTAAATTGCAACTATTATACTTAATAAGTGAATTCTATTAATGATCGGATAAAGGGAAACTAATGACTGGACATTTATCTATGTTCAATTATAATAGGTTTAAACTACACCAATTACAATAGAGAAGAAAAAATAGAAAATAGATCATTAGATTATTTAAAAGTCGAAGGGAAAACAACAATTTTTGTTATTTTAACAAAAAGAAAATTGTTATAGATTTAGGCACGAAACCGATTTTACTATTCAACTGGAACGTCTTAGCGATCGTAGTTATTGTATTGGATCCTTCCAATACAATACTTATATTGTATTGGATCCTTCCAATACACCTACTCCACCTTATTGGTGGAGTAGGTGTTAGAGGAACTCTAGGAGTTAACCTTGCCATCGAAGTTTGTGCTTCTGGCTCGTGGTTATTTGGAGAATCTAGTACAGTTGATGTTGGTTGTCAAGTATGTCAAGTTGGTTTCTGAATATTTTAATGCACTGAAGCGGAGTTGATAAGATGACGCTTGATAATATAACCGTCATCTAATTCGATAAGGTAAAGGAAGTTTCCCAAGCACTCAACGATAGCGTCATACTTCCGAAGGTTCGATGATTGATGGTTATGACTTTAAATTTCTCTTATAGTCGGAATTGGCGTATACTTAATGTGGGTTTTAATAGCTTAGATGCTTGCATTCCGATGTTGAAGTATATCAAACTGATAACAGATAGTGACACAAAAAACCATTTCTGGAGGTATCTTATCTATACTTGTAGGTGAAATAAAACCGAACGGAGTTTTTCTTAAATTGACTCATGTTCATTTGCCATCTTTTTCTGTTTATCCTTGACGAAATATTCAGCTTGATCACTTGTTGCCAGATGACCAAGTGTTCTGATTCGCTGTTGTATTTAATAAAGTGAAATGAATTGATGATAAATCTTCTGATTTGAATACGGTAGCACTATTACTCTCTCGTGGTAGTTGGTATTTCTCATCGTAATATAATCTTACGGGGAACTTTCTAGTCATTTTAAGAGTGAATCAATAATGATGGAAAATGGCGGAACCAGTAGGGCCAATATATCAATATGCCCTATCTGGAAAGGTTTATTTGATGGTTCCAATTGGTGGAGATTTGTTGTACGTATGTCTACCAATTTTTCATTTTGCAGGAAATAGTATGAATGAATTAAAATAATCTGGTAGGTTTGAATAGGAAAATGCAATATATGCAGGTTTAAGTACAACAGTGTAATTAAATTGTAATAGATATATCACATACCGTAACATTCGAGACGTTGCAAATGAAGGAAGGTTTTTAACAGGTGAAAAATTTCTTGAATTGGTATTGTCAACGATGAAAGTGAATGGTCGAACAGTGATTCTCCTAAATTAGGAACTTGATGGGAAAGAATAGGAGAAATACTATGTGGACTCGCATCAGCTGAGTTGCTCAGTAAAATGGAAGGTTTCGACGGTATGGTGTAAAGACTTTGTACCTAGTAGTTTTCCCCTGAGTTGAAGCCTCGATCACAAACTGAATACCAATTGAGTTTTGTTTCTGTATGCAGTAGTTTATAAAGTGGGTACCAAAAGTGTCGATGAATCAAGAATAAGTCGATGGTAATAGTTAACAAGTCCAAGTAACTGGTGGACATCAACCACATTTTTGGAGATGGGCACATTTTTGACTGCTTCGATATTTTCAATTAATTTATCTAACCCATCCTCGCGGATTGTATGTTCTGGATAATATACTTTTGTTACAAAAAATTTACATTTAGTTGCATTGACATGTAGATTATTTTCTCAGATTCTTTGAAGGATCAATCTAAGTCGTTTCTTACACTTTCCAATGGTGTCATCTTGAATTAGGATGTATTCGAAATAATGCCACTTTATCAGAAAGTTCATGGATTTTTTGGTCTATAAATTGACGGAACTTACTGGCTATTGCTATTGTTTCATAATGTAATCGTGTAACTAGATAAGTACTTCGATATGTTGATGAGACTTGAAATTTGGTAGTTTCATCATCCACTTATACGTGTAGGTAGGCACTTCGTAGATCTTACTTGCAGTAATAAGTACTATTTTCCATTTTATTAAAAAAAACTTCAATAGAAGGTACCCTTTAAAAACATAGTTTAAATGGTTCTTCAATGTCAGTTTGTAATTACCACTGAGTCTGGACTGAATGATCAGGATTTTCGACATAAATAGTTGGAATGCCTCTCTCAGCTAATCGAATTTCTTGAATACACCAAGTTTAGTTAACCGGTCAATAAAAGAGATGAGACACTGTTGACCCATGACGGAAGTTTTCGATCTATTTGTGACGTACATAATGCCCTTGATACTAACACATGTCCTGTGGACCACTCACAAAATTAATGGTCGAAAGATGTTAGAGGTGTGGTCACGTAAACGAGTACTATCACACTGAATTTGGTTTTCAAATTCAAACTTTTAAAAAATTCTAATCATACTACTGTCTCTTCTTACTTCCAGAACCACACTCCAATTCCCAATCAAAGTAATTCATTTTTAATAGAACTAGAATTTTGCAGTAGTTGCTATCGATTTTATTTACTTGCCGAATTTTAAAATCAGTATAATTTACGAAGAAACAATTACGTTTTTCTTAATGCGGTAATCATTTAGTAAGGAGCGAACACAAATTTTCCACACGTCCACTGCGATACTACATTTAAATTTGCCACTCCAATGACGATAGTCTTTGACTAAGTGTTTATTATAACAACATCGAATTCAGCATTGAAGGCGTGCAAATTTACTAAATTTATTAGTAAGAGTTTATAAGTAACGTAACTCAATTTATAAGTAACGTAGAGTGTCTACGTTACTCAGAATGGGATCGTTTATTATTATGTGTGAGTTTCTGATCGTATATTTGATTGACCTGATATTAATTCAGGCCCGGTATATATACTTCATTATTCCTGGATTTTTATAATTCAATGGATTAAGCAATTTCAACAAGTTTCGTAATTGTATTTCTATTTTGAGCTGGTTGCTCTAATAGACGTTCATAAATATCTGAATCATATGAGGGTCGACTCAATTGAGTTCTTAAAATAATAGATGTAAATTGCATTTTGATTTTTTCTTCTGGATAATCCCAATGACAGGAAAAGGAAAGTTCTTGCAAGGCATAGACAGCAATTTTTATGTGTTTGGGTCCTTGGTAGAAATCTGATTATTCGCTGACGTTATTGATTTGAGGAAATGGGTGGGTCTTCAAAATCTCGGGTTGTTGATATATCTTATATCTAGGTTCGTTGGTGATGTTAAATTACAAAGAAATATTTAGTCCAATGCTGTTCATTAATATCTGTGCTTTAGCGGTATTAATGTCAGTTGTAAAACAGAATGCTTTTGATCGAAAGAACACCTAATCTTAACAGGTAGCAATCAAACTTTTCATTCTTAGGATTAAAAAATCATACTAAAAAGATTGTTTAAATAATTAGTAAATTGTTTAAATAATAAATAATTGTTTAATAAATAACCTGGGTGTGCTGCTCAGTTTGTTTCTCGGTAAGAAGTTGTATAAGTTTATTTCCTTGTTCTAAGATTTCAGCGATTGTTCTACCGCGATTAATCCTTGTACTGATAAGCTTTCTGATAATTTATTGACTCTAAGTTAACCCAATTTTAATATGACACTACTTTTAACTTTTCACTAAATTATGTGTATTATGATACTTGTAAACTTTAATAGATCATTTATTAGGCATACTTATTAAGAACAAATTACTGGCCTATTGTATATTAGATAACGGTTTACAAAAAAAGCATGTTGCCCAGTTCGACCTCTAAAGGTTATACACTAACATAGTATATTCGTATATTTCCTTTAAATAACGTTATGTGATAATAATCAATAAAAACTTATGGAACAAAAATATTAATTCATAGAAAATTCAACATGAAAATGTTCCACGAAAAACGGAAAATAAAATTAAGGAGGTTCAAAGAGATATTCGGCAAAGTTAATGAAGTGAATAAATAAAATGAGAAAATATGAAAAAATGAGTCATTGGATCTTACGGTTTCTTCATCATCATCATCCGACAAAATTGTAAAAAATAAAGTTAAAATTAAAAAATAATTGCAAACACTTAGAATTTACTAAATTATAATTTCTGAAAGTATTATAGATGAAATATTGTAGTGACTAAACAAAGAATTCAATCTCAATTAATTAAGTGTTCATGAATTCTAAAAAAAAAAATTAAAAAGCTCAAGAGATAGTACATTTCACAAACAATAATCTTTACTACACTCTCATAAGAGAACTGTTTTGTCACAACTGATGAGAGTCTCGTGGTAATAGAGCACTTGTCTGTCAACCATTAATTTTATAAAACTACTTTAACTCAATTGAAGAATTACAAGCAGTTGAAATCATTTAAAAAAACCACGAAGTCTAAGGTACTAAATAATACCTATAGCCACAACACATGAACTATTTATTACCTGAAGAGTAACAGACAAAAGGAAGCGTACAATAACTTTGGAGGTATTCTACACATAGCACATTAATCATCTCTTACCAAACTACTAAAATACCTTGTGAATTAGGTTCAGGTAGCGTCTCCCTTGGTACGAGATGCATTACAGTAGTTTTTCCATAAGGAAGGCCAAGAGCACCAAGGGTAACATTACTATGGAGAAATCTGCCCTGGTAAATCAGTCTCAAGATTTCAGCTTTAGATACGGCCTCGTCTGTCCACTCTGTTGCAAAAAAAAAAACAAAACTCATGATTAGTGCAAAACTTGTCAGTTGGGACTGCACAATCTAAATAAGTTATTTAGATTTTCTTTTGAAAAAAAAAATTCAGAATATGATTCGAAGACTAAAGAAACAATCTGCAGAGGTCTCTACTCAAGTTTATTATAAGGAAGTATTCCCTTAATCAAAATTGTCAAAATCCGTTCTAGCCACAGTACAACCAATGAGTTAATTAGATTTATTACAAAATTTCATAATAGCTTATTTATAATATAATTGAGTAGATACCAGATTAATAAAATGAACCCCAAATTAAAAAAAAATACGCTAACTTACATACTATTCCAATCAATTTATGACAGGGATATCAGTGCTACAGATAAGTTTATTAATTTAAACATGTGGTTAACAGGACCAGTCAAATAGTTAATTGACCTATATCCAAATATAGGTGATAGTTACTCACCTATTAACAGCAAACTGGCAGGGGAAAAACAAATGGAAAATAGCCTGCATAAAATTTACTTAAGTTCAAGTTAAGGTATTTTGAAACAAATGCTTGATTAAAGTCATAACTTTAAAGAGAGCCGACATTTTAATCCCTCTTATTGAGAAATTGCGGGCGTGCTAGCTGAATTTAGGGCTTGTCAGTTCAGACTCTACGTTTATTGATGGAGAAATATGTTTATTAAGTTGACCAATTAAAGTTTTTTTTTTAGAATTTAGATGAAGAGGTAGAGCAGAGAATGAGAGCTCGTATGTTTACTTATAGTAAACAAAGTAGGAACGACCCACCGCCATAACACGCCTTATGGCTGAAGAATGGACGGACCTCGTACTTATGAGGACTCAAGTCAGTATAATGTTTATGTTGTTATGGTAAGCATAAGTCTCAATACTGCCCAGAGATGACTCTGAAGTTAGAATAAACAAGATAAATAAGGGTCGGTATTCTTTAGCCTGTTCGTAGTTGAGTAACACTCATTCAAATTGTCGAACACGGGTAGATTGTACAAACTGCCAAGGTCAGGATTATGCATTGCTCTTTCCGAAAATGTAGTGTTAAGCCACGGCAAGTATGTTTGAAGCGCCAGGCAATGGAAATAAAGCGATAATGGAAACAATTTTGGTTAAGTTTAGAAATGGGTGTATTAAAGGACGGCTTTGGGCCCTTGTTGGGTTACAACGCAGTTATGTCAGGTAATTAAAATTGAAAGTGTGTAACGAGTGAAGTATCTGCCATATGGTGTTTGCGTACAAATTAGTTTGGTCTGCCAAACAGAAATTAAAACTGCTAAAAATACTGTGCATGGTAGAGAAATTAAAATTAAGACTGGAAGAAAGAAAAATATATGGATCAACACCTTCATTGAGAAATGTGTGAGCATGGTAGAGTTATTAAAGTTAAGACAGAGGGAAAAATTTATTGATCAATACCTTCATTGAAAAACAAAGTCTTATTGAAACTTGATGTCGGAAGAGGGTTGTAACCTTCCGAGTAGAGGAGAAGACAACAGGCCAGGCCTACAGACATATTGATTGGTGCTGATGTTAATAGGCAATGTGTTGAGGGCTACCATGAGAGCAATTAAACCTGGTATCGTTGCCATTGAAACTGCGTTGGGTTGATGCTTGTTGGTACTACTGGAAGTTAAGGGGTTGAGTCTGCAGTTAATTTGGTATTTCGAATTAATTTGGTATCTATTAGTAGAACTTGAAAAAATTTGGGAATTGAACAACCTTCCAAGTTTTTTAGATTTTGAAATGCTGTGACCTTTTTAAAACAACTGTTAATTTTCATGACTAAAACACTGTTTGTGTGAATTTTGGATTGAGAGCTATCCTCCTTTGTCCACGAACAGGGAGTTGGCTTTCAGTAGGCTTAAGTATTGTTTTGAATAATTTATATAGAAATGGTCTTTATTTTGCGTACAATGGATTCATTCGAAGGGTAGGAGGTCTATGGCATTATAAAAATTGCTAGATGTGATGGAGTATTTGAATGATTGTAAAATGGTTCACTCAAATTTATTTTTGCAATTCAACCTTTACTTTGAGGTTTAGGCTGGGTTTCGTGCGTCATAGAACACACTTTCCCCATTATAAAACTGGAGGATAGGGATTAGGTTCTTACGGAGACAAACATCACCCTGTTTTTGAATTTCGCACTAATTAGCACTTCCTTCTGATTTTTATTTCAAGATGATTAGCATCTGTTTACTGATGAAAAGATTCTTGAGGTGACTTAAAGTGAATGACGACATTCTTTGGTTTAGGCTATGTAACCAGTTATTTCTGTATGGTGTACTTCAAACGTTGACAGCCTTGGTGCTCCAATATGTCTGCCTTTACTAATGCAATTACTTATTCATCGGTACCTTGCTCAGTATCATTTCTGTAGCCTGCTTCCGCCCAGATACCATAGTCCATACTTCTGTGGCTTGCTGACAATTAAACACGCCACAGATCGTACTTATTAGACAAATCGTTATTACGTTTAACTGACATGTAGTTCTTGGTGAAGTATATTTCTTAAATACTTGTTAGTAATACTGAAAGATTGGAAAGAGACATTATAGTTTTTTATATCAAAAGAGATATTAATTTCAATATCTTCCGTTATTTTCTCTTCCGTTCTTCAAAATTTTTAAATATTCATATTAAGTTATAATATGAATTTATACCACAAATTCAGAATGTTGGAAGGGGAAATATACACTTAAAAAGACAACCATTAAGTTCCATATGCAGGTAGTTGTCAGGTTGAGCTATCAGTGCAGTCCAACAATTCATTCTATTTTTACCTTAGAGTTTGACAAGTACGTCTACAAAATTCCCACACTGAAATAAACTGAAAGAAATTTATTCACATGGGAGAAATTATAAATTTAAATTGATTGTTGATAATAAGTTTACTTATATAAAAGTGAGTGTACATTACTCCATATTTTTATTCACATAAAAACAACATGACATCATTGGATTGAGGACTCCAGATGATTTTGGCAATGCATGCACCAGTCACATTATGTCACTAGGTCAGAGCAATTGGCACGGCCTTTTAATTTTCGTTTCAAAACAACTGAATCATCTTTGTTAGGTTGATGTGGCTGATGTAGTCGACCAGTGTACGTGTTACAACCCCATTAAATAAAAAAGCCCGCTTTAGGAGATTATGGGACCAGGTATTTATTTTTGTTTCTAACAAAGTTTGTTTGATTTGGAAGGTTGTAGCTATTTTATTGACGGCGAATAATCTAGTATAATGGTTTTCAAGTAGTGGATCTATCATATTGTTTTGTTGTGCTAGAAGAATGATTGAGATACGCCGAAAAGTGTCTAATTATTTAAATATAAATAATACGTTGGCATACTTAATACCAACGCAGACTTTGCTGAGTCTTCATTGGTGACCCAACAAAGTCCCCAAACAAGCTAAATGATATTACCGACACAAACTCGCCAGAAATGTATTTAATGCCCTCTTTGAACCCTGTCCGGAGTCCTAGAAACACAATAGGTGGTGAGTACATACATTCATTTTTGTCAAACTTCTAGTCAGTAAATAGACCCACACAGAGCGTTGGGACCACTATACTATTCCTTTTTCTTGAGAGTGACAGGAAGTTATGTGCTTTATGTGGATTATTAACATACTTCCTGCCTTCTTAAATAAGCTCAATTGAAAATACGTCCTGAATCCATTATAAGTTCAAGTGGAATGCCATATCGGTAGAACCATCAGCTGAAAAACCTCTGAGATATAGTTTAAACAGATTGGTTGGTCACTGGTAATGATTTTGGTAAACCACTCTCTATCGTCTACATCCATCAATATACAAGTGAGCATATGCGTCTCCCTTATATGGAGACGATGGACCCACTACATCAATATATATCTAAGCAAGAGAAGCATGAAATGCATTAATGAATTTTCGTAAACTTTGGATTGGGAATCTTGACAGGTTTGGACCCACTTTTTCATGTCTTCTACGCAGCCAGACGAATATTCGGTGTAAGTTTTGATGTTGCACGACTACTTGGTTGGGGTAAATTATGAAAATGATTATGATTCGGAGTAGAATTTGGAACTGCTGAAAAATTTTTTGGTTGGAAATAATAAGTAAATATTACATTTTTCCAATGCCATCTGCTTCAACTCAACAACAGAAGATGTAAATAATACAACTTTGAGGTCTATATCATTCTGTTACGCATTAAACCTGGCATACGGTGTAGAACTATGACGTTCGATGAACTCAATACGTGATGACATATCTGCAGGGGCGGTTTTTTGACCTTCGACGTATCTGATATCTGTTGAACACTGACTTATACAAGTAAGTTGACTTCTTTAACGGGATGTCACAGTACCCGATTTTTTTAAAAATGCTAAAGTGCTGGGCTGATGTTCTGTCCAAATTATAAAAGGTAATAAACATTTATACAAAAAAACTTTATGTTTGCGTCGATTGCGAGAACCTCTTCTTCGTATGTTGAATGCATTGATTTTGAGTTGGTTAAACTCTCAGGAAAAAAAAAGAATGGAATTGTAATATGTTCTTCATTTTTTGGTGCAGTTTCCAACCAATAACAGTATTGGAAACGTCAATCATTTTTGATAGCTCGTAAACAGGTCATGGATAAGCCACTAATTTAGAATGTTTTTTTAAAAGCTGTCACCATTTCGGTTATCCTTTCAATCTTACAATAATTATTATGGTCGCCTGAAAAAGAAGAGGAGCTTGCAAAATTAGAGTATTTGGTAATAATAAGTGATACAAATTAATTATTGCATTTATTTTATCACTAGTTGGGGCAATACCTTTAGCACAGTCTGTCTTCAAGAAAGTCACTTCAGATTTGACCAAAATACATTTTATAAAATTGATGGAGATGTCACATTTTCTTTATTCCGTCAAATACTGTGTTCCAAAGTAATAAGTAATTCCGTCAAAGTTCCAAATACTGCAAGTGCTCGTTCAAGTATTCAGATGCATCCAATATATCTAGATATAGACAAAGGTTTCGGTAAATCTAAGAACACAATGCCCATACATTGTACAAATGATTTTGCCGAGTTACTCAGATCAAAAGGTGTTCTCGACAATCCCAAGAGCTTAAACGGTGTAGTTGCAGTAGTTCTGGGAACATCTTCAAATTACACAAGAATTTGAAAGAAGAGTTTTCTTAAGTCTACTGCTAAAAATATTGTTTTATTGAGCTAAAAGTGAAAAATATCCGGGCATCCCTGAATCAAACAATTGGGTTATCTTCAATTGTAGATAGAGTATTTAATAGTCGACAGCCCCCACAGAGACGTAATCACCATTTTTTATTTCCTAGTTAACTGGGCTCACACAGAGTCTATTAAAGGCCGACAAATCCTATTATCAAAAATACCGTAAAATTCAGTTTTGGCTGATAGTAATTTTTCTGGTTAAAGTCGTTTCTTTAATTGGCAAATAAGGAAGCCCTGCAAGCAGCTTAATAAGGAAGCAGCAACATAGCGTGCTAATTGAACATTATCTACTTGACGATCAACTTTTAAATTAATAATCTTCAAATATGAATTTTTACTAAACTATAAGTAAAGTATAGTAAGCGTGAAAAATTCGATCTAGAGATTTTTACGCAATGGCATGTTTTGAGGTCCTACAAGTTCATATTTTACACAAAATGGGTCTTATAGTGTACATGAGTCCTATTCTTTGGGAGCAATTATGCATGACGGGAACGACACTTTTTTTGCCAAAAACCTGTTTTAAGACTACATTTTTTTTCTCCTAAACTATTAATTCTAGACTATTGAAATTAAGGCATTATCTTTGAGGTTACAAATCTAATAAAAGAAAAATATACTCAGATTATTAAAACAACGGGAGTTTTTTTTTCAATAAATATAAGAATTTTCAATTATAACTCAATCTGAAAGCTTGTGAGAGCGATGCAACCCATACCGTTTAACGGATCAAAATGAAACTATACCTACAAAAATAGAACATTCTGGGGAAGATGAGTTGAGATAATTTTTTTCTCAAAAAATTCTCATTACTCTTTACACTCATTACTTTACAATTCTCATTTGTAGAATACTCTTTACATTATGCTTAAATGAGACATTATATATTATATACCCAAGAATTTTGATATTAAGTATACTTATGAATAAAGTTGAGTGTAGGCCACTCCAGATTTTTTTACATTGTTTACATTGCCTTAGAAATTCGTTGAGTAAATTCACTGAAATAAAATTATGTTTAAAAGTACAATGGAAAAAGTTAAATAATTTATTGATTTATATGAGATATCAGAGGAATAATATTATTACATGTAAAAAATCACTACCAATGAACATAAATTTCTATTGCTTTCCATGGAATGATGGACTTAATATCAGTTGTAAATTATTTTGGGTGTCTACCATAGTATCTTTGGATAATAGTAAAGTGTCAGGAAAAGACTTTCTTCGACAATGAGGAGTTATGTTTGTTGACAAATATCCAGTTTTTTTTTACTATTCTATTTTAATAGTTCATATCTGTTACTTTCAAAAATTAGAAGTTCTCAGCTATAAAAGTTTTAAAGTATACTGCATAGCCGGCTTTGACTTTGATCTGAGTATGTAAAACTGGCTAATTACTAATATAGTTTTTCTCAATATACATTTACAACAACCTTATAAGAGAGTACAGCACGCAGGAAAAAGATGCTCGCTCAGAGGTCAGGTAAACTATGTAAGAGATCCACTGGTTATTGGAACAAAAGTCATTTTCTGCTGTAGGAGGTTATTTAGTAAACACGAAATCTAGCTTTCTCCTTTCAAAAATTTTATTACTACTGCAGTTATACTAATGGTATTATATTCACCAGTGGTGTGATATACAAAAATAAGCATAAATATTTATAACTGGATCAATTACTGTCTGTACTACCTCCAGGAATAAACTACTAGTAAATATCTCCCATTTAGGTTATTATATTATACCTACATTGAACATTATATATTATATACCCAAGAAGTATGATGTTATTTTTACTTATAGTAAAGCTGAGTGTAGGCTAATCCAGATTTTTTCAACTGATAATTGTTTACTATCTTACTTTTTAAAAGAAAATTAATTCTAATAAATCACTTACTGTGATGTTGAGATTTTAGTCAACATTTGGTCAAGTTAATAAGTTAATAGTTGCATTCTTTCTTCATTAAAGTAAATATAAATATTATGGTATAATCATTATAGTAATAACGATACAATGATAATTTAAAAAAATCTGTTTTGAAAATTATTACAGATTTTGAAGTTTTGAGGTCCTGAAATGTACTCTGTTGTTTGCGGACAATATTGCGTCATGGAAATTTATTTTAGATTAAAAGAAAAACTAAATTTTCCCCCAATTTTATAGTTATTCTAGATCTTGACGTTTTGTATTTAGTAATTTTCTTTTTGTGATTAGTCTATTATATCAATTTAATGATATCTGTATTATTGCAAGAGACAATAATACACAAAACAAATAGCTACTGAGTTCACAGCTAGCCATTTTTTCGGATTTCTTTACCTTAATCTTATTGAAAACTCAAATAAATAATTTATTAGAAGTAAATTTCTTTTTAAAATTAGAATAATAATCCGATTTTCAATATCAATTGAAATCTATATAAATAAAATAATGATTTTGTCTGTACATTGCTTAGAACTGACTCATTTCAAGTATTCTTTACGTTTCATACATTGCAGAAACCGAATCCACCCTTAGAAAAATTTCTGTCGGTTTGTCCGCAAAATTTTGTCACAAGTAAACTCAGCCACCATAAGACATATCACGCTGAAACTTTTACAGTAGATTTGTGTATGTCTAACTTAAAATATAGACTCTGAATTGATTGGAAATTCAACGTAGGAGTGAAGTTATGGACGTTTAAAGCAAAAACGTTTGTCACGAGTAAACTCAGACATCATGAGACATAGCGAGCTGAAACTGTGATACTAGATAATTTGTATGCCTAACTTAAAATATAGGCTCTGAATAGATTGATAATTAAGTGCAAATGCGAAGTTATGGGTTTTTAAGCAGTATTTTTCTAACTTCACCGACATGTTTATTTTGAAAATACACAGGTGTAGCAAGAAGGTATTGTTAGTTGATTTTAATTTCATTGGAGCATATGAATATATTGCGTATTTGATATCATTGAAAAGGTGTTTCCCAGAGTTGAGGATGTACTATCTATTAAAAATAAATAGTTTTGTGAACGAGCAATTCTCAGCCCTTAATATGAACAGGACGGAAAAATCAACAAACAAGTTCTTACGTTATATTTTACCGAGGAAAGAACTTACAAGTCAGGAAAGAGAGTGATTAGTGATGAGGAAGCATTTCATTATCTAACTGAATTTCTTGACTCTGAATTTATTTCTCCTGGACTACCTGCTCATGAGTAAAAACTTAAAGTAGGAACACGAATCAAGCTACAATTTAGTAGCAGTAACAAGTTTCATGTTACGAAACGTGAGTGCTCCAAAACTGTGCAACGGGATACGACTCTGAGTTCGTGCTCTACACAGATATGCCATAAAGGCGGACATAATGACTGGATGGGGTATTGGGGAGTCTGTCTGTATACCATGCATACCATTGATTCTGAGCCACTATCTGGTCCCGTTGAAACGATTGCAAAGCCCCGTCAGTGTCTATTTCGCAATGACGTTAACTAAGTCGCAAGGGGAAACTTTATCTAACGCAGGAATTCAAGTTAGCGGGACTAAGTTTTTCTCACATGGTCAACTGTAGTTTACTTGCTCAAGAGTCAGAGGTTCCAACTGTTTGTTCTTTCATGAACCTGAAGGACAGACAGCTAATGTAGTGTACACATAGGCATTTGTTTAACACTGTGTTAATAATGATATTTTCTACTATTATATAATTTCTAATTATAGTATTAGTATAATACTATAATTGGTATGGTATTCCACGGTATTTTGGAATACCAAATATAATAGAATTTTTGATTCCGTCAAAGACGTGTACGTTTGCTAGTAATTCATATTTTAAAATATTAATTACAACAAAATATAGCTCACACTATTTAATTTTAATGTTGTTTTTAATTTACTTTTAATTTTATTTAAAATAAAATGCTCTATAAACAGTTTACATAAAATGGAATAATTATTTATTATATTTTAATGTTATTAACTTTTTTATTGTCTCTCCGAAGTTAAACAAAAGAATTTACTATTTTATTAACTACCAACTCTACTTGACCCTCAGATAAATCCTCCGATTGCAGCCTAAATTCCTTTCATTTTTAACGATTTGATTACTAACATATTTTAATGAGTGTTACAAATCTTTCTTATTATGATTTTAAATCTGACTATTACTAGAAATTTCATTGGCTAAATCATGTAATTTAAATCAGTAATAATGTTATTTGTTTTACTTCATTATTGAACCATAATAATTCAATAGAAACACACCTTCCGTATAGGATGTTGGGGTCTCATATCTAGCCCAATTCTGCTGATCTGTGTTTAAATTCCCCTGAAAATAAACTCTTTTTCACCCTTTCAGGAAATTAATTATATTCTGGAGACGTTTCATGCAATGATTCACCATCCAATATACCCTTACCAAATCAGAACCGATCAATGGAAATAGAACTATAAAAACAACAGCCAATACTAACAGAATGCTACTAAATTAATAAGAAAGTTAGTTGAAGAACTAAAATAAATCAAACCAGTTCTTACCACTTAATCGTGCATTTTCCCTGGTGAGTAGTTCTACCATACCAAATACACATCCCCGGGTTTCGATCACACTTATTGCTTACCCGTCCATCAAGTTGCAAAAGTCTTAAGAAATGTAATTTGAAAGTTAGTTTCAAAAATAAAGGTTATCTTAAGTCCCCTAAAATAGTCAATCAATCTCTTTTTCTTAGTGAAGTTTAAAAGATAATATCTTTAAAATGCCTCTGTTATTCTTTAGGTTTGACGGTTAGATCATTCAAGAAAATAATAACAGTATATCAAAGAAGTACATCCACCAATCATAACCTTTTTACATTCACTTCGCAAAACATTTAGCTATAAATAATCATCAGTTCCATCTAGACGTAAATATTGAAATATTACACCAAAAGAGCAAATTTCAGAAAATATTTAATCCATAACATCAAGAAATTAAGAAATCGTCAGACTGAAAGGTTTCCTCTTTTGTCTCAATGAACAAGAGAAATCCTTTTCTTCCTAGTAATTCTCTTTGAGAGTTGATATTTTAATTTTAGAATTAGTTTATAAGGTTCAAAAGGCATTAATGGACATTGTTAACGGTACCTGCATATTGTAATACTCCCACACTAATATGCTTCCATCTCTGGTTCCCTTATATCCATCACAACCGTTGACATGCAGTTACTGGACGCCCTATATAATATCACTTTCGTATATTCTTAAGTTACTTATCTAGGTTCTTAGTTTTGTTTGTGTCCTAGATGTAACTTGAACGTGTTCGAAACGAGTTTCTGTATAGAATATTTGTATGCAGCGGTCTTCAATAATTTTCTCAACATACCTTCAAAGAGTTCGCCAATCGTTCTAAACAAATATGCTAATTGCATTTTCATTATAACTGGCGAAATTTAGTGTCGACATTTAAAAAAATTAATTAATTAAATTAATTGTTGTTATTTCTGATAATGGGTGAACTTACAGTAACGTTGAGTGCAGACCACTCCCATTTTGGCTTAAAGTGAAAACGGCATACTATGTTTTCCCATACTTCAATATTGCCAAAAAACAGTAGGGTTCTCTTTTACACCAAGAACTACATTATTTTAAATTTCACTAAGAAATGCCAATGCAACCTCTACAAAAAATGTTGAGTACACAACCACTCACACACATACAGGGGGACAACATTAAAAAAAATTGATATACGTAATTGGTCAACTGAAAGTAAATCCATTATCAGAAATAATGACCATCTTCTTATTTAATTATTTTAATGTGGCTACTTTATTGTGCCAATTGTGATGCAAATTTAGTTGGGATGGTGGTTTAGAACAACTAGTAAGTACTTGGAAGGTGTCATACTTATCAACGATTGTTTCGTAAATGAAACTGGTAATATGGCATCAATTGAAATTTTGTTACGATTTAGTAAATGAAATCAACAAGCATAAAATCAAACAAGAAACCATAACGAATAAAATTTGTAGCATTCATTGAAAGATATTCTAGAAATTGCTACAGTTAGTAATTTTTTTTTTAATTTCATTACCGAAATATCTGTTTTGCATTAACAGTTGTTTTTAAATAAAAACATTTACCGTGTTGTTTCAACAATGGGTAGCGTTAAGCAGACTACACTGACCTATGTGACATAAAATCATACAATTGAATGAAAGAAATTGGATTATCAATGGGTGAAGTAAAGTTTAGAGAGTTAATTATACTGTCAATTTGTTTTGTTTATGGTTTGAGATTGACTTAACATTAAATTATTTACTGTACATTTCATTTTAAATTATGTGATCTGTTTTAATTATTCGAAATTCATACCTTTAAATATGAATTATTTCAAATGACTGCTAATTCATTTTTATTTTATTACTGATTCATTATTCTAATTTTAAAGAGAAATTTCCTTCTTAAAAAATTACATATTTTGAGCTATGATTAATTAATTAAACTAATTAAATTAAATTAAATTAAATTTAAAATTAATTAAACTATGCAAATCCAACAAGCGACCATTAGTGACTAAGGATTCGTCCATTTTAGTGTAATATTGTGCCTCTAGCCAATAATTCAATATCATAAAAAAATTTTATAATACACTATTCACAAAAAGAAAACTACTAAATATAAAACGTAAGCATCTAGAATAACTATAAGAGAGGAGGAAAATTTAGTATTTATTTTGATACAACACTCTTTTCCCCAAGACACAATATTGTCCAAAGACAATAGGTACATTTCCACACAAAGGACTACAAATTTCATTTCGATTTGTGTAACTTGGAGTCGGTTTATAGAGTGACTACACAATTTTGAACACACAGTCATTCACTCACATAGAGACAGTTATCAGTAAATAATTTCATAAATTTCGGTGAACTTCAAACCGTGTAAACCCATATTTTAAAAAGATTTTGTTTCATCCTCCCTGCATCTTACTGCAAAAGGATGAGCTGTTTTTAAGGAAATTTAACATATTATAAGTTTATATGAACCAAACCTTGGATGCATTTTGTCTACATTTATTAATAAGACTAGCAAACATGCCCGTCTTTGACGGAATCAAAAATTCGATAATACATGGTATTCCAAAATATCATTAGAAATTATAGAATAGTAGAAAATATCATTATTAGTACAGTGTTAAGAACATTTCTCTGTATACTACACCACATTAGCTGTCTGTCCTTCACGTTCATAGAAGAACAAAGAGTTGGAACCTCTGACTCTTGGGAAAGCAAACTACAATTGTCCATGTAAGAAACACTTGGTCTCACTTCAATTCCTGCGGTAGATAGAGTTTCCCCTTACGACTTAGTTACCGTCATTGCGAAACAGAGGCTAACGGGACATTGCAATCGTTTGAATGGAAACGGATATTGGCTCAAGTATACACTCAAACGGTATAAACACAAACTCCCCAGTACCAAACCCAGTCATGATGTTCGCCTCTATGACGTATCTGTTCAGAGCACGCACTCAGAGTCGTGTCCTGTTGCACATTTTGGGGGCACTCACGTTTATAACATAAAATTTGTTACTGCTACTAACTCGCAGCATGATATGTGCTCCTACTTTATGTTTCTACTCATGAGCAGGCATAAACACGTGAAATAACAATCAATAATGAAACCATAATATGAAATGGGGGGAAAAACACTAATATCTTTGATATATATATATATATATATATATATATATATAGGGCCCAACGATATATAGTAATGAGCTTCTGTTTCATTTCTGTGTGTTCTTTTTGTGAATAGAATTTTCAAAAGAATACACAGAACTGAAATCACTGAAACTCACTACTATATTAAATACGTCCTGGTTGTCGAAATATCGAAGTGAGTTCTGTAGTGACCTTCTCTGTTCTATTCTATTTGTTAATGCTATTTAATAATATTTTTTTTATTATTTTTATTTTAAACTATTATTTATACAACTTTATTCTAATCATGCTCATTATTATTATTTAAGTATTTATTATTTATATTCCAGGATTTTCTTTTGTTTCAGTTATTTCCTTTTACTTTTCTTTCTTACTATCTTTCAAGTTTTTATTATTGATATTTTCTAATTTTCTTCATTTTCACTTTTTATTTCTTAGCTCTTCGCTTATTCTTAGTTAATTTTTCTTACCTTACTTGAACCGGGTACGCGTGTGACAACAGTGTTGGTCTCCAACCGTCTTAATACCCTTAATCCCCCATAATGCCCCGTGACCCAGGGCGATGTCCTGTGAACATTCCAATAGTAATCCACCTCTATATATATAAACTAACAATCCTACTATTATTCTCATCATTGTCCTGATGATGAATGTGGTACATTCGAAACATGTCGACTAACAATATTGGCGATAAGCTTTATAGTTTTAATGAAGAGACGAGGAAGGAATTCCGGAAACTGGAGAAATTGTGTAAGAAACAGATACAAGTAAAATATGGGGCATTATTTAACAATATATATATATGCATAAAAAGATTTCACATAAACACGTGAAATTACAATCAATGATCAAACCACAATATGAAAAGGGAAAACAAGACTAAGATCTTTCAACGGTACCAAGCGGTCTTCATTAGGATCAAAAACCCAACAATATATACATATATATGGTAGGACATGTTTAATATAGTAGTGGGTTTCAGTGATTTCAATTTTGTGTATTCTTTTGAAACTTCTATTCACAAAAAGAACACACAAAAATGAAACAGAAACTCATTACTATATTTCGATATATATATATATATATATATATATACACGAGTTCGAGATTAACAAAGAGCAACACACAAAGTAAGGAAACACACTTACAGACTCAAATTTTCGGGTAATCCGTCTTCAGGAGAAAAGAGAATGGGAGACCAAGCACGTTGTAGGCGCAACGGCAAGTAACCAACCCGGCAACCGCCAGTGCTGTCAACCGTACCCGGTCTTAAAGTATAAAATTAGGAGAAGATATAAACAGAAACTCAGATAAGCAGTACTAGTTGGGTAAAACTATAACTAGGTGAAAAATCATAAACAATATAAGATAAAAACAAACTATAAGAAACAAAAATAATGATAGAGAAAAGAAGAAAAAATAAATAAATAAATAAAAATAAATACAATACAAAAACCTTGCATTGGTTGTTTTAGTAAATAAAAGATAGAGACTGAATAAAAGGGTAAGTATGGGAAACTAGTTAAGAATAAGAATTTAGAAAAATAAAATAGGATAAAACAAACTAGTAGTAAGTGAAGAATACAAAATAGATATACACAAAATATACGAAAGAGGAAAAAAGAAATAAGTACTAAAGAATAAAAAATACTGGAAAAAAGTACAAAAAAAAAAAAATATTATTATTATTATCTTTTAAGGTTAAGTCCAGGTGCACTGCGCGCCCCGAGCAACCAGATGTGAGCCTCCTCAGAGGCTCTAAGGGTCACGGTATTATCACCAGGGGGAATCTGACGCAGAATCTGCACACTGAAGCAGTCGTTAAAAGACAGACCGTGGGATTTGGCGTGTATGGCGACAGGTAAATTGGAGTTGTTGTTAACGGATGCTCTATGACCGTTCATACGGAGGCTGAGCTTGTTAGAGGACAGTCCTACGTAGAACGCATCACAACGAGTACAGTCCAATTTGTAAACACAATTTTTGGATGTACATGAGCAGTCCTTAGCAACAGGGAAGGACTGGTTATGGGAAGATGGAGTGAAGTGTGAAAGGGGGTTGAGAAGCGGACAGGTCAGGCACCCCCGCCTTTCGCAACTCTTAGCGCCCACAGACGGGTGGTTGACGCGCCTGGACGTCAAGTCTCTGTGGGAAAAGAGGTTGCCAAGGTTGGGGGAACGTCTATAAGAGAGGCGGGGTTGGCTGGGGAAAATAGTCGACGTGGAAGGAGAAGAGGATAGGATGGGGAACAGATCTTTGATTATGCGTTTGAGTTTGTGTATACCGGGGAAGAAGGTGGTAACAAGGAGGGGAGACTCATTCACCGGGGAGGTGGAGACGGAAGGAGGGTTGACGGATAAATTCGCAGGGTTCAGTCTTCTTTCCAGTAACGATGGCGGATAACCACGCTCCAGGAACTTGGTTCTGAGGGAGTTGAGGTGCAGGTTCTTCTGCTGGAGTCGGTTGCAAATACGGTGGATTCTGATGGATAAGGATCTGGGGATGGATTTCTTTATGTGGGGAGGGTGACAACTATTAAAGTGAAGGTACTGGTGTGGGTTTGAGGGTTTAGAGTGATAAATATATATATATATATATATATATACAAAACTAAAGTTTATCGGGACTCGGTCAGTTCTTCAGGTTCAAATTAAACTCTCATTGCCAACGTTTCGGTTTTTATTTAAAACCTTTTTCTAGGCAGAAGTATAAATTTTGAAACAGAAAAACTAAGTATTACTTACTGGAGATATGCACTAAAGAGTCTACTTTCATCTAACCTGACGGTACGATGTACCAGCAGATTGATGGCGTTGCAGTGGGATCTCCTATAGGTATCTTAACATGCCTAAATAATGGCTTGAACTAAGAAAAGCACAACTTGGGTGGTGTGCTTGCCTGCTCCGGCGTCCGGGGGTAGCAAGCCTGCCTGTCTGCGCGCTGGTCAGGAGGCCGTCCGGCCTTGTAGGTAAAAGGTAATATTCGCTGTGGTGGCTTTAGCTGCTACTTCGGTCCCTGTCTGGGCTGGTGTCCTCTGGTGGCTAGTCCATTCAGTCGAGCACTGGTCTAGGGGCTTGGTTCCGAGTGATCTTTTCTTCTTCTGGCTTTGTTCTTGTCTTTTGTAAAACTTTCTTCTGCTCCAGCGAAACTATCAGTCTCTTAGAGACTATTGGTCATATGTATTTGGGCGGGACTGTTGTGGCTGGTTTGTGGTGGGCATGGGCCGGCCTAACCAGTTGCGGCGCGTTACCGTCTGGATGTTTCCTATTTTCTCCCTGCACCTTTTCTTGCTACCTCTGACTCTTTCCCTAACTTACCTAATCTTTACTATCTCTCAACTCGCTATTAACTTTTATCCTTGTATTTTTCCAATTTAATTTTCCCCTGTAATCCTTGATGAACCCTATCAACAAGTAACCCTCAGTCCTTTTTAGAGACTAACTGGTAAAAGCTTAAAAGCTTTCGTTGACGTAGGTCGTGGAAGCCCGCCTCCGCGAGGTCCACCTTGGGCACTTCACGAGGACCGTTTCGTTGTGTATTATTAGTGAGCGGACGGTTGGTTCTCGTGACGTGGCGAAAGGGCTCCACGTTAAAAAACATCAACCTATTCTGCTTTATCATGGTGTGGCTGAAAGGCCAAGGAACATGAATAAATCAAAATAGGTATACTATTTGCAAATTTATGCGTGGAATAGGAAGTATTCTGTAAGCTGCAAAAACCCACCATATATGCAAGGTACATAGATGACATCTTCGTTTTAATAAAAGAAGAAAGTGAAATCCCAGCTATAAAAAAGCTCTTCATGAAACGTCTGGATTAAATTTCACAGTTGAACACAGCAAGCAAGGTAAGCTTCCTTTCTTCGACGTACTTGTTAAAAAGGTAGAAGAAAGTTTTACAACAAAAGTCTACACTAAGGCCACCAGCCCTGGACTATGTCTTAATGATCATAGTGAATGCCCTGAAAGGTATAAACGCTCTTCCATCTCTGCTTACGTTAGAAGAGCCATAACACATTGTAGCGAATGGAAAGCAGTCCACGAAGAACTAGAAAGGACTACGCAAGTATTAATTAATAACGACTACACAAACAAAGAAGTACAGAAGACTATCCAATATGAGTTGGAAAAATGGCACGTGAAAAATGTGAATACCAATGCTCCGAACGATGAAACAATCAAACTGTACTATCAGGCTTACATGAACACAGAGTACAGACAGGATGAAAAGGCCATACAAAAGATTGTTGATGCTCATGTAAGACCTACAAATGAAAACAGCCGAATAAGACTTGTAATATATTACAAGAACAGAAAGAACATATATATATATATATATATATATATATATATATATATATATAATATATATTATATTGTAAACGGGAAAATCATCCAAAAGGACAAGAAACGTTTCACGGTAAATCACAGACACAGAACAAAGGAAACAACACACTTACTGTCTCTAATTTTTGGTTGAACTGTCATCAGGAGAGTTGAGATAGGGACACCAAGCGCACTTGCAAAGCAACGGTTGGAGACCAACACTGTTGTCACACGCATGCCCGGATCAAGTAAGGGAAGAAAAATTAACTAAGAATAAGCGAAGAACTAAGAAATAAAAAGTGAAAATTAAGAAAATTAGGAAATATAAATAATAAAAACTTGAAAGATAATAATGAAGAAAATTAAGAGGAAAATAAATGAAACAAAAGAAACCCAGGAATATAAATAATAAATACTTGAATAATAATAATGAGAATGATTAGAATAAAGTTGTATAAATAATAATTTAAAATAAAAAAAATAATAAAAAATAGTCAAAGGTAAAATAATCTCTAACAATTTAGAACAAGATTATTGAATTATCATCTTTTTAAGTTCAAACTGGTTTACAACGTGCATTTGTTTTTCTCACATAGAAATCTGACCCCTGCGAGTGATAGTCACTTGCCTAAGGGAGCTCATTTATGTAGACATCGTGGCTGTCTCACTTGTCCCATCCTTAATCCACAATCCCTCATCTCCTGTAATCTCCAGAATACAAATTACCCTGTTCCTGACGGATGCTCTTGTACTTCCAAAAACTGTGTTTACCGTTTGGACTGTACCAAGTGTGATGCGTTCTACGTAGGTCTGGCATCTACAAAGCTTAGCCTCCCTATGGACGGTCATAGAGCTTAAGAAAACAAACGCATGGTTGTACTCTTTCAGTGATTGCTTTAAGGTGCAGATACAACAAGTTCACCCAGAGAGTAGCACAGTCACCTTATGTGCATCCGAGGAGGTACATATCTGGTTTTTAAATGAGCGTTGTAAACCAGGTTTGAACTTAAAAAGATAGGGCTGTTCTAAATAGTTAGAGATTATTTTACCTTTAACTATTTTTTATTATTTTTATTTTAAATTATTATTTATACAACTTTATTCTAATCATCCTCATTATTATTATTATTTAAGTATTTATTATTTATATTCCAGGATTTTCTTTTGTTTCAGTTATTTTCCACTTAATTTTCTTCATTATTACCTTTTCAGTTTTATTATTTATATTTTTCAATTTTCTTCATTTTCACTTTCTATTTCTTAGTTCTTCCCTTATTCTTAGTTAATTTTTCTTACCTTACTTGAACCGGGCACGCGTGTGACAACAGTTGGTCTCCAACCGTCGCTTCGCAAGTCGACGACGGTTGTCGAAATATCGAAGTGAGTTCTGTAGTGACCTTCTTTGTTTTTTCTATGTGTTAAATATATATATATATTATATATATATATATATATATATATATATATATATATATGATCAAACCACAATATGAAATGGGAAAAAAGACTAAGATCTTTCAACCGTAACAAGCGGTCTTCGTCACAGTCAAAAACCCACAGGATGAGATGAGTGCCGACAATCCAGTTCACAATGGAAGAAGAAGTAAGTTAAAATTTGCCCGTCTTAGATGTCCTGATCCATAGGTTACCTAAAGAGTTATGCTTTATTGAATACAGAAAACCCACTAACGTACTTTCGTAAGTCCATTTCTATTCTACCCATCCAAGAAATGTTAAAATTTCAATTTTTAGAAATATGTTTTTGAGGGCGTTAAGAGTTTGTTCCCCTGAGTTCCTTATTGATGAGATTAATAACATAAGGTCAATTGCCCTATCATTAAAATACCCCTCCCCTTATATCGACTTAGCTTTAAACGGTGCTAAAAAAACCTTCTCTAATATTTGAACAGAGCCTCGTTAATTGTCAAATTCTATAGTTTTACCGTATCATGAATCATTGGACCCTCTCCCTAGGCTTGCGCGTAAACTTGATTTTAATTTATAGTTTGCCAATCGAAATAACGTAGGCAATATGTTAATAAAAAACTCTCCTAGGGAACTAGAGTCTAGTGGTAGTTATAAAATCCCATACAAAAATTGCAATAAAATTTATATTCGTCAAACTGGTAAATCTTTAAAAACACGTGTATAAATTAACACCAATACAAGGTAAGCAGTCAACAAAAAAGAAGCGTCTTATTCTTGCATATAAATAATGAAAATAATCATATTAATTGGACAGGAGCTAAATTTATTACCTAAGAAAAATCGATGTTGTTAAGAAATATTATCGAATCCTCGCTGATTAAATTTAATAGATCAAATATTATAAACATTATTAATTAGTAAAGTTCAAACTTGATTCTTTCTTGACGAGGGCAATAGTCTCTTCTAAGAGGATTGACAGCTAGCGGATAGTTTTTACTCTTTCTTACTGTACTCCTTTGTTTCCCCAAACAACCCTGACTGGACCTTTGTCCCTTCCTGCACTTTACACCCTTTTAAAATACCACTCTTCCCTCTCACTCCTCTCAACCCTTAGGAACTAAGGTCTTTCAATCATAAAACTGGTCATCGCTCGAGTCACACCCGTACTGACTCTGTCCGAGTTCGAGAGTGACATCCAGTTCTTTTCACGGTAGACAAGAGTTTAAGTGCTTACCATGAAATCTTGATATATACGAGTATACATATTAGTTCATAATGATGCAGAGATGTGAAAGCATTTCTTATTAATAACAGACGTGTGCAATGTTTGAAGAAGATCGGTTTGGAAAGAGTGACAGTGGCTCTAACTGCTTTCTTGGGATGTTGTGTTCTTGGGTAGAGACCTGCGGTGGGAAGGAAGTCGGTTTGGTCGTGTGCTTGTTCGACGGAGTACGAGTCGCTCACCCTCCTTTCTTCTTCCGGCTGTCTTTCTTACGATTTTTATCGCCCCTCAGTGGGATTTGGCAACTTTTGTTGTCCATCAGGCCTAATATTCATTCAGACATGTCTGGTGAGGGCCGTTTATGGTGGACTTAGGTTTACTTGGCCGGATTCGATGTGGTTACCATTTGGATGCTTCTCCTTCTTTCTCCTTATACATTATCTCTTACTCTTTCTCTTACTTACCAATTCTTTCCTAGAGATCTGAACTCCCTGATAATGGCATTCTTCTTTTCTACTTTTCATTTTTCAACTTGAAATTACATTTCATCAAGTAACTATCAGTCTTATGTGAGGATGTGGTTGGTCTCTCGTGACGTGGGGAAAGGTCTCAACGTTAAAAAAAATCAACCTCTTCTGCTTTATCGTGGTATGATCTAAAGGCCAAGGAATATAATCGATTAAGAACAGGTTTGGAAACAGTGGTCAGGTCAAATATAAATAATGAAAATTGATCCAAATATTTTACGGGAAAAGCTATAATAAAGAGCATACAAATTGTACATTTTAATAAAAGTTTTAAAAAGTAATCATACCTTCTGGCCAGTTATCAAACACGTACTGCGCAATATCACCAGCAGAATTTCCAGGATTGAATATGAAGTCTTCAGTTTTTCCACTTACGAGAATTAAACGGAGATTTATCTGAAAAATATACAAACTTATAAACATTAAACATACACCACAGAAAAATAATACAAATTAATATTCTACTTTTGTACTTCGCAACTTATGCTTTTTTAATACAATAATATGGGATAGCCTCACTTGAAGGATATTAAAGAAATATATACAAAAATATCTTTGATGGAATAATATACAGTAATCCCTCACTTTTCGCGGATAATGGGGACCGCAAATAATACACGCGCCTTTATAAAAGCCTCTAAAGCTAAAACAACGACCTTTCCAACAGAGAGAGAATCCTGACCTTACTGAATACTGTACTTTGTTGTAAATAAAAATGAAGAATAAAAAGAAAAAATAAGAAATAGTTCTGAACAAAGACTAATGTGCAGTGCGTAGATCCACAAGGGCTTGGGTGGCATGGTAAACCGGAAGTTGGGCGATATGAATTAGCCAATCAGATTAAAGGAAACATCTTTGGTTATTTTTTTATTAATTTCAACTTCTATTTTTTAATATTTTTATTATTCTCTTGTTACAATTGATTATATTTTAATATTTTTCATTAATTTTTAGTCTTTTTTGAATATCTTTTAATAGCTTTTATTAGCCTTTAATTTAATACTGTAGATTATATTTTGACCCAGTAAGTCACTGGTTGTTTGATATATTTCTCGATCGTACAAGAAAAATCCTGTATATTTTCTTCTCTAATACTAACTACTGTACTTTTTCATTACGAGTTGTATATTTTTATTTTTACTGCAATTACAGTTGAATATTTTTTTATATTTTTTAATTTTTAATTGAACATTTCAGGACCCCGCGAAACACTGAACCGCGAACTAGCGAGGGATTACTGTATGTATGGCTATCAGTTGATAGTTTACTGTTTGGGGGTGTGACAGGACATATTAACAGTTAGAAGTTTTGGTAAAGAAGTGCATTCAATGTCTGTATATATTGATTCTTTATTAATTCTATTATCCTTTCTTCGTGTTAGTAAGAACGTGTAATTTTTTGGTTTTGTTTTTAAAATAAAATCACATTTTTTTTCGATGTTACAAATTAAATTACATTCAAAGATGTAATGTAATTTATTTCGTTGAATCGAAATGGACAGACATTTTCCTCATATTGAAAAGAATACCAAGAAGACCTTTCAAATAATATATTATCTTTAGATAATAAGATATAGTATTTGTTGCTTGCTGAATCAATAGATTTGAATATTCATAATATTTTATTAGGTAAGATTATAATGAAAAAAATTCATGCTATTACACCAATTTGAAGTGATCATCGGAAGGTTGGTATTAAGAGTGATGACGATGTGAACAAGGAATATTTTAATGAACAAGATAATTTATGTTTTAAAACTTGCACCTAGAAAAGATTGATTCTAAACTCACTGCTCTAGAAAAAACAGAAATAGTTTTAAAAGAACGAATAAAACAACTAGGTCAGTTGAGTTTAAATTATAATAGGAATACAAATTGCTTGAAATAAAAAAAAATATTTACTTGAAAAATATGGAAAAAGACAGTGGTTCAGAAAAACTGTTAGAACATTTTGAGAATGAATATAAACACTAAAATATTTACCAAGCTTACATTTTTTCTTGATTCTTCAGAAGACTGGTGTGATTCCAATTTAAAAACAAAAAAAAAAAGGTCTCACTGCTTCATGGCCGGCATGGAAATATTTATTTTGAAATGTTTTTGTTGATAAGATTTGGATAAACATCCGGAAGGTATACTGTTTTAACTACGATTGAAACTGTTTTCCATTGATTAGGAAAGGTTTTCTAATTAACCATACTCTTACTAAAGAGAAATTAAATCTCAATCAACTGGAATTTCTGGAAAACACCAGACAGCATGAGGTTTGTTTGGGTCCAACCTTTTCCAAACCGATCCACTGCTTCATTCCCCAACATTACCATGTGTACAGGTACCCCCATGAGAGTTAACTTTTTTTTACTGGCCAGATTCTCATGAGAGATATTGCCAAAACTAATTTTAATTATTAACTATGAATTTCAAAATCTTCATTCTAGTCTGACTCCCTAATAAATTGTTTATCACAAACTGTTAAGGTAGTTTTTTATAGAATACGCTAAATACAAACCTTTATCACAAGCATTTCGGCCTCAAAGATTGTGGTTCCTCCTATGAGAGTTTATAGATGTTGAAATTTGTCAAATAATATCCAACGCGGTTTAGCTATTAATTTTTAACCCTTAAATATACCAGGTAAGAGCACTTTCATGAAATCAGGACGGTAACAGTCCAGGCTATCATTCATGATCACTTAAAAGCCCAATATCAATTTTTTTTTAGGGACTTTGTGTTCAGCACGATATAAGCCAATCTATTAAATTTTTAAACATTTTATCTTTCATAGAGGCATTTTCACTTCTAAATAAAACAGTCTCAATTGACCGATTGTGGCCTCTTTCTTGATAAAAAAAAAAAAAAAAAAACAAAATTAGCTAAAACAATGATGACCGACCTTTTCTATGCTGGTGTAGTGTAGGGCAGGTTGTCATTCCCTCCCTCGTTATCCATAGACAAACTTGACTTTATAGTTTATTAAGGCCAGTTTAGTCATCTTCTTATTAACCAATCTTAACCACACTACCAATACATTCTAGAACCAATGTGCAGTTGTGGACTTAAGACCCAAGTTCTAGTCAAGGAACTTTACCGCAGAGCATTCTGTTTGAGGCCTTAACCCGGTTTGTTACGTGGCTTTTTCAGTTAAGTTTTTCATCATAAGTGACTTCAGATATTTCTACATGTTAAGTGTTATATCTTAGTATTTTTAATGAAAAGGTCATTGATAATTACTTCTTTTGTCCTTGAGAAACGTTTAAGGGCCATTTTATCAGAGTATACATCAAAATCTTTCTGCTTTACTAATCTTTCAATAATTTAGATATCTTTCTTCATAAGTCCAAAAAAAGTACCACCAAGCACTCCTGTTCTTATAATAATATGGTCATCAGCATATACTTGTGTATCGTAAGCATAATTATTTAGTGAATCTCATAGATCATTCACAACTAATCACCACAATAATAGTAGTACACGTGCTTGATACAAAATTTATTGTTCAAATGTCAGATGTAGATGTAGATATAATATTTATAGAGATCCTATACTTATACAAAAATCCTTTGCATTAGCATTGTATTAATCCTTACTGAAGTCCTTAGATTAATATGTTAATCTAGTCCTAGATGATATATGAATTAGTCCTAGATTATATATGTGTGCTGATTCAATAAATAGAAAGGAATCAAAGTTATCAAAAGCTCCTATATCCAAGAGACACCCCAGAGTAATTCAATTAACCCATAAAGGATTTTTGTATTTTGCTAAGCAACATTTTTGCAACTGATTCTGTCCACTGTCCTTGTAATCGGTATATTGTCCCTTATGAAGATATTTATTTATCTAAAACTTCTCACGTTACTATAGATAGGACTTCTGTCTATTTTAAAGTATAATACCCTGCCAATATTACGAGTATAAGCTGTTGAAATATTCATAGTAAGAAAATACTTACATTTATGTTTCTTAAATCATCCGAGGAAGAGGAAATATAGCGCACGTATTTTCTCAAGAATGAAAAAATATAATTCTCATGCTCCCGTATTACGCGAGAACACTAAGAACTACCAGTCTGACAACAGATAACTTAAAGAGTGTAAGACGTCGATTGCTTGCAGCACTTTCGCTAAACTACCATCTCTCACCCTTTATAGCTCAAGGAATTATATTATCCTTGCATGACATATTAACTGTTAAACTGTCATCGCATTTCCTCTACAAAACCTTAAAACCATTATATGTGACTGAATTCAGTAAAAAAGCTTCTAAGTCAATGTAAACGAACCCAACAGCTACTGTAGTTTATCTATTATTCTAAGTTGAGTTTTTGGTTTTTATAGCAATATTGACTTTCCCAGTAATCTGAATATCCTGAACATTTTTTTTAAACTTCCTAATTTTAAGCGCAAATTTTTAAAAAAAATTTCAATATACTGCATTTAGCTTTTTAACGTTGCAAAAAAAATTCTGAAATCATAAGATGTACCATAATGCCCATATCGGTCCTTGTGATTTCAAAAAAAAAAAAGGGTATTCTGTTCATCTACAAAAAAGGTGTTATGTTCTGGTATATTGCCAGTATGATCTGTCAACGGTGTGATCTCTATCCAGCTCACAAACTTTCAGAATCAATTGTACGTCACAATTTTTTACATTTTACTGCAAAAATAACACTTAGGTTGTACAAAAATGCTAAAAAAATGCTGTCAATTCCATAAGTTTCAACACTTTACACCTAGTACTAAGGTTATATATGTGTGAAGTTTATAGTTTATTAAGTATAAACTACACCACAATAGCTATTAATTTTCATATTTTCATACGAGTATACTGGTAGTATATGAGAAAAAAAATCTAAAATCACATTTTGGGTAAAAAATCCCATGATGCGATATTGCCCAAAAACAATTTAGTGCCGAGCACATCTACACTAAAGGGTCCAATTTTTGGTAAAATATGAATGTGTTCAATCTATATTACCTGAAGCATGCCCACAACAATTTGGATACATACTCACTCTCAAAGACATCATCGGAATAACGTCAAGAAAGGACTTCAAGGACGTTAAAACATGTAAATCCGTCAAAATTTCGAGATCAAAATGATCACTAACCTTTACTCATAGTAAATTAATAAAAAGAAGCAATAGAAAGACAGAAAGAGTTAACGTCTGCACAACCCTTAAAGAGTTGCATACTGAACAAAACATAGAACAAAAAAACTCAAAACTGAAAAACAAACAATAAATACGTTATCAAAAATTGTTTTAATCAAAACGCAATTGTATTATACTTATATATTCGCGAATGGAAATATGAAGACATAGGAATGATTCATTCATTTTGAAATATGAAAGATCAAAAGTAATTTCTTAGTTTTTTGCATCCTAAATTGTAATATAGTCTACAACGTCGCTTTACAAAGAAACATAATTAGTACTGGATTTATAAACCCTAAAATATTCAAATTATTTTGTTGTTATTTTTTTTTAATTATTTTAGGGCTCTGTACAGCTGACGAGTACCAGGACAACTAAAATCAATAGCAGGAAGGTGGGGCCGGCTGCTTTACCAAATCTCCCCAAAATCATTATGGCACTGACAGACGAACACAATTTAGTACATCCAAACGCTCCATTATTTTAAGAACATCCATGACTACCCCATAAAAAAAGATTATTTCAAAATTTTTCTCTGACGACGTACTTAAATTATAGTTGCCAACGAGTAAATGTTCTTCAGCACCAAAAATAAACATGCAATCCATCAAACATTTTCAGTAGTTTATTGCCTTCGGATCTTGAAAACTTATAGTTCTTGACGTGCTTGCATACAGAAAGATGATACATATTATATTAAGAATATTACAGGTGGGACTGCACAAGAAATGTCATTTAAACAAAACAATTTTTGAATCAAAATTATGATGGAGAATTTCAAAAAATTACGTCTCCACAAAAAAAGAGCTTTATGTTAAAACTAACAACACGTTTCGAACACTTAGTGTCTTCCTTCAGGTTTACATCTAAAGAAACAAACATATGTATTTTATATTATTGTTAATAATATAAGAATGAATTACTTGAAAACTGAATACAATTAATTCATTTCTATGTTAATAAAGCTCATAGATATGTACGTATTTTTTTAGATATAAACCTAAAGAAGAACACTAAGCGTTCGAAACGGGTTATTAGTTTTAACATAAAGCTCTTTTGTGTGGAGTCGTATTTTTTTGAAATTCTCCATCATGAGTAGTTCCCCACCACACTATAACAGACTGCACAAGTAATGAATGAATCAAAATCATTGAACTAAACCATCAAGGCTTAATGGCATCCGCTGATTATAAGGTATGACTAAAAATGCATTGCTCAGTGCACAAAGTATATGTAACTGACATGAGACACTGGTAATACAATTCATTTGAATATTAGTTTAATTTATTGTTACGTGTTTTTACAGGAGAGTCAATTTACGGTTTAAAAATCGGAAAGCCTTTTATCAAATAACAGATTATGGGCTCCGGTTGTAACTTTTATATTTAATTATTATGGTGTAGTGAAGGATATTAATTGGAATAATTACTTTCAATTGGTCAAAAATGGGAAATCAAGAGTATGAGGCATATTAATGAACCAATACTTCTGTAAACTCATTAAAGACTCAGTTGATGGTCTTTGATGAAATGGATCTTTCTTTCTTTGAAAAAAAAATATTTCTGATATTTTAAAAAGACAGTGAACAACTTGATAAGCATCCAACAGTGCAATATAAATCATTAGAGGAAGTAAAACAATAATGATGATGATAATAATAAAATGTAAAAGTCAAATAGTTATGGTAATTACTGATAGTCTGCATAAGTGAAAGGTAGAAGTGCTTAAGACTTATTGCAAAGCTTGGAAACCACGTTTAAAAGAAAGGGAATAGCTAGTCGACTATCATTATGTAAAACCTTGTTGACCATGAAAACTGATATATCTAGAACTCTTGAACTCAATTTGATAATATTGTAAGAGAGTTGAGCCCTTTGCAGTCGTGGATGAATCAGATACACAGTCTGTCACCTGTTACTTACCAAGGCAGAATATTTTCAGAACGTGGTAACTGTTTTAAACTTCATTTGACAGTGACCTTTACTAAAGTCGTTTGTCACAGGAAAGGAAAACTGTGGATATATTACTCAAACAGTGCAAATGATTTCTGATACAAATTTGAATGTTGATTCCAATGTTACAGTAGCGGACGGATTGATCAAAATTGACCGGAATATACTCGTACAGCAAATTCCCTCGTAACAGCCAAATCGGTCAATTAGTGGTTACGACTCAAGTCGAGGACTCGGCCAAGTAAGAAATTGGAAAACAGTAACACCCATTGACACATGAAAATTACGGAAAAAAACTGAAAGACAATAAAGTTTTATCTTGATACGGGAGCTTCAAAGCACTTAACAAATAACATTGATATTCTTTCTTGTAAAAAGAACTAAGTTGGAAGTGAGAGTGTCGATCAACACATCCATTTCAACTATTAGTGCTATTCGCAGAGGAATTATACCGAGGGAAACAAAGTAGACTCAAAGTAGGATTGGTAGCTTCACAGATGAAATTTAACTTTCTGTTTGAAAGCTGGAAGAAAATGGCTATAGTATGTTATTTACTAATGAAAAGCATCATTACAAAAGGGAAAATGGACATTTGCTATAGCAAAACAGTGTCAACAAAACGTACTGGAGATTGGCACAGTTTGTGTTAATGCTATGCCTGTACATTTACAGGTATAATGACCTATGGCACAAAGAATTCGAACATCTTAGGAAGACTGAAATAAAGAAATTATAACAGGACTATCAATAACTCTGGAAGCAATAATTACTGTTCTGAAACCGGTCAAGGTATGAAGAAAAAGTAAGATGGAAGATGGTATATTTTTTTTAATAACAGCACAAAACTACCTCACAAACAGAAACAAGTACATGCTAAACGTCCTTATATACAGTGACTTACATGAACCAACTACACCGTAATCTCATCGATATTCCGACAGCTTTATAGATAATTTCAAACACTTTACAATTGTTGAACTCTTAAATAAAAGGGCAGAAGTATTTGACTGCTTCAAGAACTACGAAGTCAATGATACTACAAGGTTCAATATGAAGATTTGTCATTTTCTTCGTGAAAATGGTGGAATGAAACATTAATACAAAAAACGGGGACATATTTAAATATGAACAATCCGTGTAAATCACAAGACACTGAAGTTGGTAAGAAAATGGATCAAACCATTTTGAATATTGTTCAATGTATCCTAAACCCAAAAACGAATAAAGAGTTTTAATTTGAAGCCAATTTATACTATGAATCACAGTCCAGTTATGGTAGTGGAAGATGAAAAATAAGTAAAAATGTATTATGGTTAATTTGTCAGATATAAAAAAATCTGGAGTGGTCAGCACTCAACTTTCTTCAAAAGCTTTAACATCATAGGTAAAAATTTTTACATTTTATTAATACAATATCTTTTTTGTTCTTTTAAAAATTTGCAAATTTCTTGAATTCATTCTTTCTCTGAATAAATCATGAATCCGTCTTAAAATTCTATCTCTTTAACCATTAAAGAGGTGACTCTTTAAATTGAAGAGTGGTGGTGACAAATTGAAATCTTTACATAATAATAATAATCAATTAAAATGAGATTTAGAGAATAATATGCAATGATTTGCATATTATTCTCTAAATCTCATTTTAATTGATTATTATAATTATTATGCAATAATTTGCATGTTTTCTCTAAATCTAAATTTAATTGATTATTATTATTATGTAAAAATTTCAATGAGGAAGAATTTCATTAATTAAGAAAAGGAATGAATTGGAAAAATCAAAATGCTTAATCAATTTTTATTTCTATTTCGCATGCTAAATATAACAAAGCAGTTATAATAATAATTTATATAAAATTTGAAGAAAATTTTCGTTAATGCAATATACTTACAAATGAATGAAAATTTGTCTTTCTATGATAATGCCAAAATTTCAAGATTCTAGAGTTAGAAGCATAAGTGAAAAAAAAAAGGTTGTCTAAAGACACATTTAGGCAAAAAAAAAGTGACTTTCCCACCAACCATAATTGCTCCCAAACAATAGGATTATTTGCACTATTCTATCAAAGACTGTCCAAAATCAAAGATAGTGGACTGAATCGTTCCCAAAAACTTTTGGATACACACCCAACCACACAGACAACATCAAAAAAAAGTCATAAAACTACTTTGGGGACATCAAAACATGTAAATCCGTCAAAACCTTGAGGTCGCATTTTTTCACGATCACAAACAGAAACAAATATAAAGATCCGGCTTTATACCTTACTTATAGTAAAGAAAATTAAAAGTTTTCGATTGTTCAGTGTATCTCCATACTAAGAGAAACATTTGGAAAATTAGATATTCGTTTAAAAATATCTGGTTAGCTATTGTCAATGTGGCTGTAGCTCAGGATGCAGAAAAGAAAATCATTGCAAAGATTATAAAGTTGTTTATCTTGAATGAGAAAGAGCTATTGTGGAAGACAACAGAATTCAACTCTATCAAACAAAGAGTCATCTATACGGGGAAAAGAAGAGGAAGTTGATACTGACGACACTGAAGTAACTGATATTGTACCAGAACAAAGGACTCCATCTGTACGTATTGTTAAGCGTCCTCAATATTTCAATGATAATATTGTATGCGAAACGTAGATGCTTACGTCAATGACATCCACAGATTTATTGGAAAGAATTGATGAATGGAAAAGTAGGACACTGTTGAAATAATGTCATTATATGAAATTGAAATACGGACTCTAGTTGAATCGCCTCAGGTAGGGAAACCATTTAGTTTAAAGACGTATATATGTACAATTAAGGGAAATGGTAAATACAAAAGATACAAAGTCTGGAGTGTACTAAAAGGATGTTCCTGAGAAGCATGGATAAAACTATAACAGAAAAGCATAGAAGACTATGTTTATTTCAAGGTGACTAAAGGTCACTAATTTCCACTAGTGAATAATAAAAATTAGAAAGAAATAGAATTGTTAATGCTATCTGCCTCATGGGGAAAATGACAGCAGTAAGTAAAGATGTTATGAAAAGTAAATATCAGTTACTGTCTCCTAAAAGACCGACTCGTGAAAACTAATTCCTAACCCTGCCAATCTATTCTCTGATCAAGATAATTATATACTCCAGGTTCTGAAGGAGTCAGATATTCTAGCCACGATTAAAAATAAACTTACTGATCGGCGATCCGTACGCCTAATCTGTATATACTTTTCAAAGGCGCAAGGTGTACGCATCCCGTCAAGAGTACATGTAAACAATGTTCCGTCTAAGATGCGCGCATGCGCAACCGTACACTGCCCGCACATTCTCGGAAAATATGAATATGCAAAATATGAATGTTTTAATGTGAGCAAAATGTTATGTCTGACAGCTTTATATGTTTCATATCTTCCAGAACAAGACACTGAGCCAGACCATAGCAGGACTCTCACATATAACATCTACACATTCAATTTTTCCGATTTTTTTAATTTTTTTTTTAGTGTTGATATTGCTCACAATGGTCCTCAGTTTGCTCAGGGAGCTTGTGTGTATGCTCCCTCGTCGTTAAAAAATGACGGACTGATTAAAGCATTATGGATATCAGCATTAGTTCCTCTCTTGACAACTGGAAGAAGTTGTCAATTCCTCAGATGCTACAGCCAGTGTAATTGGTCCTGAACTCCTTAATTTAGAGAGAATTTTAGAGAGAGTTTTATTAAGAACTTTTCTTTACCTTCTGATGCATCGGGAGCGCTCCTCTATCATTTTTATTGAAAGAGATATATCAAAAGCAGAAAATATAGGCATTATGATAGTGTTATTGATTACGGACAGTAGTGTGCTGTTAATATTATACTTATATTAATTTAATAATTTCAAAAACTTCTATTAACTATCATAAATATCATTTGTTGATATATTAAATAATTCTTTCATATTATTCGTCGATTATTCATTAAATTTTCTCTTTATAAATTTATTTAATTAAATTATTATAATTTAGGTAAAATAACTATTATTTAATACTTTGACGTAATTTATATCAGGTTTTGGAGGGTTCATTTACAAAAGTCCCCGTGGCGCAGAGAGCACGCTGGACCTCCAATGCCAAAGGCCTGGGTTCGATTCCCACAAAATGTCTAATATTTTATTCATTTTATGGTGTGTGTGTGTGTGTGTGTGTGTGTGTGTGTGTGTGTGTGTGTGTGTGTGTGTCGTGCGTGTGTTTGTTTCTGTCTGCGGGTGGGTGTGTAAACATTTGATGAATCTAATTCATTTTCAAATAAAAGTGGATCTATAGTGTCTATGTGTACTATGATGTTTGGGGGCAATATTATATGCTGGGAAAATCACTTTTTTCATCAAAATATATTTTTAAACAACACTCTTTCTCCTCACTACTAACTCTACAGGATAGAAATTTTGGCACAATCATGAAAATAAGAGAAACAATAAACGAAAAACACCTCAAACTTTTAAAACGTCAAAAAAGTTTTTTTAAAAAAAATATTAACATTTTTAATTATGATTGAATCTGAAAAGCTTGTGAGCAGGATACAAGCAATACTGATAGACGGATCAAAATGAATTTATACCTAGAAATAACCACGTAAGAATTGAGTTGCAGGACTTTTTTCAAAATTAAATTAAAAAAGTCTGGAGTGGCCTACACTTAACCTTACTATAAGTAAACATAAGATCATACTTCTTGGCTATATAATATATTATGTCCCATTTAGGCATAATATAAATGTCTAAAAATGGGAGATATTTATCAGTCTTTCATTCTTGGAGGTAGTACAGATATTGATTGATTCACTTACCAATATATATATATATATATATATATATATGCTTATTTTTGTATATCAGAACACTGATACATATAATATCATTAGTATAACTACAGCAGTAATAACACTTTTTAAAAACGAAACGGTAGATTTCGTGTTACGAAATAATCTCTTACAGGTGAAAATAACTTTTGCTCCAATAGCCAAGTGGACCCCTTACATAGTTTACCTGACCTCTTTCTACATTGAATAATTAAGACAAATTTTTCCATTTAAAACTTGAAAATATTGCTATTTTGTCTGAAAATGTCAGAATCATCTAAGAAAAATTTCGTTATACGATAATTTTTAATTTAAGATGTAGGATAATTACATTTATTCTTCTTCAAAGAATGTTTATAATTTTGAATTATGTTTTATCTTTTTGGTCTTTTAAAAAATTATTAGTAGGAATTTTATGCCTTCCTAGTATTTAATAAAAATCACTTGTCTTTCCCTTTGCCAAAACTCCTAAATACCAAATTACTCTGAGCAAGTGTTATATTTTTACTGCGTGCTGTACTCTGTTATAAGGTTGCTGTGAATGTATATTGAGAAAGAATTACTCCTTAACCAGTTTTACATACTCAAATCAAAGTCAAAGCCGGCTTTTCAGTATAATTTATAACTTTTATATCTGGGAACTTCTAATTTTTGAAAACAATAGATATGTACTATTAGACTAGAATAGTGAAAAAGCTGGATGTTTGTCAACAAACTCTTTTTGAGGAAAGAATCCATTCCTAACACTTCAATATTACCCAACGTTACTATGATTCATAAGCAGAAAATAATTTACAACTGAAATTAAGTTTTGTTGAAGAGCCCATTATATAGATTGATTATAGCATTTTGTGGAACAAATCTATCATAGCATGGAAAAAAACAGAAATTTATGTTCATTAGCAATGACTTTTTACATATAAAAATATTGTTCCTCTTATATCTCATATAAGTCAATAAATTATATAATTTTTTCCATTATACTTATAAACACCAATTTTATTTCAGTGAATTTACTTAAAAAAATTTTAAGTCAATGTAAACAATGTAAATAAATATCAATGAGTATTTATTACAAGTAGCAGGTGATCTATTAGTCTGGAATAAACAATCAGTTTTCATAGTGTTATTGCTCTTTGCCGTAATTGAAATTACGTGCATTTTTTGTTCAATGTTTTGGCAAATTTTCATAGTTTTTTAATGAGCCATTCAGCGCCAAAAAAACATTTTCTGAAAACAGAAAATGTACTATGACGCCCATTTGGCGAATGTAATTTTGAAAACATTACGTCATCTCAACTCATCCTCCACATAATGTTCTATTTTTAGGTATAATTTCATTTTGATCCGTTAAACGGTATGGCTTGTATCGCTCTCACAAGGTTTGATACTGAATTATCAGTCAAACTGTTCACATTTAATTGAAAAAAAAAATTCCTGCTGTTTTAAAAATCTGAATATATTTTTCATTTATTGTTTTTGTAGCCTCAAAGATATTAGACTTTATTTCGTTAAAACAAGCTGGACACGTTAAAGCACATTATTTGCCAACATTTGAAGATTCTAGAATTAATAGTTAAGGAGAAATAAACGTAGTCTAAAAACAGGTTTTGTGACAAAAAAATTGACTTTCCCGTCATGCATAATTGCTCCCAAACAATAGGGCTCCATCTACACTATGAGGCCCATTTTTTTTTTGTAAAATATCAACTTGATCTATCAATGATTCTGGACCGTCGCGTGGCCACAAACTTTGGATAGATAATACTCAATCACCCACCCACACACTCACTCACCCACCCACACCCACATTTATTCATCGTCCAGAAGTGCTCCAGTCCATTGGGACACAAAAAGCGGAGCATTAAACATCATTTATAACGGAGCGTTCTTGCCTCGTCTTCTGTATGCAGTGCCAGTCTGGATCCGGGCACTTGATAAGAGTTATAATAAAACGAAGATGGTATCGTTGCAACGATTGATGTTAATACGGTGATAAAGGGTTATGGGACAATATGAGCAGATGCAGCTTGTATCATTGCTTATGCTTACCAATTTATAGAAGCAAAGGAAAGGACTAGTTTCTATGCTTAATCGAGGGGTGAATGTGCAGTGACCTTTAACCAAAGCCAATATGAACAACAAGTCTTATTTACAAAATGGATGCACCCTGGAAGAAAACAACAAATAGTTATTATTGATGGAGACGATGGAGAGAATACAGATTCAACCTATAAGTTCAAGATCTACACCGATGGGAGTAAGCTGGAGAATCAGGAGAGCGGAGCAATGGTTGTATATGAAAAGGAAGAAGAACTCCATAATGAATCATTTAAGCTGAACAGTTCCTGTTCAAACAACCAAACTGAGCTAAGAGTACTTCTCAAAGCTGTGCAATGGATAGATCGGACTTGTCCAGCAGTATCTCCAACACACGTCTCATTATTAAAAACAGATAGCCAGGTGTCTCTTTATTCTATAATAAATGATCGGGCCCACTGGAGGGACTTAGAAGAAATAAGGGAGACATTGGTGCATTTAAGAACAAAAGGTTGCCTTATTCATTTTGGCTGGGTAACAGCCCACATTGGTAAAGTAGGGAATGAAAGGGCAGATTTACTGACCCGGACCTTGTTGAGGAAAATTTACTGCCACCTTAAGTCTTCTAAAGAAGAAGTTGCGTGAGAACTCTAACGATACATGGTCTTTCCAGTGGTCCAATACAGCCAATGGACAACATACCAGGTTATTCTTCCCTACTCCAAACTTCAGATCGTCAGTAGCATTACCCTTGACATACAAAATATCATGGCACTATCCGGACACGGCGCAAACAGAGCCTATCTAGATAGGTTTGAAATAGAACATTCTCACCACACCCCACAAACATGGAGCCATATTATCCTGGACTGCCCCCAATTTGAAAGAGAAAGAAGATCTATCAAAGAAAAAATAATACCAAGTTCTAGCTATTTGTGGCCACCATCAATGGACAAATTTGTGTCTTCAGAACTAATATATGATTTCATAATGTTCATAAACAACATAGATTTTAATCAATTTTAATGTGAACTCTGATATTTTGTAAAATACATGTAATATCAATGAATGGAACATGCATTTGTAATTGCTATAAAAACTACACACGCACACACACACACACATACACCCATACACACCCACAGACATCATCGAAAAAACTTCATAAAACGACTTCTGGGACCTCATAACATGTAATTCCTTAAAATCTCAAAATCGATTTTTTTCACGATCTCTATACTTCAGTTATAGTAAAGGAAAAAAACCTTTATAATAGATTTAATGATTTCAGAAAGTTTTTTAACTACAAACAGCTAATTATAGAGAATAAAATTTTACCATAAATTAAAACTAAAACAAGTAACTTATAAAAAAATTCAAATTTACCCCAAATGCAATATACACATGAAAATAGAAATTTTATCTTGGAACAATGCATCACTTGATATACTAATCGAATTTATTTTCATTGTCTTAGAAGTTTTAAGGGAATCGAGTGAAAAAAAAAAATTGAAATGTTTGAATGAGTTACAAAAAACCTTTCTTCAATTCAAAAAACCAACGCCAATCAAACATATATTTTCTGATGTTTTCCATGGTATGATGGATGGTTGTTTAATAAAGTGTTCTAATCAAATTACATGTTGAACCCTTGAACAAAACCTAGTGTCAAATATAGTTATTTCTTGGAGTGTTTATGAACAACCCCATTATCTTTGGGTAATATTGAACTATAGGAAATGTACTCTTTCATTGTTTATTACAAAACAGATACTAATTATAAGTTACTTCTTCGGTGATTCCATGTACCTGACATTCTTACATTTTGTCTCTCTTTTTTCCGTCAAAATCACTTCGACTTAATTGCAAATGTAGAAGGAGTTGTTGATAGACGCCTTCGAATAGATAAATCAGCTTTGATAGAAAATGAATTAATCCATAAACTACAGAATATATTACGGTAAAATCATCAAAGAATAGTTAGTATTGGATATGTGTTGGAACTACCACAGTTGTGAAGACTCGATGTTGTTCGAGTTCATCATTATATAATGATGCTAAATAATGATGGTTACGATACGCAAGGATATTCAGCAGACTTTTACTAAAAGAAGTATAACGGTTAATGGCACTGGATCCCATATGATACAACATGCCCCCAAATTGTTAAAAGCAAAGTATAAGAAAATTGTCTGGATGTAAATCCACCTAAAACGGTCTTTACACGTTTCTGAAAAAGAAAAAAAATTAGCATAAAACTTATAATGGCATAAGACTTACGAATGGAAGTTATTTAGATCAAAGAATAAATTGGAAAAGCCATGTAACAGATGCAGTAGCTAAGGGAACAAAAGTAGTTTCTGTTGTAACAGATTATTTCGTAGAACATGGGATCTGAACATGAAATTTTCATTTCGGCTTTAGAAAAATATTATTACTGCTGTGGTAAAACGAACGACGTCATATACATCAGTCAAGTGATATACAAAAAATAGAGCTATATAGGGATAACTTGATTAATCACTATCTATACTACCTCCAGGATTGAAAGACTAATAAACATATCCCACCTAGACATTTATATCAAAAATGATTAATGTTCTGTTTTTCTTACAAAATGAAAAGACCTCTAAGGGAGATGACTCTCTGTTTGGAAGACGTAGAAATCATTGATGACGTTCTATCAGAATGCGAGCATAAGCCCTTGGAAAGGATAAAGTTTTGTCAAATCATACCTAAAGCTATAGGAGGGAGTAAGCAATGATTTCTATGGACATTTATGAAGGTCAGAAGTTGAATTTAGTTACAACAATAGGATGTTCAAAATGAGATTTAATCATATATAATAAGATTAATAATTTTGATAACATTCCAAATTGGTCAATGATTTCAAGTTTCTTACAATCGATAAAATACTATTGCTGCATGTAAAATAATGACATCATTAATGAGCAATATGTATCTATAGCTACATTAAAATAAAACAAAAAAGCAGTTCTTTGTCAACAAGTTTGACTGTTTACCTATAGTAAAGTTGACTGTGGGTATCCCAATTTTTTTTAATATGATCTGATTTAAAAATTATTACAATTGTAATACTTTACTAAACGGTTTAAGATAACTTCAACACTATAGTCACATTAAAGTAAACAAAAACGCAACTGATTATCAGCGAGTTCGATATTATATATACTCATAGTTCAGTGTAGGCAACTGTAATTTCTTTTCACGGCTAACTATAAAAACAATGAAATTTCATGAGATAAATATTCTTGAAATTGGTATGGTATAAAAAGAAGTCAAAACATTTTGAATAACGCAGAAGGGAATATAGATCTGAAAACTGAAAACTCAACTTCGAATAACAGACAACTTGTTAATAAGTGAAATTGATTTAAATGTTAATAACTGAAATTTAAAGATATTTTTTGAATAACTAGGATATGTAAAAAGGTATAATTCCTACAGCTATAAAAGAAAAAGAAAATTAACCATATATTTTATTATCTTTTTCAACGTGTGATGAATGGTTGTCTAACAAATGTCTCAGCAATCTACATCTTGAATGTTTTAACATATCTTAATGGCAGATATATAGTTTTCGGGTAATACTGAAGCATAGAAAAAATACTTTTTCATTCGTTATGTGAAACCAGTTACCAATTTGAATCGAATTACGTGGTGATTCAATAAACTTAACGATTTGTATTAGGTACTGTCTTATTGCCAATATTTTATGATTTGATACATTGAAAGAGTATTAATACACTCAAAATGACAACTATCAGATTCTACCTATAGCAGCATGAGTTTTTGGTAAATAAGCTTCTTCGGGAGGGACAAACATAACAACATACATATCTGAAGGGAATGTCAACAGTCAGTTCTAAAACCTTAGTTAACAAAGTAAAGAACTCATGAACTTTTAAGAAGTTACTCTGGGTTGCTTCTTGGATATTGAAGAAGCATTTGATAACGCGACTTCGAACGCGTCCAATGAATCCGGACTACTCTATAGAAGGTTTAATCCAAGAACTATGTGATTGTTTAAACTATGTAACAGAAGAAATTAGAGTTTATTATTATTATTAATGGTCAACGATTTTGATATTATATTTACTTATAGTGAAGTTGTGTGTAGGCGTCTCCAGATTTTTTTACTGTTATGACGGAGAGATAAAACTCCAGAAATAAGAGTAATTCTCACAAAATCGATTAAGTTTATTATAGGCAAGGGTAATATCAACATCATTGACTATTAATGAAAATTTTGTTTTATTTTAATAGGTCCATCTCAAAAGTACTTTTCCTGCGCTTCAGTATTACCAAAAAACGATATACCTACTATAAGATGTGTTAAAACACTCAAGACGTAGACTGATTAGAACACATTCGTTAACAAACATTCATCACACGCTGAAAAAGATAATAAAATCTAGTTCATTTGCTTTCCTTTTACAGCTTTAGGAATTAAATCTCCTCATATATATATCATAGGAATTCATAAAGCATCTGTAAATTTCATTTATCAACATTTAAATGGCAATTTTTTTTTAATCGACTCAAGTAAAAAATTTCTAAGTAAATGTATGTACAGTAAGTTGGTCAGTTTTCAGATCTATATTACTGACGTCTATATTTCTGCGCTATTCAAAATGTTTTGACTTCTTTTTATACCATATCAATTTTAAGAAAATGAAATTTCACGAAATTTTATTACTTTTTGTTAGCCGTAAAAAGAAATTACAGTTGCCTACTCTGAACTCTAATTAAATATAATATCGAACTCGCTGACAATCAATTACATTTTCGTTTTATTTTAATGCGTTTATCGTGTTTAAGTGTAATATATTGGGCAATTGTAAGTTTTGGCACAACGCCACGACTGTTACAGCCGAGTTCTTTTACACTTATAAGTATATCCTACTTACAATTTTTTAAACAGACAAAACAAGAATATCAAAGTCGTGTATTGATACAGTAATATCCACCTGCAAGAAGGGACGACTCCTTTATAACCAGTTTCAAAACTATTTATCGAAATTCATCACAAATACACCACCAAAACTCTATAAGTCTCTGTCTTATATTCCTCACTTTTTCTCCACTGTTTACCACTTGTCACCATGGAGACCACCTATCTGTTTTATTCCACCCACCTGTTGCCTGGGCTCACCATCTCCAGGAATTCGTTACATTAAGTTATATCATACCCTATGGTAAAAAAGTATCAAACTTGTACATAATTAATGTAGTGATTTTCTTTATATGATACATATAATCATTTAAATAAAAACTGAAATCGTTGATCTAGAACAGCTATTCTCAAAGGGGTCCATGTGGACCCCCTGGGGGTTTATGAACACCAAGGGGTCTATTGGGGGTCTATGGATGTCTCTTTAGTAAAAAATAAATTTATCAATAAAAAATAAAAATAAATGAATAAATAAATAAATAAAATGAACATAATAATATTAATAAAAATAAATAAAATAATATTTATAAATGAATATTAAGGTATTCGTATTGTAATAAAAATAATAAGTAAATATAAACTAGATTTGGGGAGGAAGTGAGCATGAGTAATGAAAAAGTATGTTTTGATAATTTATAAAATATGTCCAATGTTTTGATATGAGAGTTTAATTCCGAAATTAAAACCCCCCACCACACCACCTACTAGAGTTGGGAATTAGTCGATTGAAATTACTCATTGTTTGTTTTATTATTATTAATAAAATTAATATTATTGTTTTATTTATTATTATTATGGTTTCCATGGACTCTAAAATATAGATATAATTATTGATGTTTCAGTTTCTTTCTTCTTTACAATTTCCCCTCATTTTCCTATTACCATGTGTTTTAAAATGAGTCGTCTGTGGTAGCCATTGCACACACACACAATTAGATGTGTATATTTATATATATTCCTTAGGTAGGGGGTCTATGAAAAAAATAAAATTCCCACAGGGAGTCTATGGAAGAAAAAGTTTGAGAACCCCTGATCTAGAACAATCACATATATTATTATTAGGGTTAAACCGGATACCTGAGACTCATGGACCCGTGCGAAGGGATACCATATCTGCCTCATTGAGCACCTCCTTGCTTTTACAATCAACATTGAATTTTAATTTCTTTATTGAAATTAAAAATTGTCCTTGAAGAATTATATCTCAGTTCTATTGGTAAAGGTTTCTGCCACTTACAGAGAGAGTCTTGATTATGCGTATGATATTAATTGCATCTTGAATAAGTAGTAATTGAGAAAATAAGTCGCTGCGATATATTCTACATATCTTTATAAATCCTTTAGAATATTATTTTCTTACGGCTGTTGTACCAACTTTACCGAACGGATCACACCCTTATTCCCCTGTAATCTCTTTTTCCAGGTGCCCACATGAGTTGTTATTCTTACTTGTTCGATTATAAATTTTTTCGCTTAAGTATATCAGATTGGGGCCCCTTTTTACTTTACTATAAGTAAAGTATAGTGATCGTGAAAAAATACAATCTCGAGATTTTGACAGAATTACATGTTTTGAGGTCCCAAAAGTCGTTTTACGAAGTTTTTTCGATGATGTCGTGGTGTGTGTGTGTGTGTGTGTGAGTGTGAGTGTGAGTGTGTGTGTGTGTGTGTGTGTGTGTGTGTGTGTGTGTGTGTGTGTGTGTGTGTGTGTGTGTGTGTGTACCCCTGAACAAAACTGAATACCAGATTTAAATTATTTTGTTTATTAATCATATTAACCTTGGGTAATATTGATGTGTGTGGAATGGACCTTTTCCCAATATGTTGTTGACAAATATCCAGTTTTTTACTATTCTAGTCTAATAGTACATATCTATTATTTTCAAAAATTATGCTACCAGCTATAATAGTTTTAAATTATACTGAAAAGCCGGCTTTAATTTGATTTGAGTATGCAAAACTGGCTAATTACAAATATACTTTTGTTCAGTATACATGTACAGCATCTTTATAACAGAGTACAGCACGCAGGAAAAAGATAATACTGGATGAGAGTAAAATGGATTTTTGTGATTTTTGACAAAGGGAAAGAAAAATGATTTTTTGAAAAACACTTAAATTAAAAATTATCATAAAACGACATTTTTTATTCAATGTTTCTGACATTTTTCAGAGAAGATATGAATATTTTCAAGTTTGAATGGGAAAATTCAAGTTTAATATTAAGTTTACTTATAGTAAAGTTGAGTGTAGGCCACCCAGATTTTTTGAAATCAAGGAACTTCCAATACAAGGAGGTGATCATTTGTGATAACCTCGACATCCTCTGTAGGGTCTATACTTACACTCATTATTCCTTGCGTTAGCATTCTATCAACTTTTATGAACTTACTTTCTGAAGTTTCTGGCTTAATAAATTTATGTCTTTCTTCTCTTTCAATGGATTCAAGTATGTGCTATCACTCATCTTGCTACAGTTTTTTCTATATCCTAGAAATCCAGAGTAATTATACAATTTTTCTACATTTCTTTTTTCGTTCTATTAAGAAAATAGATTTTGTTTTATCTATTTTGTTAGCCCTACCTTGATGAACTAATTTTTTTTTTGTTTTGCTCTTGTGATAACTGTGTTGCCCTTGTGAAGATGCTTATTTTCTTTAATATTCTCATGTTGCAATAGCTAGAACTTCGTCATTTTTAATATAATATTACTCATTTGATATTGTAAGCTCATGAAATATTTGTAAAATGACAATATCTGATAATAAATTTTAATATTAGTATCTACCAAGAAGTGGCTTACAAATAGTAGCCGTATTGTCATGAGGATTGAAAAAGTCTTTCCAATGCACGAATATTACCCAACAATAATGGAGTTTTTAAACAGACAAATGATATATGTTTGACAATTACATATGTTGAAGGTTGCTACATGTATATTTGTAAAAATATTGTAACATTCACACTAGACCACCCACTATCCTATACTCTGGAGATAGTGTGTTATGTATTTTATTGTTGTTACATATCATGTAAAATCATAATAATATCTTTTCTTCAAGTTTCTTCTATTAAAATTAAAATTCTGCTTACATCTCCATATCAATCTATCTATACACCTCCCTCCGTATAAGTCTATACCTCTTCAACACTGATCCTCTTCCTACAAGAGAAAAGTTATAAATAACAATCATTTTGAAGTAATCTCTCTATCACTATCACTGTTAATACCTCTTTAAACCTCGTTTGTTCCACCATATTATTAGTGGTAGTAACCAAATAGCAAGGGACACATTGATCTTAATGGTAGTTAGTTACATCACTACTCTCTTCCTCCTCTGTCGCTCGCTCTCCCTGTCCTTTATAAGCCGTCTCAAAATTGTCTCCCTGTGTGTATACACCAGACATGGGCAACTGTTTGTCACCTGCGGGCCGCACTTTACTATTTTCGAGTGGGCAAGGGCCGCATGATGACACACATATGCAAGAAATATTACTTTTCCATACATACTTTTTTTTTCACTTTGTTTTTATTCGTTTTACTGTCGCAGGCCTGATTTTCTTTTTCTTTCCATTATTTTACTTTCTTTATTTCTTTATAAATGTTCAAATGACATAAATTCTCTCATCATTCTTTTATAAATTCTCCATCACTGTTGGTTTTCGAATACTTATCAATTTTTTCTGCAACAATGTAACTGGCTTGCACAATATCATTATTCTTATTCTGTTTCTTAACAAAAAAGGTTTTCTGTCCTATCAAGGCTTTTCTCAGCTTTTCAACTTGTTCTTCTCTTGGTCGACCAGTAAGATTGTGATATGAAGGATGTTTTGTCAAGTAGTCTTTTCAAATTATACTCCTTCAATACACTAATTACATCTGAACAAACAAGGCACACTGGTTTCTCTTTCCATATCACAAAAAAATAGTCTATCGTCCACTTATCTTGAAACACACGACCTTCATCAATTACCTTTCTTTTCTTCGACATACTTGGGGTTCAAATATTTCAAAAAATGTATTCTTGGCTGTGTGGATACAAGGAGAACTATGCTCTTCATGGGTTGATAGAAATGGAATGAATGACAATAATGATTTCCTCCCTTTTATATGGAAACACAAGACAAAAAGTGAAAGCATACGGACTAATCCCCAGTAAATCTCCAAACTGACCGACAGACTATTAACTAGGATTAAGATTCTGGTTAAAGGGGGGTAAGATAAATACCTTTTCCCAGTGGGATTTCCGCGGTTAAATTGATTTTCCAGGCCCGATAATCATCCTTGGGATAACCTTCGACTCAGAAAGGAATTTTGAAGACAAAGGCTGGGCATTTACTAATATGAATTTTTTTGTTTTTTGTTTTTTAAGAAACCTAAAAGGCTCCGCGGGCCGCATTTCAACACGTCGCGGGCCGCAGGTTGCCCATGTCTGGTATATACATTGTAGGAAATATTCCTAATTTTTCATTTCTGCCTTCCTGTGACAACATTATCAACCTTTATCGAACGCTCGCTCACTCACTTTCTCTCTCTCTCATTCTCCACCCGTTTCTATCATGATCTTGGTCAATGTCTTCATGATTTATGGTGAATAAGATAATCGCTGGCTCGACCTTTGCTGTCACTGGTTTGTACATGATTTTCTAAACAATGGGCAAATTTGTGTCCCTAGAATAATTTTTCTAGAATTTTTTTTTTCAAATATTTTATTGAATTTGTATAAATTGTTTTAAGAGTAAATTACTCATTTTTCCTTCTTTATCTTAATACTGGTTTTTTGTTTGCCTGTATTTTTTTCAGATGTTTAACTCTATTCCTCATATTCGTCAATTCCGTTGTCCATCAAGGTACAGATCTCCTACCCCTATACTTGTACCTGTGGAATACGAGTATCTTGGAATCGTTTTATCACATGCACAAATCTACTAGTCTTCCACTGCATTTTTGATAACAATCCTCCATTCTTTTTTGACTAGGGCAATTAAATTAGGACCAATTAGCCAATTTTGCTTTGTAACTGCAAGTATTTTTAGCTTTATTTGTTATGGTACTACTCCAGCCTACAGTTGCCATATAAGTCAGATTTTCGTAATATAATACATTTCTCAACATCAGTTTCTTATTTTATTTATTAATCTTTAGAATTATAATTATTACTAGACTACCCGTGACCCGTTGGGTCAACAAACACCTTCCTTTATAATGCAATCATGTTCATATAAATGCAGATAAACTCTAAATGAATTAATTTCTAAAAAAAAAAAAAAGAGGATAATGAACATATTTTTAAGACAATTCCTAACTTTTTTTCAACAATTTGAATTTTCCAAAAAAAACTTCCTTTAATGTTTCCTTTCTGTTTGACCCTACTGAGAGCAACATGTAATTGGCCATGTTGAAATACTGTTTTACATAAATGAACTAAAACTTTCTGCAGAGTCTCTCCTTGAGACTTATGAATAGTCATGGTAAATGATAACTGAATTGGAAATTGAATCCTTAAAAAAGGAATGTTGTCCACTTCAGATAAAACTATTTTCAATCTTGGAATTAAAACTATTTCCCCTTGACACCGCGATGCGATAATTTTATAAACAATGACATTATCATTCAGATCCTCAGTTATTAGTCTTGTTCCATTACATAAGCGCGGTGGATCAATGTTTCTCATACATACACATGACATGAGCTTCGTTTCTGAGTTCTAGCTAATGTTAGAGCAATCCAGACAACTCTAGTAAGTCAAGAAATTCTTGAGGTTTAATGTGTGCGTTCTGTTCCTACACAAACCGAGTAATAAGACAGATATTGTTTAATTTCTCCTGGAAATTATTCAATAAACCTATTATTAATTTCACTGAGTGTCATTTGTGGGTTGGCTAATGAAGAGTAATATATTCAATACACTAATCAACATTATGTGCACGGATATACATGTCTTCGGGCAGTAATAATCTCTTTATTTTCATTCTTCTCAACTCTGTCTTCGCCGTATTTATAAGAAATTTAGAGTATTCCTTATCTTCTTTGTGAACTCTCATAATGATAGTTAAATAGAATTTAGATTAAAGCATTATGGATATCAGCATCAGTTATTCTCTTGACAACTGGAAGAAGTTGTCAATTCCTGAGATGCTACAGCCAATGTAATTAGTCCTGAACTCCTTAATTTAGAGAGAATTAGTTTTATTAAGAACTTTTCCATACCTTCTGATGCATCGGGAGCCCTACACTATCATTTTTATTGAAAGAGATATATCAAAAGAAGAAGATATAGGCATTATGATAGTGTTTATTGATTACGGACAAAATAGCGTGCTGTTAATATTATACTTATATCAATTTGATAATTTCTAAAACTTCTGTTAACTATAATAAATATCATTTGTTGATATATTAAATAATCATTTCATATTCTCGTCTATTATTCATTATCTCTTTCTCAATTTATTTAATTAAATTATTTTATTTAATTAAATTATAAATAAACTAATAAACTAAAAAAACTATTATTTAATACTTTGACGTAATTTATATCAGGTTTTGGAGGGTTCATTTCCAAAGTGCCCGTGCGCGCAATGGTTGCCCGCTATTAGTCTGTTTAAGTATATAGATTTATTAACAAATATAAACTAAAACTAGCAGCCATATAAAACAAACAAATAGAACTACAATTGTTATATTAGACACCAACAGGCCACTCCAGTTTCGCAAGGGTGAGAAAATAATAATAATAATTAATTAATTTGACAATCCTATTTATTTAAAACACTGTTACACTTGTTTTGTTATTTGTATTTTGTTGAGTGTTTGCACTAAACTGAAAGTGAATCTCAATTTGTTGATTAAAATATCAAATAAAAAAGACAATAATTCATACTATTAGATCAAAGTAATATTGAAAATATTCAAACACTCGAAAACAATTCGAATTGCTACAAAAAAAAAAGTATATAACACCAAGAACGATAACACAATAAACCATGAATGAAACAAATGATTCCAACTCGACAGGTATATGTAGTTTCAGAATATACATGTATAATGAGTCGTTCATCCCTAAATTACAAGGAAATGTTCGATAGCAAACAAATAGAAATGCGACTTATGTTATATTAGGTACTAGCAACCAACCCTGGTTTCACATTGCTGAACAAATAATAATTGATTTGACAGTTATATTTGTTTAAGAAGATATTCCTGTTTTGTTTTAATATTTCTGTTGTGGAGTGTCTGTATCAAATTTTCAAGTGAATCAAAATTTCTTAGCTAAAATATCAAATAAAAACAAATATAATTTAAACTGATAGATGAAAATTACTCAATGAATGTTTGGTTATATACATGAATTTAGAAACAATATTAACATTTACTATAACTATTTTCCAGCACATAATTTCATCAATGAAATGAAGTGTATGCGAATGAATCAGTACTCTTTCTTGTAATGAACAAAAATTAATATAAATCTACAATTAGATCCAGTTTAGACTATTAGAATTTCTTTATATAACAAAGCTGACTTCATGGAAAAATTATTTTAAAGAAAAGTTATAGAAATAGTTTTAATCAGTTATACGTTTTCAGACATTTTCGAATTCCATCCGTTTTTAAAATATATTGAATTCAATATTTTTCCATCAAATCGATGCATTTTTAATTCCTTTGAACTCTTAGAAATTTAGATATCAACAGGAACTGAAAAGTATTGCACAAGAGCTTGACAATACGTAATTAACGGTAGGTACCTATTTCGATTATTAAGATCTTACACACACAGACTACTCATTGTTTAAGTGATCGAAAAAAGTGCAGATAAGTAAATAGTTCTAAAAAAATGTGCACACGTATTAGACGTACATTTTGAAGTACAGTTTCAAAATACATAAGGTGGCGAGGGTCTATAAACACTTTTTCAGAAATAAAATAAAATTCTTAAAAAAAGTAAGTTGTATCGTCCTCACAGACTTTCAGATTGAACCAAAAGTCAACATTTTTACTTTCTATTGAAAAAAATATATTTCCAGTTGTTTTAAAAATCAGAGGATTTTTTCAGGTAATCTTTTTATTGCTTCCGTAATAATGGCAACATTTTAAGGCTCTAGAGTTAGTTGTTTAGGAGAAAGAAAAATCCATGATGACTTTCCCATCTTGCATAATTGCTCCCAAACCATAGGACACATCTACACTATGAGGCTCATTTTTGTGAATAACATTATTTGATCATACAAAGATTGTGGACTGTAGCGTCCCCACAAACCTTTTGATACAAACCCACACAAACACACAGACATCATCGAAAAAACGTCATAAAAAGAATTGGAGACCTTAAAACATTTAAATCCGTCAAACTCTCGAGATCAAATTTTTTCAAGATCATTATACTATGCTTATAGTTACGTAAAAAAGTAATTTTCTTCTGTTATAATACCTAAATTAGAACAATATTGATGCCGAGCATGCTGTTACATCTCTGGGCGAAGAATAACTTACATATGAAATTTGAAGATTATAACTCTTCCAGTTTTTGAGATATCCTCCTTACACACACACAATTACTTTTCTTTGATTATTTGATTAGTAAAACCCTTTTTTGGACAACCATCCATCAAACCATAGCATGTATCACAAAATGCATTCAAGTGTGTGTGATTGTGAGTGTATGTGCGTGTGCGTGTGTGCATACGTTACACACTGTATGTACATAGTGTACATACTTTAAATATGTTTTTAGAACTCTTTTATTCTTATAACAACAGTCTTTTATAACAAGGTACGTAACTCCATCACGTCTAACAACAGCTTCTCTTCACTTGATTTTTATAAATGTCGATGGAACACGTGTAAATTGCAATCAGTGACTTGGATTTTGAATTCTGTGGACACTCCTGCCTTCTGCTGATGTGCCGGTAACATTCGCGCCATAATTAATCAATTTTGAATTTATAATGAATATTTTTGAACCACCCGCAATATACTGAAGTCGTGATAAATGAACAGCGAAATAGCGAGGGATGACTATTCCATTCTTGGAGACCCTACAGATTGAACCAGTTATCAATGTACACGCTTATTTTTGTATGTCCCACAACTGATCCATATAATATACTAGGTATTACCACAGCAGTAATAACACTTTTCTAAAGCAAAAAAAATGTGTTACGAAATAACCTCTAATAACCTCTTACAAGAGAACAACGCTTATGTTACCATAGCTAGTGGGTCTCATACATAGCTACCCGTAACATTACATGGCCAGTGGATCTGTTACATTTAATGTCATTTATATGACCTCCTTCTACATTGAACACTTAAGCCATATTTTTCCGTTTAAGACTTCAAAATATTTCTATTTTGTCTAAAAAATTTCGGAAATATAAACGAAAAAATTTCAGTGTCATCGAATCACCAAAGAATTAGCTTAAAATAGTAACCGTTTTGTAATATAGAACGAAAGAATCCATTTCTCATAATTCCATACTACCCAAAATAATATGATTCATAAACACACGAAAATCTACATCCCATATTACTATAAGTTTTGGTCAAGGGAACAACATATTCACTGATAAGACCATTTTGTTGGATAAATCCATAATACCGTGGAAAGCATAGTAATTATATGTTTGATTGGCATCGATTATTTAGATGCAAAATTGTATTCTTCCTACATCTAATATTAAGTTATAAAGTCATTTAACCTTTTTTTTATTAAACCTCTAAACATCAATTTTATTTCAGTTAATAAATACAGCTGCAGCTGGCAAGTTGCAGGTGAAAGTGTTTAAAATTGATCCTCGCGAAAGTTCTTAGTTGTGGGGACTGATAGCATTGATCTGGATGAAAATTGTCAGAGTTTTTGGATTTCAGCTTTGAATGAAATTGTGAGTTTTAGTTTTATTGATTTTTAATATCAAAGCTCATTGTTTTCTTTACTTCAATATTACATACTTGTATTTCATAGTTGACAAGTTTAAACCTGTTCAGAATAAAAATAATGCTGAAAAGGTGCGCGCACGAGCGCGCTTTCCATAAAGTCTAGTATACAAAATAAAAAAAATATCAAAATGAAAAAACCAGTGACTTCAGGTACTCTGTTCACTAAACCAAAGAAGGCAAATAAATACCAACATTCAAAACGAAAACATAAGCAACAAGGAACAAAGCGGAAGATCCCGCAGTAAAGAAAGCTCAAGTGACACAAGTGTTGTTAGGTGTGCTTCTACAGACCAAATAATAAACTTCTTATCGCCAAATAAGTTTGGTAAATTGACTGATGAAGCTTCCAAAATTATCACGAGAATAATTAACTCATCCTGAAAGAAGAGAAACATCAACAATCAGCTCAAAAACTAAGATAATCTTCCTCCAATATTTGTCAAAAATATTCTCGACTATAGCTCATTCTACAAAACAATAAAAGAGCTGCTAGGAGCAAATCAGTTCTCTTGTCAAGCCAGAACCGACACTACCATAGACCCTGTGGACACAGGTGATAATTACAGGAAACTGGTACATGCTCTGAAAGAACAAAAATGTAATTACCAAATGTATCAAACAAAAGAAGAAAGAGCATATAGAGTAGTGCAGAGAAATTTACACCCCACCATTTCTATTCAAAAATTAAAAGAAGAAATAAAGTTACTAGGATTTATGCCCGAAACATTACAAATGTACTGTCACCTTCTAAAGAAAAGCTTGCTTTTCTTTCTTGACCTGGAGCCCTCTCCAAAAAACAATGAAATATTTATGGTCACACACCCATATGGATGTCGAATTAGGGTAGAGGAGCCCTACAAAAATAAACAGATTGCACAATGTAAGCGGTGCCAAGAGTATGATCATACTGAGACATACTGCAATTATGTACCTCGACATGTCAAATGTGCCAAGAATCACTGAACTTAGGACTGCACAAAGCCTAAAGAAGCTCCAGCCAAGTGTACTCTGTGCAAGGGCAATCATCCTGCCAACTATCGTGGACGCATCCCACAAGGAGCTGCAAAAATTAAGAAGAACGAATTTCTCTGCCAACCCGAACGAAAACTGAACAACCCAGAAGCATAACGACCCTCGAAAAGTGATTTCCAGCCATCTGTGAGGAACGCACAAGCACTCAAAGGGCCAACATCTCTTCAGGAGACTCAACCGGTAACAAAACAATCCTTTTTTCCTCCCCCAGCCACAATGATGTCCTTCTTACTTTCTGAATTTCACTCTCTCATTAGCCCATTTGTGACCCTTCTTACCACAATAAGTACAATTCCCTTACTTTCCTGAACACTACCTTAACCATGCACTCCTTCAATCTCTCGCCATCCTACTGTGGAACGCTAACGGTTTGAGACCCAGGTATAACGAACTAGACGTACTTTTACAACAAAAAAGAATAGTTGCCACCCTTCAGATATTGCATGCGGTGGAACAGCTATACTAGTTCGTAACAGTTAATCCCACTTTCTCGTACCTCCTGATTCCTCTGAGTCACTACAAAACACTGTTGTTAACCTGTTCTCTTCATCTTTCAACTTTAATGTAGCAGCTGTTTACTGTCTACCCGAACATAAAGTTACCCATTCACAATGCTTTTCCTTTTTTCATTCACTTGGTAATCGCTTCTTATCTGGTGGCAACTATAACTCAAAGCAACAACAGTCGGGTAGCAGAATAACAAACCCTCGGTGTCCTTGGTTCTGTACCAAGAGAATTGAGTAAACTCAATTAATATCTCAACGCATATCATAACAGTGAAAAAACATACAAAAGAAATCAACATTCCCTTTTACTTGCAGAAACTTACAAGATTAAAGCGGAATTACTCGAAGACTCTGGCAGATAACTCGTTACCCTAGTGAACAAACTAACCTTGAACCGCATCACTCACCAACTTACAACAGAATTACGAAACTACAGAACCAAAAAACTTAAGACTCCTTCGACAAACTAATGGTAACTGGGTCAAATCAGAAGAAGAGAAATCAAATGTGTTTGCCTCCTACCTTACCACTGTCTTTACTCCCCACACTACTACCCTAGAGCCACGATGTGAGGAAAAAATAATAGAAATATTAGCTTGTCCTGTTCCCTTGAATCTTTCTCCAAAGCTCCTGGATTTGACCTAATCATTCCATTAATTCTTAAAGAACTTCCCAATAAAGCTGTACTTCTAATTACTTATGTTTTCAACTCAGTTTTACATACTGCTTACTTTCCTATAGCGTGGAAACTATCCCATATCCGCATGATAGTCAAGCCTAATAAACCTTCCCATCTACTACTTCCTACAGACCCATCAGCCTACTAATAGTATTGGGAAAATGCTAGAGAGACTACTCCTCAAACGAATTTTTCTTACTTTATACCATCAGACAATAATTCCCCACCACCAGTTCGGTTTCCGGCAGCATCACTCAACCATACAGCAGTACCACCGGCTCGTCGATATCATTTCCTCTGCTTTCGAGCGAGGCCAGAATTGTTCAGGTGCATTCCTTGATATTTCTCAGGCATTTGACCGGGTTTGGCAGCCAAGTTTACTATGCCAACTAAGAGACATCTTACCCTCAACATATTACCTCATCCTTGGCAACTATTTGACTGATAGGTATTTCCGGGTAGGCGAAGGCACTGCTCGAACCCCCTACTTCCCTATAAAAGCCGCTGTGCCCCAGGGGAGAGTTCTAGCTCCCACTCTGTACCAAATATACACAGCTGACATCCCAACCCATAATCAACTGGGTCATAGATGACACAGTAATTCTATCAAGTGATTCAGATTTTCTTCGTTCCACTCAATTCCTCCAACAACATCTACTGAATCTGGAATCTTGGTGCCAGAAGAAAAGAATCAAATTAAACATAGAGAAATCAACCCATATTACCTTTACACAAAGAAGACAAGCTTGCAGTTCTATCTACAATAACAACTCTCCAATTCCAATTGCCAACGTAGTGCGATATCTGGGGATGTACATCGAAAAACAACTGACATGGAATCCACATACAAGACAGAAACGACAGGACCTAATGAGACGATATAAGATGCTATCTAGACTTCTCAACAAAAGATCAAATTTGACTCTATACAACAGAAGACTAATATATACTACAATACTTAAACCGGTTTGGACTTACGGACTCGAAATCTGAAGATCAACCAAGTGTACAAACATTCAAAGAATCCAAACAGCCCAATCCATAATCCTTCGAAAATTGTACCAGCTCCCTTTTACGTTTCTAATGTTTCTAATTATACCATTCATAACGATTTGAAAATTCCTTTTATCCACCAACAAATCCGATCACTATACCGCAAATTTCATTAATCTTTACCCTCCAACCTAAACCCTTTAATTCAGCAATTATCATCCAAAAAGATTCCTACCAACCCTACCAGAAGACTAAAAAGATGTTGGCTCCGAGATTTACACAGCAATGCTAATTTCAGATCAGAAATTAGTTAGTTAACTAATTAACTAATTAATTAGCTAACTAACTTAGTGATCAGAATAATTTATACGGAAAACCACCAATGGGTGGTTTCCATATAAACGAAACATAAAAGGTTTCTCCGCTCTTTTATTCCATTTTTTCTTATGTATCACTCACCAATATTCCTTGTTACCTATTGGGTAGTTGTAATATAATAATAATTAAGAAAAAGTTAATACATTTCTAAGTCAATGTAAAGAATGTAAATAAATCTAACAAGTATAGCAGGCGGTCCATTAGTTCAAGACAAAAATTCCGTATTCATAGGTTTATTGCTCTTTACCATAATTAAAATTTCACGATTTTTTTCAAAATTTCATATTTTTTTACTTTACTATAAATTCTTAACTTATACATATTTTGAGTTCCCTGAAGTCGTTTTATAACGTTTTTTCGATGATGTTGTGTGTGGTATGTGTGTATGTATGTATATATATATGAGAGAGAGAGAGAGAGAGAGAGAGAGAGAGAGAGGAGTGTGAGTGAGTGAGGTGTGTGTTCCAAGAGCTTGTGTTGATGCTACTGTCCAGAATCATTGATGGATCAAATTGATATTTTATACAATAATGAGCCTCATAGTGTAGATGAACCCTATTGTTTGGGACCAATTATACATAACGAATAAGTCACCTTTTTTTTGTCAAAATGTGTTTTTAAGACTTTTTTTCTTTCTCCTAAAAAACTAACTCCAGCGTCTTGAAAATTTAACACTATCTTTGAAGTTACAAAAGTAATAACTGAAAAAATTCTCAGATTTTTAAAACAACTGATTTTTTTTTCTAACAAAAAGTAAAAATTTTGACTTATCATTCATTTTGAAAGTTTTTGAGAGCGATTTAAGCCATACCGGTTGACGGGTCAAAATAACATTTTATATAAAAATGTAGCACTGTGTGGGATTGAATTAAGGTTTTTTTTTTCAAAATTGCATTAACCAAAGGAGCATTAGACTACATTTTCTGTTCCAGAAAGTTCTTTTCACGCTAAACGACTCATTAAAAAACAATGAAAATTTGCCAAAAAATTGAGCAGAAGGTTAGTAACATATAAAAAAAATTCTTGAATTTTCCATCACATCAAGAACAAATCTTAATATAAGATGTACACTTTCTTGTGTTTATGAATCTTATTATCTTTGGGTAATATGGAATTAAGAGGAATGGACTCCATAGGTTTATATTACAAGAGAGAAACTAACTTTAAGCTAATTCTTCGGTGATTCGATGACACTGCCATTTTTTTTACATATTTCTGACATTTTTCAGAATCCTGTCGTCAGCTAAATGTAACAACCTGATGACTTCTAAGTTATATATTACCTCAGACAATGCAACAGCAGCAAGACCATACGACCAAAAATAGGGCTCCTTCCTCTGACAGACTGACGTCTCCATCCTTGACAATGTTTGCTGACCTTAACAAAAACTTCAGGAGGAGAATTTAGCAGTAGTGGACATGGGTCCGAATTACTAACTACGACGAGCAATGATGTGACTGAAAATATTCGTTGGAGATCCACTGGCTATGGGAACAAAAGCTATTTTCTTCTGTAAGAGATTATTTCACAAAAGATTCACTTTGGCTTCACAAAAATGTTATTACTGCTGTGGTAATACAGATGATATACAGAAATAAGCACGTATAAATGGTTCAATCACTATATGTACTACCACCAGGAATGATAGACCAATGATCATCTCCCATTTAGGCATTATATTATGTCTAAATCAGATATTATATACCCAAGAAGTTTGATATTATTTACTTTTAGTAAAGTCAAGTGTCTGGCTTCACCAGATTTTTAATAAGTTGTCTAGTGTCAAAAAAACATTTTCTAAAAACAGAAAAAGTGCTCTAAAATTACATTGGTTAATCTAATTTTGAAAAAAATTACGTCAGATCCGACAAAATGCTCTATTTGTAGATATAATTTAAATTTGATCCGTTAAATGGTATGGCTTTTATCGTCTTCACAAGATTTCAGATTGAATCATAAGTCAAAATATTTACATTTTATTGACAGGAAACATTATTACCAGTTGTTTTAAAAATTTTAGAATTTGTTTAGTAATAGCTTTTGTAGCATCAAAGATGTCATAATGTCAAGACTCTAAAAATAGTAGTTTAAGAGAAAAAAAAGTTGTCTAAAACACATTTTAGCCATAAAAGTGGCTTTCCCATTATACATAATTGCTCCCAAACAGTGTTCATTCACACTATTGAGTCCATTTTTGTGTAAAATATTAATTTGATTCATCAAAGATCGTGGTCCGTAGCGTCTACACAAAACTTTTAGATATACGAGTATACCCACCCACACACACACACACACACTTTTGGCAATCTGAATTTTATGAAATTTTCTTTATAGATTCTTTATTTTAGGTTTAATTTTTTGACAAATTTCATTGTTGTACAGTTATCGTTTTACCGTTAAAGAAACTTTTTCTGAAATATTTAATGTCCCTCCCTTCTTATGTAATTTCGAAAAAAACTGACTATTCATCCTCATATGATGTGCTACTTAATGTACACATTAAATAGACTATTTAACTTCTCATGCTCTTTTAAATGCTACTGACAATATATGTGCCGTCATAATCACGTATTCATTTCAGAATGAATTATAATCCTTCCTAATTATGAAGAATTTGATTTGTAGCTGTAATTTAATTAAAGGAATTAGATATGACTAATTATCAATAAAGTCAGCTCATGTAGTAGGAATTAATTTATATGGCGATGTACGTTCAGACATCGCCCACCCATGCAGGTAGACATCCTCAAATATATATTAGATTATGATTTTCAGCGTGCGATGGTATGAATATGTGGTGTCGGATATATGGTTTCTTGGTGTATTTAAGAACTATTGTTTTTGGATATATTGAAGCATGGGAAAAGTACTTTTTCATTTATTTTGACAAAACGTCTACTAATTTTAAGCCACTTCTCCGGTACAAAATATTGTATTAAGTAGTATCTTGCTACAATCATCTAAAGTATTGGAAGAGTATTATTACACTAAAAATGATAACTATTAGGTTTTACCTGTGGTAATATCAGAACATTTTGGCAAATAAGGATCTTCGAAAGCGACAATATACCTATCTGAAGGTCAAGTCATCAGAGTCAGTTCTAAAAACCTTGGTTAACAAAATAGACGATACCTGAAGTTTTAAAGGAAACATCTGTGTTGAAGAAACTTGAATATTGAAGAAGCTTTTGATAACAGCTCTTCGAATCCAGTAATCAGAACTGATCTACATATGTTTTAATCTAAGAACTATGGAATGGATTACAATCTAACTGAAGGATAATTGGTATAAGTACAGGATCTACCGCAGCCGAAATTGTGACCATTAGAGATTACTCTCAGGAAGGTATGCTATCACCCATATTGTGGTTATTAGTTGTGGATAACCTTATCGATCCTTTAAATAATGAATGATTCCTTACGAAAGGATGTGCAGATCCCCTTGTTATTATAAAAACAAGAATGCTTCATGGTAATAGTTTGAGCTAATGAGTCATGCTGTCCACATTAGCGAGAAATGGGTAAAGAAGAAAGGTCTGAATATAAATCCTAATAAGTGCTTATTAGTTTCTCAAGATGAAAGAAAGTAAGTCTGAAAGACCTATTTATTGAACATACAACAGTAGAAGTTTTAGTTGTAGTCAAATACATTAGAATCTTTTTGGATGAAAGACTAAACTGGAAAAGTCATGTAATAGTTTCATTGACTATGGTATTAAGATTCATAATAATAGTAACATATCTCATTTTTGTAGATAAATGATTTCAAGTGTGATATTACTGATAAAATAGATATAGCCACCATAAAACAAAACGAAATCATTGAATTGAATATTTATAGATTGATGATATCTTATCAGAGAATTTGATACCATATCTATTCGATAGACACATTATAATTAAACAAAAACTCAACTGATTACCAACCAATTAGATATTACGTTCACTTATAGTAAGTTGAGTGTACGCCACTCCAGATTTTTTTCTATTTGATATAGAAAGTAAATGAAAGTAAAAAATATAGATTAACGGGTCATAGTAGTTGTATATATAATTGGAATAGTTGAAAATTAAAGGATGATGGGTGAAAATAACAAGGTTGCAGAAGAGTGAGATGTAGGTTAGAGGATGAAGCGAGAACAACTTCCCCTTCTCTCTCTCTTACATAATGACCAGGAGAAAGTCTACTTACCATCTACCAACATCCTTTCAAACTCACCTGGAACAAAACAGAACCTTCAAGACAACTTCAAATATTATCAACCAATCTGGAGTGATCTACCCTGTACTTTAGTTAAAGCTAATCCGTACAATCAAAACTGTTTGCTAATCAACTGAATTAATTGATTTATTTTAATGTAGTTACTACGATTTATCCACTTATTATGAGCACAAAAGTTATAGCTCTAGAAACAATAACTGAAATCTGTGAGTGAAGACCTCCGGTCTTTAGTACAACATGTAATACCTTGTTTGGAGCATGTTTCAATAAAGAATTTAAAAAAGAAAAAAAAACTTCCGGTCGTTAACAGCATCTTCAAATATTTCAAAATCGTTGAAATGCTTATGACATCTCACTTGAAAGCACAACATTTAGTCGAAATGTGTTAAAATATACGAATTTGAATTTTTATTAAGAATGTTTTTTACTCTGTTATATATTATCTAAATAGTTGACCATCCTTTTCCATCAAAAGTAAAGATAAAATTTTACATTTAATATGACAATGAAATTATATCTCAGGATATCTACCTGGAACCATATAGGGTTCTTTGGTTATTTGAGTGAAACTCTTCCAAGATCATTTTTTTAACATTTTAAAAGCAGTAATATTCTTTAAAATACCTAAAAAATGAAGGTAAGATTACTTTTAACACCTAATGCTACTTATCACTAGTCAGATAGGTTAATATTTACTGATCTTATAAAATTGGTCTTCACACTTTTTAATCACCAATTTTTTAAATCCTAAACAATTATAGTAAATTGCGTTTTACATCGAAAACCTGCAAGTGTCACTGATATTAAAAATCTGGAATGGCCTGCACAAAACTTTACTAGAACTAATCATAATATTTAATTCATCGGTAATCAATTTTGTTCTTGTTTTATTTTAATGTGACTATCATGATGAAGTTATAATTTTACTATAAGTAAATACAATCTCAAACTTCTTGGGTATATATTGCCTCATTTAGACATAATATAAATGTCCATATGGAGATGATTATTTGTATTCTCATGCCTGGAGACCATGCAAATAGTGATTGAACCAGTTATCAATACATGTACACAATTACCTTTGTATATCACACAACTGATGCATGTAATATCCTTCGTATCTCCACAACAGCAATAAGACTATTGTAAAACCAAAGAAAAAAAGTAAGTCCTACGAAATAACCTCTTACAGGAGAACATGGCTTTTGTTCCATAGCCAAAGAATCTCTTACATGGCCATTTATATGACCTCCTTCAACATTGAAGACTTAAGCCATATTTTTCCGTTTAAGACTTCAAAATATTTCTATTTGGCTAAAAAATGTCAGAAACATGTAAGAAAAAATTTCAGTGTCATCGAATTACCGAAGAATTAGCTTAAAATTCGTAACCGTTTTGTAATATAGAACGAAAGAATCCATTCCTCATACTTCAATATTACCCAAAATAATATGATTCATAGACGAACATTTACAACCGATATTAAGTTTTGGTCAAGAGAACAACATATTCATTGATAAGAGCACTTTGGTAGACAGATCCATCATAGCATCAAAAAGTCGTTGATTTTTTAGTGTAAGAATCAAACAATCAGGCCGAACTGCTGGCGATATCAAGAGCACTTCAGTGGCTTGGAGAAGAAGGAGGAATCTGGAGTACTGAGAAAAGAGCTATGGTCAGAACAGACAGTAAATGTTCCCTAGACCACCTGCGCAATAGTCATATACATTGTGTTAACTCTCAGAACGTTAGAGCTCAAATAAGTAAATTAAGAACACATATAAATTAAGTAAATTAAGTGTCGGTATATCATGGGTTAAAGGTCACTCGGGAATCGAGGGAAAGATGTGGCAGACAAAGTGCCAAAGAAGCAGTCTTGGACGACACTTTGAAGACAGAGTACTGGATGGTCCCATTAAATACGGAGGACGCATTATTATCAATAAAGAGATTCATTGATGATTTAGAAAATAAAGAAATTGTAGCACTAAAGCACTTGTCGTGAGGGAAGCCTTTGATGCAGCATGGTGGCCTTCAATAATTTGTCAGTTCTAAGACTTCCGATGCCCCAAAAATCTATACCAACTAGCTGTTGACTATTTTAATAATAGAAAAGCAAGGATTGCCAACACGTGTAATATAAATAGGATAGTTACAAAAGGATGTTCACAAGAATCCTGCGGCGGTCCTAGATTCTGGATAATCAGTATGGTTCAGTACTTAAAGATTTCCCTTATGGTTCTTTGATTACTAGTATCAGTAAAAGGATGGATTATTTCTGATATAATACGACTTAGAAACGAAGCGCAAGAAGTATTTGAAATGTGGAACAAAATGAAAAGGTTCAATCAAATAGTGAAAGATCGAAAATTCTTCCGAACACCTGGAAACCTATTAGTTTGGATCTTTTCTTTTACGTGTGGAGGAATAGATTGGAAGTAGTTAACGAACTTAAACATCTCGGAATATTTATTGATTCTGAACTGAATTGGAATAAACATGTTATTGTGGAACACAAATATTCTTTGAACTGATAGTTTTTCTCTTTCGGTTAAAGAATATTTTGGGGTCTTTGCCCCGAAGCACTAAATATATATGAACTGGCTTTAATTCCACTACATACTTACGGTATTTCTGTATTATAATGAACTTAAACTGAAATGTAATGAAATAGAGTAGACTAGGGTGCAAAAATTATTTTTATTCAGAATCATAAGAGGCTTTAAAACTAAATCATAACAACTGCCTACACTCTGATCAACTATTCATCTTAAAGCTATGAAAATGTGTTTGGGATACTTAATCCAAAAATATTTTATGACAGAATGAAACGAAGAAACTGAGATTCCTACCCTGCCATCCAGGTGTGTTTATCTTGCAATTATTCATGGAAATGAGCAAACATTAAATGAAACACCAGGTAAAGACAGAATAGAAATTGTCACCGACGGTAGTCCCTAGAAAAATCGCGTGAGCTGTGTTTGTTGTGTACCGGAATGGAGTTTACTTCCAGAAGAGCTTTACAGACTGTACATTAGGTATAGTAATAATTAAGCAGGAGCACGTTGAAAGCCATATTGACAACGTACACTGGGTTCTATGAAGAACAGAAATTAAACTCTACCAGCTTCATACACAGAATTATAGTTGATAAGATAGATAGTCAAGTTCCTATAGATTGTGTGTTAAATAAAAAATATCATACCCTTCTTATTGAAGATATAGAGGGAACTGTGTCAAACTGAATACGCAGCATAACTGTAAATTGTGTTTCCTTGGAATAAATCCCATGAGAGGATAGATGGTGATGAGAGGCCGGAACTGTTAACCAATGTCCTTCCCATTTCCTTCAGTACCACTCCTATAGGATGCATTAAACAACTTTTGCAAAAAGAATAATTGTAACAATGGTTATCTTCCTCAAAAGGATGCCTATAAAAATATTTGTTTCCTGCTGTCCAGTCAAACAAAAAGTACAATATACAATGAATAAAATAAAAGAAGCACTGTGAGCTCATAATCGTCCAAAAGCCTTTGAGATTTGATGTTACTGACGACAGGTGCTCTTGTGATAGTTTAACAACACAGACTGGAATCAAAAATTATTTAGTTGTCCATTTCTGGACAAAGAACGACTTGAAATTGTGAGAGTCATATTAACAATTCGAAATATGTGACCTCCAACTAATAACGCTATAACAGTATATAGTGAATAACACTGTTTGATAATTTAAAAAAAAATATAGAACTAAATGACTTTCAAAACTCAAACTATAACATGCCATGTAATCATAGCTGTACTTTATTGTATTGGAAATCATTGTGGGAAGCCATTACCCCTAATGAATGAGAAGTAATTACTTCAACTTATTCTACATATAAACGATTTTTGTAATAGAAATTTAAAAGGATTATAATTAATTTTAAATGAAATTACACACATTCCCAAGTAAATATTAAAAAGTGCGGTAAGCAAAAGAGTATTAATCTATTTTTTATTGTGAAAGCTGGTCAAATAATTTCAGTTAGTCAGTCGATTTACATCTAATGGTGACGCAATTCATAGTCAGAAGATATAATTTAGAAGCAGCTTTTAACTAAAATTCAATTTTCAAATACCTTGTGTGTGAGTAAATACAAATATTTGCATTAAACAATTTTTTGACTGTGTCCTGGACAATAATTGAATATAAGGATGATTACTATTAGCTTAAGTTAATGTAGGGTAAAAATCTAATGAAATGGTCTCCACATATAAAAATTTTAATGATATAAACAACGCGTTTCGAACACGTAGTGTTCTTCCTCAGGCATTAACTAAAAAATACAATGACACCAGAGAGTTATCTATAGTACAAAGTAAATAAGTACAAAAATTAATATAAAATAAAATAAGGCAGAAAGAATACTACGTGTTCGAAACGCGTTGTTTATATCATTAAAATTTTTATATGTGGAGACCATTTCATTAGATTTTTACCCTACAATGAGTAAATACCACATAATAACTGATTGCACTACATTAGAATTAAGTTAATGTTTAATTTAGTTTTAGTACTTTTTTCTGTTTAGTTCAGTTTACTACTATTGTTTTATCAAGCCTTAATTACTCTTAACTAAATTTACTGATGTTAAATGTACTCCTATGAAATCTAAAAAAATTGTTTATTTCTCACATTTGTTGTACTTCATAAAAAATGAAGTGATTTGTACATATATATTTAGTTAGATGTGATGTATGATTAATCCAATTATAATTGTAATATTGTTATTTATATTTAACATTTTAAATGAATTTAATCAACTTATTAATTTTAAAAAATTAATAATTAATGTAAGTCCAAAAGTAACATATAGTACTTTTGTGGAGCATGATGCAAATCAAATTTTATTAAAAAAACCAGCACACATTCTAACACACACACACACACACTAATCTAAAATACAAGATTAATCTGCTTCAGCTGGATATATTTCTCTTGAGGAAAAGCTTAAACGGGAGTGGAAGGCATTAGTTGGCAGACTATATAGCAAAAGTAGCATCAAAACTAGATAAAACACCAGATAACGACCACATACCATAATCTGAAGTAATTAGATTGGCAAAGAAAGGAATAATTCTAAGCTGGTAGACGAAATAGACAGTGTCTTACATTGGTCAAATTACAAAGAAATTCGTACCATGTGTAGCGTCTCCGAGTAAAAATGAACGCCTCAAAATAAGATGGTAAGTGAAAGATCTTGACAGCACATGGAAAATTTAAAACTTACGTACAGAGATTCGGTATTAAACAGTTCTACATGCCCTTTGACCACGAGACACCACGTAGGCCACCTTCTGTGTGACTGTCCAGAATTACATCCTGACAAAACGACCCGGATACGTGCAGTAACCACCCAAGGACAGTCATGGCCACCTCCTAAGGACTAACCTCTACACAAGGATTAGTACAAACATTTTGTGAATTTTATTCCAAATATCTCTAAACATTTTGAACGCTAATTTAACAATGTTGTTAACTGATATATTATACGTAAAAGTTTGACGTATTTAAGGTTTAACACTTAGATCAATGCGTTAAATATTTTTTAAAAGTACCATTATTATGTATGTAATTTAGAAGGATTGCTTATTATTTTTTATATCACTAACAAGATTTCACAGTAAACAAGTGAAGTAGAAATCAACGTCTAAACCGCAGTAAGAAATCAGAAAAAGACAAAGATCTTTCAACCATAACAAGTGGTCTTCGTCAGTGTCAAATCTCATCTGAGATTTATTGAGATTTGATTCTGATGAAGTCCGCTTGTTACGGTTGAAAGATCTTAGTCTTTTTCTGAATTATTACTATGGTTTGTACACTGATTTTTATATCATGTAAGTATTCATATGCATTATATATTGCATTCTAAGTTAGCAATTGTAAATGACTTCTCTCATTGCAGGAATACTGCATTTTTTATAATAATTTAGAAAAAAGAAAACACACACACACACACACACACACACACATATATATATATATATATATATATATATATATATATAAAGATTTCACATAAACACGTGAAACAACAATCAATGATCAAACCACAATAAGAAATGGGAAAACAAGACTAAGATCTTTCAACCGTAACAGGCGGTCTTCGTCAAGTTGGGTTTTTGACTCTGACGAAGACCGCTTGTTACGGTTGAAAGATCTTAGTCTTGTTTTCCCATTTCTTATTGTGGTTTGATCATTGATATATATATATATATATATATATATATACGTCAGGACCATTAGTGTAAAGAAATTTTGATACTACTTGTATATATTATTTTAGTTAGTTAAACATGTATGTAAATTAACTGTTAAATTAATGTTTGTATGTTATAATTACTTTTACTTATTGTACTAAATTTACTCATAGTTAATACTATTTATACTTCTTTATACCTAGTTCATAGTTATACTTACTTTGCATGATTCATTATTATTTATAATAATAACTTTGTTGTTGCATACACATTGTACCCTGTGTGATACGTGTGAACTTAAATATACTCCCTCATAGCAGGGTTACTGTTGTGAGGAAAAAAAAACACACACACACCACATGCACAAATAAACATTCAACAACTATATAAAGATTAAAAAAATGTAAGTTACAATCGTGTCATAATTTTCCACGTTAATACAGTCAAATATTTAGGTTAATAGATAAAAGAAAAGATGGCACTCTTATTTCATGCTATGAAAATTATAAGGAGTGAAACTGGTAATTTTAACAGAACGGTACACGAGGCCTACTAGTGCTGAAAGAATTCTTAATTATTACTCCTCTCATTCGAAAAATCAAAAACTAAATTGTGTTCAAAACTTAGTGAAATGCCATTGAAATCAGCAGTCCAAGTATTATGGAGAAAAATAAGAAAAAGTAAAATGTTATTACACGAAAACAAACTACCCAAGAAATCTCATTGAACGATACGGTTCTTCTAACATTCATACTCGTACTTGATAAAGATAACTAAAATCAATGTCACTGCATTTGAGCACATAGGGTAAATGAGAGCCATAATTATAAGAGTTACAGCTAAGGAACATGATGAGTAAAGTTAAGATATCAAACGAAATATTGTCAAATTGACGCTTCCAAGCTGATCATGTGATTTATGGTTTTCCAAAAAAAAATCTGGAGTGGCCTACACTCAACTTTACTATAAGTAACCATAATATCATACATCTTAGCTATATGATACATAATTTTCTATTTAAGTATCATATAAATGTCTAAATGGGAGATGTTTATTAGTCTTTCATTCCTGTAGGTAGTACAGATAGTGATTGATTCACTTATCAATATATATGCTTACTTTTGTATATCACACCACTGATGCATATAATAACATTAGCACGACTACAGCAGTAATAACATTTTTCAAAAGCGAAAAGGTAGATATCGTGTTACGAAATAATCTCTTACAGGAGAACATGACTTTTGTTCCAGTAGCCAGTGGATGTCTTACATACTTTACCAGACCTCCTTCTAGATTGAATATTTAAGACAAATTTTCACATTAAAACAAAAAAAAACTTCTATTTTTTCTGAAAAAGATCAGAAAAATTGAAGGAAATATATTGTTTTAAGATCGTTTTTAATTTAAGATGTAGGATAATTACATTTATTTTTCTTCAAAGAATGTTTTCCATTTTCAAATATGTTTTACATTTTTGGCCTTTTATAGAATTATTATACAGGGGCTATTATGACTTCTTAGTGTTTAATAAAATCATCTTCCTTTCTCTCATTTAAAAATCATATATACAAATTTTCTCTCTGCGAGTGTTATCTTTTTCTCTCGTGTTGTACTCTGTTATAAGGTTGTTATGAATGTATATTGAGAAAAAAGTATATTAGCCAGTTTACATACTCAAATCAAAGTCAAAGTCAGCTATTCAGTGTAATTTAAAACTTTTATAGTTGGATGCTTCTAATTTTTAAAAATAATAAATATGAACTATTAGACTAGAATAGTGAAAAAACAGGATAGTCATCAACAAAGAGAACTCCTCTTTCTTGAGGAAAGAGTCCATTCCTCAACAAAGAGAACTCCTCTTTCTTGAGGAAACAGTCCATTCCTCACACTTCAATATCATGCAAAGAGAATATAGTTCATAAACACAAAAAAATATTTATCTGATTTTAAGTTTTGTTCAAGGTTGCAATATATAAATTAATTAGAAAATTTTGTGAGACAAAGCTAGCATACCATATAAGACAAAGGAAATTTATGTTTATTGCCGGTGATTTTTTGCATATGAAAATATTATTCCTCCTATATCTCATGTAAGTCAACAAATATTTAAATTTTTCCATTATAAACATCAATTTTATTTCAGTGGATTCACTCAAAAAATTTCTAAGTCAATCTAAATAATGCAAAAAAATATTAAAAATTGGACAAGTATAGCACGTGATCCCTTAGTCTAGGATAAACAAACAGTTTTTATAGCTTTATTGCTCTTTGCCGTGAATGAAATTTAATGATTTTTTTTTATAAATTGCACCTTTTAAATAGAAACTGTACTGTAATTTGGTGACAGAAATTTTGAAAAAAATGATCTCATCTCATCATCACATAACGTTCTATTTTTAGGTATAGTTTCATTTCGATCCGTCAAACGGTATGGTTTGTATCGCTCTCACAAGCTTTGAGATTGAGATTGAATTATAAGTTAAAATTTTTATATTTCATTGAAAAAAAAAATATTTCCCATTGTTTTAATTTCCCATCTGAATATATTTTTCGTTTATTGCATTTGTAACCTCAAAGTTAATGCCAAAATTTCAAAAGTCTAAAACAGCAGTTTAGGAGAAAAAAATGTTTTCTGAAAACAGGTTTTTGGCAAAAAAAAGTGACTTTTCCATCATGCAAAATTCCTCACAAACAATAGGGATCATCTACACTATGAAGCCATTTTTGTGTAAAATATCAACTTGATCCATCAAAGTTGCGTGGTAACAAGCAATGCTAACATATTCACTCACTCACTCACCCACCCATGGGTGGTATAAATAGTACTATAACAGTATTAATTGTACTAGGTATAAATAGTAGGTGGTATACTTATACATAAATGCTTATTTTGGTATATCACACAGCAAAAACATATAGTATCCTTGGTATTACCACAGCAGTAATAACACTTTTGTAAAGACAAAGGAAAAAATGAAACAATTTTTTTCAGGAGAACAGGGCTTTTGTTCCCATAGCCATTGGATCACATTCATGACCGTCTGAAACATTACATGGCCAGTGGACCTGTTGCAGTAATGCTGTTTATCTGACCACCTTCTACATTGAAGAATTAAGTCAAAGTTTTCGTTTGGAGACTTCAAAATATTCTTATTTGTTTGATAAATGTCAGAAACATTCATCAAAAAATATCACCGAGAAATTAGCTTAAAACTAATATCCGTTTTGTAATAGACACAGAGTACATTCTTTATACTACAATATTACCCAGAGACAATATCATTCGTAAACACATGAAAATATATATCCGATATTAAGTTTTGTTCAAGGGTGCAACATATAGATTATTAGAGTATTTTGTTAGACAAATCCATCATACCACGGAAAGCATAGATATTATAAGTTTGATTGGCGTAAATTTTTTAAATGTAAAATGTTACTCTTCTTACGTCTCATATTAGGTCATTAAATCATTTCAAATTATTTCATTAAACCTTTAAACATCAATTTTATTTCAATCTTTCTAAGTCAATGTAAAAATTTAAATAAATGTAAACACATCCGACAAGTAGCAGGTGATCCATTAGTCCAGGATGAATATTCGGTTATTATAGTTTTATTGCATTTTGCATTATTGAAAGGTCATGAATTTTTTTTTTATAAATTGCTAATTATTATTATCATTATTATTACAAAGTACTAATTCTTATTGTTAGCCACCTGTCATCTGTTTTTTAACAATAAAAAGATGACCATAAATTAATTAATATGTTTAACAATAATTATCTTGTTGCCTATCGTATATCTTGTTACAAGTAATTATCAACCCGGTACAAGCTCCACATCATTTCCAAATTCACTTCTTTGTTTTTTTTTTAATCTTAGATCGATTTCCATAGTTATGTGAGTACTTTTATTTGTTTTCTTATATTCTATTATACATATAGACATGAAAACACATCAAAATTCTGATATTTAGTAACTGAAATAGCATTTTCAAGGTTAGCATCAGTTGGTATATATTATAAACAATTATTTTTGCCAACATTTCTTTACATCGTTCATCAGATAAACATAGAAATATCTTCTTTTCCATCTAATTTAATTAACACACGTCCGATAAAAGACTTTTCAAACCTTTTATTCCACATTCAACTCATGTTGGTTAATAGTTTTTATTAGGATTTACAATCACATCAACAATGACAAGACTATTTCTACGACTAATTATAGCTTTAAAAGTAGATTTGGTAGTACTCACATTAGCGCCAGTCATGTTTTTCTCACAACAGATGTATCATTAGCTACTTGGCTAATTGTCTCTCCTTGATTAACTGGACTACAGAAACTATAGGTTGCCATTTTAATAGTTCTAGTTTTTGTTTCAATGTGCCAAATACTTTATTTAAATCACAGAATCAAGAAGAATATCCTTTTCAAAATCGAAAAGGTCACAGTTACTCTCCACCATATTCGCTGGGAGGAGTGTATCCCACTATTTAGGATTCAGTACCCCACTAGTACACCCCTGTAAATATGCCACCGCATGTGGACCCAGGCAAAATAACGGCTCTAAAATACCTAAACAAAACATAGCAGTGAAGAACAAGAAAACTAGAAAACAAACTCCACGAAACTTAGTTCTCCAGTATTGGACTAACCAATACTCTAACTAAGTTCCAGTACGGAACAACCCTCTCCAGTATTGTTTAAACAAAATCGGGCAGGCGAGTGTGTGTTTTAAATTCCATTTATTCAGTATGTTCCCTATTTATATTACACATATTATACTACTCGTAACTTTTACAATACTAGAACAGATGTAATTACATTTACTTTTCTATCTAATAATGTTTACACCTTACTATACACCTAATTTAATTTTCAATCTTATAAAATTGACAATTTCAGATTACTATAATATATCTAGTCACAATTTTCTTTATCAAAACATATTTAATTAAATTGACAATTCTCTAATATATCTAATTACATTTGAGATTCTATATTTTTCCAATTATTTATCTAAGGATATCATATCTAATTACACTTTCGTTCTATAGTTTATCTAATTGCACTAGTTTCGTTTACCATTACGACACTTAATATTTATTTATATTAATTACAATATTATTGCAGTTTGCTGACAAATTTATTTTATAAGTATTTAATTTCAATTACAACAACTTTTTACTTTATTATAAGTAAAGTATAGTGATCGTGAAAAAATTCGATCTCGAGATTTTGACGGAATTACATGTTTTGAGGTCCCAGAAGTCGTTTTATGAGGTTTTTACGATGATGTCTGTGTGTGTGTGGGTGGGTGGGTGGGTGAGTGTGTTAGCATTGCTTGTTACCACGCTACGGTCCAGAATCTTTGATGGATTAAGTTGATATTTTACACAAAAATGGGCCTCATAAAGACGAAGATCACTATTGTTTGGGAAGAATTATGCATCATGGGAAAGTCACTTTTTTTGCTAAAAACCGTTTTTTTTTAAAACATTTATTTCTCCTAAACTGGTAATCCTACAGTTTTGAAATTTTGACATTATCTTTGAGGTTACAAATGGAACAAACGAAAAATATATTCAGAATTTTAAAACAACAGGAAATATTTTTTTTTCAATAAAATGTACAAATTTTGACTTATAATTCAATCTCAAACCTTGTGAGAGCGATACAAGCCATACTGTTTGACGGACAAGAATGAAACTATGCCTATAAATAGAACATTATGTATAGAATGAGCAGAGATATTTTTTTTCAAAATTACATTCGCTAATGGGGCGTTACAGTACGATTTCTGTTTTCAGAAAATGTTTTTTTGACGCTAAACGGCTCGTTAAAAAATAATGAAAATTTGACCAAAAATGGAACAAAAAATTAGCAATTCATAAAAAAAAATTCATGAAGTTTCAATTACGGGAAAGAGCAATAACGATATAAAAACTCTTTGTTTACCCTAGACTAAGAGATCACCTGCTATACTTGTCGAATTTTTTGTATTTTTTTACATTGTTTACATTGACTTAGAAATTTTTTGAGCGAATCCACTGAGATAAAATTGATGTTTCTAATGGAAAAATGAAAATATATTATTGACTTATAAGAGCTGTAAGAGGAATAATATTGTGCAGGTAAATGATAACACACATTAAAAAAAAAATTCGTATATATGTTATTTGACAAAGGGGAAGGAAAATGATCTTATTAAATACTAAGAAGCCATAAAATTCCCAGTATAATAATGCTGTTAAAAACCAAAAATGTAAAAGATAATTCAAAATATAAATCTTTCGTTTAGAGATTAATAACTGTAATTATCGTACATCTTTAATTAACAAATCACATTAAAACAACATTTTCTTCGCAGTTTATGATGTTTTTCAGAGAAAAAAAGGGTATTTTCCTGTTTCAAATTTTAAAATTTTACATTAATATTCAATGTAGAAGGATGTCAAGTAAACGATGTAAAAAATCTACTGGCTATTTGAACAATAGCCATGTTCTCTTGTAGGATACTATTTCGTTTCAAGAAATGTTCACATTGGTTTTTCAAAAATGTTATTACTGCTGTAGTTATACTAATGAAATTATTTGCAAATAATAAATTATTTGTGATGTACAAAAATAAGCTTATAAATTGATATGTCCTTCAATCACTATCTGTACTACCTCACGAATGTAATGCTAATAATTATATCCCATTTAGATATTTATGTTATGCTTAAATGATACGTTATGTTTTATATACTCAAGAAATTTGACATTGAGTTACTTATAGTAAAGTAGAGTGTAGGCCACTCCAGATTTTTTCACAGGGGTTTCTGTGAAATAAAAGTTTTTCGAAGTTTATTAGTTCTATAAATTGTTTGAAATAATTGAAATTGTTACTGTTACTTGTAATTACACTTTTAGTTGGCGATTATTCATTTCCAGATCCTTGTCTTCCGTGGAAAAGCATTGGGCAGATAAATAATACCTGGTCCCAACTCTGTGACCTTGTATTATAGGAAGGACACTTGTCGTTGTCAATAACATAAAATCTCTTAAGATAGACTTTAGTTCAACCACATCTGAAAGGACATGTGTTATTTTGTATGTAATACCTACATTGCACTATTTTTCCTAGACTGTACAGTAGGGAAGAATGTTTTAGTATAAGTCCTTTTGCAGATGATGGCCATTGTTGCAATGATACTCCATTAAAATATTTTAACGTGCCTTCTAGGAGCAGCTATGAAAGAAATGGGAAGGTCCGACTGAGAAGCTGTTTGGATAAGAGGTCTCTCGCTCCCCTCTAACCCAGCATGGGCTTTGATCCAAGAAAAGGCAATATTACAGTCAATATAGAAACTCTACAATCTGTTTTGACGATTATAATCCTGGGCGGGAAGCTCATAGAGTTTACTTCTGTTGTTCGTAGAACCCAATCAACCTCTTTGGATATGGCCAGTTGTTCCGCCTGATTGTTACTGCATTTGTCATCTAGTCGATAAAGCTCTTCCGCAAGTATGATTCTGTAGACAACAAATCAAAAGCACAGCCCACCCAATTTTCCGAGCGACTGTCATCTGTGTAGATTTCTACCTTGCCTACCATTAATTGTCTACTACTATTAACCTACAAGCTGCAAGCTTGTAAACGTTGCTCTAGGGCTAGTATTGTTGGTTTCATCGCAATATTTCTTCCAAGATTCCTTATTCACGATTAGTATCATATCTTTTATTCTTCTTTACTTGATAGTACTCTTGTTTACGATGATTTCTTATGAGGTACATCTCCATATGTTCTCTGGAATTTTCGTCTTTTCTTGTACACTTTTAGTCTGATTTGAGTTAAATCATAACTCCAACAAAGCACATACTTATGATTGTCTTGGACTTATCCTCTTTTTGGAATCCATAGTCGCATACATGCTGATAAAAATTGTTCACTAAACTCAATAATATCTTGGGAGCGAGTATATTCAGACAACTTAAGTCTGAATTAAACTCCAAGTTTTCAACACTATCTCTTAATACTTTTATAATGATTAGTTTATCACGGAACATGATCTCAGTAATATACAAGTCCAATATCTGCATTACAATCAAAATATAATCAGACTACTAAAAACTTCAAACTACTTTTAGTCGAAATTTCTGCAAAACACGGCTTCATTTGATTTCTCTACGTAAAGAAGTATATCTAACCTACTTTGAGGAGTTATTATGCCATGCTCTCTTACGGGTAGAAACATTGCTGTAGATTGCCAAATAATATGGAATACCAGTTACTGTATTTTTAATGTTCTATAGCTCTCTTGCACTAATATTAAATTGTATTTTCTTCCGAAAAAAACTTGATTTAGTTACAGATGGCTGCTCAACTTCTATCAAGTAAACATTGAATTACTTCTCATTATAAAATGCGCAGTTTGTGTGTCTGTATAGGAGTGCACATGTGTGTGTGAGTGAAAGTTTTTGTGTATGTGGATATGTGTATAATTTTCAAGTGTGTGTGTGTGTGTGTGTTTCATACACTAGAGAAACCGAATCCACACTTAGAAAAATTTCTGTCTATCGGTTTGTCCGCAAAATTTTATGTGCACATGTGTGTGTGAGTGAAAGTTTTTGTGTATGTGGATATGTGTATAATTTTCAAGTGTGTGTGTGTGTGTGTGTTTCATACACTAGAGAAACCGAATCCACACTTAGAAAAATTTCTGTCTATCGGTTTGTCCGCAAAATTTTATCACAAGTAAACTGAGCCACCATATGACATAGTGAGCTGAAACTTTTCAAGAAGATAAATGTGAATCGCTCTGCAGACAGGTGACAACTTATATAAATATATTTATGGGCAGAGGAATCGCAATAAACACTTGATGCAATCATTGAAGTTTAAACCATGATCGAAAAAGGAAAACAATAGAAATAACATTCTGAGATCTATCGCTTCATGTATCAGGGAGCAAACAAAAGTAAAAACTAAGAAGGTAACATGAAAGTTATGCAGAGGGAAGGTGACAAAACCGCAAGAAAATTCAAGAAACAATATAAGAAAAAAATTCCCAATAAAATTAAACAATGCAAGATAAACAGTAAAAAAAGAAATAAATAATAATAAAAAATTAGAAAAAATACATATCTGTATGTATAAAATACAAAGTTTGTCTGTCTGTCCGCTAAAATAATAAAGTGGAGACATTTAGATACAAAGAAACATATGGATCTTAAATAACATTTTTCCAGGGAACTAACTACGGTATTTTGATTTTGATCAGGGTCCTTTTTTGGGATCTACTTCCCATAACCAAAACAACGGGGCATAATCTACCGCCTGGGCAATACCCGGAGAGATTACCTAGTAATTTCTAAATATGATAATTGATATATAATTTTTTTTTTATATTTTTATAATAGAACAAACAAGAATATAATAGGTACATGAATAAACGAAACAAGAATACAAGGAGGAAGAAAATAAATTAAACAAAACATTTTGTTTTGAGGCATTAGTGTTGTTATGTAACCATGAATATTAAATTTAAGTTTTAATCCAGTGGAGTTTAATTAATAACCAGTACCAACTCACCTTATTTTAAACTTAACATTTTTCTTATTCCCTTTTAAATATGTACTATAATATGATGATGAAAAAAGGAGCAGGGACAAAATCCTGGAGCCACAAATAAAGTCAGAGGCAGGCCATGTGGCTTGATTGTTTTATAGAGAATGAATGCTGGTAAATTCTTTCTTGTGAGAAAATACTTGTTTTCTATAACAAACTTAGCAACAGCCTTACAATTTATTATATAAATAAGATCAGGTTAGGTTGCAGTGACCTTCCCACAAGAGAACACACAAAGAATGTAATCTTTGGTTTTACCATTCTACATTGGGAGTCCTAAATTTTGCCCAACTCAAGTGTATTTAGAGTAGAGATCTTTAACGAGTTCCTGACATGATAGAGGCAGGAAGCGACGGTTTAATGCCTGTCTTAATCTCTCTGAGGAACGAGGTCTGATTGTTTTCATCTACCTCGTGAATAAGTCGATGATCAGGTTGAGTATGGAACCCCGGATCTACCTGTCCAGAGGCGAACAGGTAAGCCACTGAGCTACCCTTGCCCCTATAAATACGATTACTCTGTAATTCTTCTCTTTGAAATATAAAAACAAATATTTCACTCTTCCTGTACAATAAAACACTCGAATATTTTGATAATTGTCTTTACAAGAAATCTGAATTGTGACAAACACTCCACATATAGAAATAGAAACAACTAATAAGAGGAAATTACAGACAATTAGATGGCACTTGTTACCTTCAGTATTTAAACCTGAATTGCTGAATTAAATTTCCTGTGTGGTTACTATTCTGCAATAACATTTTTGCTTTTTTTTATTTTGCTCCAGTCATTGCAAACAGCATTCTATTTTTAGCCCTTATCATGGGAAGAATAATAATTAAGAACTCACTCAACACTAGAACTTTATCTGTACCAGTCTTGAGGAGATTATCTCAATAAGATATCCATATATTCAATTAGGTACTGAAGGAAATAAAGAAAGTAAATATGTGTTACCTTAATACATAGGATCTTATGGAATGTAATTTCTCAATACAGTCAAATTTAATTTATCTAACAGAAATAACTAAATGATTAGAGTGATTCTACTGCAGTATTAGTTAATATTAGAATAATTGTCCTGAAGTAGTAACACACCTCTTACTTCCATGACTTTCAATATGGCCAGTAATTCTGCTTAACTGTTGAGCAATTTCAATTATTGGTTCTTTTCTTGCATACTATACAACCCTTAAGATACAATAATCACTCTTATCTACATTTTATATAGTTATAATTACATAAAATAATCAGCTTTATATGAATATAATTCCTCATATATTTGTATGTCCATGAGTATAATAAATATCGTCGCTAAATTCGAAGTTTACTTACTACTATAGTAGCAGAAACTACAAAGCGTTAATATCACTATAAAAAGTATAAGTTCAAACCACCATTGACGAATCGATTAGATAGACGATTCTTCTGATGTCAAATATGGTAAATAAGAGCTTAAAGTCATTGATATTGTTATAGCAGTTTTAATATAAAGAGCAGCAGCGTAGATTTCTTGTGCTCTAGTGTCCTTGGCAGTCTATTGATCGCGAGGTAGCGGGCGATTTGCGGCAGGGCAGGCATCAGCAGCTCGACGAACTCTTCTTCCTTTATTAGAACCCTTTCACACCACTATCACTCTAAACAATATCACTTGTTTGTCCTCCATCATCAGAGTTGGAATCAAATGTTGATGTAGTTTTGTAGAAAAATTATTACTCCATGAATTCATTAGAAAGTACTTACATTCATGGATTAACAAATATCATATTCAAACATAACATTAAAAAAACATCACTGATTATAAATTCACCAAGAAGGAATTGAGAGGTACATAATAAACGATAGTAAAAGAATTTTAATGCTAGTAAAGGAATAAGAATAAGAATGTTTCCTCCGAGCTGCCATTCCTTCTGTCTTACATATATTTTTTTAATTACTGACATCTCAAGAAATCACTAAATTAAATTATAATCAAGACTAACCAATTTAAAATAAACATCAATGGGCAGTTTTAATTAGAGTGGTTTTCAAAATTCCTCTACTTCTATAAAACAAATGAAATGTATATCAAGTTTCGTATAGGTTTGGTTAGGTTGCAGTGGTCGTCCCACGAGAGAATACATATCTTAATAATAGGACACAATGAACATTCTACAATGGGAGTCCTAAATTTTTCCCAACACAAGTATATATAGAGTAGGAATTTTTAACGAGTTCCTGACATGATTTAGGCAGGGACCGACGGCTTAACGTCCTCTCCAAGGGACGACGTGCTCAGATTTTTTTCACCTCCAGCGTAAAGAAGTCGAGGGCCAGGGTGGGCTCGTACCCGGATCTACCTGTCCAGCGTCGAGCATATAAGCCACTGGACAGGTGGCTTATATGTTCGTCTAGTGCATATAAGCCTCCGCGGCCCCTAAGTTTCATGTAAATGAATATTTTAACGTAAGGATGAAAACAATTTGGAACAATTAAGATAAGGCGGAAAATAAAGAAAGACTCTGATTGGAAACTTTCATATCATTGGCAAACCGACTTCTTTTTTTTTTTTTTTAGTTATTGTTTTCTCAAATTTGAAAGAACAAAGTCTCAACTCAGTAGTTCACACGATTTCGAAAATCCTTAAAGACAATTATATTACTTATTTAATCAAAATTGATAATAATTATGGAGGCATAATTTACATTCTTAGAGCATAATTACATTATTATGACATGCATAAGAATTGTTTCATTACATGTAGATCATAATATGTTTTGCTTTACATATTACCTAATTTATTTTTTCCAACAGTCAACCGATCCATCTTCCATGATGTTCTAATGTCGGAAAGTATAACTGGGTTGCTATTTCGAACCAATTTAAGTTTACGTTAGTTAATTATTATAAATAGATAGTCCCGAATTTTATCTTAATCAAGTTAATTGAAATAACTATTTTTACTGAGCATCTGATATTGTAAATGTTTGGAACGACGATCGCCTTTTAATCCTCTTCGAAGGACAGAAGGACGTCCATTATTTCGATCTTCATAAGAAAAACCTTAGGACACTTGCTAGACTCCGATGCCAGATCATCAGTATTAGCAGGCTACCTCTAGACCACACCTAGTTACACACCTAAATTTACAGCCAGCTTATAATATCTAATTATTTTAGAAAGTATTGGAATAGTTAATATATAATTCTTTCTTCATAAGAAAAGTGATTACTTCATATAAAGATACTAATTCCCCAGGAAATATTTTTAAGCTCCTACCAATCATCCCTTTAGCATTTAAAAAAGTGAGAACTCTGAATTGATAAAAATAATTAATACTTGTACATTTAGTACGAATACTAAAATATTCAGTAATATCTGATTAAGAGTATTAATTAACCTGAACATAAAACATACCGGCAACTTTTTCAAACCTAAACTACAAACTTCATACTGCAAGTGCTGTGAAGTTAAGTTTACTTCTTTCATACAGAGCAGTAACTCTTCATTAAAAAAAAAAACACTAATATTCAACAATTCAATATTTGCACTGATTTAAAACAATTTACTGAATACACTGACAACACCACCACATACGTAGGTGGTGAGTGAGTATCCAAAAATTAACTGACTGTCCTACAGTGTTTGAAAAAAAAATGATTTTCATACATAATTAATCCTTGCCTGGTAGAAGAACTAAAACGTCTTTGTGAAATATAGAACTTCGGAAAAGGTACTCATTTCTACATTACGCCAAACATCAACAATATTTTCCAGGCGTTATAATGATTATAAAACAAAAGAAAATTTCCATATAATATTATCACGATAAATATCACCAACATAACATTAAAAAATATCTGGAGTGACCTACATTCAACTTTACTATAAGTAAACTTAATATCAAACTTCTTGGGATGTATATATATATATATATATATATATATATATATATATATATATTTGACTCATTTAAACATAATATAAACGTCTAAATGGGAGATGTTTATTAGTCTTTCATTCCTGAGGTAGAACAGATAGTGATTGATCCACTTATGAATATAAAAGCCTTTTTTATATGTCACACAATTAATGGATATACAATCATTGGTATAACTACACCAGTAATAACATTATTAAAAGCACAAGTGAAAATTTCCTTATACGAAATAAACTCCTACAAGAGAGCATGGCTTTTGCTCCAATAGCCCGTCGATCTCCTACATAGTTTATCTGACCTTGTAGAGTTTCTTCATGATCACTATACTTTACTTATAGTAAAGTAAAAAAAATCTGGAGTGGCCTACACTCTACTTTACTATAAGTAACTTAATGTCAAATTTCTTGAGTATATAAAACATAACGTCTCATTTAAGCATAACGTAAACATCTAAATGGGATATAATTATTAGCCTGTCATTCCTGAGGTAGTACAGATAGTGATTGAAGGACATATCAATTTATAAGCTTATTTTTGTACATCACAATAATTTATTATTTGCAAATAATTTCATTAGTATAACTACAGCAGTAATAAACATTTTGAAAAACCAATGTGAACATTTCTTGAAACGAAATATTATCCTACAAGGAGAACATGGCTATTGTTCAAATAGCCAGTAGATTTCTTACATCGTTTACTTGACATCCTTCTACATTGAATATTAATGTAAAATTTTCAAATTTGAAACAGTAAAATACTCTTTTTTTCTCTGAAAAACTTCTTAAACAGCGAAGAAAATGTTGTTTTAAGGTGATTTGTTAATTAAAGATGTACGATAATTACAGTTATTAATCTCTAAACGAAAGATTAATATTTTAATTATCTTTTACATTTCTGGTTTTTAACAGAATTATTATACTGGGAATTTTATGGCTTCTTAGTATTTAATAAGATCATTTTCCTTCCCCTTTGTCAAATAACATATATACGAATTTTTTTTTAATGAGTGTTATCATTTACCTGCACAATATTATTCCTCTTACATCTCTTATAAGTCAATAATATATTTTCATTTTTCCATTAGAAACATCAAGTTTATCTCAGTGGATTCGCTCAAAAAATTTCTAAGTCAATGTAAACAATGTAAAAAAATACAAAAAATTCGAAAAGTATAGCAGGTGATCTCTTAGTCTAGAATAAACAAAGAGTTTTTATATCGTTATGCTCTTTCCCGTAATTAAAACTTCATGATCTTTTTTTTGTGAATTGCTAATTTTTTGTTTCAATTTTTGGTCAAATTTTCATTATTTTTTAACGAGCCGTTTAGCGTCAAAAAATCATTTTCTGAAAACACAAATCGTACTGTAACGCCCCTTTAGCGAAAGTAATTTCAAAAAAAAATATCTCAACTCATTCGCCATATAATGTTCTATTTGTAGGCATAGTTTCATTTTGATCCGTCAAACAGTATGGCTTGTATCGCTCTCACAAGGTTTGAGATTGAATTATAAGTCAAAATTTTTACATTTTATTGAAAAAAAAAATATTTCCTGTTGTCTTAAAATTCTGAATATATTTTTCGTTTGTTGCATTTGTAACTTCAAAGATAATGTCAAAATTTCAAAACTCTAGGGTTATCAGTTTAGGAGAAATAAATGTTTTAAAAAAACGGTTTTTGGCAAAAAAAGTGACTTTCCCATCATGCATAATTCTTCCCAAACAATAGGAATCTTCGACTAAATGGGGCCCATTTTTGTGTAAAATATGAACTTGATCCATCAAAGATTCTGGACCGTAGCGTGGTAACAAGCAATGCTAACACACGCACCCACCCACCCACCCACGCACACACAGACATCATCGTAAAAACGTCATAAAACGACTTCTGGGACCTCAAAACATGTAATTCCGTCAAAATCTCGAGATCGAATTTTTTCACGATCACTATACTTTACTTATAGTAAAGTAATATAAGGGCTCGTGAGAGATTACATTTTTATGAGAGACTATCAAACATACCCGTCTTTGGCAGAATCAAAAATTCTATTATACTTGGTATTCCAAAATATCAATTATAGTATTGTACTAATACTATAATTAGAAATTATAGAATAGTAGAAAATACCATTATTAGTACAGTGTTAAACAAATGCCTCTGTACACACCACATTAGCTGTCTGTCCTTCAGGTTCATGGAATAACAATCAGTTGAAACGTCTGACTATTGAGCAAGTAAACTACAGTTGACCATGTGAGAAAAACTTGGTTTCGCTAACTTGAATTCCTGCATTAGATAAAGTCTCCCTTTGCGACTTAGTTAACGTCATTGCGAAATAGACTCTGACGGGACTTTGCAATCATTTCAACGGAAACAGACAGTGGCTCGGAATCAATGGTATGCGTGGTATACACACAGACCCCAATACCACATCCAGTCATTATGTCTGCCTTATGGCATATCTGTGTAGAGCACGAACTCAGAGTCGTGTCCCGTTGCACAGTTTTTGGGGCACTCATGTTTCGTAACATGAAATTTGTTACTGCTATAAATTGCAGCATCATTGGTGCACCTACTTACTCATAAGCAGGCAGTCCAGGAGAAATAGATTCAAAGTCAAGAAATTCAATTAGATAATGAACTGCCTCTTCATCACTAATGAAGTCTCTTTACTGACTAGTAAGTTCCTTCCTCGGTATGATATAGCGTAAGAACTGGTTTGTTGATTTTTCCTGCCTGTCATATTAAGAGTTGAGAATTGCTCGTTTACAAAACTATTTATTCGTAATAGATAGTACATCCTCAACTCTGGGAAACACCTTTTCAAAGATGTTACATACGCAATATATTCATATGCTCCAATAAAATTACAATCAACTAACAATACCTACTTGCCACACCTGTGTATTTTCAAAATAAACTTGTCTTTGAAGTTAGGAAAATACGCTTAAAGCCCTATAACTTCGTTTCTGTACTAAATTATGAATCTATTTAGAGCCCGTATTTTAAGTTAGGCATACACAAATCCAGTGTCAATGTTTCAGCTCACCATGTCTTATGGTGGCTGAGTTTACTTGTGACAAACGTTTTTGCTTTAAACGTCCATAACTTCACTTCTCCGTTGAATTTCCAATAAATTCAAAGCCTATATTTTAAGTTGGACCTACACAAATCTACTGTAAAAGTTTCAGCTTTATATGTCTTATGGTAACCGAGTTTACTTGTGACAAAGTTTTGCGGACAAACAGACAAACCGACAGAAATTTTTCTAAGGGTGGATTCGGTTTTTCCAATGTATGAAACGTAAAGAAAACTTGAAATGAGTCAGTCTAAGCAATGTACAGACAAAATCATTATTTTATTTATATAGATTACATCATAGTTTTAGGATCGTTGAAAAACTATGAAGATTCGACCAAAAATGGAACAAAAAATTAGCAATTACAAAATAAAAATTCATGAAATTTCAATCATGGTAAAGAGCAATAAAGCTATAAAAACTGTTTGTTTATCCTAGACTAAGGGATACACTTGCTATACTTGTCGAATTTTTTGATTCTTTTTTGATATTTGTCATTTTGATATTTTTGATATTTTTTTTACATTGTTTACATTGACTTAGAAATTGTTTGAGTAAATTCACCGAAATAATACATATAATGTTTGGAGGTATAATGAAAATTTTGAAATGATTTAACGACTTATATGTTATGCAAGAAGAATAAAATTCTTGTGTAAAAAATCAACGACAATAGAGCATATCAAACATGTAATTTCTGATTCTTTTCATGGTTTGATGGGTTTGTCTAACAAAATGTTCTAATCGATCTATATATTGCACCATTCTACAAAGCTTAATATCAGATGCTGATTTTTTTTTATGTTTATGAATGACATTATTTTTGGGTAATACTGAAGTTTGTGGAATAAACTTTTTCGTCCTATAGAAGAGCTTCTATGTTTTCGACTAATACCCAGTTTTTTCACTATTCTAGTCTAGTAGTTCATACCATTATTTTTAAAAATTTCAAGCTTCCAGCTTTTAAATTTAAAATTATACAGAAAAGTGGGCTTTGAACTTGATTTAAGAATGCAAAAGTTGCTAATTACCAATATATTTTTTCTCAATACATTTACAGCAAACTTATAACGGAGTACATCACGTGGGAAAAAATAGCATTCGCTCAGAGTAAATTAGTTTTTTATCATTATTGAATAAGGGAAAGAAAAGTGAGTTTTTAAAAAATTCTAGCATTCCATAAAATTCCTAATATATTAATTTGATAAAAGACCAAAAATGTAGAAGATTATTTAGAATTGAAAAAAATTCTTTTAAAAATAATAAATGAAATTATCCGGCATCTTAAATTAAAAATTATCTTAAAGGGACAATTTTTCTTACATGGTTTTGACAATAGATTTGATTGCTTTAAAGGCGAGCTTTTGACTTGGTTAGTACATTTTATAAGTAGGCTCCTCACAGGTGGGATTTTATAGTAAGGGAGCAGTGTTAATTTTTAATATATGTTTTTGCACTTCATATTGTTCCTTATAATATCGTTTAATGCTCTTTCTTCATCTTGTGCTGTTCTAAATACTGATTTTTATAATAAACGTTATGTGTTATTATTTATATATCCTCATTAATTTGTTTTTCTTTTCTTAAATGAAAAAATTAGCAAAATGCGATCCAAATTGTCATTAGAATAAACGTTTTCAACAAATGTTTTTTTTTTCTATTAATGTTTGAGCTGAATATTTCCCATTTTGATGCGATGTTGTATGTTTTGTGCATTAAGGTTCTAATTGCTCCATCTATGAAGCGTTGAGGGTATTCGCTCCGACATTAAGTTAGGAGGTTATAATCGCCTGTATACATACACAGGCAAATTACCTGGTCTACATATGGGATGTACCGATGACTGATTACGAAGGAAGCCTACACAACAGTCATAGACGAAGTAATCCCTACCCTCTCTGAGATTAGACAAGATATTATGATGTCCGTCAACAAGGAATTTGTAGCACATGGGGAAATAGTATAGAAAGAAACGCCAGTAGACATATACGTTAGACATTGTTTGGCTTCAAGAGAATATTAAGCTGCTGGCACACTAATACAGTATACAGCTGTACAGGAGAGCTGGAACGGCAGTGAGTACTAGGAATGGGATCATACGGGAAACTGATCTCTAGGAGCAATGAGTGTATGACAGTGGGCCAAATTGATCTGCACTTTTGTCTAATGCTGTCACTGTTAGGGGATTATACTTATGGGATAAATACTTAACATTAATAATAGGCATAGCCATTTCAGCCCCTTGATGGAATCATCCCCACCCTTAACGAGAAATAATGAATCCTAATGGGCGATCAACGCACACGCCATATTGCAAGGGGTCCACGGGAAATCGAACATTGACTAATTGAGAAGTAGTTAGAAAAATAAAAACACTGAATCAGAATACGATACCTCCCTCATTGTTTACTTAAGACTATGCTATTAACCCAGGGTTGTTTACTCTTACCAGGGTGCAGCACCAGTTATACAGAAAGTCGCTCTTCACCATGAAAAGTATGCATTAATTTTAAGAGTTAACGGCAGACATACGTCTTGACGTAAGGAAAAAAGATTTAAACTTTGGTGGGAGAGTCACAATATCATCAATCAGTGTCAAAGCAGTATTGGTCTTCAGCAGTAGACACCAGACATCATGCTAGACTTAAAACTTAATAATGTGTTAATATAAAGCGTTATATTTAGTGATTAAAATTGCGTGGAATCTGCAATTCCTGAATTATTTGAGTTAATCACGCTAATTAATATCTGACCGGTATAATATATTGTATGGAGCATTATTAGTAATAGTATTATTTGAAATTGTCTATAAATCAGTCCAAATACTTTATTACTGTAACATATACTAGATCGTAAATTAATTATTTCGCAGCTTTGAGGAAAATACAGAGAGAGTAGTTAATTGAATAGTATGATCTTATTTTCAATTTCTCCATCTTAACTCATGCCAAGACCTAATTAATATATTGTAATTAAATCTTTAATAAAGAACCTACATCAAACTTGAGAAGTATTAACAGCGGTAAACATTTATAAATATTTACACTATACGCGTGTTTGATTAACATTCTGGATGAAACGAACCAAACACTGTAATTTTCAAACATCCTTGTAATATACATTCAGGTAACTCCTTGAAAGTTCATTTTTTGCAATGTTTCGTTCTTCTGCTCCAATAATATTTTATTATCTTGTAGACACACTTTCGTATAAATGATTCAAATACTAAGATGTTTAAAACCTCCTTAGTCTTAACGAAAGAACTTTATGGAATAATGATATCTCCAGATAGTATCAAAAACTTCCCTTATAAACAAACCTTATAGAATAGCCACACTTCCAGGTACTTTTAAATAGTGTTAAAAGTACTCAGATATATGGTAAGCTAGATACACTTGCGGAACATAAATACGACTCCTGACAACGTCTTGGAATATCCTGGAAAGAAAAAATCAAAACCAGACTATAGTTTGAAATGGATGTTTGGCAACACCCGGTAATATATGAAATAGAGGTCCAGCTACACTCGGCAATACCTTGAAACAGAAGAATGGTTTAACTGGTTAGTTTCTGCTTCCCAATTCCTCGTAAGTATAGTTATACATATTTCTTCCACATATATCCCTCTATATTATGAATTGTATTAGGAAATGTAATCTTAACCCCACTTTTCCATCCCCTATGAAAACAGGGGTTGGTATTTAACAACACTTCTAACTTTGTTTATGACTCGTGTTTCTCCGGACTCTAATCTTACACATCCTAGTGGTAGTTTAATGATGCCTGGTTCACACACCAGATGTTTCTTCTTGCTACATTTACTCGCACACCTCCTCCTCCTTCAATATGACACGTTCCACCAATCCCGTGCTTCTATCACCCTCACTCCTTAAACATTAATCCCACCCCTCTCAACCCTTCTCCAGACATCCTTCCCCCTTCATGGATGTGTAAAGACCAATCAGAGGTGAGTTAAACACAGTCTTACCCGAGACAAACACGCAGCAAACATTTATCTGTTCCTCGCCACTTTATGACAAATTTTCTCAAGTTCTTCTCTCTCCCAAACACAGAAGTAAATAAATATTTTATCTCCTGTTCAATATAGGCATTCAACGATTTTTGCTAATAACTTAAAAACACTGGCAAAATTAAAGCAGTAAATCTGGAGATGGATAATGTAATTTGAATAACATATGAAAAATACACACGTCTTGAATTCACACATATGAATTGTCATAGGGCCTCTATCGGTCAAGGCACAACCATCCTATTGTTACTATCCATTGGATGATCCATATTACCAAGAACGCCAACGGTAGGGTGTTAAATATCCAATTCATAATCACGACCAATTTGCTTCTCTTTGCTGATCATGAGTATTCAACATGACTATGACCGTTGGTCATATTTTACTTCTTAATTTCTTTGTTTACCTTTTTTGTTACTCGTTTGTCTTGGCTACCCTATTGTTCCTTTTCTTGCTAATACCTTTATCGACCACTCAACTATCATATTCAAGTACCTCACCAAGAATAAAGAATAGGGTATTAATACTCTAGGGCCTTATTATTACATGTTGTCTGAGAGTAAGTGAAATCAAATAAAAAAAAAAAAGAAAAACAGATTACTTAATTTGGTTTAAGGTAGTATGGAAATTAGCAGCAGACACTATGCTATCCCTATTAAATTACAACTAGTCTTAATGTGTTTAACATTTCAAATACAATTACATCCAATTTAAAAAGACTTGGGCTATTGTTGATTTAACTCTTACAACCGCTCTTTATGAATGTGCTTTAATAATTATTCATTTTCTTTCAGAAGACATAAATACCTATTTTTTTTGCTTCCTCTCAGTAAATTGAATAATTTTTAAAAACATGAATGAACAAAGAACTTTTTTTACCTCCTTTTCTGATAGATTAAGTGTAAATTTAATCCCCTATTTTTCATTTGTGGGAGTTACTTAAGTATCTATATACACACTTTTACGATGAAAAATTGATCAGAAACGGACAAATAAAGTTTAATTAATAAATTATTTTAAGTTCAATAGATAAATTAAAAACGAATACTTACAGTCTTTAATTTTCGGTTTAAACCGTCATCAAGATTGAAAAGACAGGAAATAAAGCGCACTGGTGTAGAAAAGGTTGGAAACCAACAATATTGCCGTATGCACGACCGGTCACAGGGAATAAGGTAGAAAACAAACAATTTAAAAATATCTAGAGTGGCCTACACTCAACTTTACTGCAAGTAAACATAATATCAAACTTCGAAACACCTTGAAGAATTAGCTTAAAATTAGTACTCCTTCTGTAAATTAGAACGAAAGAATCCATTCCTCATACTTCAATATTACCCACAGATAATATGATTCATAAACACAAGAAGCTCTACATCTATAAATAAATAGATGTAATAAATAGATTTAAATAAATATATAAATGTAAAGAAATCCAAGTATGGCAGATGATCCATTAGTCCAGAATGAATATTCAGATTTTATAACTTTATTGCTCTTTGCAGTAATTGAAATATGATTTTTTTTTACTTTACTATAAGTAAAGTGTAGTGAACATGAAAAAATTAGATCACGAGATTTTGATGGAAACACATGATTTGAGCTCCCAGAAGTCGTTTTATGAAGTTTTTTCGATGATGTATGTATGTATGTGGTTGAGTGGGAGGTGAGTACGAGTATGTATGAAAGTTTGTGGACACACGACGGTCCAGAATCTTCATTCTTGATGCATAAATCTTATTTTTGATGCATAAAGTTGATATTTTACAGAAAAATAGGCCTCATACTGTAGATGAGCCCTATTGTTTGGGAGCAAGTATCCATGATGGAAAAGTCACATTTTTTGCCAAAAACCTGTTTTTATATAATACTTTTTTTCTCCTAAACTACTAATTCTAGAGTCTTGAAATTTTGGCATTATCTTTGAGGCTACAAAAGCAATAAATGAAAAATAACCTCAGATTTTTAAAACAACAGGAAATATTTTTTCTTCCAATTAAATCTAAAAATGTTGACTTATAATTCAATTTGAAAGCTTATGAGTGCCATACCAATGATACAAGCCATACCGTTTAACGGATCAAAATGAAACTATACCTAAAAATAGAAAATTCTGTGGAAGATGAGTTGACTGACTATGTAGGCTTAACTACCACAAGATCATGAGAACTCGGTCGACCCTCTCCGAAGAGGGAAATACCCGTTACCCCGGGAAGAAGGCTTGCAATGATAGTTTATTTGACCCATCAGGGCCTCATTATGGGGAGTCTTTAGTACCATAGTGAACGACTCATAGAGATATTGCAAATCTCTCCTTGCCTAAACGCCACCTGGTCCGTGTTTATAAGTGCTTGAGAGCCTTTAAGGTCTCCCTGTTCGTAAACTAAAGAGTTCGAGAGAGGGGTGGAACTAATCGTCCCTACTCTGAGATCCTATCAAAAGCCAAAGCGTCTATAAAGCAAGTACCAGCTGTCCAGTCCATTCAGCTGAGTTCATGGTCTACTAGGGGTTTGGGGTCTCTAGCTTACCGGTATGCTAAGCAGGCATCCGACTAAGAAATTACTGCTTCTCACACAGCGACCACAAGGATCTACCCATCTTGGATGAGAACCAACAGCCACAAGGAGTCCGACCTCTGAAGCGGGCTGGAGAGTAAACCCTCCAGTAGCCCCCACCGCCCGTAGTACCGACTTGTTTTAAGAATTTCGGACTAAACTCTGGATCAATGGTCCTACCGAACCTGCTCAGTTGCAGGTAAGGCAAGTGGCCTTTGTAGTCCCTAGTTCAATGAACCTGTGGAAATAAAGCCTATTGTAGGTCTGCATGGCCCTACTGGGGGAATGAAGGATAAATTGAGATAGATAATTTTGTTCAAAATTACATTCACAAAAGGGGCGTTATAGTACATTCTCTGTTTTCAGAAAACGTAAATTTGCTTTAGCGCCATTTTGACGGTAAGTAGCTTATTAAAAACCAATGAAATTTTTCAAAAAATAATTGTTCAGAAAATCAGCAATTTACAAAAAAAATTATGAAATTTCAATTACGACAAAGAACAATAAAACTATAAAAATTGAATATTGAACTTGGATTAATGGTTTACTTGTTATAATCTTTTTTTTTTTACATTTATTTACATTGTTTCCATTGACACAGAATTTATTTGAGTTAATCCAATGAAATAAAAATGATGTTTAGAGGTTTAATGAAGAATTCTTAAATAATTTAACAACTTAATATGCGATACAAAATAATAAAACTCTTAGATGTAAACATTCAACGCCAATAAATATATAATTTCTGATGCTCTCCATGGTGTGACGGATTTGTCTAACAAAAGATCTAATAAATCTGTATGTTGCATTCATGAACAAAACTTAATATCATGAAAATATTTTTTTGTTTTAGAATCATATTTACTTTGGGCAATATTGAAGGGTGAGGAATGGACTCTTTCGTCTTATGTTGTTGACAAATATCAATTTTTTTACTATTCTAGTCTAATAGTCCAGATCTATTATTCTCAAAATTTCAAGCTTCCAGCTACAGAAGTTTTCAATTATACTGAAAAGCCGGCTTTGAAATTTATTTCAGCATGCAAAACTGGCTAATACTAATATATTATTTCTTAATATTCATTTAAAGCAACCTTATAACAGAGTACAACACACAAGAAAAATATAACATTCGCTCAGAGTAAATTGAATTCTTGACAAAGGAAAAGAAAAGTGATTTTTTAAAAAACACAAGAATGCCATAAAATTCTCAGTATAATAATTTTATAAAAGACCAAAACTGTAAAACATAATTTAAAATTGAAAACGCTCTTTGAAAAATAATAAATGAAATTATCCCACATCATAAAATTAAAATTTAAACGACATTTTTTCTTACATCATTCTGACATTTTTCAGACAAAATAGGAATATTTGCAAGTTTTTAATTAAATCAACTTTGCATTAAATCTTCAATGTAGAAGTAGGTAAGTAGGTCTGATAAACTGATGGCCATAAATGAGATCCACTGGTTATTGGAACAAAAGCCATGTTCTCCTGTAAGAAATTATTTCGTAACACGAAATCTACACTTTCGATTTTCAAAAATGTTATTACTGCTACAGTTATACTGATGATATATATACCAATGGTGTGATATACAAAAATAAGCGCATATATATATAAACAGGGTGTCCCAAAAAAATGTATACACACTTTAAATTATTGTAATTTAGATGTTTATTGTAATTTTTTTTAACCATGTAAACTAATTAATAAACATTATTTTATTGTTTTGCCACCAACTGTTCTCAAACTGCAGTCCGCTTTGTTCTACATACTACCGATAATGCCAAGGGTTTACAAAAAAATGTACCCATTTTTTTGAAGCTGATTAATGCGGGTAATCAATTAATGCGGTACAACCAAATGCAAACTTAATTATTTGCATTTGGTTGTACAAATGTTTTAAGTGGAAAAATTAAATTTCAGATTAACTCATTCTCTTACTGATGATGATCAAGACCGAAAAAGTACTTGAAAAGGTCAAGTAAATAAGACCAGCCACAGTGGAGTTAAAAACATCACTGAATTAATCCTATTGATTATAATTCACAGCATACTGTAATTTCTGATGAGTTAACATGGCGGTCGATCACAACTATGAATATAGTTATGATGTAAAGTTATAGTTATAATATAAATTATTGTAGTATTACAATAATTTAAATTGTGTATACATTTTTTCGGGACACCCTGTATATATATATAAAGATTTCACATAAACACGTGAAATAACTAAAAAGTGGTATTTTAAAAGGGTGAAAGCGCAGGAAAGGACTAATAACCAGAAAGGGATGTTTGGTGAAACAAAGGAGTACAGTAAGAAAGAGTAAAAAAAACTATTCGCTAGCTGTCAACCCTCTTAGAAGATGGTTGCTAGAAGAGTAGGGTGGGTAGATCAAAGATCTGGCAAACACACCGACCAAGTGGACCCTATTTACACTATTTAAGAACTAATATATAGTGTTATATATAGTGTTATATATATGATATATATATATATATATAGTGTTAGATATAAATAGTGTTAGAATGTGTAGTTATGAAAAGAAATGTTTGGGCCAGTTGATTTTTGGGCCTGTAGGACATTAGAGAAACTCTCAAAAAAGGTAACCAAGCATGAAATTGGCATAAAATTTTTAGAAACTTGTTTGCAAGAAGGATTACTACCAACCTTCACTAATATATATAATTGCCCTTTTAAGGCAAAAAGGGTCCACTTGGTCGGTTAGTTTGCCACATCTTTGATCTACCCACCCTACTACTAATGATCAAACCATAATATGAAATGGGAAAACAAGACCATCGTTTGAAAATTTCAAATGTTGAAATTATGTATTTATAATTCACAGCATACTGTAATTTCGGGACAAAACAGAAAAATCCTAACTGAGATTTTTTTTACTCTGACGAAGACCCAAACTCAGTTTTTTTTTTACTCTGACGAAGACCGCTTGTTACGGTTGAAAGATCTTAGTCTTGTTTTCCCATTTCATATTGTGTTTTGATTATTGATTGTTATTTCACATAAACACGTAAAATAACAATCAATAATCAAACCACAATATGAAATGGGAAAACAAGACTAAGATCTTTCAACCGTAACAAGCGGTCTTCGTCAGAGTCAAAAACCCAAAAACTCAGATGGGTTTTTGACTCTGACGAAGACAACACGTTATGCTTGAATGATATTAGTTTTTTTTTTCTCTTTCATATTGTGGTTTGATCATATATACAATATATATACAAAATAAAATTAATCAGGACTCCATTAGTTCTTCTTCTATTGAAAACCTTTTTCACTATCTGTACTACCTCCAGGGATAAAAGACTACTAAACAACTCAAATTAAGACTTTATATTATGAAATTAAGAATTTATATTATGCCTAAATGGGACATTATAGACCTCAGAAGTTTGATATTATATTTACTTATAGTAAATATTTTCCAGATTTTCATAAACTTGAAACTCGGAAAGTAGGTAACAGTTTTTTTTTCCATTACAATTTTTTCATTACTATAAATATAGTGAACTGAACTGAACGTTACTATAAGTACAGTAACCATGAAGAAATTCTATCTCGAGATTTTGATGGATTTAGATGTTTTTAGGTCAAACACATTCATTTAAAATATGACACTACAAATATTAAAGACCTGAAAATCCCCTTTGGTTGAGTCATTTGGTTGGAAGACTAAACTGGAAAAAGCATGCAAAAGCCACATTGAATAATATCACAGACGGATTGTCCTACTGTAAACAATTCATTGGTAGAATGTGAGGTTCTAACCACAAATTTTACTTTGAATCTACAAAATTACTACTGTGACAACAACAATCGTATGACATGCATCGGTTCTGTGTTATAAACTAACAACACACAGGCAATCATGTCAAAGGATAACAGGAGAAAGATCGACCATCTGTACTAACATGGATAAGTTATTAAACGTCTTCCTTTTAGATATTTACTATCAAAAAAAGGATATTTCAAGATTATTTAGATTGGTACGAAATGGAAATTCCTCGTTCTGAGATAAAATTTTCAAATATTTAATAGAACCGAACATTAATAGTTCTGCCTATATGTTGCTAGATACACTGTCCCTCATAGATATTCTACACTAGCACCAAGGTGACCACAAATGATCACCTCGATCGTGATCTGCCTGATACCTTGTAAAGAACACTTGTCTGATATACTGATAGGTCAAAAATCAATGGTTTAAAATAAGTACACTCTAAGGTGGGTACCTGGGCACAAGGTAATACACAGAAATGAGGCAGTGAACTGGTAAGAAAAGGTTATTTCACCTGTTTATGTGAAATCTTTATATATATAAACTATATTCACAAAAGGTACACACAGAAATGAAACAGAAACTCACTACTATATTATGATGACCTATCGACTCGTTGCCAGTCTTCGGAGCAATTCACATCTATCATCCTGATGATGAGGCCATCGAAATATGGTAGTGAGTTTGTTTCATTTATGTGCGTTCCTTTTGTGAATATAGTTTATTTAGTTCATTGAACCGTTTCATTTAATTGGCTATATATATAATTAAAACATTAAACGGTCCAACAGGACTACTAATTCAAAGCAAAGAGAAAAACAGAGAAAAACACACACAAAAGACTCACTACGATATTTCGCCATTCGTCGTCGTCGGGCAGAAGTAGTCCCTTTGAGTAGCTGAAGCCTACTGAATCCCTCTAAGGGACTACATCTGCCCGACGACGACGAATGTCGAAATATCGTAGTGAGTCTTTAGTATGTGTTTTTATCTGTTTTTCTCTTTCCTTTGTCAACTATATATATATATAGTTCAATGTAGAAATATAAACATAGAGAAACACTGGTTCAGAGACGGTTGGAGACCCATTAAGTGTGTGCTTTTAATTTCTCTATGTTTCTTTTTCTACGTTGAACTATATTTGTCCGTTTCGGACCGTATTTCTAACGAAAAAGTATATATATATACCAATTAAATGAAGCGATTCCACGAACTAAATAAACTATATTGACACACAGAACACACAGAAATGAAACAGAAACTCACTACATTATTTCGATGTCCTCGTCATCAGGAAGATAGAAACGAGTCGCTCCGCAGGCAGACAACGACTGGCCCGTGGTCTTCAAGGAGCACAGAACAGTTAGCCAACTTACGGAGGGAGAGGAGGCAAGGACAGATAAAAAAATAAAAGCAAAATAAATTATAACGAATGAAAACAAAACTATTAGCACAGGTGAAAAAACCAAAACAAAAATAAAAAATAAGTAAGTAAACAAAATATATACTAAGGGACTAAAATAAATAAAAGGAATAATCAACGACTGAGGTTAAGCCCAGGAGCAGATCTACCCCCCAGAAGACTAATAAAAGCTTCTCCTGAAGCCCTCAGAGTGACTTCTGAATTGTTATCAGTTGTCTGTCTCAGAACCTGTACACGGAAACAGTCATTGAAACTGAGTCCGTGAGAACTGGCATGAGCAGCAACGGGAAGGTCACTGCGTTTACCAACGGACGACCTGTGATTATTCATAAGTAGGCTTAGCTTGGTGGAAGCCAAACCCACATAAAAAGCATCACACTGGGTGCAATCCAAACGGTAAACGCAGTTACCAGAGATACACGAGGTTTTGTAGGAGACAGGGTAGGTGCGTTTGCTGAGGAAAGATGTAAAGGAAGGAACGGGATTGATGATAGGACAAGTAAGACACCCACGACGTCCGCATTGAACCATACCACCGGCAGTATTGGGAGGCTTGGGAGAAGAAATATGAGAAAAGATAGATCTAAGATTAACAAGTTTGCGGTAAGAAATAGAGGGTGCCTCCCTGAAGACAGAAGAAGTACAGGAGGAAGAAGAAAGTATAGGAAGAACTCCTTGATAACTGCGCGCAGCCTATGAACACCAGGAAAATAAGTGGTGATGAAGAAAGTAGAGTCACTGCGATCCCTCCTAGAATTATGATGTACATCAGGAGGGACTACACGGTTATTAATCAACTTAGAAGGATAACCTCGGACAAAAAATTTCTTTTTTAATAAGTCGATTTGGAATGAACGGTCATTTAAACTGCTGTAAATTTTGTGAAGACGTATGGACAAAGATCTGGGGATGGCCTTTTTTACGTGGGAGGGATGACAACTATTAAAGTGAAGGTATTGCTAGGCATTAGTTGGTTTGATATGTGCAGACGTAGAAAGGTGACCACCATTTTAGGCGACACTGACATCCAAAAAGGAAATGAGGGTATTGGACACCAGTTGGGTAAAGGATTATATATATATATAAGTGCGAGGCACTGCAGGGCATGACCCACTGCATACCTGAAACCACCCCACCTCTCTCATCAACCACCCAACAGATGTCTCAACCCCAACCAGGAACAGTTCAGTTTGTGCATTGACTCTCACACAATGTGACATTACATTGTAATACACCCTATACTTTAGTTGTAAGCTTAGCTTACAACAGCAGCAGATGGTCTACGAGACCGAAAAATGTCTTTGCTTTATTGAAAATAATATTTAGTTAGTTCTTAAATAGTGTTAGATATAAATAGTGTTAAAATGAGTAGTTATGAAAAGGAAAGTTTGGGCCAGTTGATTTTTTTATTCCCCGAGGAACTGAGAAGAGCCTGTAGGACATTAGAGAAATTCTCAAAAAAGGTAACCAAGCATGAAATTGGCATAAAATTTTTAGAAATTTGTTTGCAAGAAGGATTCCTACCAACCTTCACTAATTAATATATATATATATATATATATATATATATATATATATATATATATATATATATATGATGTAATTTTTTGAGGGTTGAGGTCTAATGATTTTAAACTAGTCCCTTTGCCGACGTTTCGACATATATTTATGTCATCTTCATGGCTACAACATGATTGCTTTACAATTAGCACTACTATTACTACTATTTGGTTATTTATTACATTTTAATATATACAGTAACAGAGAGGAATTTATTGATAAATCAGTTATTTCGACTATGGATTTTTTTTTTATATTGACATTACGATATTGTTATAATTATTCTATTGCTTTTACAATTATTTCATCAGTATAGAGATCACTATTTGATTACCTTGGAAATCTGTTTACGCTGCAGCATACCTTAATTAAGGAATTCCTCTCTGTTACTGTACATATTAAAATGTAATAAATAACCAAATAGTAGTAATAGTAGTGCTAATTGTAAAACAATCATGTTGTAGCCCTGAAGATGACATAAATATATGTCGAAACGTCGACAAAAGGACTAGTTTAAAATCATTAGACCTCAACCCTAAAAAAATTACATCATATAAATCATATTGGGTCAAGAAAACAAATCATGATGTATATATATATAAAATCACTTAAAAATCGGAAAGTATATATATATATATATATATATATATATATATATATATATATATACCATGATAAACGAAAAACGGTCCGGCAGGACAAATAACAATTAAAATAAGCAGTGACACAAAAACAGAAACACAACAAAGACTCACTTTTCAATATTTCGACCGTAATGGCGGTCGTCCTCAGGAGAAGAAGTGAATTGACGGAGGGACGACAGTCAACTGAAGAACTCACTGGGTGAGGGCTAAAGCAGTGCTGCCGCAAAGGAGACAAATAAAAAAGGAACTAGGAAGTCGAGAGCAAAAATAAAAAAAAAAAGTTTTTGAAAGGTAGAAAAAGGTTAAGAAAAGAAAAACAAGTCCCCAGTGATAACAGACAAGTTACTTTAAAAGCTTCTGAGGAAGCCCACATTTGGCTCCTAGGGGCACGCTCGAAACCTGGCTTGAATTTAAATCGTTATTTATTTATTTTTTAATTTTTTTTTTATTTATTTATTTATTTTTTTATTTTTTTTTTATTTTTAATTGTTCTATATATTTTCTTTATTTTTTCTTTTCTTAACCTTTTTCTACCTTTCAAAAACATTTTTTTTTTATTTTTGCTCTCGACTTCCTAGTTCCTTTTTTATTTGTCTCCTTTGCGGCAGCACTGCTTTAGCCCTCACCCAGTGAGTTCTTCAGTTGACTGTCGTCCCTCCGTCAATTCACTTCTTCTCCTGAGGACGACCGCCATTACGGTCGAAATATTAAAAGTGAGTCTTTGTTGTATATATATATATATAATATATATATATATATATATATATATATATATCGTCTCCTGATGACGACGATTGTCGAAATATCGATGTGAGTTATGTCACACATATATACTTTTAATAAATTTATAAACACACATATATTTATACTTAATAAATAAAAAAGTTTTATTTTATTATATATATATATATATAATAAAATAAAAAACGAAGGAAACACACAGAAAGACACAGACATAACTCACATCGATATTTCGACAATCGTCGTCATCAGGAGGTGCGAAGAGCGAAGAGCGAAGAGTCCCGCAGGAAGACAGGGCGGTACTGCCCTGTCTTCCTGCGGGACTCTTCGCTCTTCGCTCTTCGCACCTCCTGATGACGACGATTGTCGAAATATCGATGTGAGTTATGTCTGTGTCTTTCTGTGTGTTTCCTTCGTTTTTTATTTTATTGTAAAAAAGTCCGCTGGACCGTTTCTTTTAATTGTGTATATATATATATAAATATATAATAAAACAAAAGTTAGACAAATATTCAGGAATGCACTTCAATATTTCAACGAAACGCCGTCACGAGGAGAGGAAATGTGAAAACCTTAAAAAAGGAGTTTGGAAGAAATAAGTATAATACTTTACTCTCGAAAGATATGAAGTATCTGGGAACATCTTCAGAATTAACGAAATATTTGCACTGCCGACAGTTTTTATACTTCCAAATGCCTAAGTGGAACAGATGGGATAGTTACACTTCTGTTTGAAAGGGGTTTTTTAAATTTAGTCCCAATACTTATTATTATCAACCCTTATATATCTTGAATTCGACTATATTCCAATTCCATTTCGGGAGGTTTAAAGATAGATTTTACAGCTCATGAGAAACCTAAATCACATAGACCTATAAGCTTAACATATTTGCTGTTAAAAGTATGGTAATAGAAGAAGTCACATTTAAGATATTAAAGAGAAGTTGTTAATTAACAAGCCAATTCATAAGGTACAACGTGCATACGAGGATGGCAACTGAACAGAATCTTCACTCATAAGTTCAGTAGACAAAATGAGTAATATTAAATTAGTACTTTAATTTTAAATAAATTATACTGGACTGCTTTTTGGATACAGAGGGCGCTTTTGACCATACGTTCTTCTAATACATTGAAAAAAGTTTAGTAAATAGACTTTAATCTCGCAACTGTAGAATGATTAAAACACAGAATAATGAGTATAAGTAAAGGAATCACCACAATAAGAATCTGGGGGCAACTAAAAGCTGTTGTCAGGGAGGGGGGGGGGGGGGGATTTACGGTGGTCATTAATGGTGACTAATCCTATTGAATAAACTGAATGATAAAGATTTTGATACTCGAGGATATGCAGTGACCTCATTATTACAACCTGAGGGAAACATGATAGTACTGTTCTTCAACCTATGCGAAGTGCTTTCCAGATTGTTTAAAGATAGATAAAGGAGGAGGCATGAAAATAAACCCAGTCAAAACACTTTTAAGAATTCTGAAATTAATAAAAATATCTTAGAGTTCACCTGGAAGACAGATTAAACTTGTAGAGCCATGTAACAAATATATTTACTTATATATTGACCACAAAAGCAATAAACTACTACAAAAGATTCTTCCGTAGAAACTGGTTTTTTAACCCAAAATCAATGTTTAAAACCTAATAGACCCACATATCAGTGGCCTATATGTTGCAAGACACATTGACACTGAAAGACATCTTTAATCTTTCAAAGGAACTTGCAATAGTCATGGTCATAAATGACCACTTAGACTGGAAGCTTACTTTCCACCGTTTGAGAAAGTACTTCAGACTGGGACATTGACTGATCAAAAATTAGTCTTTGGATAGGTGTTTCTAAAGTGCTGGGAAGAGAAGAATTTCTAAAGCGCTGGGAGAAAAAAAACACGACTTTTTGCCGAAGTGCTTGTGACACAATTTTTTCGTAGAGTAAATTTTAAAGAAATACGCAAATGGTGCTTAAGGTCAATCCTTCCTTAATTGCCAGTTACACAAACTAAACCTACCAGATGAGGATTACAGGTTTTATCTGGATCAGATTAAAACCTCTGAACATTATTTTGTTGAATGTGTTTATACCCATCCCTAGCTCATTGGTAGTACTCCTCTGCCGTTAGATTTCCAGGACCTGAGGCAGTACTAATCCCAATTCACCTCATTCTAACTCCTTGCATCAACTCAATGAAATAACGTGCATCATTTTTATGTATCATCACGAAAGACCTATCTTTCTATACCGTTCTTAAAGGTAAACAAAAATCTCCTCAACTATTTTTTATAAGGGATTTCAACTTAGAAGACCAGGAATGAAGGTTATAGCAAGGAAGTTGACTGTCCTCCTGTGTTCTAATCCTCCTCGGCATCCCCACTTCAGTCCAAACGCATAAGCAATTTCCCAATAATTTAAAAAGGCAACAAGGATATATTTATAAACTATATATAAATAATAACTCCTTTTCGGAGCTGCTATGAGACCTTTTTTTGCTTTCACGAAGATGTTAAGTCCAACAAATTCCCTTATACTGTACTTTTATTTATCTGTAAACACCTGATTACTTTTTTTTATTATAATAACAGGAAAATGTCCAGAGAGGGAAGAAAAAAATATACTATACATCAAAAAAGTTTTGGTTAAATAAAATAAGCAAAAACAAAATAAATACAATAATTAACTATTAACTATTATCAACACACTATGCTACAATAAGAACACACAAGTAAAAAAATTAAACATGGGCCTTTGTTGAAGCTGTCAAAAGTGTATCATGAGTATTAATTAATGTGTATGCCAGTGGGAAGGTATCTACCAGAACCATAACAAAGCAGTTGTGGCTTTGAGATGTATTCAACCTTTATGCACTTCTAAGGATAGAGGGGGTTATTATTTTTTTTCTTTTTAATATATATAAAGAAGTTTTGAGAACAACAAAAGAACATTAGTTGTGAAAACAACAATCGGAAAATCAAGGTACATATTTAAAATCCATTATTTCGAATAGTCCTACAGGAAACCAATACATTGAAAAGTAAAATGTAGATATAACTACACTACTCGTTATAATTTTACGCGATAATTTTAAAAACAACTAGCAAACATGCTCGTCTTTGACGGTTTTCGAAGCTTATTTTACAAAAGTCCCCGTGGCGCAGTCGGTAGCCCGCTGGACATCCAAGGCCAAGGGTGTGGGTTCTATTCCCACAGAATTTCTAATATTTTATTCAAGTTGGAGCGGGTGAAAATATTTAAACGCGAACATCAGAGTTTTATAAGTATATAGATAAATATGAATTGTCCATGCCAATCACAGGTAATAACATAAAATGTATAATACGAACCCTTAATTAAATGAAGTAAAAAGGAAAACTGTTAAAAATAAGTATTCAGTGTGATTATATATTCACTATCTATAAATTAGAACTACTGCTATTGACATTACTTTTTTAGAATGAACAAGTGCTGATTAAAACATTATATGATTGTTTTTCCTTTTTGGTTGTAATTCCTTAATTAAATTTAATTGTATGCTTACTCTAAAAGCAATCGGTTTCAATACAACAAATACTGTTAATAGTTTAATTAACAGTCTTTCAGTCCAAAATAGCACTGTGAACTATAATTCTAAAGTTCTTGGAGGAACTTCACCAGATTAAGGAAAACTGTGAATATTTAAATATTAGTCAGCAAGTAAAATTAACCTAGCCTAAAATTAAACCGCTAAGTGGTGAAAGTAACTAGTCGATGTAAAACTTTAAAATCAAATTCCTTTTGAATTATCACCCTGATACTTCAAGCTATTATCATCAAAATAGTTACAGGATAAAATATGTCCAAAATGGATATCAGCTGGTATTCCAGGGAGCAAGGACAGAAGACAAAATTTGAAAGAAAAGATGGAACTACAGTCAATATGACTTAACTAGTTTTATACAGTAACATTTCCGAGTGAAAAAAACTGTATGAATTGTTTAATGATCATGGTGTTTCAAAGTAAATCATTTGAATCTCCTCATGAAATTATCGCAAGTGGAGAAGTATTACCCACCATAGAAATGACATTTTAGAAATTGTAACCACAGCACATGGCTAGAAACAATTTAAAGAGTTAAAAGATGTTAGGTATGTCCAAAGAATCAGTAAAAATATGTTTACAGTACTAGAAATAAAAAAAGGAAGAAAGAGATTTTAATCTACTACAAAGAATTGTTGACTGAACTTCAGAAACAATACGGTACTTCGTTGCACACGGATGTATATACTAGTGCTATTCCAAACAATCCACTGATGTAAACATATTTACCACTAATTACCTAATCCGGCAAACACATCATGAACGTGGATGGTATGAGGGTAAACGCAGTAGGTGTTAATGTCAAAAGAAAACAACTAGTCATGTAAAGCAAGCATTTATAGTAATGCACGAGCGGAAGACAGGATACAAAACCTGAAGCCCTCATTTCAGCGGATAAATGTTATGTGGACCATTTGATAAATCCTTGTGACAGTTTCGCTACTTCCATGTCTTTAAAAATCATTTCACCAAATTTAGTCATATGTTTTTTCTAAGACAAAAGTCGGAAATTTTAAAGCTCTTGAGATATGTTACCACCTGCAAAAAATTCAGGGGACAATATCAAAAACATTTTGGGGAACAATGGAAGAGAATCTGACAACGAAGGTGATTTTTCTCTAGCTAAAGCCATATCACTCCCAAACGTATTGAACACATTGATATTTCTCTTAAGCTAAACAGCTGAAAAGCAATTGTTGACATTTACCTAAGTGCCCTCCTCTTCAAATTTAGTAGACATATGTATGTTGAGTAACATGTGGAAAAGAAAGTCTTACTGAAACATAGATTTATTGTAGGGCTGAGGAAAATTTAATCAACGAGAAGCGTTGTAAATAAGTATTCAGTGTGATTATACTTTCACTACTTAAAAATTGGCAATACTATTTGTTGACACTAAATGCTCAGAATGAAGCACTGCTGATCAAAAATATTATAGCTTGTTTTTCCTATTCAGTTGGGTGTCTCCTTCCTTTGAATGCAGTTGACTCAAATAAGACAAATTATTCTATTAAAAAAAAAACATACCCCAGTGCAATTTTAAAATATAAACATTGTTAACTAATTAATTCATTATTCAGTGACAGGTAAAAAAAAGTAATTATTATCCTGACACATAAAGCAGCAATACATAATCATATCTTCACGCATTAGCACAATATTTTCACACCAGAAATATTACAATTAATGAAATTTTTGCACAATATGAATATTTGCACAAATTAGTAGTAAGTTAAATTCATTGGAATAACCATCACTTATTAGTTTGTTTTCTTTTTGTATTACCAGCTGACATACCACAATAAGCTGGAATCAAAATTCAAACTAAAATCGTTACTCAACAATATTACCTTCAATACTTCCAATTAGTCAAAATCGGGTCAGAGTAAGAAATGACAACAATTTATAAACAAAGAAAAATACTCTGGGAACATAATTATGGACATGTGACAATAACACACCACTTGCTGAAAAATAAGTAGTCTCGTACATTTTCTCAGTAAATTTACAAGTAATATAAACATACAAGACAAAATTAACTGCATGTATAACACATCTTATACATTAATAAGATATATTACACATAAAAACTTATAATAGGTCATATTAACTTACAAAAATAGACTTAACTACATATATCATTTTATATGTTTTTATGACATAGTTCTTTTATTCTGACATATGCACTTATGCTTTTTTTTGAAAACGGGATAGTACTCGAAAGCACTGAGAACTTTCTTTTTCCATTCCTTTTACTACTTTTACAGGTAATTTCCTTGATTATTGAGTCACGTGTGTTTATTACGACACTTTTGCATATACATATATCTCTAAAGTTTATTATATACATGAGTTAACTATCTTCGTCTGACGGTACACTTCCTCTCTTAACGATAACCATTAGCAGAGTCTAAATATTAAAAGTGAGTAAACTGTTTTGTTTTCATAAGTGTGTTTTTCTCTTTTTAATACATATTATTTATCTAAGTCAAGATTTCATAAAAAAAATGGATCTGATTAAATTCTGACATACTTTAATTACTTCACTCTGAAATGTCTGACTCTTGAAAATAGTTAATTTCTATAACAAAGTGTAGAGTGAATAACTAACTAATTACCCTGAGAAAGTAACAAAAAAAACTGACGGTTAACCAAATAGGCAAAAGGGGATAATTTGTCTACCTTTTTCACAAAAAAGAAACTGCTAGAAACATTAAGTTATTTTACCTTACTGTATACTAATAAATTTTAAAAAAAGTAATGGAAAACAATGTACATTTATAAACTTACACCTACTTATAGCTAAAAAGTATACCGTTCCATTTATTGTCATTGTCAGGCAATGAATTATTGAAAATAATTTACCCTTGACTGAAAATAAAAATATATAAATAATTAGATCAAAAAACCCATTACAGAACAATACAATAATGCTTACTCAATCCCATAAACCAAAAACTACATCCCAGAAGAAAGTAAATAACTACCTTCCTTATTCATTGCAAGACACTAAAGGAATAAAAATAAATTTGTAAACAAATTAATAGAGCACTGCATAGGACGTATAGACTTTTGGAGACCTTTCAAATGTTTTATTATTATGAAGTAAATAGTGTAGAACATATAAAATACAAAATAATAAAAAATAATTTACAAACAAAACAACTAAAAATATCTTACCTTATCGTTAGGGACAGATCTACCAACCATTTTCAAATGCGTTAAAACACCTGAAGAGAACTCTGTTAACAAAGTCGAGAATATAATCCTGCCCAATACAAATTAAGGTGGATGCAGAATTGAAGACATCCACCATCCCAGACACAACACTACATTCAAAACTTCATGATGAAATTTTAACTACGTAATCACAGGTCACACAAACGAAGGAATGAAGATGGGCATCTCAGATATAAGTTCGATCTAAATCAAGCTTGGTTCATGCCCACGACTTCACACGTTCCCACAAGACATATCACACAATTACTAATGTCGGATACTGGGGAGTTGGTCAAGCAGAGCAGGTGAGTGCTAACTGCGCATGATCAACTTCTTCGAACTTCCTGAGAGTGCAGCACTTGTCTAACATCGTTGGATATTAATTGTATAACCAATTCTAATCATTTCAGAGTCTCACATGAAATTCATTTATCTGTTTGGTCACCTGGAAAAAATACATTTTTCTTTAATAAGTTGTTTGATTTCTTATAAAAAATAATATTCAATTTTATTTTAATTTCTAACTCAATTCTTTTTTATAATAAATACAGTTCTGTAAATAAAAAAATTTCAAAATATGTTAAAAAAATGTCTAAAAATGTCTAAAATATGTCTAAAAAAAATGTTATATGATCTTTAAAAATCTGTAACTTACTATTCAGGATTGCATGAAAAAATTGAATTTTAATTCTGAGACTTTTAAGTATTATTGTTATCAAAAATACAAGTTGTGCTATTAATGGACATACTATATTTTACTAAAATTAAACATATTTTCCAGGTATTCACAATCAAATTATTAAATTGTTTATTCTAATGCTAAAATCAGTTAAAATTTACTATCCCAATTGTAACAAAAATGTAATCATTGTTACATCACAATTCTAGAAGTAAGCACTAATATAACTTAGTAGTCCTTCTTTTTTGTGTAAGATTTTCTCAACCAATATTAAAAAATTTTTAAATTTCCTCCAGGAATATAAATATTATTTTAATGTATTTGGAATAATCAAAAAAGTTGGTTAAAGTTTTTGACATTAAATACGTTAATTTATCTTTCCCATGCTTCAGCATTACCAAAAACTAACGAGGTTTTTTGTCACACAAAGACCTATGTTTGTCAAATTCATTAGGAATTTGACATTATGTGTTGAAGAGTACGATATGTAGATTTTTTACAAAAAAGTACATGAACACTCATCCATTTGTAGACAGTCACAAATTTCAAACTTCTGCTGTGAGGTACCACATGACTTTCATTTGCCTCCTTATAAAAAGTAGCGAATTTGTAAGGGTAGTGCTAGTTTTCATCAGTTTTATCAGATGATGATATTTTAATATTTCTTACGTTCCAAGCAAATGATCTTTCTCTAATCTCTCTCTCACATTCTCTCTCACTCTCACTCTCACTCTCTCTCTCACATTCTCTCTCACTCTCACTCTCACTCTCTCTCTTTCAGTTTAACCGATTTAGAAAAAATATAATAAAATACATTTGCATATATTACTATCTCTTGTTGACTTTCTCTATCAATGCAAACAAGAGCCCTTTGAACGTTCATTTATCACAAATCGAAAACATTTTTGAACCTTTGGCCCGGAAGGAGAATTTCTACGGATATTTATTTAACTCAACTAAAAACTCAGAATCAAAGATATTATAATAAAACGTGTAAACAGATTTTTAGCAAATCAAAAAACGATTTTTTTCATGTAAAACACCTCTGAAAAAAGTTCAATTATGGTGTTGGTGGTCAGTCTCAAAAAGAGCAAAAACTTATATATGAAATTTGGTGATTATAGATCCTTTTGCTTTTGAGATTTCCTACTCACTCTCACTCTCACCATCTTCTCTCTCTCTCTCTCTCTCTCTCTCTCTCTCTCTCTCTTCTCTCTCTCTCTTTCTCTCTCTCTCTCTCTCTCTCTCACTCTCACTCTCACTCTATCTCTATCTATCTATCCATTATCCTCACAACACTCTACCGGCCAATTTACAAAACTTATTTTATTAGACTCAGCGCACCTCAAAACGTGTATCCCTTGAAAACTCGATTTCAAAATTTTGGTCCAAATGGAAAATTAACATTGCTCTTTTTTACCTTACTATAAGTAAAGTTTAGTGATCGTGAAAAAAAAGACTTCGAGATTTTGACGGAATTACGTGTTTTGAGGTCCCAGAAGTCGTTCTATGATTTTTTTCGATGATGTCTGCATGTGTTTGTGGGTGGGTGAGTATGCATTCCAAGTTTGTTACCACGCTACAGTCCAGAATCTTCGATGGATGAAGTTGATATTTTGCACAAAAATGGTTCTTATAGCGTAGATGAGTCCCATTGATGTTTTTAAACCTAAAAACCTGTTTTTAAACCTAAAAACCTGTTTTTAAACAACATTTTTTTCTCTTCTAACAACAAACTACTAATTCTAGAGTATTGAAATTTTGATGTTATCTTTGGGACTGCAAAACCAACAAACAAAAAATATATTCGGATTTTTAAAACTACAGAAAATTTTTTTTTCCAATAAAATGTAAATATTTTGACTTATAATTCAATCTGAAAGCTTGTGAGAGCGATACAAGCCATACTGTTTAACGGATCAAAATGAAACTATACCTAAAAATAGAACATTCCAAGAAAGGTGAGTTGACTTAACTTTTTTCAAAATTGCATTCACCAAAGGCCTGTTACAGTACATTTTCAGTTTTCAGAAAATATTTTTTTGATGCTAAACGGCTCATCAAAAAAACATGAAAATTTTCCAAACAATTGAACAGAAAATTAACAATTTATAAAAAAAAATAACATATTTTTAATTACGGCAAAGAGCAATACCACTATAAAAACTGATTGTTTATTCTAGACTAACGAATCACCCCTGCTATACTTGTGGAATTTATTGATATTTATTTACATTGTTTACATTGACAGAAAAATTTAAGTGATTCCACAGAAATAAAATTTATGTTTAGAAGGATAATGAAAAATTTAAATAATTTATTGACTTACATCAGATAAAAGAAGAATAATATTGTTACTTGTAAAAAAAATCACCGGCAATGAACATAAATTTTTGTTGCTTTCCATAGTATAATGGATTTATCTCAAAGAATGCTTTAATCAATCTATATGTTCCACTCTTGAACAAAATCTAATATAAGTTGTAATTTATTTTGTGTTTATAAGTCATAGTATCATTGGATAATATTTAAGTATGAGGAATGGACTCTTTCTACAAGAAAAAGGAGTTACGTTTGTTGCCAAATATAAAGTTTTTTCACTATTCTAGTGCAATAGTTTATATCTATTATTTTAAAAATTTCAAGCTTCCAGCTATAGAAATTTTACATTATACTGAATAGCCGGCTTTGTCTTAATTTAGTATTTAAAACTGGCTAATTACTAATATATTTTTTCTCAATATGCATTCAGAGCAACCTTATAACAGAGTACAGCACACAGGAAAAAGATAACACTCGCTAATAGTAAATTGCTATATATGATTTTTGACAAAGGGAAAGAAAAGTGATTTCTATCAAATACTAAGAAGCCAAAAAATTCCCAGTATAATAATTCTACAAAAGACCAAAAATGTAAAACATAATTCAAAATTGAAATCTTTCCTTGAAGAATAATAAATGTAATTATCCTACATCTTAAATTAAAAATTATCTTAAAACAATATTTTTTGTTAGTTGTTTCTGACATTTTTCAGATAAAGTATGAGTATTCTTAAGTTTTAAATGGGAAAATTTGTCTTAAAATTTCAATGTAGATGGAGGTCAGGTAAAGTATGCAAGAGATCCAATGGCTATTGAAACAAAAACCATGTTCTCTTGTAAGAGGTTATTTCGTCACACAAAATCTATCTTTTCGCTGTTCAAACATGTTATTACTGCTGTAGTTAAACATATATATTGTTAAGTGGATCAATCACTATCTGTACTACCTGCAGGACTCTGAGTTCGTGCTCTGCACAGATATGCCATAGAGGCGGACATCATGACTGGGTTTGGTATTGGGGAATCTGTGTATATACCACGTATACCATTGATTCCGAGCCACTATCTGTTTCCGTTGAAACGATTGCAATGTCCTGTCAGAGTTTATTTCGCGATGACATTAACTAAGTCGCAAGGGGTAACTTTATCTAACGCAGGAATTCAAGTTAGCGGGACAACTTTTCTCACATGGCCAACTGTAGTTTACTTCCTCAAGAGTCAGAGGTTCCAACTATTTGTTCTTCCATGAACCTAAAGGGCAGACATCTAATGTAGTGTATACAGAGGCATTTTCTTAACACTGTACCAATAATGATATTATCTACTATTCCATAATTTCTAATAGCATTTTGATATACCAAGTATAATAGAATTTTTGATTCCGTCAAAGACGAGTACGTATGTATGTATATGTATTGCTAGTATATACATATGGTCAAATGAAATTAAAATCAACTAACAATACCTACCTGCTACACTTGTATATTTTCAAAATAAACATGTCTGTGAAGTTAGCAAAATAGCTATTAAAGGTTCATAACTTTGTTTTGGCACTGAATTATCAATGTATTCAGAGCCTACATTTAAAATTAGGCATACACAACTCTAGTGTCGAAGTTTCAGCTCGCTATGTCTCATGGTGGCTGAGTTTACTTGTGACAAACGTTTTTGCTTTAAACGTCCATAACTTCTCTTCTATGTTAAATTTAACATCAATTCAGAGACTATATTTTAAGTTAGAGATACACAAATTTACTGTCAAAGTTTCAGCTTGATATGTCTTATGGTGGCTGAGTTTACTTGTGACAAAATTTTGCAGACAAACCGAAAAACTGATAAAAAATTTTCTAAGGGTGGATTCGGTTTCTCTAATGTATGAAACGTAAAGAAAACTTGAAATGAGTCAGTTCTAAGCAATGTACAGACAAAATCATTCTTTTATTTATGTAGATTTCATTTTGATTCGTTGAACGGTACGTATTGTATCCTCCTTACAAGCTTTCACATTGAATCATAAGTCAAATTTGTTATATTTTACTAAAAAGAAATATTTGCAGCTGTTTTAACAAATCTGAGAGTTGTTTGAGCTATTAGTTTTGTTGCTCCTATGATAATGCCAACATTTCAAGACTCAGTAGTTAGTAGTTTAGGAGAAAAAATTGTTGTCTAAAAACAGATTTTAGCAAAAAAAAGTGACTTACCCATCATGCACATTTGCTCTCAAACAATAAGGCCATCTACACTATGGACCTCATTTCGTGTAAAATATTAATTTGATCCGTCAAAATCTCGATATAAAATTTTTTTACGAGTACTACATATACTTTACTTACAGTAATGTAAAGATAAAGTAATGAAATTTTTGCCAATATTCTTTTCAAGATCTACTTTCATTAAAGTCGGGAGAACACTCATTTTTACTTTACTATAAGTAAAGTATAGTGATCGTGAAAAAATTCGATCTTGAGATTTTGACGGAATTACATGTTTTGAGGTCCCAGAAGTCGTTTTATGACGTTTTTACGATGATGTCTGTGTGTGTGTGGGTGGGTGGGTGGGTGGGTGGGTGAGTGTGATAGCATTGCTTGTTACCACGCTATGGTCCAGAATCTTTGATGGATCAAGTTGATATTTTACACAAAAATGGGCCTCATAAAGACGAAGATCCCTATTGTTTGGGAAGAATCATGCATGATGGGAAAGTCACTTTTTTTGCCAAAAACCGTTTTTTTTAAAACATTTATTTCTCCTAAACTGATAACCCTAGAGTTTTGAAATTTTGACATTATCTTTGAGGTTTCAAATGCAACAAACGAAAAATATATTCAGAATTTTAAGACAACAGGAAATATTTTTTTTTCAATAAAATGTAAAAATTTTGACTAATAATTCAATCTCAAACCTTGTGAGAGCGATACAAGCCATACTGTTTGACGGACAAGAATGAAACTATGCCTATAAATAGAACATTATGTGTAGAATGAGTTGAGATATTTTTATTCAAAATTACATTCGCTAATGGGGCGTTACAGTACGATTTGTGTTTTCAGAAAATGTTTTTTTGACGCTAAACGGCTCGTTAAAAAATAATGAAAATTTGACCAAAAATGGAACAAAAAATTAGTAATTCATAAAAAAAAGATCATGAAGTTTCAATTACGGGAAAGAGCAATAACGATATAAAAACTCTTTGTTTATCTTAGACTAAGAGATCACCTGCTATACTTGTCGAATTTTTTGTATTTTTTTACATTGTTTACATTGACTTAGAAATTTTTTGAGCGAATCCAATGAGATAAAATTGATGTTTCTAATGGAAAAATGAAAATATATTATTGACTTATAAGAGATGTAAGAGGAATAATAATGTGCAGGTAAATGATAACACTCATTAAAAAAAAATTCGTATATATGTTATTTGACAAAGGGGAAGGAAAATGATCTTATTAAATACTAAGAAGCCATAAAATTCCCAGTATAATAATTCTGTTAAAAACCAAAAATGTAATAGATAATTCAAAATATAAATCTTTCGTTTAGAGATTAATAAATGTAATTATCGTACATCTTTAATTAACAAATCACCTTAAAACAACATTTTCTTCGCTGTTTAAGATGTTTTTCAGAGAAAAAAAGAGTATTTTACTGTTTCAAATTTGAAAATTTTACATTAATATTCAATGTAGAAGGATGTCAAGTAAACGATGTAAGAAATCTACTGGCTATTTGAACAATAGCCATGTTCTCTTGTAGGATAATATTTCGTTTCAAGAAATGTTCACATTGGTTTTTCAGAAATGTTATTACTGCTGTAGTTATACTAATGAAATTATTTGTGATGTACAAAAATAAGCTTATAAATTGATATGTCCTTCAATCACTATCTGTACTACCTCACGAATGCAATGCTAATAATTATATCCCATTTAGATATTTATGTTATGCTTAAATGATACGTTATGTTTTATATACTCAAGAAATTTGACATTGAGTTACTTATAGTAAAGTAGAGTGTAGGCCACTCCAGATTTTTTTTAGATAATTTTAAAATGGAAATTTGAAACTTAACCCAATCACTTAGTCAATATATAGTCAATCTTTTCCATATCCGGAAACATATCCTTTAGTTTTGATTTTGTGTTCACAAATGAAAATCAATTGTTTTTATTTATATGTTTAATTCTAGCAATATTTAATGGGATTAATAATAATAAAAATTAAATATTATTACAAATATTCTTAATAATATAGCAGTTAGAGGTAATAGCTATAGTTTGTTTGGTTTCATTAGTTTCAAACTTCATAAATATTTTAGATCTTCTAAGCGCTTAATATATCTATTATGATAATACATCTCTATCACATTTAATAATCCAACGCTATAAATTCACATCATTGTGTCAATTGCACTATCACAATTGTTGATATTTCAGGAAAAATTTATAGAATATTGAACACATTATATACATATAAAATTCAATATACATATGTTTCATTTAATATTTTGTATCTAATAATAATAATATTATTGTACATATATAATAAATATAAAATCTTGACATTGAATTCAAAACTAAATTTTAGATACAATATGACATTTTGATCTTTATGGTCCCAGTTTCTTTTTGTTACTGATTTTATTAGTTTCATTTCAAGTTCTTACTTTTTGTGGTGCTCACTAAGAAAAAAACATTCCTCTGTAAGGGGAAATTATGAAAAAGCCTCCTTTACGAACAACTCTCCTAATTTCTGTTTCAAAATACACTGTAAATGAGAATATACTTGAAGAAACTTTGAGGGAAAATCACTTCTTTGTTCTAAACAAATGTTTTAAACGTGTGTTTTAGATTTCAACTTTTTTCAGATATCGATTCAAGTATCGAAATCATGCCAAACACTGCTTTAGCCTAGAAGGAACAACAATATATTATGGGACAGAAGTTCAGAATATAATTTAAAATAAATAACTAAATTCTAATTTCTGAACATTGCTAGGTTAGTGTTGGTTGGTTGCTGATCTTACAAAGCAACAAATTTGGGTCTTTAAGTACATTGTGATAATATCTATTGATATACACATACATCGAGAGTTCCAAATTTTGTTAACTTGAATTTTATTATCGATAATTTTACATTACTTGTTTATTAGCTTTATTTAATGAAAGAAAACTGAAACTTATTTTAAAATGTAACTCAGAATTAAATATTTTATTATAATTTTTCTCCAAGGTAACTTCGGGGAGAAATTAAAAAAGTAAGTTTGGAACATGTAATGTATGCAAAGTATTTGTTATTATATAGTATTTGACACATGTACTCATTATGTAACATTAATTATATGACAATCATTAGTACTATAATGAAATCATCATCAAAACATAAATAAATTATAAGAAATAATTAATATTGCCCTACAAAAATTATATGTAAAAAGTCATTTAATAAATGTGTGAATTTATATAACCCCGCATAATTTTTCTAATTGAATAATGATCAATTTGTTCTTAGTATTTTGTTTTCAAGATGATAGTTTTAATTGTAGTTTGAAATGTTGTGAGACAACACTGTTGATAACAGTGCCTTCTAGTCCTTCTTTGAAGTTTAGTTGAATATATAAACAATTTTAAAAAAGTGTGACAAATTTATTGAACTGATGGTTTCATGACGAAATATTCATGGCACTGAGTGTGGATGCTGGTGGTAAAGAAGAGTTAAAGACTCAGTTTATTACTCGGGAAGGTGTTTATCGGTTAATGACTTTGTCTGAATATTCTCGACCTAATCGCGTTGGATATACGAATACTCATGGCTCTACGTCGGTTAAAGTTTCCTTTGTTACTGTACCTGATCAAGGAGGAAATAGTGAACGAATATGTTACAATATTGGTAGGGAACTCTATATTTTTATGTTCAAGGGGGTAAAGAAGGTTCGTATATCTGTTTCCATATATTTATTTTATTGTATTTATTCTGTTTTAAGACTTGTCAAATTAATGTTTTTGTAAAGTGAGTGATTAATATATTAATGTTCAAATAAAACAGAATTTTTTGTTTGGAGACTTATATATTTGGGCTAGAATTGGTTTTGAGACCGCATAGAATTTAAAGGAGAGATGGTAAGCCAGAGAGATTGCAGAAATGTTTACGGACATATAAAAAGAGGGGTTTCCTGACATTATTCTATACCTCCATCCAACTCCAAGAACAAAATTTTAGAACTAAATGCAAACTAAAAACTTGGCTAACAAAGTATGCTTACAATTGATTCCCATAGAATTAAGGAAGTACAGCTTTATTGGTACTATAGGTTAACAGTAACATAAATAGTTACAAGTATATTTTAGGACCCAGAGTTTAACTGGAAAAATCTTCAAAAGGTTTAAAAAACATGTAGGAGGTTATACTAGTTTCTTGATATCAAACCTTCCCACTTTTCCACTGACCTCTATTGAAAAATCTAGAACCCCTAAATTTAAATTAAAAACCCGCATTCGAAATATGCTCACAGTCGAACTTCATTGATAACGTGACCAGTATTGAAATAATTTTGGGGCCGAGCATAATAAATAAGTAATTTATTAGCCTGTCTTTCCTTAGTCTTCATACGATTTAATTGGGTCACTTTCAAACTTTAATCTAACTGAAATGTATAATTTGTATTTCGTTGGTTCAACATTTCAGAGTTTGGTTATTTTCACAGTTGATTAGATGACCTTTATTGTACTTATTTAAAAAATGAGAAATTTAACCTTCTGCAAACTCCTGCTAAACATTTTCTCGGCAGGACTTTGTTCTGAAGCTCAATGAAAAAAAGAATAGCTTGATGGAGGCAAACTTAAAGTAATGATAATAATAATTATTGTGTTACACTTTATTAAGAGTGGATTTAATAATATGGATGTTTTATGGTTTTATAATGATTGACAAGGTACCCATATTTGACACTTATATGTACTTTAAATAAATAGCCTTAGAATTTTGAATTGTCAGCTTCATTTCTTTAATTCATTATCTCTCTTAGGAAGTGCCTTTGTTAGCAATTGGTTATTTTGTGTCCATAAGTATTCCCAACTTTTGTTAGAAGACATGCAAAGGTAGAAATATCTGTGTTCAAGGGAAACATGCAGCTAAATTTTAAAATAAATTAATTTTAATTATTAAATGTGCATACTTAATTATGAAGGTATTTCCTAATTCACGTGACAACTCTTTAAGGATTCCAAAAGAGTAGTTTACTTTTGAATGATTTTAAAAAAGTATTTAATTAGGTAAGTTTAGTGAACTTAAATTGCTTTATTTTAGTTCAATTTATTTAGAGTACTCTGTTCAAAATCGCTGAAAAAGTGGCTTTGTTTGAAAGAAATAAATGTGGAGTGTTCTATACTCTAACTAAATGTATTCTCAGATATATGTGAAATTAATGTTATTAAATCATTGATTTTAACTTAGCTAGAATAATTTCTTCAATTATGAAGAAAATGTATTTTGAATAGTTTTCTACCTCGAAATAATCTAGAGTTGGTGACTGGAGCCCCCTTTTTTTTTTCCATTCACAAGATTTTAACCTCTAGAAATATAGATATTGGTTATTTCTAAAAAAAAGTCCGTTTTCATCAGGGGTATTATTCCACTACCGTTAATCATTTTTTTGAGAAACTCTGGTGTCTTACTTTATAAATAGTCATCATCCATTAAGTTCTAAAATTCAATTTCTAATCACCTCACATTGGCAAATCTATTTGCTTATTAACTTCACATATGCATTGTTTATTTCATTTTGATTTCTTCATTACACTCTACTTGTTTATCATTAAAGTGTTGTTGATACTTCAAACTATTAACTCTGTTAATACTCACAGTACTTTGTACAATAAATATAAGGCACATTAAAACAATTTTTGTAACTTCACAGATCTTTACATTATTAAAACCAACTTCCAATCAATAATTGGTCATTAATAGTCATAAAATTGTTTTTATTGTTATTGCATTTCTCTATTTTCCTGAAGACGGATTGTCCGAAATTTTGAGTTTGTAAGTGTGAAAAATTAATAATTGACAATAACTCTTGATATAAAATATGGATTAAATAACCAAAATGACAAAAATATGTATTGGATACAATCCTCTAAGGCCTTTTGTTATAACAACATCAGAGACCTAAATGAGCTAAAACAAAAAATAATTACAAGTTAACCTGGTTGATGGAAGTCTTCAGAATTACTGGCATCCCTGACTGACTTTAATGTTCCTAAAATTGAAGGAGTCTTGCTCTGCTTAAATATTTCTTTATCAATATTTCATCAAATTTGTAAAGAGTCCAGGACTATTATTCAATAATTTACCATAAAAGTTCTTTATGAGTGCACTTACAATAATATTCTATTTTCTTTCTGAAGACACAAAAAATAATTCCTTAGCTTCGTCCCAATTTATTGCATGATTTTTGTTACTTACATGTATGAACAAGACACTCTTTTCGTCTTCCCGTCTGATTGAATATTTGTGTTGTTTTATCTTGTAAGGAGACCTTTAATCGTTTGCCCAGTATAAGACATTTCGCAATCAGTACAAGCTATCCTATATACACAACAATCATCACAATAAACACATCAAATTACAATCGATGATCAAACCACCATGTGATATGGGAAATAAGAAGCAAGATCTCTCAACCGTAACAAGCGGTGTTCGGTAGAGTCAAAAACCCAATTGACGAGTCAGAGACAAACTTATTAGAAACCGCTTGTTAGGTTTGAAAGATCTTAGTCTTCTTTTCTCATTTCAAGTTGTGCTTTGATCATATATATAGTTCAATATAGACAAAGAAACATAGATAAATCAAAAGAACACACTTACAGTCTCTAATTTTCGGTTTGAACCGTCTTCAGGAGAGATAAGAGAGGGAAACCAAGCGCACTGGTTCAGAGACGGTTGGAGACCAACAGTGTTGCCGCATGCGCGCCCGGTCACAGAAAATAAGGTAGACAGGAATCAATTTATAATTACATTAAATTAGTGGAATATGAAAACAATAAATAAATAAAACAAAAAATTAAGGGAAATTGATACATATTAACGAACAGAGAAATTGATACATAAATAAAAGTACGTACTAAGCTATGATAGAATAAAATAAAACTGAGAATACAAATAATAATAATAATAAATGAAATAATTTAAAAAAAAAATTGATGATAAAATATGAAAAGGCAAGGAACTTTTAAACATTATCGCTTTTGATTGAGGCCAGGTGCACTGTGCGCACTTAATAACCAAATATGGGCTTCTTCGGAGGCTCATAGTGTGAGATCTTTGCAGTCTATGGTATTTATCGCAGAATCTGTAACCTGTAGCACTCATTAAAAGGAAGACCGTGGCTATTGGCATGTATGGCAGTGGGAAGATGGGAGCGACTATTGACTGAAGCTCTCTGATTGTTCATACGGAGACTAAGCTTGGTGGTTGCTTGGCCTACGTAGAACGAATCACACTTGGTACACTCCAAACGGTACATACAGTTTTGGAGGTACACGAGCAGTCAGTTGCAACAGGATAGAGGGTGTTATGGGGGGAGCGTGAAGTGTGGTTGGGGATTGATAATGGGACACGTGAGGCAATCTCGACGTCCGCACAATTGCGCTCCCGAGGGCAAACTGTTTGCCCTCGTGGAGGTTAGCTTCCTGTGCGAAAGAAAATTGCCAAGGTTGGGAGGACGTCTGTAGGATAGGCGTGGCGGATTAGGAAAGGTTTTGGAGGTGGCGGGGGAAGAGGATATGATCGGGAAAAGTTCTTTAATGATTGTACCCAGTCTGTGGATACCTGGGAAGTAGGTTGTTATAAGGTAGGGAGACCCAGATGGAGAGGAAGAGGAAGTCGATGTAGTATTGTGTGGGGTCGTGGCAGGAACCAGTCTTCTTGTTAGGAAGGGGAGAGGGTAACCTCGCTCTACAAATTTACTTTTTAGGCTATTGATATGTGGGTGTTTATCTTGTAGTCTGTTATAAAACCGGTGAATTCGTATGGAGAAGGATCTAGAAATGGATTTCTTAATATGGGGAGGGTGGCAGCTATTGAAGTGTAGATATAATTGGGGATTAGAGGGTTTAGAATGGACGGAAGTAATGACAGAACTATTGTTGAGGAACTCTCCTGAAGACGGTTCAAACCGAAAATTAGAGACTGTAAGTGTGTTCTTTTGATTTCTCTATGTTTTTTGTCTATATTGAACTATATTTGTCCGTTTTGGATCGTATTTCCAACGAAAAAGTGTTTTAGTATATTATATATATATATATATATATGATAATAGTAGTAGTAGTAATAGTAATAGTACTAGTTGTGACTGTTGTGACAATAGTAAAATTAGTGGAAATGCAAGATGTAAAGACAATGGAACCATTGGAAATGTTCTATTCAATTTAGATGTTTGTACAAGAAGATTATTCAGATCCCTTGAGAAATACACAAGGAAACTAATCAACCGTAAATATGGCGTATTATTTAATCAAACCTGTATAAATGAAGGACTGCTTCCTAAATATACTAATATATATATATATATATATATATATATATATATACACTTTGAATTGAAATTGAAATCAGACGGTCCAAACGGACAAATAATTAAAGTTACAGCTAGAGAACACAAGAAAAAGGACGAACACTCACGAATCTCGATAATTTTGGCGACTTGCCGTCTTCAGGAGAGTAGAAAGAAAGAAAATAAAAGGAGAAAGAATGAAGGAACGGAGACGTAAATGCGTCCACTGACCTGGCTCGGCCAGGTTGAAAAATGAAGAAGAGTAACGCACAAAAAAAGGATACACACTTACTAAGTCAGTTTTTCTGAAAATCCGTCTTTGGAGAAAAGAGAGAGGGCGATCAAGCACGCTGTAGACCAGTTATGGCAAACCTATGACACACGAGCTCATTTTTGGTGACACGCATCTTCAAAGATAAAAAAACATAACACTCGTAATTCAAATATTTATCAAATAATATTAAGAGAAACAAATGAATCGGATAACAGATGAGGTCAGTGCTTTTATGACTGTAAAATTTTCCATTTTACTTTTGCTTGGGCTAGAAATGTACCATTATAAACCTAAAATAGAAGATTTAGCAGATTTCAGAACCAGAAAAGTCACTAATTTGTCATAATACTCATTTTCTAATTGTATAAATTTATATTTATTTTCCAGTCAAATACTTTTTCTAATTAAATATATATTATTTGATTTTGTATGTTACGTGTCAATGAAATGTGTAAAACAAGTCCCTACATGTAAATTACTGGTTTCATGATTTTGGTTTTTGTGTTTTAAATAGCATTAAACAAATAATTAACCTACATGATGTATATGGTAAATATTACTATTTTTTTAGTTTTTAGTTTTGTGTTGTGTGACACCATGCCATGAAAATTATGCTTTGCTTTTTTCAAAATTGTTCACACACCGATCTTAAAGGTTTGCTATCACTGTTGTAGACGCAACAAGTAACTTGCAGTTGTATCCACAGCGCAACGGCAAGTTACGTTGGAAAAAAGATATAAGGATACTTGACACTTTCTTCAACTCCCCAATTGCCCCTATCGCTCCAAAAATTTCCCTCCCACTCCAACCAACCCCTCACCATATGTGTCTGCATCTAGTGTTTCAGTTGGGTTGTTAACTCTCAGAAAGACGGCTTGTTATGGTTGAATGATTGTAGTCTTTTTTTTTAATTTAATATTGTGGTTTGATCATTGATTGTAATTTCACGTGTTTATTATTAGATCTGTATATATATAATATATATATATATATATATATATATATATATATATATATATATACGAGTCGTTGTCCCTTTGAGTAGCTGAAGCTAACTCCAATATATATATATATATATAATAATATATATATATTAACCTGTTTATATGAAATCTTTATATATATATATATTATATATCATCAAACCACAATATGAAAAGAGAAAAATGGTTTGATCATTGATAGTTATTTAACCTGTTTATATGAAATCTTTATATATATATGTATGTATGAAGGTATGAAGTCTAAACCACAATGGAAAATGGAAAACAATAGAAATAAATGCTCTGAAGCCTTTTACTTTATGTAAGTTTAGACTTCATTGATTGCATCACATGTTTATTTATTGTGATTTTTCTGTATATATATATATACGCTTAACAACATTTCACAGTATATACGTTAAATTGAAAAAAACAACGTCTGAACCACAATAAGAAATTCAGGAATGGGATTAAAATCTTTCAAACAAAGTAACTGGTCTTTTGTTTGTTTGTTTGAGTCACACACGACCTGTAACAAGGGAAATATGAAAAATGTCGTGGTATTGAGAAGGAAGGGTGGCAAGAGAAATATTTTAAAAGGCAAGGAAAGGGAACAAAATGCTGGGCAACTCAAACAAGGGTTTTTGAGAAAAAATAATTTCTTGTTAAATCTCGCGTGATGAAATCATGTAGGATTTAAGGTTTATATCTTTCAGAACATTACAGTGTTTTCTATTTCTTGGAGTGTATTCAGTATTCTGTTGTACACTATCTGAATATGTTTTAAAATATCTATTAATTTTTGTTTCGATGTGATTGATTCTCTATCTGCATTTTTTGATTGAGTTGTTCCATGTTTTTTTAATGTTTCTATTATAGTTGCTTATTAAATTGATCCTAATTGTAATGGTAGTTTAGCTGTTCTTTAGGTTCTTGTTTATTGTTAATATGTGTAAGAATATTTTTCCGTAGCTTTTCCCGTCGCTAACATCTTGATTACGTGATATAAATGAAAATATGCCCCCTAATCCATTTATGAGTCCTCTTTTTTGTCTCCATTCGTTTTTATTTCGAAGTGTTCTACTCTGTAAAATTCTTTAAAGTTATTACTCATGTCGTTAGATTCGTAAACCTAGTACGTCAAGTCCGTTGTAGTTACTGTGTGGTGATTGATTGGTAGCCTTGCATTTCCCAAGTTAATTGGTAATATCCTAATATTTTATCAAATTGTTGACTTCGATGCCGTGTTTGTAAGAGAACAAGAGGTTAGAGCATTTGAAAATCTATAATTTTCCTTTCCTAAGTATTTATATTTGATAGATGAATGTTAATTCGAGTGTTGTAGTGTTGGGAATTCATTCCCCCACCATTTTTTAAGTTCTGATTTATTTTTGGAATAATTTATTTTTCTTATAGATTCTGGTTTATTTATTATTATATTTTTTTATATAATAAATTATATTTATTTATTGTATTGTATTACTTCGTTTTGGTTTATTAAACTTTTTTTTTTTGAGTGCAGAGTTTTTGTTAATGCTCTATAAAGTAGTTCACCTTTTCCTTACGTAGGCAATCGTCAGGTGTTTCCTTGATGTTGGTGTGGCCCGATATATTATCGAAAGGTGTTAGTTTGGTGGTTCAATGGATATTTATTATAGGGCAGTAAAGTATGGTGAACTTTTATTTTTATTGGCTCACAACTGAACGCTTTATTATTTATTATTCTAATATGTTCTTTTAGATTTAACATCTAAAAAAATGTCAAAAGAATTGAAATCTTTTGATAATTCCATTTTACTCTGGCTGTTGAGAACTTATTAGATGCAATTTAATTTTGTGAAGAGCTAGAAACTCTTTAACCAGATGACGGCTAATTTCTAAACCATTAACCGCTATTATTATTTTCGGGACGTTGGGATGAGTGAAATGCTTTACTCTAATTCATTTACTACTTCTATGCCTCGGCTTACTTTTATTTTATATGCTTGGACATATTTAGAAAATCTGAAGTGGCTTACAATGAATATTGAGAAATAATATATTAGTATTAGCCAGTTTTGCACGCTCAAATCAATTTCAAAGCCGGCTTTTCAGTATAATTGAAAACTTTTATAGTTGGAAGCTTGAAATTTTTGAAAATAATAGATGTGAACTATTAGACTAGAAAAGTAAAAAAACTGGATATTTGTCAGCATATTAGGAAAGAGTCCGTTCCTCACACTTCTATATTGTTCAAGGGTGTAACATATAGATTGACTAGCAAACGTACTCGTCTTTGACGGAATCAAAAATTCTATTATACTTGGTATTCCAAAATATCAATTATAGTATTATACTAATACTATAATTAGAAATTATAGAATAGTAGAAAATACCATTATTAGTACGGTGTTAAACAAATGCCTCTGTATACACCACATTAGCTGTCTGTCCTTCAGGTTCACGGAAGAACAAACAGTTGGAACCTCTGACTCTTGAGCAAGTAAACTATAGTTGACCATGTGAGAAAAACTTGGTTTCGCTAACTTGAATTCCTGCGTTAGATAAAGTCTCCCTTTGCGACTTAGTTAATGTCATTGCAAAATAGACTCTGACAGGACTTTGCAATCATTTCAAAGGAAACAGACAATGGCTCGGAATCAATGGTATGGGTGGTATACACACAGACTCCACATTCCACACCCAGTCATGATGGCCGCCCCTACGGCACATCTGTGCAGAGCACAAACTCCGAGTCGTGTCCCGTTGCACAGTTTTGGGGCACTCATGTTTCGTAACATGGAAATATGTAACTGCTACTAAATTGCAGGATGATTGGCGCTCCTACTTTAAGTTTTTACTCATGAGCAGGCAGTCCCGGAGAAATAAATTTAGAGTCAAGAAATTCAATTAGATAATGAACTGCTTCTTCATCACTAATCCAATCTCTTTACTGACTTGTAAGTTCTTTCCTCGGTATGATATAGCATCAGAACTTGTTTGTTGATTTTTCCTGCCTGTTCATATTAAGAGTTGAGAATTGCTCGTTTACAAAACTATTTATTCGTAATAGATAGTACATCCTCAACTCTGGGAAACACCTTTTCAAAGATGTCAAATACGCAATATATTCATATGCTCCAATGAAATTAAAATCAACTAACAATACCTACTTGCCACACCTGTGTATTTTCAAAACAAACTTGTCTGTGAATTTAGGAAAATACGCTTAAAGCCCTATAACTTCGTTTCTGTACTGAATTATGAATCTATTTAGAGCCCGTATTTTAAGTTAGGCATACACAAATCCAGTGTCAAAGTTTCAGCTCGCCATGTCTTATGGTGGCTGAGTTTACTTGTGACAAACGTTTTTGCTTTAAACGTCCATAACTTCACTTCTACGTTGAATTTCCAAATAATTCAAATGCTATATTTTAAGTTAGACCTACACAAATCTACTGTAAAAGTTTTAGCTTTATATGTCTTATGGTAGCTGAGTTTACTTGTGACAAAGTTTTGCGGACAAACAGACAAACCGACAGAAATTTTTCTAAGGGTGGATTCGGTTTCTCCAGTGTATGAAACGTAAAGAAAACTTGAAATGAGTCAGTTCTAAGCAATGTACAGACAAAGTCATTATTTTATTTATATAGATTAGATCATTTTGTTCCTCAAATCCGTCATACTATGGAGAGTATCAGAAAATATATGTTTAGCGTTGATTTTTTACATATAAGAATTTTATTATTTTGTATCTCATATTAAGTCGTTAAATCATTTATAAATTTTTCATTACTCCTTTAAACATTAATTTGATTTCAGTGGATTCACTCAAAAAATTTCTAAGTCAATGTAAATAAATATAAACAAATACAACTAGTGTAGCAAGTAAACCATAATACAGATGACTATTCAATTTTTATAGCTTCATTGCTCTTTGCTGTAATTGAAATTTCATGCATTTTTTTTATAAATTGTTAATATTTTGGCAAATTTTCATTGTTTTTTAATGAGCTGTTTAGCGTAAAAAATATTTTCTGAAACAGAAAATGTACTCGAACGCCCATTTAATAAGTATATTTATAAGTACTCGACCCTACAATAAGTAAAGTCCATTTGGTAAATGTAATTTTGAAAACAGGTTTTAGACAGAAAAAGTGACTTTCCCATCTTGCATAATTGCTCCCAAACAATAGGGCTCATCTACCTACACCATGAGGCCCATTTTTATGTAAAATATCGATTTGATCCATCAAAGATTCTGGACCGTAGCATGTCCACAAACTTTAAATACATACTCTTCTAGACTTCTAGGACCGTCGAATTCTATTCAAATTATTGAATTAGCCAATAATAGCTGCTTTTGATTTGTCCTAGGTTTTGTCTAGTCCTCTAGACGTTAGTTTTTCTAAGTGGTAGACTTATATCTATAATTTCTAGCTTCGCTCGTTACGTCTATTAATTTCCCTGTGTATTTCATAACTTTCATATGGGAGTGTTAAGAAGTTTTGTTTTAGTACAGAACAATGACTGAATTCCTCATCGGTTTTATTTTCGAAGTAAAGATTATATTTGATATTTCGTACTACATATGCTTTAAGAAAATTATCTAGGTATGTCTTCTTCCAAATTGTTTTTTGATATTTATACTGTAATTAGTTTCTTTGTTTGGAATAGTGCCTACATGAGAAGTTATAATTTGATTACTTCAGTGATTAACAGGGGCTTCGCATATGAGTATGTTAGGTGACTGTGTTACCATCTGAATTATAGTGAATTGATGAGTTATCCATCATTATTAATATTTAGAATTTTATTGGACTGAGCTATCGTAGATTCGTTTTTGATATTGGGGTTTTCTAGGATGAATAGTTCAGGGCTTTGAGATAGATCAGGTGTAGAACTAACCTGTTCTAGGTTTCTTAAAAATTCCGTGTCATCTTCTATGGTATTAATTTCTACTCGAGATAGGGTTCAGTATTATTATTTTGTGAACTTTTTTTTTATATAATGTCGTTGTCGTATTCCTCTAGTTTTACTGGCGCCACCTTAGTGTAATTTTGAATTTGGTTTGAGATTGAACAACCATTATAGAGGTTTGTGGTCAGTAAATATTTGAAGTTTTCTGCCATACAGGTATGGTTGAAAATGTTGAACAGTCCAAACTACTACAAGGATTTCGTGCTCTGTTGTTGCTAAATTTGTTTCGGTTTTATTAAGTGTTCTATATGCGAAAGCAACCCGTAAATCAGTTCCATTAATTATTTGGCGAAGTACTGCACCTAATGTTATACTTCTGTAGTTAAGTGTAACTGCTTAGAAAAGTCAAGATGTGGAGAGTGTGGGTTCGTTTATTAAGTGTAAAAAAACGGTGTAAAATTCTCTTGTCTTCCAAATTAATTTGTTTATTTTTCTTTATATACTTTTCAGTTGGTTTTATGAATTTGAAAAATTAATGAGTTTTCTGTAGTCTGTTAACCTAAAAAATCTTTTGATTTCTTTTCTGTTTTTGGTGGGGGATAATTCTGGATTTTGAGAGGGTTAGGTCTGATTTTGAGAAATGTTATTACTGATGTAGTTATACTATTGATATATATATATATATATTAAATTTATGCATATAAATGCATATATATATATATATATAAATTTATGCATATAAATGCATCATTGGCGTGATATACAAAAATAATCATATATACTGATAAGTGGATCAATCACTATCTATACTACCTCCATGAATGAAAGACTAATAAATATCCCCCATTTAGACAGTTATATTATACCTAAATGAAACATTATTTATTATATACCCAAGAAGTATAATATTATGTTTACGTATAGTAAAGTTGAGTGTAGGCCACTACATTTTTTTTCTTTTATAAAATAATCTTTTTATGTAATAGTTTTTCTATTTCAAAATTTTATACTTCTGCCTATGTAAAAGGTTTTAAATAAAAACCGGAACGTTGGCAATGAGATTCTAATTTGAACCTGAATGTCATACCGAGCCCTGATAAACTTTAATTTTGTTTATAATTTTATTTTATATATATAGTTGTGTTAATGTTATATAATATACATTTATGTATTAATCAAACACAAAAAGAAAACATTTAAGAAAAACTGCAAAAACTCACTTTATATTTCGTTGAATCGTCGTGGCTGAAGAATGCATTCGTCGTAGTTGAAGTGAAAGTATTGTAAACAAATGTAGGAATAGCCTTCTTTACATGGGATGGATGGCAGCTTTGAAAGTGGAAGTACTGTTTGGTGTTGGTAGGCTTTATCTGGACAGGTGTATATATATATATATTATATCCAGAACTAATAATAAACACGTGAAATTACAATCAATGATAAACCACAATATTAAATTAAAAAAAAAAGACTACGATCATTCAACTATAACAAGCCGTCTTTGTGAGAGTTAAGAACCCAACTGAAACACTAGATGCAGACACATATGGTGAGGGGTTGGTTGGAGTGGGAGGGAAATTTTTGGAGCGATAGGGGCTGTTGGGGAGTTGAAGAAAGTGTCAAGTATACTTATATCTTTTTTCCAACGTAACTTGCCGTTGCGCTGTGGATACAACTGCAAGTTACTTGTTGCGTCTACAGCAGTGATGGCAAACCTTTAAGATCGGTGTATGAACAATTTTGAAAAAAGCAAAGCATAATTTTCATGGCATGGTGTCACACAACACAAAACTAAAAACTAAAAAAATAGTAATATTTACCATATACATCATGTAGGTTAATTATTTGTTTAATGCTATTTAAAACACAAAAACCAAAATCATGAAACCAGTGATTTACATGTAGGGACTTGTTTTACACATTTCATTGACACGTAACATACAAAATCAAATAATATATATTTAATTAGAAAAAGTATGTGACTGGAAAATAAGTATAAATTTATACAATTAGAAAATGAGTATTATGACAAATTAGTGACTTTTCTGGTTCTGAAATCTGCTAAATCTTCTATTTTAGGTTTATAATGGTACATTTCTAGCCCAAGCAAAAGTCTCTGACTTCATCTGTTATCCGATTCATTTGTTTCTCTTAATATTATTTGATAAATATTTGAATTACGAGTGTTATGTTTTTTTTATCTTTGAAGATGCGTGTCACCAAAAATGAGCTCGTGTGTCATAGGTTTGCCATAACTGGTCTACAGCGTGCTTGATCGCCCTCTCTCTTTTCTCCAAAGACGGATTTTCAGAAAAACTGACTTAGTAAGTGTGTATCCTTATTCTGTGCGTTACTCTTCTTCAATTTTGAACTCGTATTGTGTCCAGTTTTGATCACCTTTACGATTTATAGTGTATATATATATATATATATATATAAAGATTTCACATAAACACGTGAAATAACAATCAATGATCAAACCACAATGAGAAAATGGGAAAGCAAGACTAAGATCTTTCAACCGTAACAAGCGGTCTTCGTCAGAGTCAAAAACCCAACTGAACACTAGATGCAGAAAACATCTGGTGAGGAGTTGAGAAGAGTGGGAGGGAAGAGTTGTATTTTAAAAGGGTGAAAGCACAGGAAAGGACTAATGTCCAGAAAGGGATGTTTGGGGAAACAAAGGAGTACAGTAAGAAAAAGTAAAAAACTATCCGCTAGCTGTCAACCCTCTTTGAAGAGGCTATTGCCCTCGTGACGAAAGTATCAAGTTTGAAGAGGCTCAGTATCAAGTATCAAGTTATCTAGTGTTCAGTTGGGTTTTTGACTCTGACGAAGACCGCTTGTTACGGTTGAAACATCTTAGTCTTGTTTTCCCATTCTTATTGTGGTTTAATCATTGATTGTTGTTTCACGTGTTTATGTGAAATCTTTTTATATATATATGATCAAAGCACAACATGAAATGAGAAAAGAAGACAAAGATCTTTCAACCCTAACAAACGGTCTTCGTCAGAGTCAAAAACTCAACTGAGTTTGACTCTAACTGGTTTGATCATCGATTGTTATTTCATGTGTTTATTGTGAAAGCTTGTTAGATATACGATTGTGTATATATATATATATATATATATATATATATATGTTTGTATATATATATATATATATGTATTGTTTGTATATATATATATAAATATATATATACTTTGAATTGAAAACAGACGGTCCAAACGGACAAATAATTAAAGTTACAGCTAGAGAACACAAGAAAAAGGACTAACACTCACGAATCTCGAAAATTTCGGCGTCTTGCCGTCTTCAGGAGAGAAGAAAAAAAAAGAAAATAAAAAGGAGAAGTAGTAAAGGAACGGAGACGTAAATGCGTCCATTGGCCGATATAAACAACGTTGTTTATATTATGATAAATTTATATTAAGCTTTATGATACTATTAATACTGTGGTATACTACAGTCAGTTTAATTATTTATATGTATTTTGATGCTTAATTTATGTTTATTTCCTCTTCCTCTTTTTAGGCTGGTGATTTAACGAAACCAATTGACAAAAAAATGTATAAGGGTATAAGTCCTACATGTCATGATTTCAACTCCACAACAGTAACTTCAGAGTCTGTTTCTTTAATGATAGGATTTTCAACAGGTCAAATGCAGCTTGTTGATCCCATAAAAAAAGATTTCAGCAAACTGTTTAACGAAGAAGTAAGTTATATTTTATTTGTTTTCATGTAAAAAATATATCAGGATGACCATTAATTGTTTGAAATGCAATTAATTAAGATATAACTTCTGTTATACCAATGTAATTTATATTAACATGATATATGCTTTGAAACAAGTTAATAATAAAAAATAAACACATTGGCCCCTATTGGTTATAATTTTGTTCTTCCAACTATGTTGGAAATGATTGTTTTGCAGACTATAAATTATTTTAATAGTATTTATTTATAAGTGTAACAATATTTTCCTGTATAAATCTCAACCCCACCCACAAGCCATATCAGTTGTGGAATCCCCGGTCCCAGTTGTGATTAATTATAGAATTGACATACCAAATTTGACTAATTGGTACTCAACTCTGGTCAATTGTAGAATCATCAACCCAACACTTACCATTCGTACAATCCCTACCTCCACTCTGATCGATTGTAGTATCTTCATACCCATGTCTGTGCAGTTGTAGAATCAATACCTTCATATCACATCAGTGTAGGATCACCACCCGAACTCTGATCAATTGTAGAATTGCAACCGCCAAGTATGTTCAATTCTAGAATCACCCCAAGACAGAATAATTGTGTAATGTGCACCCCCAATTAAGTCCAGTTGCTGAGTCAGTACTTCCAAGTCAGATCAGTTGTAGAATCACAATCTACAAATTAGAGTATTATAGATTAAACAAATATATTGTTTAATAATATAATTATTTAATATATTATTAAATATCTCCCTCCCCTCCCCTCTCCCAGTTAGATCAATTGCATAATCTCCTTCCACAAGTCTCATCAATTGATGTCTCTACCCTCAAGCTTATCATTTGCAGAATATAAACTCCTTATTCGCATCAGTTGTAGAATCTCCATGTCAAAATCTTAAAAATTGTGTATTCTCTACTCCGAGTCAGACAAATTGTAAAATCACCCGTCTGTCTGTGATTTATGAAATATTCGCTCGCAAGTTTGTTAAAGCGTACTCTTTCCCAAGCCATATAAATTGTAGAATCTCTACTCCGAAGTCTAATCAATTGTAGAATTTTACTCTTATGTCTGATCAGTTGTAAAATCTGTACCCCCTTGTCAGATCAATTTTTAAATTGTCACCCCCACGTCAGATCAATTATGGAATGGATTCATCACATCCTCCTACTTGATCAATTGTAGAATCTCTACTCGCAAGTCAGATCAATTGTAGAATCTCACTCACCAGGTCTAATCAATTGTGGAATCTGAAACCCCAAGTCATATCACTTGTAGATGTTCGACCTGCTTTTCTGATCAATTTGAGAATTTCCACCTCTAATTCTGATCAATTTTAGAACACCCTCAAGACAAACCAATTGAAGAGTTTTTATCCCAAGTCAGATCAGTTGTAGAATTTTCACGCACAACTAAATTAAATTAACATTGATTACTAATATACAATGCAATATTATTAATTAATTAGCATGTTGTGAATTTATAATATACATTTTTGTAAAGTAATTTAATGAATGTAATACACAAAGTAATATAATAGTATAAAATCGCAAGTTATATACTCATTAATAATAGGTTTCTTATTTGTAAAGGGTCTCCTAACCGATGTGTTCATGCATATTTTCAAAATAATTTAAGGATAATCTGTCTCCCTGCATGAATTGCTGAATGTTCGAAATCGAAAATGCCCTTCTATAGCCAGCCATTTTCTTTATTTGAACCTTATTCTAAATAGTTTTATAATTCATTATATTTTAAATATTATGAACTTTATATCTTTTAACTTAAATACGTCTTGTATAAGATAATAATTAGGTGCCAATTATGTTGATGTTGAACATTCAGCAAATACAAATCTGAAATGTAAATACCCAAGTATATTATATAAGATAATGATAATAATGATACCCCTATACAAATTTATGAAATGTTTAGTGTCCCCATTTATTCTTGTATCTTTTGATTTTTCAGTCAGTCCATGAATTCAATAATACTACTTTAATTGTTGAACTACTTAACTTTATTTTATGCTTTGCACCATAGAATAAAATGTTGTTAAGACTTAGGAAAAGATCATAAAATAAATCACCTATATTTATCCATAGATGAATATAATTATCTTTAATTATTGTATTTATTATTGTCTATTATATATCTTAAAAGATATATAAAAGAGGTATTTACTATAATTTCAAGTTATATTTTTTTGTTAATGTGTGTAATATTTCATGCAGACATTAATAATTTTTTTTTTTAGAGGCTGATTGACAAATCAAAGGTGACTTGTATAAGATGGATACCAGGTTCCCCAAACTTATTTCTTGTTAGCCATGGAAGCGGTCTTTTATATCTATATAATAAAGAATTGCCTTGTGGACCTACTCCACCCTCTTACCAAGTATTTAAGCAAGAATCATCGTACTCTATCTATACTTGTAAAGCCAAAAGTACTCGGAACCCTTTGTACCGGTGGGTGATTGGAGGTGAAATAAGCCAATTGACAAGTATAAATGAATTTGCATTCTCACCTTGTGGACATTATTTAGCAGTTGTTTCTGAAAGTGGATTCCTTCGAGTGTTTTCATATACTAGTATGGAATTAGTTGGAACTGCAAGGAGTTATTTTGGTGGTTTTTTATGTGTCTGTTGGTCTCCTGATAGCAGATACATTGTTGTTGGTGGTGAAGATGACTTGTTAACAATATGGAGTTTCAGAGAAAAAAGAGTTGTTGCGAGAGGCATGGGCCACCACAGTTGGGTGAATGTGGTAGCATTTGATCCGTACACGTCTTTAATAAGAACAGAATCAGAATGTGGTGGTGAAAATGGCCCAGGAGATAACAAACCGGCTATCCGCTATCGCCTGGGATCTGTTGGACAAGATACTCAATTGTGTTTATGGGATTTGACGGAAGATATTCTTAAGCCGGATTCGAATCCATGTAATGAGAATTGTTTATATACACTAGGAGGTAATTCATTGTCTCATAAAAAAGATTTTGTTCCCAGAAAGTATTTACCAAAAAGTAATGATGCCAATTCCATTGATGATCCAGTAAAACTTATAGGAACATACTCTTGTCCAAGGTTTGATCAAATTCCATGTATTGAGCCAATAATTTGTAAAAAGATAGCTCATGAACGTCTCACTGCTTTATCCTTTAGAGAGGACTGCTTTGTTGCTGCTTGCCAAGATGGATATATTTATACCTGGGCTCGTCCTGGGAAAATGGTATGTTTTATTTGTAGTCTTAAAGTACTACAAATTACAATATATAAATTGATTTATGATTTAGAAATACGTATTTGACAAGATTCACTTCTGAATAACTTTCTCTTTCTTTGGATGTACGTATTAGAATTATATAGAAATTATATCGCAATATATAACTTGAGGCAATCAGTTTAAGAATTAAGAACATTCAGTTAGAGTTCTGTTGAGGTAAATTATCACTGCCTCCAACACTCAGAGAATATACCCTGTGTATGTTATATATAATATATATAAACACGTGGAAGAACAATCAATGTTCAAACCACAATAAGAAATGGGAAAAAGAGACTAAGATCTTTCAACTGTAATATAATGATATATAAAAAGATTTCACATAAACACGTGAAATAACAATCAATGATCAAACCACAATAAGAAAATGGGAAAACAAGACTAAGATCTTTCAACCGTAACAACCGGTCTTCGTCAGAGTCAAAAACCCAACTGGAAGTCAAAGTCCAATTGGGTTTTTGACTCTGACGAAGACCGCTTGTTACGGTTGAAAGATCTTATTCTTGTTTTCCCATTTTCTTATTGTGGTTTGATCATTGAATAATGATATATATATATATATATATTTGTAAACAGGAAAACGATCCAAAAGGACAACAAACGTTTCACGATGAATCACAAACACAGAACTAAGGAACAAACACACTTACTGTCTCTAATTTTCGGTTGAACCGTCATCAGGAGAGTTGAAAAGGGACACCAAGCGCACTTGTGAAGCGACGGTTGGAGACGGCTGGTCTCCAACCGTCGCTTCACAAGTGCGCTTGGTGTCCCTTTTTCAACTCTCCTGATGACGGTTCAACCGAAAATTAGAGACAGTAAGTGTGTTTGTTCCTTAGTTCTGTGTTTGTGATTCATCGTGAAACTATATGTATAATATATATGATCAAACCACAATAAGAAATGGGAAAACAAGACTAAGATCTTTCAACCGTAACAAGCGGTCTTCGTCAGAGTCAAAAACCCAACTCTGACGAAGACCGCTTGTTACGGTTGAAAGATCTTAGTCTTGTTTTCCCATTTCTTATTGTGGTTTGATCATTGATTGTTATTTCACGTGTTTATGTGAAATCTTTTTATCGTATATATATATATATATATATATATATATATATATATATATATATAATAAGATTTCACATAAACACGTGAAATAACAATCAAAGATCAAACCACAATATGAAATGGGGGAAAAAAAGATTGAGATCTTTCAACTGTAACAAGCGGTCTTCGTCAGAATCAAAAACCCAACTGAAAAACTTGATGCATCTACATCTGGTGAGGGGTTGGGAAGAGTGGGAGGGACGAGTAGTATTTTAAAAGGGTGTATAGTGCAGGAAAGGACAAATGTCAGAGAGAGGGATGTTTGGGGAAACAAAGGAGTACAGTTAGAAAGTGTAAAAAACTATCCGCTAGCTGTCAACCCTCTTAGAAGAGGCTATTGCCCTCGTTAACACTGAGTCAAGTTTGAACAAACCGTTACAAATGTTTATTACATTTGATCTATGAAATTACATCAGAGAGGATTTGATAATATTTCTTAACAACAACGATTTTTCATAGGTAATGAATTCAGCTCCTGTCCAATCAATATGATGATTTTCATTATTTATATGCAAGAATAAGGCGCTGCTTTTTGTTTGTCTACTTACGTTGTATTGGTGGTTTTACGTTGTATACGTAGTTTTACATGTGGCTTTAAAGATTTACCAGTTTGATCAATATAAATTTAATGGCAATTTTTGCACGGAATTTTATAAATACCACCGGACAAAAACTTTCACATGTTCCCTGTGAAAGTTTTTTATTAACATATTGTCCACGTTATTACGATTAGAAATCACTATATTAAAATCAAGTGTCGCGCTAACCTAAGAAGGGGGTCCAATGACTCGATACAGTAAAACAGTATCAAAATGATCAGTATACAGTAAAAATGATCAAATTATAGAATTTGACCATGAACGGGGCTACGTTGAAATATTAGAGAAAGTTTTTTTTTAGCTCCCTTCAAATCTAAATCGATATAAAAGGAGGGGATATTTTAATGAAATGGCAATTGACCTAATGTTGTTAATCTCATCATTAAGGAATTCAGGGGAGCATACTCTTAACGCCCTCAAAAAAAATTTCTTATGTTACAAAAGACAAGATATTAGTCTTTTTTTCCCCATTTCATATGTGGTTTGATCATTGATTGATCAAAACCCAAAAACTCAGTTGGGATTTTGACTCTGACGAAGACCGCTTGTTACGGTTGAAAGATCTTAGTCTTTTTTCCCCATTTCAAATTGTGGTTTGATCATTGATTGTTATTACACATGTTTATGTGAAATCTTGTTTTATATATATAAATATTGATAAAAGTATTGACCGTGGAATAGAAACAAAACTAAAGTTTATCGGGACTCGGTCAGTTCTTCAGGTTCAAATTAAACTCTTATTGCCAACCTTTCGGTCTTTATTTAAAACCTTTTTCATAAGGTCACTTATTTTCAGTGACACTGAACGTGTTCATTCAGACTACAGTTGTTAAAATCCATATACTATTTTTCTTTGTAAAATAATTTCTAATGTAATACTTAGTTTTTCTGTTTCAAAATTTATACTTCTGTCTATGAAAAAGATTTTAAATAAAGATCGAAACGTTGGCAATGAGAGTTTAATTTGAACCTGAAGAACTGACCGAGTCCCGATAAACTTTACTTTGTGTATATATATATATATATATATATATATATATATATATATATATATATATATATAATAGTAAGATAGAATCGGGACTCGGTCAGGTTTCCAGGTTCAGATCAGATACTGATATGCCGACATTTCGGTTTCATTTAAAACATTTTCCACAAAGAGAGCAAAACAAAGAGATTCTCTACAAAGAGATCAAAACAAAAATTATAAACCAGTCACAAATATACACAAAAAAATCTGTAGTGCTGTACAATTACTATAAGTAAACATAATATCAATCTTGTTGATCATCATTTGGGTTTTGGTATTATTTTGTGTAAATCTTCTGTAACTATCGAGTGGATCGTTCTAAAATTTTACCTGTTACTATCGTGTTAGAGTAATTTGAAGCATATTGGAAATTAATTATGAAAGTATCGATAATCAAATTAATGATTTAATTTTTTTATTGTGTCTATTCCATTTTATCAGTTACAACAAACTTGAAATAATTGATGTAGAACAATCTATCATGTTATTATTATTATTATTATTATTATTAAACTGTTAATCATAGTTTCATAGAACCGTGGCCAAATCTATCCTATTGTCCTTTGTTCATCACTTTAAATTTTACGTTTTTTAATAAACTTCATAAATATCCTTAGAGAAGTGTCTCACACTGTTATTGAGTTTAGATATAATTTGCCAAAAATCGTTAACTTCTTAAACGTGATTGTCTTGCATTTACTTAGAATGAAGAAGTAGGTCTCAAAAGATCTAAATTTTTTCTTCTTGAAAAAGGAACAATGACCGTATTTCCTGCTTTTTTAACCAGACTTTTTTCCTTTACCCATTTTTCAAAAGTATGTAGGAGAATGATGCATAAGCTCAAAGGGTAGTACCGAAAAGCGTTCTTCTTATAATGACAAAAGTCAGTTAATTATATCCTTGCATATAACCTTAATTATTTTGAGTATCCAATAGGTTTGTTTTCAACAACTAATCACCGTAATAAGGTCGATATCACCTTACTGAGGACAGTCTTTACTGGTCACAGTTTCACTTACACTAGTACTTACCCTAAATTATTCTTGCTTTATATTGTTTACATTCTATAGTTTCTGGAGTAACACATCTATATTTTAGTAATGATTTAATAGATTTGAATTCGTGTTATCGAAAGCTTCTTTATCCAAGAAACAGCCAAGAGTGATTTTTTTTAAGACTTAAGGACTTATCTACTTTGTTAGCAAAAATGTTTGAAGCTAATATGTTGTCTCATATGAATTTGCTTATTTACTAAAAACTTCACATTTTACTGCAGTTAGAAGTTAGTAGTTGTCATTTTTGGCGTAATAATACTGTTTTAATATAATAAGGTCAAGAAATATTTCTACTAAATAAGACAATACGAAATTTTACATTTATTGAATCACTTAGTCAAACGAGACTTAACAAGTAAGTGCAACCTCTATCACAGAGAAAAAGATAATAAAATACGTTTGATTGGCTCTGATTTTTTAAGATTTTTATTCTTCTTACGTATCATATTAACTAATTAAAACATCTCAAATTCCTTGTAGTAAACCTTTAAATAACATTTTATTTTACTCAATGATTCTAAAAAATGTCTGAGCCAATTTAAACGGAACTAACAAGTAAGTGCAGCAGGTTATCCATTATTCTAAGATCAGTTTTTATAGCTTTATTGCCTTTTGTGGTAATAAAAATTTATTTAAATGTTTTATATAGCTTTTTAATTGAAATAAATTGTACCTGCCAATTTCAGGTTGACTTTTTTTGGCAAAATTCATTATTCTATAGTTAGCTGTTCAGCGTAATAAAACATTTTCTGAAATCATAAAATGTCCCACAACACTACTTTCTGTCCATATAATTTCAATATAAATATATTCCGCTATCCTCTCAAAATGCGCTATTTTTTACTTTATTATAAGTAAAGTGTAGTGGCCGTTGAAAAAAGTCGATCTGGAGATTTTGACGGAATTATATGTTTTGAGATCCCATAAGTCGTTTTATGAAGTTTTTTCGATGATGTCTGTGTGTGTGTGTCGGTGGGTGAGTATCTATCCAAAGTTTGTGGAAACGCTACGGTCCAGAATCTTTGATGGATCAAATTGATATTTCACACAAAAATAGGCATCCTAGTGTGTGTAGCCTTATTGTTTGGGAGCAATTATGCATGATGGGAAAGTCACTTTCTTTGCCAAAAACCTGTTTTTAGACTACATTTTTAGACTACTACATTTTCTAAAAACTACCTGTTTTTAGACTACATATATTGCACTCTTGAACAAAACTTAATATCAGTTGTAAATCATTGTGTTTTGTGTATCAAAGTATCTTTGGATAATATTGAATTGTGAGGAATGGACTCTTTCCTGAAGAAAAAGAGGATTTAGTTTCTTGAAAAACAACCAGTTTTTTTTTACTATTCTAGTGTAATAGTTCAAATCTATTATTTTTAAACATTTCCAGCTTCCACGTATAAAAGTTTTAAATTATACTGAATAGCCGGCTTTGACTTTTATTTGAGTATGTAAACCTGCCTAATTACTAATATATTTTTCTCAATACACATTCATAGCAACCTTATAACAGAATACAGCATATAGGAAAAAGATAACACTTGCTCTGAGTGAATTGGTATATATGAATTTTGACAAAAGGAAAGAAAAGTGATTTTTATTAAATACTAGGAAGCCATAAAATTTCCAGTATAATAATTCTATAAAAGACTAAAATATAAAAGATAATTCAAAATTTAAAACATTCTTTGAAGAATAGTAAATGTAAAATTCTACATCTTAAATTAAAAATTGTCTTAAAACGACATTTTTTTTTAGATGTTTCTGACATTTTTCAGATAAAATAGGCATATTTTCAGGTTTTAAATGGAAAAATTTGTCTTTAATATTGAATGTAGAAGGAGGTCAGGTAAACTATGTAAGAGATCCACTGGCTATTGGAATAAAAGCCATGTTCTCTGGTAAGAGATTGTTTGGTAACACGAAATCTACACTTCCTGTTTTCAAAAAATGTTATTACTGATGTAGTTATACTATTGATATATATATAGATATATATATATATATATATATATATAAATTGATGCATATAAATGCGTCATTGGCGTGATATACAAAAATAATCATATATATTGATAAGTGGATCAATCACTATCTATAGTATCTCCATGAATGAAAGACTAATAAATATCCCCCATTTAGACATTTATATTATACCGAAATGGAACATTATATATTATATACCCAAGAAGTATATTATGTTTACTTACAGTAAAGTTGAGTGTTGGCCACTCCAGATTTTTGTGTGTTGTTTTATTCTGATCCGTTAAACTGCGTTGCTGTATCGTGTTTACAATGTTTCAGAATCCATCCATTTCAAAAGTGTTGCGTGATGCAAGTAGCTAATTAGTAAAACAATATAAGTATTTACAGATGTAAACATTCATCGAATTAGAAAAGGCATAAAGTTTTACATTACTGAAGGACCAATAATGTTAATCTTACAAACCCTTCCAGTAGACTGATGTTAATGTAACCACAATTATCAAGGGTATCATTTATGCAATTCAGTGACCTTAGCAAGCAAACATAGAAACAAATACTTGAGTATCCTCAATTCCCTTCTCTTTTATACACCAACTACATTGACGACATCTTTTGGCCCTATGGAGATCATAACTTGGACGAATTCCCATAACCTTTCGAAATTTCTTCTCCTCCACTACTTTCACTCACATGTTTCAACAGACTTCTTTCTTTTCTTGATTGTGTTCAATGGCTACTTCTATTCACTTGTAACACCGATGTTCAGCAGTACCAACATTACATTAGATATCATCATTCTCACGGTCAAGGATTTACCCAGATCCCTCTCTATTCGCATCAATAAATTTGCAATAATCTTAAACTGTACTTTCCAACTAAACAACTTCCGCACAGAGCTTTAGCCAGCAAGGATCGGACTGATATTTTTTTTTCATTGCGATCTATTTAACTGGTGTCCATAGGTTTGGAAATATTATTGAAGAGTTTCCCTCCATTTAATTTTTCTTTAATATGCATACCTCTATTTCTTACCGAAAACCACCTAACCTGAAGAGTATATTTCTCGTAATCTCCCAAGCCTCCTAATCGTGTTAGAAGAATGAAAACTATATGGTCACGCTGCAATCAAACTTGCCCTATTATTAACTTCTTTCCTTCTTTCACTTATTCCTCAACCATTACTTCTACCCCACCCATATTAGTATATATATATATATATATAAACAAAATTAAACGGTCCTCGAGGACAACACATTCAAATAAAGAGTAAACGTTTGTTTGCTTAACTTTAAAATTTGTTGGCTTAAATGAAGTATTTAAACCAGTATCATTCAATTAAATTTCTTAGATATTTATTTCTCTGTAATAACATTTTTACACTTTTCTTATTTTTTTCCATGAAACATGGATTGCTGATTTCACTGACTTTATTTTCTTAGTTTTGAACACAATTCAGTTCTTGGTTTGTAGCATGAGGAGAGTAGCAATTGGGAATTCTTCCAGCATCGGTAGGCTTTGTGTATCAATCAGTTCAAATATTGTCATTCTCACCCCTTACAAATGTTGTAACAAAAAATGAGAGTATGATCATCTTTTTTTTATCTTACATGTGAATAAAACGACTGTGACATGAATTTAAAGTATGTTGTGTTCCTCTTTTTTCAATAATTAACAACAAATCTTCTATGTATAGTTTAATGAATTCTTAGTTCATTATTATAGTTTAGTAATCTAACCATGACTATATTGACAAGAACTGGTGGTATTGGAAACCCCATTGGTAATCAAAACTCTGCGAAGACTGCTTGTTACGGTTGAAAGATCTTAGTCTTCTTTTCCCATTTCTTATTGTGGTTTGATCATTGATCTGTAATTCTTAATTGTTACATCATTTCTTATATTTTTTTTTGTATTACAGACCTACGGAAAAGGTTTTAAATAAAACGTCAAATTTTTTGCCATATTTATACAGAAAGTTTAATTTAAACCTGCAAACTGACCGAGTCTTGAAAATATTTTTACTTTACTATAAATAAAGTTTAGTGATCGTGAAAAAAATCGATCTCAAGATTTTGACGGAATTATATGTTTTGAGGTCCCAGAAGTCGTTTTATGAAGTTTTTTCGATGATGTCTGTGTGTGGTGGGTGGGTGGGTGAGTATGTATCCAAAGTTTGTGGACACGCTACGGTCCACAATCTTTGATGTATCAAATTGATATTTCACACAAAAATGGGCCTCATAGTGTAGGTGAGGCCTATTGTTTGGGAGCAATTATGCATTATGGGAAAGTCACTGTCTATGCAAAAACCTGTTTTTAGACTACATTTTTTTTCTCCTAAACTACTTTAGAGTTTTCGAATTTTGGCATTATCTTTGAGGATACAAACGCAATAAACGAAAAATATATTCATATTTTTAAAACAACGGGAAGTATTTTTTCAATAAAATGTAAAAATTTTGACTTATTATTCAGTCTGTAAGCTTGTGAGAGCAATACAAGGAAAACTGTTGAACGGATCAAAATGAAATTGTGCCTCAAAATAAAGCTTTATGTGGAGAATGAGCTGATATAATTTTATTTAAAATTACATTTACTAAAGGGCCATTATATTACATTTTCTCTTTTCGGAAAATGTTTTTTGACGCTTAATGGCTCATTAAAAAAAAATTGAAATTTTGTAAAAAAAATGAACAAAAAATTAGCAGCTTATAAAAAGTATTCATAAAATTTCAATCACGGCAAAGAGCAATAAAGCTATCAAAACTGAATGCTTATCCTGGACTAATGGTTTACTTGCTACACTTGTGGTATTTGTTTACATATATTTACATTGTTTATATTGAATTAAAAATTTTGTGTGTGAATCCACTGAAATAATATGATGTTTAGAGGTATAATGAAAAAATTTGAAATGATTTAATGACTTATATGTGTTGTAAGAAGAATAATATTCTTCTATGTAAAAATTAACGCCAATAGAACATATCAAACATATAATTTCTGATTCTTTTCATGGTATGATGGATTTGTCTAACAAAATGTTCTAATCTTCCTATATGTAACACCATTCTACAAAACTTAATATCAGATGCTGATTTTCTAATGTTTATGAACGACATTATCTGGGTAATATTGAATTTTGTGAAATGGACTTTTTCGTCCTACAGAAGAGCTACTATGTTTTTGACAAATATCCAATTTGTTCACTATTCTAGTTCACTATTTGTTCACTATTCTAACAGTTCATAACATTATTTTTAAAAATTTTAGATTCAAGCTATAAAAGTTTTGATTTATGCTGAAAAGTCTGATTTGAATTTGATTTTAGTATGCAAAACTGGCTATATTGAAGTGTGAGGAACGGACTCTTCCCATTATGTTGTTCACAAATATCAGTTTTTTTTTACTATTGTAGTCTAATAGTTCATATCTATTATTTCAAAAAAAAATCGAGCTTCAAGCTATAACAGTTTCAAATTATAACGAAAAGTCGGCTTTGAATTTGATTCGAGTATGCAAAACTGGCTAATTACTAATATATTTTTTCTCAATGGGCATTTACAACCTTATAACAGAGTACAGAACGGAGTAAAAAATTACACTCACTCAGAGTAACTTTGACTTCTATGGTTTTTGACAAAGGGAAAGAAAAGTAATTTTTTAAAAAAACACTAGCATGCCATAAAATTTATAATATAATAATTTTATAAAAGACCAAAAATTTAAAACATAATTCATTATTGAAAACAGTCCTTGAAAAAAATAAATGAAGTTATCCTACATCTTAAATTAAAAATTATCTTAAAACGACATTTTTTTGCATGTTTCTGACATTTTTCAGATTTAATATGAATATTTTCAAGTTTTACATATGAAACGTTGTCTTATGTATATATCTTCAATGTAGAAAGAGGTCAGATAAATATGTAAGAGATGAACTTTCTATTGGAACAAAAGCCATGTTCTCCATTAAGAGATTTTTTCAGGACACGAAATCTACACATTCGCTTTTCAAAAATGTTATTACTGCTGTAGTTATAAAAGTCCAATTTAGACATTTATGTTATACCTAATTGGAACATTACATGTTATATACCCAAGGAGTATGGTATTATTGGAATAATAATTCCAATGCACTAGCACTAGCATGCCATAATAAGTAATTATAATATACTTATAATGATAAGTATATTATGTTTACTTATATTAAAGTTGCGTGAAGGCTATTCCAGATTTTTTCGATGATGTCTGTGGGTGACTATGTATCCAAACTATGTGTACACGCTACGGTCCAGAATCTTTGATGGAACAAATTGCTAATTTGTTCACAAAAATGAGCCTCATAGTGTAGATGAGGCCCATTGTTTGGGAGTAATTATGCATGATGGGAACTTTGCCAAAACCCCGCTTTTAGACTACATTTTTTTCTCCTTAACTACTAATTCTAGAGTCTTGAAATTTTGGCATTATCTTTGAGGTTACAAACGCAATAAACAAAAAATATATAAGATTTTTAAAACAATTTAAAGATTTTAACTTATAATTTAATCTGAAATCTTGTGAGAGCGATAGAAGCCATATTGTTTAACCGATCAAAATGAAACTACATATAAAAATAGAATATTATGTGGAGGATGAGTTGAGATAATTTTTATAAAAATGACATTCACCAAAGCGGTGTTACACTACGTTTTCTGCTTTCAGAAATTGTTTTTTGACGCTAAACGGCTCATTAAAAAACCATGAAATTTTACCCACAGATGGAACAGAAAAATAACAATTTATAAAAAAATTAAGGAAATTTCAATCACGTCAAAGAGCAATAAAGCTGTAAGAGCTGATTGTTTATCCTAGACTAACGGATCACCTGCTATACGTGTCGAATTTACTGATATTTGTTTACATTGACTTAGAAATTTTTTGAGTGAATCCACTGAAATAAAAGTGATGTTTAGAACTATAATGGGAAAATTTATATGATTTTTTGACTTGTATTAGATATAAGAGGAATAATATTTTTACATGTAAAAAATCACTGCCAATAAACTCATAAATTTCTGTTCCTTTTTACGGTATGATGGATTTGTCTCGGAAAATGCTCTTATGAATCTATATACCGCACTCTTGAACAGAACTTAATATTAGATGAAATTTCGATTGTGTTTATGTACCATAGTATCTTTGTATAATATTGAAGTATGAAAAGTGGACTCTTTCTTGAAGAAAGAGGAGTTATGTTTGTTTGACAAATATCCAGTTTTTTCACTATTCTAGTCTAATATTTCATATCTATTATTTTTAAAAATTTCAATCTATGGAAGTTTTAAATTATACTGAATAACCGGCTTTGACTTTGATTTGAGTATGTAAGACTGGGTAATTACTAATATATTTTTTCTCAATATACATTTGCAGTAACGTTATAATAAAGTACAGCACGCATTGAGTGATTTTTTAAAAAAACACTAGCATGCCATAAAATTCCCAGTAGAATAATTTTATAAAAGACTAAAATGTAAAACATAATTCAAAAATCAAAACATTCTTTGAAAAATGATAAAGGTAATTATTCCACATCTTAATTAAAAATTATTTTAAAATGACATTTTTTTTAGATGTTTCTGACAGTTTTCAGATAAAATAGAAATATTTTCAAGTTTAAAATGGGAAACTTTTTCTTAAATTGTCAATGTAGAAGGAGGTCAGATACCCTACGTAAAAGAACAAAAGCCATGTTCTCGTGTAAGAGATTATTTCGTAACACATTTAAATTGTTGGCGAGAATAAAAATAAAGAAAGGGTATTTGATAAAATCAGGTCTGACGCTGACTTCTCTCCTTATTTCACTGTTGTACTGTTGGGTAATGCTTTGAAAGTTTGATCCGAGTTGCTGTATTTATTGTTCCTCTGTAGAGATAGGTCATATCAGCTGTATTAGAAGTTTGTGCCAAAGAGGAAGGAACAATGAGAAATGATCAAAGTCCTCTGGTGTCGAGAGTGAATAAATTAATTGAGAACTATCGTTGCATGTAGGGCACGGTTGTGTAAAACTGTTTGAGTTGGTCGAAATGTTAAGAAGTGGCTTAACAAGTGTCAGCAGTAACAAGAAGTAGCAGGTGGACCATCAACCTTGACGGTAGTTAAAATTTAGCGTGCCTTCAAAATGGTTTCACGAATAGGCTTTAATTATCAGAGATGTAGAGCGTATTAATCAGTATCAATAAGCATGATACAAGCTTTCAAAACATTAGCACAACAGTATAACAATAAAACAAGCGAGGGTACAAGTCAGTATACACAATCTCAGGAGAGTTATGGCCAAGGTGTAGGTTACTTTCGACTTATACTCGTTTATTTAATTTTTATATTTAGTAACGTTGCCCTCTTTAATACTCAACTAGACGTGTGAGTTTTTTAACAAAGGTAGAAATATCTTTTATAGAGAGGTCACTTAATTTGGAAATTTTATTTGCTAATAGAATTGAAATAGCGTAGTTGTAAGTTTAAGTTTTGCTCTTGTGGTGGAATGAAGGTGAAACACATTTCACTCCTAAATCCACAAACAATTAATTATATGTTGATTAATCACTAAATGTATCACTGAGTATATATACTTATTTTTCTCGAATTACAAAGTAGATTTTTTTACAGGATGGTTGCACCGTTGAAGTGTCCTGATGGTTCCTCATTTATTTTTAATGTACATTTTCGTTAAGATATTATCTCATAAAAGATTCGTTAAGTGTTTCGTACTTTAGGAACACTAATTTCTAAATATTGATTTTAAGGAAATCAAAAAGTAGTTAATATGTTGTAAATTAAATCAGTTAGTTGAATATTATTATTTGGATGTTTATTTTTTACCTATATACCAGTCTAAAAGTCAGTGCTGGGTCTGATTCGTTAAGCGACTGTTATATTTGTACAAATATTGTAGTTATTTTATACATTCCTTGTTATTATAGTATGTTATAAGAGCTTTAATACTTTTCTAAGTAATTGTAAGTATATTAGGAGAATAAAGCGTGACTGACATTTTTGCTACTTATAATGTAAAATGTGAACTACGAGTATAATTAGCAAAATTATAAAGGCAATTTCATTTATGCTATTTATTGTGGATACTTAGATGAATACTTTTAATTCAAATTATATCATTTTGCATCAGCGAATAAATTGTGCTGTTTGTTTGTTTTATATTTTTTTATAATTATTTAAGCAAAGTATTAAGTTATTTATGGTTTATACATTAATATATACTAAATTGAAGAAACGGTCCACACGGGCTATAAAACTTTAAATTACACAAAAAACGACACATAAAAAAGATAAAATACACACTTACTAAATTCAATATTTCGAACTGTTGTTCTTCATCAGGGGACACTAGAAGAGAGGAACCTCGCGTTCCTTCCTTCAACGTGGGAAGATTTCCCTCACTTCGTCCTCTTTTCTAGTCTTCTCCTGATGAAGAACAACAGTTCGAAATATTGAATTTAGTAAGTGTGTATTTTATCTTTTTTCTGCGTCCTGATTTGTATAATTTAAAGTTGTATATATATATGTATATAGATACATATAACCCTAACATTCTTTGCTCATATATATATGAGGTAAAAACAATTTCTTTTATCAAATTTGATAGTAAAAGTGTTAGGGTTATCAAGTAATTAAAACTTACTCATGTAGGAGCGTTGTAAATAAATATAATTTTGTACAGTTTTTTTATAAGATGTATATTTTTATCAATTTTGTCATAGACATAAGTGGCAGATTTAATATCAGAAATATAAGTACCTTATTCAATAAATTATATTTTAGTAACTTTTGATATGTATTAAAAATACCTTTCTCAAGTTTTTATTTTAATATGAAATGTTATAATGTATTAATATGCTGTAATTAAGAATGCATTTTGAACGAAACAAAGATATTGTGATATCGTCAAATAAAATATCATAAGTTTGTATTTGTCAAAAGTGTGCAAACTTTTATTGTTTTGTTCTTCATAATGATCAAGTTAAGAAATGGGACGTTGAGTAAAATATATGAGGTAAGTTGGTATGTTATTTTTATAAAAATAATATTAATAAACATCTCTGTGATACTAGCAGTAATATAAGTAAATAATTAAATATTTCTTATTTATTTATTTAGAACTAGCAAACATGCCCGTCTTTGACGGAATCAAAAATTCGATGATACGTGGTCTTTCAAAATATTAGAAAAATTATAGAATAGGAAAAATATATTTCTTAGCAAAATGTTAAGTAAGTGCCTCTGTATACATCTTATTAGCTGTCTGTCCTTCAGGTGGATGGAAGAACAGAGAGTTTGGAACCTCTGACTCTTGAGCAAGCGTTAAATACTAAGAAGCCATAAAATTTCCCAGTATAATAATTCTATAAAAAACCAAAAATGTAAAAGATAATTCAAAATTGAAATCTTTCGTTTAGAGATTAATAAACGTAATTATCGTACATCTTTAATTATAAATCATCTTAAAACAACATTTTTTTCTTCGCTGTTTATGATGTTTTTCAGAGAAAAAAAGGTATTTTCCTGTTTTAAATTTGAAAATTTTACTTTAATATTCAATGTAGAAGGTTGTCAAGTAAACGATGTAAGAAATCCACTGGCTATTTGAACAAAAGCCATGTTCTCTTGTAGGAGAATATTTCGTATCAAGAAATGTTCACTTTGGTTTTTCAAACATGTTATTACTGCTGTAGTTATACTAATGAAATTATTTGCATCAGCTGTGTGATGTACAAAAATAAGCTTATATATTGATATGTCCTTCAATCACTATCTGTACTACCTCAGGAATGAAAGACTAATAATCATATCCCATTTAGATGTTTACGTTATGCTTAAATGAGACGTTATGTGTTATATACTCAAGAAATTTGATATTAAGTTACTTATAGTAAAGTTGAGTGTAGGCCACTCAGTTTTTTTTTATATTGGTGGATCAAAAAGAAGTAAAATAACTTCCATTTAACTTTAAATAGAGGTATTGTGGATAAAATATATATACAATGCATGTGAAAGAACACATAAAGAAAATGATGAAAAATTATATCGTAGAATATGATCTGAAACTATAAAATAAAAGGTTTACCTTATCATGATGGAGAGTTAATCTTCTTGTGTTCTGTCTGGTGAAGCCCGAATGTGACTGACGTGTTGAGACATGCACCCAACTATAGGGTCCAAAAGTTCGATTACATTTATTCTACTGGGAAAACTACCCCCACTATACCTTTACAATTGCGTCTTAATTTACTATGAGCAAATATATGTCTCATAGTATTTCAAGCAGAAATCGTATAAAACAATCTGCTGCTGTTTTATTCTAAAGTAAATGATATTTCTGAGGTTTTCTTTCTTACCCTAATTCAAGCGCAGTGCATTAAGTAAAAAGGTTAATGCAAGAAAGAACTTTGAATGTATTTGTTTATATTCAAATTTTATATAAATTGATAGCACCATTCACTTAAAATAAATTTCATACTTTTACAGTCATAAGAAATGAATTCAAGAAAGGAATTAATGGTTATAATTGAATTTCACGATATAAAACCTTTTTTTGTATTGCTTTCAGGAATTAATTTGAACTATAGCTAATTTGTTTAGAATACAATGCATTCAAATGTATTGTATTCAATGTATAGAATGCAACTTTACAATAAGTTTATTTATATTAAAGTATAGTAGTCAAGATCAAATTGATTGGAAAAATTCTAAGTATTTACACTTTCGTAGTCCCCTGATTGCATTTTGTTTTTGTCTGAGTTTAAAATGAATTTAAAAAGTTTGTGACCACTATTAATAAATATAATAGTTCATAATTATTATTTTCAAAAGTTAGAAGCTCCCAACTAAAAAAGTTTTAAATTATACAGAATTAGCTGGCTTTGACTTTGATTTGAGTATGTAAACTGGGTAATTACTATTACTTTCTCTCTACATTCATAGCAACCTTTAACAGAGTACAAGATGCAGAAAAAAAGATAACACTTACTCAGAGAAAATTGGTATATATGATTTTAGACAAAGAGGAAGGAAAATAATTTTATTAAATACTAAGGAGCCATAAATTTTCCAGTATAATAATTCTATAAAATACCAAAGAAGTAAAACATAATTCAAAATTGAAATATTTCGTTTGAAGATTAATAAATGTAATTATCGTACATCCTTAATATAAATTATTTTAAAACGACTTTTATTCTTCGATGTTTTTCTGAGGTAATAAGAGTATTTTCCTGTTTTAAATTTGAAAATTTGCCTTAAATATGCAATGTAGAAGGAGATCAAGTAAACCATGTAAGAAATCCACTGGCTATTTGAACAAAAGCCATGTTATCTTGTAGGAAATTACATTGGCTTTTCAAAAATGTTATTACTTCTGTAGTTATACTAATGAGATTATTTGCATCAGTGGTATGATATACAAAAATAAGCTTGTATAATTGATCAGTCGATCAGTTACTATCTCAAGAATGAAAGACTAATAAACATCTCCCATTTAGATGTTTACATTATTCTTAAATGTGACATTATATACCCAAAAAGTTTGATATTATGTTTACTTATAGTAAATTTGAGTGTAGGCCACTCCAGATTTTTTTTTCTTTTTCATAGTATTTGTGTTAGAATAGTCAGAACAAAAAAACGAATAAGATAAGTTTTCTAAATATGATAAAATGTTTGATTTTCATTGTATACCAGTGAGAAGGGTCGAAAAGTGAAGAGTAATGCAGTAAATTTTCAAAATGTTATATTTTCCTACAATTTCTTGAGAATAGTCAAATAGTGATGACTAATATGGTTAGTTTGTTTTATTTGATAAATTTATCCCTTTCCATGGTATTCGTATGCGAGAAGTCAAAGCCTGAAAATTAATATGGCAGGTGTGTTGAATTCGTTATTTTTTCCATTTTCATGGTGGTCGTGTTAGAATAGTCAAAATGTGATAACTAATATGAAAAGTTTTTGTTAAGTTGATAAATTGTTCCATTTCAATTCAGTCATTCTCTAATTATAATTTTTTGTGACAACTCAGTTCCATCGGTGAAAAGTGGACGTTAAGAAATTAAATCTAAACCACGAATTTCTGAGAAGTAACTATATAAGACAAGTTAACTCAATAAAGTAAATGAGAAGTCTATCCCTGTGTAGAAAGGTTATTGGGTGAACAGTGATAATAAGTACTGGAAGTGTTGTGTGCGGAGAGAACGTTAAAGGGAGATAGTATAGTAACACGTGAGACAATTACTGGGCGGTTTGTAGAGGAATTGTGATTGACGTGGAGCAATTAAGAAAAGAGATTGGGAGGGAAGTATCAGCGTAGCATGTATATTTAAATCAATACATTACTTGATTTTAGTCTATAATACTAATAATATTTTGGACCAGAAAAAGAAAAAATGATTAAAATACCATGAAGAATGATGGGGACAGAGAAATTTCTTCAAAATGATGACTAAGTATTTCTGTTTTTTTCCCTTTTATGAGTAAGAATCAGTGTTGAGCATTGTTAAAGAGGTGTAATTAGTGTAGATGTATAAAAAGAGAAAGAAATTCAGTCAATTTTTACTGTGTCTGAGATATAGAAACACAAATTTAGAGTGTATGAAAAAATGGTATAACGAATGTTAGTATAATGAAGATTTTTTCAAAATTATGATAATTCTCAATTTTTTATTAGTGTTAAATAGTCTTAAGGAGGAATTGAGAGTGATATAATAGAAATGGATTGTCTAAAATAATCTAACTGCATGATGGGTCTCAAAAGATAGACTGTGCGAGTAAATCCCAGTGAATGAGATCAATAAATGACAAATTAAGGTAAGATTTTTTCCAATCATTTATATTATAGGAAAAGTACGTGGAGACGGGAAATTAGGATTAATTTATTATAGTTATAGAGAGAAAAAATACAGAAGTAAGTATAATTCCTACAAAATCAATTGAACAAGGAAAAATTAATAAGGGGAGTTTTATAAATATAGTTGGAGGGAGGGAGAAAAAGGGATATAATGTAATATTATAATGAGACAGGAATATAAAAATCTGAAATCAAGATCGTTTTACTCATGTATCAGATTTAAGTAATAGCGAATCAAGTTTAGCCCACACAAAATCATATGAAACATAGAAAACAAATCCAGATTATGAAGAGAGCTTGCGCTGTGACAGTAACATACAAATACAGATTATATCAACTATTATACTAGTTCATAATTAATTAATGTCTTAAATATACTGAAGTTATTTGGTTCTAAGACATAGCAATCAGTTATTAAATGTTATTACTCAATGTATTGAAAAAAGTTAAGGAACATGTCTCTGCATATAGAAGTTTTGACTACATATAAACAATGCCATCTCTGAGTCTCCTCAAATAGAATAGAATGTGTTTTTATTGGCTTTTCATGTGGATATATACATAGCCAGAACTACATGTTAATACGCCTTAAAATGGCGGTTATTTACAACAAACTTAAAATTATCAACTTCTATACCTAATTTGTACAATCAAATATTACGCTTAATTTTTATTATAAAATTCACAATACAAATATTTACACATAATTATTAAAAAAAAAAAAAATATCAAGCTCATTATATTGTTATAATACTCTGAAACTTAAATATGTTTATTACTCCTTATCTAAGCTAGAACCAAATTTGATTTATTATATTATAAATAAAAACATTAAATTATACTAATTGCAATGATACATTTACATTGTCATCATGTTTGAAACTCAACATAGATTTTTTTTCCCCGCCTTTCATATGGATATATACGTAACCAAAGTTGGAAGTGAGTACAACTTAAATTTACAACACTACTTAAAACACCTACAAAAGATTGCAATGGTCAACCTGTATATTTAATTTGTACAGTCAGACATTTCGCTTAATGCGTGTAATAAAATTTACGATACATTTAAATATTTATCACTACTGAAACTCAACATAGGTAAAATTGAGTATGGACCAAAGCCAATCTCTCTTTGAATTGTTTTTAACAAGTCCTTTCTCTCTGATTTGTGTAGTTTGCATTTCCAAAATACGTGCTCAATCGAATCTACCCCCTCCTTGCAAACACACAAACCACTATCCACACTGTTTTTACGGAGTAAACTATGGTTAAGAGAATAATGATTACTTCTGATTCTGTTGATAGTAACTAGCAATTTCCGTGGCATATCACCACATTTAAAAAACCAAGGTTAAAGTAAAAGTTACCCTTACTCAAACCGAGATCCTTCAGTTTAATTATATTTTCTTTCTTACATTTCTTTTTAAAGTTGCCATAAAAATCAGAAAACGGGATTGGTTCATTAAGAACTGACTGGAATTTTCGTCGCATTTCTTGCTAATTGATCAGCTTCTTCATTACCCGAAATGCCTTTATGAGCTGGTACCCACACTAACCTTATCAAGGATTTATACATTAACAGGAGACACCTGGTATCAGCACCCCACCAAGTACCTCTTAAACAACTAATCATTTTTAACGCCGATTTACATTTTGTAACAATGTAATTAATATTAACACGCCAGTTGAGTCGATAATCTAAGAACATTCCTAGAAATTTAGCGCTGTTCGAAGCCTTAACTTCTAAATTATTAATATTCAATTTACAATTTTTAGTACTATTCTTGTTTGAAATGTGAAATGGCACTAAAACACATTTCTGTGGAGTCCCTTCCAGCCCTCTCTCGCACAGATAATTATAAACCTTTTCAACCTCCTTTTCTAGATGTTTTATTTGAACTTCAGCACCCTCATTGCTATTTGTGTAAACACATACATCATCTGCAAATTGCAATATCTCAATTGATTTATCAATAATTGTTTCTAAACCTCTAGTATAAATAGAGTATAACAGCGGACTTAAAACACTGCCTTGTGGAAAACCTTTATCTAATTTTACTTCGTTAGTTTTAAGATTAGTGTAACATCTCTCACCATAATCAATTTTTTAATAAAATGAACGATTTTACTAGGTAGACCCACATCAATCAGATCATTAATCAGAATTTCTGGAACAACATTATCGTACGTCCCTTTGATATCCAAAAATAATGCAGATACTGCATTTTTCTTAAAAAAACTGCACTGTATATCTGATATCAATACGCTAATGTTATCTAAACAGGATCTATTCCGACGGAAACCAAACTCAGACTCAGCAAATAAACCCTTCCTCTCTAACCACCATTGCAGTCTTTCTTTGATCATTTTTTCCAAGATCTTTAATACACAAGACACTAATGATATAGGTCTAACCTTATCCGAATTACCCTTTAGAATGAAAATCACTAGATCTTATTTCCACTGCTCTGGAAATGAACCGGTTTTGATTTATTCATGTTCCTTGGCCTTTCGGCCACACCATGATAAAGCAGAATAGGTTGATGTTTTTAACGTGGAGCCCTTTCGCCACGTCACGAGAACCAACCGTCTGCTCACTAATGATACACAACGAAACAGTCCTCGTAAAGTGCCCAATGTGGACCTCGCAGAGGCGGGCTTCCACGACCTACATCAACGAAAGCTTTTAAGCTTTTGCCAGTTAGTCTCTAATGCTAAAAAAGACTGATTAAATTGGAAAATACAAGGGTAACAGTTAATAGCGAGTTGAGAGATAGCAAAGATTAGGTAAGTTAGGGAAAGAGTCAGAGGTAGCAAGAAAAGGTGCAGGGAGAAAATAGGAGAAACATCCAGACGGTAACGCTCCGCAACTGGTTGGGCTGGCCCATGCCCACCACAAACCAGCCACAACAGTCCCGCCCAAATACATATGACCAATAGTCTCTAAGAGACTGATAGTTTCGCTGGGGCAGAAGAAAGTCTTAAAAAAGACAAGCACAAAGCCAGAAGAAGAAAAGATCACTCGGAACCAAGCCCTTAGACCAGCGCGCGACTGAATGGGCTAGCCACCAGCCCAGACAGGGACCGAGGTAGCAGCTAAAGCCACTGTTGTGCCCACAGCGAATGTTACCTTTTACCTACAAGGGCGGACGGCCCCCTGACCAGCGCGCAGACAGGCAGGCTTGCTACCCCTGGACGCCGGAGCAGGCAAGCACAACACCCAAGTTGTGCCTTTCTTAGTTCAAGCCATTATTTAGGCATGTTAAGCCCCCCCCACCACAACAAGGTGAAGGCACGTCGGGGGGGGGGGGGGGGGGTCCGGAAATGAACCACTATAAATTATGTCATTATACAAACCTAACGGAACTCTTTTATAAAACTCAGGTAATTTAGACAAGATCAAATAACTTAATCTATCTAGACCTGGAGATGAGTTCAGTTTTACATTACAAAGAGCGTATTCCAACACTTCAAATTTAAGAGGATCGTTTAAGAATAAGTTCTCATAATCTGTGGAATCCATCTTACAATCGATAGCTTTTATCCTAACATTTGAAACATTCTTCGGAGAGCATAAGTTATTCATTGTATCCTGTATGCATTTTTCTTGTTTTTTATTTCCCTCCACAACCAGTGATCTATGGAAACTATTGGTAAATCTCTTTATCAAGCCCCAGAAGTCCGATATCTTAGTTTTAGGAGTAGTAAAATAGTTAGATTCACATTTTCTCCTGAATGAACTTTTCTTTTCCCTTTTTAATGTTTTTGTGACTAGAGCTTCTGTCCTTTTAACTTCGAAGAATCTCTCTCTAGAATACCTAAACCGAATTGATTTTAAAGCAGCTTTACGTAAACGCACCGCTTTCTCACATTCACTATTCCACCAAATACAGTTTGCTCTATTTTTGTTTTGTTTATTATGTAATCGCAAATTATTATTACCTTGTTTATTATTTTTTACCCTTGGTAAAGAGTTGGTGATAGCCTCGTCAATATATTTAACAAAACAGTTGTATCTACCCACTATCTCTAATTTGTGAAAATTCTAAACTTAAGAAAACATACTTTTTTCCTCTAAAATTTCATAAAATTTATTCTAATCAACTTTAGTTAAATTATATTTGAATAAAGGCCTTTTCAAAAACGATATATTGACATAAATTTCAATAATGATAAGGAAATGGTTGCTGCCCCATTTATCCTTTAAAACATACAAGTAAGTACACAATGTAAGATCAAGTGAAACAAAAGTCAAATCTATACTTGAGTATGAACAGTGATTCTGCGACAAAAACATGAAAGTGTGACTCTTATTGTTTAATAATATGAAATCCTCTACGCCCAAGTTGTCTGCTATCACCCTTCCATTAGAGCAATATTTGTTGTTTCCCCATAAAGGATGATGAGCATTAAAATCACCACCAATTATATATTTTTTTGCACTATGGTTTTAAATAGCATCAGTGAAGTTGTTCCATTCTATTAAATCAATATTTTTATGAGGAGCTCTGTAACACGCGGATATCAGGATTTCTCCAATTTTTGAGTCAATCACAACTGACCCAACTTCCAAAGCTTGGCCTGTGAATCCTAAATCAGCTCTATAGAAACAAATACCCTTTCTGATCAATATAGCTAAACCACCACCTCGATTTTCACCTCTGTCAAATCTAATTGTATTGAAATTATACAAATTGAAATTATCTTCTTCTCCTAACCATGTCTCAATTAATAACACAATATCATAATCCTGTGCATATTTATATAAATCTAATTTGTTTCTAATGATACGACAATTCCATTGAACTATTTTAAGGTTTAAACCCATTATTTATTTTTTTGTCTACTTTTTTTAACACTTAACTAAGGGAACTGTATCTCTAATTTATTACGTCTATGATTATTATGGTCAACCTCTTCTAAGTCCTTTGTAGTGTCGCTGAGACGTCTTTCAGATGATGTCACCTGTCTGGAACCATCTCTGATGTTCTGCTCCTTGTTGTTATCCGCTTATGATAATGACTCCTTCGATGTGGTTTCCTCCCTCGAATTGCGAGTCTCATACTTCTCTGGGACTTAAGAGACTATTCTCGGAAGCATACTTCCTTCATATTCTTTCACTTTCGCTTTTTTAGCCTCAGTGTTGAAATCTCTTTCAGATGACTGATTTCCTTTGTGGCTAACAGCATCTCTGTATGACTTTAATTCTTTGATAGTTGGAAAGTCATCCCTGACTCGTCTAGGAGCAATTTCTTTATGAAACAGTTGCTTGCGGGCTTCTGCATGATAGATATTCTGGACCGCTATCTTTTCATATACTGATTTAAACTTTATGTATATTCTACAACTTTTGTCCGTCGATTTATGGCCCTCTTTGCAATTAGCGCATCTGGATATTTGCTGCACCTCACAATCTTGGTCATTTTTCGGGAATCCACATTTCATACAATGCTTCTCAAATAATTACAAAGCGATCACGAAATTACACAGCGCTCACAATGCCATCTCTGACTTAATTTTTCAAGTCACTACAACTGCCAATCAGTAGTTACCAACTACTAATCTATAGTTAGCAACTACCATTCAGTGTAACCAACTACCACACGTAAACTCAACGACCATAAGACATAGCGAGCTGAAACTTTGATAGTAGATTTGATTGTCTCTAACTTAAAATCTAAGCTTTTATGTTTCTGTATGTCTAACTTAAATCTAAGCTTTGCATGGATTTAAAATTCAACGTAGCAGTGAAGTTATGTACTTTTAAGCTGTCTTTGGCTAACTTCAAAGACATGTTTATTTTGAAAATATACAGGTATAGACTGCATATTTGACAATTGAATTTCTTGACTTCGTAACTGCTCCTGGACTGCCTGCTCATGACTTAAAACTTAAAGTAGGGGCACCAATCATTCTGTTACAAAACTTAAGTGCCCCAAAAATGTGCAACAGGACACGACTCCGAATTCGTACTTTGCACAGATACATCATAGATACTGATATCATGACTGAGTGTGGTACTGGGGAGTCAGTGTTTATACCTCGCATACCATTGATACCTAGTAACTGTCCCATTCAATTGAAACGGTTGCAATTTCCCGTCAGCGTCTGTTTCGCAATGACGGTAAATAAGTCGCAAAGCCAAACTATGTATACGGCAGTAATTGTAATGAGAGAGACCAAGTGTTTTCACATGGTCAACTATATGTTGCTTGCTCAAGAGTCAGAGGTTCCAACTATCTGTTCTTCCAAGCACCTGAAGGACAGACAGCTAATGTGGTGTATACAAAGGCACTTACTTAACATTGTGTTAATAAATATATTTTTTCCTCTTATATATTTTTTCTAATAATATTTTGAAATACCACGTATCATCTCTGAATTTTTGTAAAATACCTGTCACGGACGGGCATGTCTGCTAATATAATCTAAAACTATAACATTACATTTACATTAATCCATAGTTCTTTCGATCTAATCTGATAGTGGTTTTCAAAAGAAGAGACGCTTTATTATTCCGGTTGTTTTCTTTTAATAAATAAGACTTTTATTTTACAAATAAGTTTAAATTTTAGATTTCATTAAAATGTAATTTTAAATTATTAAAGTCAATTTAAAAAATATTTCATTAGTTGGGTTCCATTTCATAAAACCACAAAAGAAAACATATTAAATAATTAATATAAATTAAATAATTAATTAAAATTATATTAGAGCAGGATATTGAAGGTATAAATGACATGAAAAACAACCAATGAGTGGGAGAGGAGGAATTGAAATTCAACTATCATAGACTTGCAATTATTAAGCGAATGAGAACATGGCAACTCTAAATGACCATAAATATTTGCTATACTTATGTATTCTTCAAAAATTCTTTATGTATAGGAGCCATTTAGAGGATGAAGATGGTGAGAACGGATTGTATTCATAACTCCAGTTTATATTGCTGTCTGTATTTGAACAATACAATTAAGCTTATGTGCATTGACTTGAACAACATTAATAGGTGAAATGTTTTAGTGAATTAATGAGCCAATGTGGTGAGAGGTTACTGTTAAAAGTTTTACAGGTTATACAATTTATTATTAGGTATACAATAAAATGTATATGATGTGTAAATTTGAAGGTTACCGAATACATCGGTCTTTTAAAATTGAGTATTTCCCTGTATAATCAAATATAAATTTATAATTAATAATAGGTTGGAAGGGAAAAGAGAGGGAAGTTACACTATCTAGTCAAATGAATATATCCACAAAACCATATCAGAGGACCTAACTGAATAATACTCGAATATTATTCACTGACTCACATTGATGAACACATAACCAGGTTTATGCAGTCCCTGGATAGTAATAATAATTAAAAACACAAGAAATGATAATTTAATTAATTGATCATGTTGATACATCATTTTAAAAACTGTTTTCGAATATGAGAGGATTACGTTTACGGTGACTAAACTTTTATGGGGAATGTGTTTGAACTTCAAGTTAAGCTCAAACTGAGTTATTTTTATATGTATGAGCAGATCCATAAATAGGAGGAAGGAGTTATAGTCCAATAAGTGTGATGAGTAAGGTTTATGATTTAAGAGAGATAAAGCAATATTTGCTTTAGATAAGAGTAGTTATCTGAAGTAATGGAGAACTGCTAGATACCTGTTATTGTGACTAATATCACATAATTAATTGCTTTTACAACAATATTTTCATGAATTGTTAGCATTTTTAAAACTGTGTGTAAAAAAATAACTTTTTCTTTTTTTTAATATGGTGTTGATTTTTGTGAAATTTTGATAACATAATGAAATCATCAAAAAAAATCAACAATCAAAGTAAGTAGATGTGTATACTATTTTATGTTGGATAATTTAAAAATATAGTACTTATATTTTTATTAATTAGAGTAATGTTTATTTTTAAGTTACGTTGGGAGCACAGAGTTACTGTAAAAATGATATAAACTGGATTAGGGAAAGTAGTATTTAATAATACCGTAATTTTCTTTATGTTACCTAATTAAATACTGTTGGTACATTTCAGCTTACTGTGGGAAGGCTGCTATACTGGGATATAAATTCATGACGTAAATTTATAAGATAAGGATATGTTAACAAAAGTTAGCTTTCATAAGTTAAACTTTTTTATTAAGTTAGTCTGTTTCTGAAGTCAGTCAACGATGTCCATTTAATTAAATGCAAGCATTTTTCTTAATCTTTTTCTTATAGAAAGGAAACCCGTATTTCTTAATGCTATTTGGAAACTTAAGCAGCAGAAAATGTTACTTCTTCAACCTCTTAATTATAACGTAAACACTAGTTGGGTGATTTCTAATGTAGGTTGGATCGGTCTCCAGTGGTTCAGCAGTCACCAGACAAGGGTGGTCGCTGAGGGTGGCCCTCCCCTTGCCCCGAAGTATGTCACCTCTTTGTCGAGGAGGTTTCTAAGAAAAGAATTGGAATAACACGTATTTATGTTCCTGGACTGTCAACTTCCAAGCCTAGAGATATAGTAGAGAATTGATTATGGCAGATCACCCTCTATGCATAGTAATTATTCATTTAAGTGCACAGATAGAGACATTAATAAGCAAGGAAAAAATAAGTGATAGGAAGACGAGAGCGTTCTCTAAACATCTCTATTATATATATATATTTTATAATAAAATAAAAATGAAGCATTCATTAAAAAAAGGAAATGACATTTATATAAACAGTAAGTATAATAGGCATTCGAAAGTCATATTGACCATAAGTGAAATTGATTGTTAAATTTTTCCTATACAGCTACATTAAACTCATGAGTTAACTCCAAACAAAGATCAAACAAATAGAAGAATGACAATAAACATCTACTGCTCCTATTTAACAAAAAAATAACATCCAACAGTATCTCACTGACTTTCATTTACATAAGAAGAATCTATCTATTTTCCAAGTCAAAGTATCAAAGAGATAAGAAGTTGTCTGTTTAATTGAATTCATAATTGATTTATCTCTATTCTCTTTTTTTGCTTATACTTGCTAAAACAGAAACATCTCACACCGAAAAAGATACCAAATCCATAATTATATTGTCATTATAAAAATATTTAGATTTAGATTTAATTCAGTTTTATTACTTTCATTAATCTTTATATGGAATATAGAGATATCAAAGTATTGAGTCCAGTTCAAAATTTTAATGACCAGTTTTCAACGAAAATACCATTTGAGGTCCCCTGGTCCCTGTGTCTAATAAAATATATACGAATTGGTCCTGTATGTGTGTTTTTGTTTTCTTCACTAGAAGTGACTATGCCCTGAGGGAATTTATTTTAACCTGTTTCCTTTTTGATTACAGATTTACTGTTACATTTTAATATGTAAATGCACATTTACATTAGAATATACATAATTTATACGCAACACATATTACTTACTAACTAATTTCAATATTACTTACAGATTTAATAACTATTTACTGATATTAAGTACTATACCTACAATATGGTGATTTGACATATGTACTCTATAATTATTTACAATGCCATTTTAGTCAATTCTATTTTAAAAATATTGAAAATAACATTACATATAATATACAGTTCATTTGTTTTCTTCCCATCCAGAGGGCCCTCTCATTCATAAAATTAAAATTTTCCTTTTTTTGTAGTTTTCGTAACTTTCACAACTTCTTCTGATGTTCTCCACAAAGGTGACTGATTACTTTTAAATCCCCTTTACTATCTTTTCGCACTATCAATGATTTAAATTGTCGGAGCTTCTGTTGTAACATCAAATGCAGACCCACATCTATGGGTGGGTGGATGGGTGTTAAGTTTTAAGTCTTGAGCAGGCAGTCCAGGAGCAGTCACGGAGTCAAGAAATTCAACGATAATGAACTGCTTCCACATCACTAATTACTCTGTTTACTGACTTGTAAGTTCTTTCCTCAGCTTGATATAGTGCAAGAACTTTTTTATTAATTATTCCTGAATGCTCATTTGTAGGGGTGAGAAATGCTTGTTCATAAAGCCAGTTATTCTGAATAGATAGCAGATCTTGAATTTCCGGAAAAACCTTGTCAATTATCTCTTGCTGGGAGCTTAAATGCAAATGAATTTGAAATCAACTAACGATACTTACTAGCTATACCTGTATATTTTCAAAATAAACATGTCTGTGAAGTTAGCGAAAGACAGCTTAAAAGTCCATAACTTCGCTTCTACGTTGAATTTACAATCCATTTAAAGTTTAGATTTTAAGTTATACATACACAAATTGACTGTCACAGTTTCAGCTTGCTATGTCTTATGGTGGCTGAGTTTACTTGTGACAAAATTTTGCGGACAAATCGATAAACTGACAAACCGATAGACAGATATTTTTCTAAGAGTGGATTCGGTTTCTCTAGTGTATGAAACGTAAAGATAACTTGAAATGAGTCAGTTCTAAGCAATGTGCAGGCAAAACATTCTTTTATTTATATAGATATTTGAATTACTATATTTACATGTGAATATAGAAATGTAAACAAATATTCAGTAGGTATTTTTATGTTTTAATTGCTAAGGAATTATAAATTATTCAAATAGTTATTTATATAATAAGGTAAATAAAAGTCGAGAGGCAATTAAAACCAGATTTTTCTGGTTACTGTATTGAGATTTTATATTTATTGACTTATTTGTTATCAGGTCTGTGGACGATGTTATTTGTTTACCTGTTTCTACTTGTACGCATAACCTATGGAGAGAGCTGTACCCTATGTAAATGTGAAAATGGTATACAATATTGTAATGGAACTAACTTAGAAAATCAAACGGATATAGTATCCCCTTTGGTTACACAAGTTTATATGGGGTATAATGAAATTAGACATATTACAGCTTTTAAAAAGCAGTCACTTTTAACTCATCTTTCACTGGACCACAACATTATATCAAGAATAGACAGCCAAGCATTCAAACAACTCACCAATTTGACTTATCTGGACTTGAGTCACAATCATCTCACATCCAATGTTTTGCACCCTGTTATATTCAAAGTAATTTCTTTCTAGAAATCTGTATATATATTGTTAGAGTTTTGAAATATTGATTAAAAGCTATAATAAAAAATAAACAACTGAATAACATAAGTACTAACTATTAAACGTAAATATTTGTTTAATGTTTATATTTATATTGTCATAGAATTGAATGAATACACAAGTGTATACTAAAACAGGCAAGTTTTAATAATGATATAGTTACTCCACGTAAACAAATGCAATCATTTAATTCCAATTCGAGTCCCAGTATCCTTAGGCTTAATTTTATTTCAGTTTATTTACTAATATTTTCTACATTATTTTATTTTTTCGTTATTAAATTTGTAAATTCTATCTACTTTTTAAAAAAAATATTATTACTCTTTGATATATTCATATTTTTATGTATTTTGTTTTTTTTGAAGATAGTAAATAACAATTAAGTTAAACTCTAAATCAGTATGCTTCATTAATTTCTTTTTAGGGAGTCTACAAAAACGACTATGAAACATTGCCACTAAAAGTGTTAAAACTTGGAAGTAATGTTCTACATACTTTGCACAAGGATTTATTTGAATATTTAAATGATCTTCAAGAACTATATCTTGAATCCAATCCTTTAAAACAAATTGATCAGTCAACCATAGTTGCAATTGCATCACTACATCAGTTGGAGGTAGTTACATTCGTTACTTTTAATATTAGAGCTATCTATCAAATAAAAATAAATGGCTGACAAACATTCAACTACAAACATAGTTGCTTGGTCCCCAAAAATATCTTAGGATTTTCGATCTCAATCAGAACTTTTCTTGTTTATTAGGTAATAAAAAATATTTCTTGCTAATTATTATTAAATAAAAAGAACTTGAAATATTTTCCCTGTTACTTTGACATGTGATCTACTTGTCAAAGTAACCTGTCAAAGTATATCGAGCAAATTCTATTTTTTCATACGATTTCGTAAATATTATTATACATGGTATAAGTGGAACCAATCCAGTTTTATGTTTAATTTACAATGGTACAAGGACCAAAGATAAAATAAGCGGACATTTGAAGATTTTATCAATAAACTAGACTACCCGTGACCCGTTGGGTCATCCAACAACTTCATTTTTAATGGAATCATGTTCACGTAAATGTAGATAAACTCTAAATTAATACATTTCTAGTAATGAGGATAATGATAATATTTTTAAGACAATGCTCTTCTATTTACAAATTTTTTTGTACTATTTGAATTTTCCAAAAAAAAACTTTGTCTTCTTTTTGTTTAACCCTACTGAGAGAGCAACATGTAATTAATTGACCATGTTGAAATACTGGTTTACCTGAATGAACTGAAACTTTCTGTACAGTCTCTCATTAAGACTTATGAATAGTCGTGGAAAAAGCTAACTGAATTGGAAATTGAATCCTTAAAAAAGGAATGTTGTCCTTTTCACATAGAACAATTTTCATCTTAGAATTAAAACTATTTCCCCTTGAAACCATGATGTAATAATTTTACAAACAATGAATTATCATAAAGCTCCTCAGTTATTAGTCTTGTTCCATTTTATAAGTGCGGTGGATTAATATTTCAATACATACACATGGCAGGAGCTCCTTTTTTGGGGTCTAGCTTGTATTGGGGCAATCCAGACAACTATAGTGACTGAACAAATTCTTGAGGGTAATGTGTAACTTCTGTTCCAACACAAACCGAGTTATTTGACAGATATTATTACATTTCTCCTGGGAATTTTTCAATGAACTTATTGTTCATTGTTCAATGAACTTATTTTTCAATTTCACTAAGTGACTCGTTAAATGGAACTAATATAGATTTTTCTGTGAAATATATTTGTGGGTTGGCGAATGAAGAGTAAATGTATTCAATACACTAATCAACATTATGTGCATGGATAAACATGTCTTCGGGCAGAAATAATCTCTTTATTTTCATTCTTCTCAACTCTGTCTTCAACAATATTTATCAGAAATTTAGAGTATTCCTCATCTTCTTCATGAACTCTCATGTTGTTAGTTAAATAGAATTTGCGCCACAAATAAGACTCTGAGGTAAATATTATAGACGTCAGCGTCACTTGCTCTCTTGACAACTGGAACAGGTTGTCTAAAATCACCACTGCACGCAGTCAATATTCCTCCGAATGATCCATTTTTCTAACGTATATCTCTAAGAGTCCTGTTGACTGTTTCAAAACTTTCTCTCCTCATCATTGGACATTCGTCCCAAATAATTATTTTGCAGCCCTCACTAAGTCTACAATTGGAGAGTTTTATCAAAATCACAAAAGTCATTTTTTCTAACATTTAAAGGAAGCTTGAATCTATAATGTGCTGTTCTACCCCAGCCATTAATGTAGCACCAATTAATTATTTGATTACTTCATCACAAAAAGCAACAAGATGCATTATTACTATTTACAGCTATTAATACTATTTTTGAATAATGTAATAACATGATTTCAGGTGTTAGACTTATCAACCACAATGATTAGAGATTTACCTTCTGGTTTATTTCACTCACCAAAAAAATTGAGGTTCCTTAATGTTGGTAGAAATTTACTAATGACAGTGCCCTCGGCACTCTCTGAGGCTCACAATCTAAACCATTTAATTTTAACTGGGAATCCTATTAAGGTTTTAAGGTATTATGCTTTCGAATTAATATTTTATTGTCTTCTTTATGTATACAAAATTTGTATTTGTAATTTATATCGGAAATCTATGAGAAATAACTACTTCTAACTTTACTGTAAGAAAAATATAGTGACCATGGAAACAAAATATAAATTTTTGATAGATTTACACGTTTTGAGGTTTCCTGAATTCATTTTTGATATTTTTAAGATGATGTTTGTATATATAGTGGCCGTATAAATAGTGAGGATTGGTTAGTGTATTATGTATCCAAAATGTAATCACTCTAAAAGTCCTAACATTTGACTAATCTAAGTGAAATTTATCAGATATGATTCGTTTAGAAATGTGTTTCTATTATTTTTGAGTAACACTGTGAAACGTACTTTTATAGAATTTAACATTATCGTAATTCATACAAAACAACTACCTACTATTTTTTTCCACACTTCTGGTTATTCTTGTGACTTTAATCTGAGTATTATTTTATTGTTTTATGCGAGTATAGATAATAATTTTAGCAATTTTAGATTGTTACGAGGAAAAATATAAGGCTAAAAAAACAACTATTCAATTACACTTGATTTGCTTCTCGGATTTTTTATCCTACGTTTTATAAAATCTATCCATGTTTTAATTGATAATAATCGATTATCAATTAAAATAATTCATATTTTAGGACTTTAATTACAAATATTACAACCGGGTGACATCATTTAAATAAAATGTATTATAAAAAACTATTGATAATGCTTACTGAGGGACATTGTATATATTTTATAGGAAATTAAATTTGGAGAAGGGGGGGTATGGAAGTATTAGTAAAAAGAGTTTGTGCTGTACTAGTGTTTTTTATTTAGTTACTTAGTAAGCTTTTATGAATTTAAAAATTTTTAACATTTGGCGAGTGTGAAGGGACTGTTAAATAATTTTTCAGTAACAATAATACATTTAACATGGAAAGAGCAAGTGACATAATGAAAACTCTCAGAGATGTAATTAAAATTTGCAACCAACTGGAAACTATGTTGGAAGAGGATGTTGAAAATATTTTTAAGACAAGAAAATTAGTGAAATTCAATAAGAGGTTTGAGGAACTATAGTAGTCAGATAATTAAATTTATGCAGTTAGTGAATAATTTTAAGGATGGTGAAAGACGAAATTTTTATAATAAACCTGAAATAGAAAAGTACTGTATTGTGATGGAATATTTTTGCAAGTAAAACGCTATAGTGAGATGAGTGAGTTTGTTAGAGAAGTATAAAACAATATGATAAACTAAAAGCAACTGTTCAGAAGTAAGAAAATCTAATTAACCATTATTCAAATTACAATAATTAGTAACGAGACACTTACTAATGATAAATTTCAATAATTAATAAAAAGGACCGTTAAGAGATTCGAACTAAGAAAAATAATAAATAGTTTTCCTGATGCTTAGAGGAATTTGACCGAAGGGTTAAGGGATCCGATCCAAGAACAATAGTTGACAGTTTTACAACTACGCTACCTAATGGAATTGTCAAAAAGTCATTCCACCCTTACAATGATGTATTGGGAAAAAGTTATTGGCTGTTAGCTAACTGAACTAATTATTGTTAATGGAAATAAAAGTAATTGTTCTTTAACGAGATTGCAAGGCAATTTAGACAGTTGAGATCGTTAGAGACACTAGGTATTAGTACAGAGGATTGTACTAGCTTGTTACTACCAATTATAAAATTTTGAATTTCCTATTGGTGTTGGTTGCCTGGCAAAGAGTGAAAGAAGAATATTAAAAAAATCTTTTTCAAAATAAAAGATTACTATATTTAATGAATTTCTGAAAGGAGAAGTGGAATATGAATTTAAATTAAAATTACTAAAATTCAACTCAATTCAAATTAAACATACAAGAGAAATACATATCATAAATTTGGATTGCAGAGAGGTTTTAAGGAATAGTTTTAATGGAAAGAAAGAGTTAGTATAAAAAGGGAAAATTGTAATGTTTGACTTAGAACTGGACGTACTGCTGTAATTTGTGAAAAACGAAGATCAATAAATGTAAAGAAGACACCACACACAACTCTGTGATAATAAATTAAAAGCTATAGCAAGGGAATAAAAGAAAGCAAGGGCAAACTAGTTTTGAATGAAACGATGCATAAGCAATAATGAGTGAAGGAATGGCCAGGGGTAGTAGGAAAACAATCAATGGTCGCAGAAGGTGTACTGTGGTTAGTATCTACCATAGTACTTGAAACAGGGCAGGATTACACATATGAAAAATCTTGGGAACTCTTTCCCGCTCTGATGGCTCAGCCGGAATCCAGGCTCGAGACCTTGGTCGGCTAGGAATAACTTCCTTGTCTACCTCCTCCAACCGTTCGCCAGACCAGACTTCTATCCTTTATACAGTTAATTTGAAAAGGTCTGCAGATCTTTGGTCCGCACACGCCATAAGCTTAATGCGTCCCTCATACCAGCCTGCATTCCTGAAGCAAGAAGACTGCCCGAGTTTTCCGTCGAAATACCGTCATACACTCCGAGAAAAGCGATATCCACCTTTTTCCACATCCTCTATGGAAACGCCCCATCGGGCTGACTGCGGTCAATCACCACCCAGACATGGAAATCCTTGACCACATCACTAGAAGATCAAAGTAGGCGTTTCTTAAGTGAAGTTCCCTGCCAATCCTTCTTAGTATACCAGTGAAGATCTTCCTCCAAGCGCGGCTTCTCCTCACATTATACAGCTCAGGTTCTCCTCTCTATCCTTGAGAACCTTCTTGGCCCAGCTCAGCGAACACCTATTCTTCTCAGTGAGTTCCTTATCAGGTAGCCCACTAAGCGTTTTAAGCATCCACAAAGCACCCCTTCTATTCCTGTAAGCCTTCAGGGAATGTGAAACATGTTTCTTGGACTTGGTAGGCCCAGTAACTCGGGATCCCGCTCCTTCCACCTTCTGCTTTGCAGAGTCAAGAACGTCCTTGTCATGGATGGACGTATCCTTCCGCTTCTGTCCATCAGTTTCTATAGAATTGTGACCAATGCTCTTTTTACAAGATGTTTGTTTTTGTTTTTCAACATCCATACATGGAATGAACAGGTAAGGCTAATTACTCCGAGAGGGCGCCAGATATTCCAGAGACTTCCCTCTGACACCTAAACTGGCCCAGGTGCCTTCCAGCCAGTGCACTGCTTGCTTAACACACCAGCCTCAGGCAGGTTCAAACTTCCTCCCTCCACAGGAAGAAACGAACAGAATAACCTCCTAACAGAGGAAGGGAAAGTAAAGAGGATGCTAGGGTAGGGATGTGAAAAGTATATTAAATGAATGAACGAAAAAGAAAACGTGGTATGAGAGGGACAAGGAAAGAAGAAAAAAAAAGAAAAGGTAAAGGAAACGGGAAAAGGAAAAAGGAAAAGGAAAAAGAAAAAGGAAAAAGAAAAAGGAAAAGGAAAAAGGAAAAGGAAGAAGGAAAAGGAAAAAAGAAAAAGGAAAAAGAAAAGGAAAAAGAAAAAGGAAAAAGTAAAAAGGAAAAGGAAAAAGACCACTTTACTGTCGTTTGTCAGTAGCAGGTAGTACAAACAACCTCACCCTGTCCAGAGGTCACCATAAGAAGGTGAGAGTAGCGTAGAGTCTGAGAGGTTTTAAGAGACGCATCATGAACTCTAGACCCACATACAATACAGTAAAGTAAGAATATAAGGAGGGTTAAATAAGGTAATATGACATCTAATAAATAAGGAAAAAGAGTTATGAGTTCTTCTGGCGAGCCAGAAAACCGAGTGTATGCCATTGAGAGTAGTGAACAAATACTGATGGTAGGAGGGTCTCTGAAGTGAAGTCAAGGTGGAGGATGATGGTACTGTGGAGTCGGAAAAGTACGTCACTGTAAGTGACCTATAAAAGGCTAGCTGGTTTCCATAATATCGGTCCAGTACCAGCATCACCCCGACCTTGAATTATATTATGTCCTTTGATTGTCTTACTTACCCTCATACATATAAATCGGTTCAAATCTCTCAGACATAAGATTTTGAACGCGAGACTGCGATTCACTTTAATAAAACATGTCTTAATGAAGAACTGCAATCTATCTACACCAATATGATATATAATTACAGTCTTTGCTCTATTTTTGAACACATATTAAAAGGAAGATATTTTGCTTCTCTAGATACACGTGCTCATTTTTCTAGTTGGTCACTATAAAGTAGTTATAAAACAAATGTTCTGCAATTTTGGCTGATATACACACACGTATTGAAGTTGAGGTCCCCTAAATCCAGTCTTGATTGTCTACCAGTATATGGTTATCTATAAAAAATGTACACATTCTACACGTTACACCATCCTAAGTATATTGACGAAATTTGACAGATGTACGTCCTTTGGCATGAAAATATTACTTCTTGGTTTTGGGCCGTATTGAGCGATGAGGAAAGTATTTCATGTCAAAGCAAGTGTTAATTTTAGCACAATCTTCTGGGCAATTAAAAACATTAAATTTCGTATTAAGTATTGTCTTTGAAATGAATAAATAATTTATTCAAACGAATCAAATAAATAAATTGATTGTCAATGAGTTTGATAATACGTTTACCTATTGTAAAGTTGAGTGTAGACCCACTAGATTTTTTTTTACAAATTAAAGTATATATGTGTTTATGAGATATTTATTTGAATTTCTCCCCATCTTAAAGTGTAAAAGTACTTTGAGCAATTCCAGATAATTATGTATTTTTTTGTTTTAAAAATAAAAAAAGGTTTAAATTTTAAAAGGTTTTCATCCATGCGTTGATAATCACTTCTTCACAGACATTAATGGGCACCTCTCAAAGAAAATTACAGATAACATTCTCATGTCAATTATGAAGAAGCAATCCATAAACCGTTTGTTTGTTATAATATTCTTATTCTTGCATAGATTACCATTAAAACCATTTGTTCACTTTGTTATCTGATTAAATTAAATATGGGAGTTCTTTCATTTCATGGTCTACATTTTCATAGTGTTTTTTTTTTAGTTTCCTATTTGACATACATAATTATAACGAATATCGTACTTACTAAATTTTAACTATTCTAAATTTTAGTGATATAAAGTCTCTCAGTAAACAGACAATTAAATTATTTCCTATTAAAAGTAGGTAATAACTTACATTACGAATCACACTATTTGTATCACATTTATACGAATCATTCCATATAACAGACATCTGACATATCAATTTTCGACTAGTTCTTTGGAAATTATTAGAATTTTGGAGTGAGCTAAGAAAAACCGTTTTTATTTGTTAAGTATTAAACAGATTTAATTTTTTATTGATTTCAGTTCATTTCCTACAGTTGAGAACTTGCGTATTTTGGAAATTAACTGGATGCCTTTCCTAGAGGAAATTGAGTCTTATGCATTGGCAAATTTAACTACTCTCGAAGAACTTCATTGCTCAAATAATGTTTACCTACACTCTATTTCAGAGACAGCCTTCATACACACTCCAGAGGATGGCTCAGAGACAAACACATACCCACCTTTAAAAAGAGTAAGTTAAGTGGTTATTGAATACTTCCTTATCTGTGCATAGAAAAAGTTTCAATAGTATTGATCAGCGAGTAATTTAAAAATATTTAGTATTGCTCTGTAGTAAGCAGTAGTAAATGTAGTAATCTGTATCGACTCAGAGGTTGTTATCAAATTTAGAGAAAATCAAACCGACTTATTTCAGGGTTCTTCTTTACTCGATTAGACCGTGGAACGGACTTCCAAGAACAGATTAAGGGTTTGCTATGTGAAATGTGATAATTTATTGTAGCGGATATTCTTAATCAATTATGAGTAACTTCTCTGTTACTGAGATATTTTGTTAATACTAAACATAAAACCAGCATTAAAGAGTGAACTAAGCGCTCAACAGATGAATTAATTGAGTTATTCAGAAAGACAGCAGAGACAAAATCAAACAAAATAAATGGCATAAAAGAACATTAACATTTAGGAGTAAATTAATAACAAAAATAACGAAACATAGTACCATTAAACACTTCTACCAATATAAATATATCAATGACCAAACCACAATAAGAAATGGGAAAACAAGACTAAGGTCTTTCAACCGTAACAAGCGGTCTTCGTCAGAGTCAAAAACCCAACTGAACACTAGATGCAGAAAACATCTGGTGAGGAGTTGAGAAGAGTGGGAGGGAAGAGTGGTATTTTAAAAGGTGAAAGAGCAGGAAAGGACTAATGTCCAGAAAGGGATGTTTGGGGAAACAAAGGAGTACAGTAAGAAAAAGTAAAAAAACTATCTGCTAGCTGTTAACCCTCTTTGAAGAGGCTATTGCCCTAGTGACGAAAGTATCAAGTTTGAAGAGACCGTTACTAATGTTTATAATATTTGATCTATTAAATTTAATTAGAGACGATTCAACTAAAGATCTTAGTCTTGTTTTCCCATTTCTAATTGTGGTTTCGTCATTGATTGTTGTTTCACGTGTTTATGTGAAATCTTTTTATCAATATAAATATAATTTGGTACCTACGAGATGTAATCAAAAAGTAAGGTGACTTGAATTTCGCGCGCTCTGAACACTAATTTCTAAATTTGTTGTTGTTGTTGTTGTGTTGATACACTCGCCACTTTCATATGTTGAGTTTTGACTAAATAGCATGCGTTGTTTTTATGTGAGAGGCTAGACGCGTCTTTGCGTGCTAGGTGATTTTTTGCTGTTGAAAATAATGAAGCTGAGAGTTTCTATTAATTTTTGTGTAAAAAATGGTATTGAGTGCTCAAAAGCTCTTGAAATGTTGACAGTGTGGTACGGTGAGTCAACTTTAGCAAAAAAAAAGTTTGTAAGTTATTCCACAGATAATTTTTTTTTCAACAGTAAAAAAATCGCCGAGCGCGCAAAACACTAGTCTAACCTTTATGCTTCTGACATAAAAACAACAAATGCTATGTAGTCAAAACTGTGAACGATTGCACCAACACAACAAAATTTTGAAATACTGTGTACAGAGCACGCGAAATTCAAAAAATGCCCGTATTTTTGGACGACACCTCGTACACTTATAACAAACACTGTCTGCTCTGGCTGATGGACAAGGTCTGAACCGGTCCAGCGTTGAAAAGAATACGAGCTAAGAAGGATCAGTTTTAATAAGAAGTTATTTGCTTATAAATACTGTTAAATTAACAAGTGCCATTGAAACAAATAATAATTATTTACCAATGATTTTAGTTGTATTTAAACAACAATAGACTCACTTCCCTGAACTATGCATTACTAAAACACTGGGAAAAATTGGAAACTTTAAAAATGGATTTAAATCCCTGGTCATGTGACTGTCGCAATCAGTGGATCCTGGATTATTTGATACCATTGATAAAAGAGGCAAAAACTAATACAAGCCCTCTATTGTAAGTAATATTTCTTAGTTTCTTCTTTATTTCTTTTTTCATGTTTTTAATTGTCATCAAATTTATTTTTAATTTGTTTACAATTATAAAACGCATATATTTATCGAATAGGATACCATCATTATTCGGTAGTTACGTCTAACAAAATAAGCCATTATTCTTTTTCTTCAATTCAACACTAGAAAGACTAAAAATTAGTATATACCTATATTGTCCCAAAGCAGTCAAAATGACTGCATTGTGAAAAAAAAACTAATGTGTAAAGAAATTTGTTTAAAATTAATTTTTATTTTTTCTATATTATATACAGTCATAAAACAAGTTATCAGTAAGTAATAACAATAAAAGAATTACTTGGAAAATTCTAAGATGTGTCATTGTGTACATAATTTTATTCTAATTGAAACTGAAAAACAGGCAAATTGATTTCCTTAGGCAATCTAGTGTTAAGTATTAAATTAAAGTCTCTTTAATTGACAAAAAATTGAACTGGAAAAAATGAGTTTTTAATTTTGATCTCTGCGGAGATTTTGCATTCCAAACAAATGAATATATGTCTAATGTTTAGAGTAATTTCCCTTAGAAATCAAACATTTCACGTTTCTTTTCTTGATTGTCATTCTAATATATGATGAAGAGGTAAACCCAATAAATTTTATCACAAAGTCAAATCAGTAGTTTCCTTAAGTCATGTTCTATTCAATCGTGTATAATGTTTAAATTATAAGAATCGTCTCACTCTGATCACCAAAACTAATCATTGATGTGCGCAACACCAGTCCTGTAGCCAGTGTTTCATCGTCATACAGTATCAGAGTATACAAGAGATATTTCAATGGGACAAAATTTGGGCTGTTCATATAAACAATATCAAAAAATAGTACATGCAATGGAAGCGCTTGGTCTCACCTAAGATATATAAGCAATCAATTTCAAAAAAAGTAAAAAAATCATGAAGTCTACGTTTTCGTTTGATCAGTCAGCTGGCGATGTTGAAGATTATTTGGCTGGATTAGAGGAAAAGAGTAAAGTTGAGACGTAACTGTGAGATCTTAAACAAAATGAGCCGTTAGACCAATTCTCTCCTCTCCGCATACGAGGTGTGTAAATAAAGTAGTGAGACTGATTTTTTTTAAATTTTCTATTCAAATATAATTACAATGTGATATTGTCACCTTCAAAATAGTTCCCTTCGGAAGCCACACAGCGCTGGAGACGGTCCTTCCAATCATTGTAGCATTGCTGGAACTCGGATTCTGGAATGGCCTTCAGCTGGTCGGTTACAGCAGTTTGTATGTTTTGTAGTGTCCTGAAATGAGTTCCCTTGAGGTGATTTTTCAATCTCGGGAAGAGGAAAAAGTCACAAGGACTCAAGTCTGGTGAATAAGGAGGCTGAGGAGCAACAGGAATGTTTTTACTGGCCAAAAACTCGTTTATTGAGATGGCAGTGTGACAGGGCGCGTTGTCGTGATGCAACACCCACTTGTCTTTGATGTTTGGCCGCACACGAAGGACTCTTTTTCGAAGTCTTTCAAGGACCTCACGGTAGAAGTGCTGATTAAGCGTCGATCTGAACGCACAAGGTTCCGTACTCTGTTGACATTTTCATCGGTGTTTGCACTTGAAGGCCTTCCGCTTCGTGGTTCATCTTCAATCGACTCTCTTCCTTCTGAAAATTCCTTAAACCACCGAAAAACCTGTGCCCTTGATAAAACACGTTTTCCATAGGCCTCCTGAAGTTTTTCAAAAGTTTCGGTTGCATTATGTCCAAGTCTGAAGCAAAATTTGATTGCACACCGCTGCTCAACTTTGAGGTCACTCATTTTTAAAACGCTCAAGAAAAAACCATTTCACGAAAACCAACGCTACGGACAAACAAATGACTGTGGCGAGTTCAGATTCATACTGGAGGCGCATCACACGTGCACCTGACGCTACTCAAGGCCACGCGTCTCCAGCGTTGCCAGATCGAAAGCGACGTTGCCAGTCTCACTACTTTATTTATACACCTCGTAGCCTCAGCCTCGTGCGCAGTCATCACTTTAATATATTTCAACACTTTATTAAACACCTTGAAGTTCAGTGCTACGACATCGATATTACAACAGGTTGCTACAGTAATTATTGAAGAGTCCGCTATTTCCATGGGGATATAATACAGACGCTGTATGATATGTGTCCTTAATGCAATGGACTTATGAAAAAATAAATATAAAGTATATATAGTAAAACCAAAGTTAAAACAATGGTTTCGACTGATTTATTAGCAAAACTGTACCTACTGAAGAAGTCACCTCTACTTACCATATGTTCGCTTAAACATTAACTTTTTTTTAAGGTAGAACATCATATATTTAAATAAGTTAATGTTTGACATTAATTTATTTTCCCTTTTTAAATGTCCATTCATATGAGGAATTTATAACAACTTATAGTATACCAAGATTTCAGTTGACACTTGAAATAAAAATCGACGTATAAACCACAATAAGAAATTCATAAATACAACGAATATCTTTCAACTAAAACAACTGGTCTTCATCAGAGTCTCATTCATACTGAAGTATGAGTTGTTTTGGTTGAAAATCTTAGTCATATACATACATTTCTTATTGTGGTTTAGACAGTCAATTTGAATACTCCTTGTTCATTTCTCACGGTTAGAAATCATCTTCTTTTACAATATTTTCACTTTTAAACAAAATTGGTAACCAAATGGTACGAATAGGTTCACATAGCTTCTTGTGTTGCACTCCATTAACGTACAAGTGAGTTCTGTTAATTTTCACTTAAGCCGCTCACTCGTTTGTTCTTTTACCTCTAAGTGCCCTGACGACACTTTGAACTTAACTGAAGCCTTTATCTAAGCCAAGGCTTCTCAATCTTTTTCACCACAGGGTGCAACAATTAAGAAAATTCTGCGGCACACCTTCGATTTCAATATGGAAAAAAATAGTAATGAAACTTATGTAGTGTAGAATGAGTGTCAATTCATTGCTCTTGAGAAGAGGATATAGTTGGTTTTGTATAGTGCCCAAATTTCCTAATATAATATAATCTTACCGTTCTTATATCCAAATTTATTTATATTTTTTTCTTCTCACATTTCCTTTGGTATTGCTAGGGGTTTTGGTGTTTATAGTCTGCCTGATAAAAATGATACTATTTATAATGGTGATATTAGTACGAGGGCGGATTGATAAGTCAATGACTTTTTGAATTTCCCGCGCATCAATTAAAATAAATTGTTCAAATTTGTTTATTGCGTAACATAGAACATTTACTATATATACCAGGGACGTGCAGTCAGGGGAGGCACTGCCTCACCTGATAATCTTGGAAAGGAAAAATGCAAAATGAATTGTACATATCTAAATGGTTATATTTATCCAGTGAATTGCGCTGTAAAGATATTTGTCAGCATTTTTAACTTTTTTTTTTATTCAAAATCAATGGTTTTTCGCAACTATTGCTTAGATACTGAAAAGAAATGTGCGGTGAGTCTGCCGCCTGCTGTGAGAAGAGTCACTAAGTGAGGCACGCAGTTCTGCTGCCTCATGGTGGGGTTCGCCTATGACTACAGGGGTTCTTCTTTGTGATTCAGCAACAAAATACAGTCAGCGACAGCACTCTAAAAGCTAGCAATTTATTTTTTCCTTCCTTACTTTTGCAAATGGAGTAGTGCATTTCAAAAATTAAAACGTTAAAATGTTTTAAAAGGAAGCTGATATGAGATTTAAACATAAACTACTGCCAATCAAATAGTGATAAAGGTAATCTGTAAGGTTCATATTTTTGTAAATTTAACGGTGATGAAGTCAGTGCCTCACCTGTCATGAACCTCACCGCACGTCACTGATATATACTATAAGTATATCTAGTAAATGTTCTATTGTAAGATTCGTTTGATGACGTCATTTCAGTATTGTATAAGGCCACTTTTTTCCCATTTGGTAACTAAGTTAGGATAATTTTTTTTAACTTTGTGAGCAGCAGATGTGAAGGCTCATCCTGATTTTCCTGCAAGTAATGATATCCTGTTAGTTCTAAGTTCCTGCTGTATCCTGGAATTACATTTATACCTTCTTCAACTGTCAAGTTGAGAAACAATTGCAATAAAAACATCTTCACCACTCAAATATCAAGTGCTTTTGGAATTTTTCCAGTTATCATAATTTTTTTCCGAAACATGGTTGAATCACCGAAATTTCCGAAACATGGCATAAATAGATCAATGCAAATATTGTAAATAACGTAATACTTGAATATAAAAAAATAACTCAAAGTTCTCCCACGCCTTTAGCAAAAAAGGAAATTCATGTTTTGGTGAGAAAAAGACAAAAATTATAACTACATAGATATCCAAACCCAGTCCCACAAATGTTCATGTCGATTGGGGGGAGGGGGCTTTATAAGAATAATTCAATGGAACATCCATTTTCCCACTCATAGGAGACAATCTCAAATTACTCGGCGCGATATTGAAATTATTAAAACTTGTAGCCCCATGGCAGTTGATAAAACTTATCAAATCTTTGGGTATTTTTTTATATTACAACTATAGTAGCCACTAAATAACCTGCGGAAAAAGAAAACTGTGAAATATTTACAATATTAGATATTTATAATCATATTAGCATGCGTCTCCAAAAAGGAACATGGGTTGATCAGCCCTCGTCCATTTCTCACTGAAAACATTCCAACCTGAAGAGTATTGTCCCCATACCCTTCCTAATCCTGTTAGGGAATAGAACGATGTGAATGTCGCGCAACTACCTCCCTTTTCCTAATTCCTAGTCCTTCCTTCACATCTTGAATCAATCATAATTCCTGTCTACATTAAAATCACTTGTACGTCCCATAACAGCGTCTATCAATTGAATTTCTCTGAATGATATTTTTATATCAGCTTGGCTTTAACTAACCTGAGTCTTCGCATGAATTGTCATGTTTGTTCAGTCGGTACCTATCCACCTAGCCAACCACTTGACGAATAAGGGTAGAAATTATAGATGTGAGGTATGTCAGTTCTGTCTTTTTATTTATTTGATATAGTGTATTACATATAACTGATGACATAAAGTGAAAGACCATGAAGATTTCTTTTTTTATCTATTTATATAGATGGAAGGAGTATATCTCTGGTCATGTCCCTTTTTTAGACACTACAGCTAAGCTAAATTAAGTTCAAAAACTGCCTAAAAATGATAAATTATGCTTTCACTACATTTCGTTCTTGTTCACATGTTGAACTGTACAAGAACCAAAGTAAAACTTTTTGTTGTACACTTCATTCTATATTTTTTTTTCTTTTATGTTTTCATAAAAGTAACTTATAAAACAATTTGTTTTGTCGTGTCTATTCACCTTGTGAATACAAAAATTCAATCTTGCTTCATACCTCGCCTTCTTACCTTTATTTTTACCTTTTTTCTGTCCTCGCTGGGTGCTAACCCAGATTGGTCTACCAAACTTGCTATTTGGTATAGCAAGTCTACCAACTTCCTCAGTTGATACCACGCCAGCTTGAGGACCACTTCAAGCTGATGAAGAAGAGTATCGAAAAATAGAAATCAATTCATTCTGTTTTATTTTTCGTAATTTGTCGTATTTTCCTTGTGGACAGTTCCATCTTTCTTTACAGATGCATACATACACTTCAATATACATATGTACTATATGAACATACAAGCACAAAGGTTTTTCATTTTATTTATTTCAAAGAAAATGAAGGTAATTAAAATCTGCCTGCATTTTTTTTAATATCTTATATGTACAGTTATATTTTTTAATATCTCTACTTCTCAATATATGGTATTTTTCAATCAATATTTTAGGTGTGCTGGACCAATAGAAATGTATGGTAAAACATTTAATGACCTTCAAGAAAAAAATTCAACCATGCGTTGCTTGGACATCTATGGAAATCACCCAGAGAAAGATGCGAAAGTTTTGGTTGTTGTGCTGATAGCAATACTGGTTGCCATTCCCTTTGCACTTATTATTATTTCCCTAATTAAAAGACCAAATATAAGTATACGGCATCATAGCAGTGCAACTTACCATAGAGCTGTATCATTGGAATCCGTCGTCGCATAAATAGTTTGAAATCAAATACCCAAAATTACTATACTTTCAAGGAACGAGTTAAAAAAAATAATTACTACTTAAAGACCCAGAATAATTCTTTGTAACTAACCTTTTGATACAATATTTTGATACTTTTGTATATTTTGTTCATATATATCCATTTCCACTTTCCTTTTATGGACCAGTTAATGAAAAAACCTTGTCTAATTTTTTACACCTTATTTTTTAAACCTTGTCTAATATTCACACTGGTCAATGAATGTGAATTCATTTAGTATTTTATATTATTAAATGGTGAAAAAATATTTTTGCATTGAATAAAATGTGTTAAAATATTTCATTTTTGCAAAGTAATACATCTTTCTCAAACCTATCCAATAGAATGTTAATTGGCTTTACGACAGTAAATCCTTTCAACAATATTATTCATGAATTTAAAGTCCATAAACTTGCATATACCATACATATACATATATATTATATACATTTAAAATTTTACTTATAAAAATATAAACAACTGATATATGACAGTTTAAAATATCACTGTAAGGTCTAATGCATAACTATTTCTGAATACGCTAAATAATATAAACAGGAGAAATAATAACATAGAAGACAATTATAAAATAGAAATGATTTAATAATCCATAAATATGGAAGTTCATTTATAATTAATACTGTACCATTATTCTGGAAGTACAATATCTTTAACATTTTTAGAACCAACTGAATGTGTAATGGCTATTAACGAAATGGTTAATTGAATTACGTTACAATGTTATTAAGAAAATGGTGAGTTCTAGACACTGAGTTGACAATTAAAAAGTAATAGCTTTCCCTTGTCCTCTCGAATCTGCATAAGCCAAGACAAAGTCATCAAATTTATTAATGACATTCAAACTTGGATATGGTTTTTTTGCAGAAATTTTTCTCATGCCTTTTCGTATAATTGAAGCTAAATCAGATGCATCAAATGGTGGAGCATGATTTTCTTCAATTGCAACCTCGTTATTATGAATTCTTGCTCGTGGAGCTTCCACACTAGACTGAAGATCCTCTTTGTTGAAAAGAAGTCGATACAATAACTGTATTACATCTTTGTAATCTGTACCTCCTGCAAAAATTTACCGCTCTCTATTAATTCAATACATATATCTATGGTTTTCGGCGTAACATTAAACTTTACAAAGAAAAATAATACAAAATACAATTTAAATATGGCTATAAAAAGAGATAGTCAATTACAGAACTAAATGCTGGTAAAAACCGGCATATATAGATTAATTGACCTCAAAATGTGATTTTAGGTTTTTTTTTCTCCTAAACTACTCTCTAGAGTGTTGGAATTTTTGAATTATTATAAATTTAATAACTGCATTACTTGAAACAAACTTCCATTTTTTTTTCAATAATCGTAAAGATATGTTTGCTATAAAATGTAAAAATTTTGGCTGATATTCATTTGAAAGCTTTTGGACACGATACAGGTCACATCGTCTGACGGTTCATATTTAAACTACATTATCTAAAATACTACTAACATATATGAGTGGATTTACTGAAATTACATGGACGGAAAGGAGCGTTATAATACATTTTATGATTTGAGTACATATCTTCAAGAAATTTCGATTACATTCCACAAAAGAAAATATAGATCTAAATTAATGGATAACCTGATGTACTTGTCGGATTTGTTTAGATTCACTTAGAAATTATTCTCAGAATCGAGTCAATCATAATTTTTGTTTTAAGGCTTAATACAGGAAACTTGAAGAAAATATGTTATTAGCATTTAATATGATGTGCAAGAACAATAAAATACTTGTTCATGAATAAAATTATATATTCAAATTATATAAGCAAACACTAAACAACCATATATTCCATGATGCTCTTTAAGGTGAAGATGGTTGTCCAGCGAAAATGTAATAATCTACATGCTCGACCCTTCAACAGATCTGTCAGACATATATTCTTAGTGTGTTTAAGAACTCCATCATTTTTGAGTAATTCTGAAGCATGGTGAAGGTAATTTTTCATTCTTTATGACAAAATCGCTACTATTTTTAAGCTACTTCTCTGGTAATTCAATAAACTTACTAATTTGTATTAGATATTGTTATACAATAAATATTTCATGAGCTTACAATATTAAAAGGATAATGTTACATTAAAAATTATAAATGTTCAATCTATCGTAACGAGACATTTTATAGTGGGCTGCTAAGTGATCATAAATGATAAATGATTAAAACCATCCTAATTTCGAGAACGGAGTTCTTGCCTGATACACTTGTGGATTAAAAATTAATAAGTGCATTGGATATTATTGGACAAATCTCAGCATTTATAAAGCTCTGATAGGAGTAACCACAATCTTCCAAACCGAAATGCTTGTGATGAAGATTTGTATTTATCAAATTCTAAACAAAATTGCCATTACAGTTAAAGATATACAATTTATCAGACTAAAGAACTAAAGGTTTTGAAATTCATGGTCACTAATCCAAAATTATTTTGGCAATGTCTGATCTCTCACCGGAAAACAGGCACGTAAAAAAACTTTAACCCTCATAAGGTTATCTGGACACATGGGAATGAGACACTGAGCTGATGAGAAAAGGTTTGAAACAAACAAACCTTCTGCACTGTAGTGCCCTTACGCACAACACCTACTAGCTTCGTCATTCCTGCAATTAATGAATGTACAAGAAGGCAGGAGATAATAGTTAACTAGAACAACCAGGTCTAATAAGCTAAATCCAAGTGAACTTAAATTTATAAAGAAAATAATAAATCTTCAAACGAAAAACATGTATACATGCAGTTAAACATAGGTAGTTATACATGCAGAATAACTACCTAAGCTTGAATCTTTGAAGGCATTGTATTTGAATGAGAGACAATCACTTTTAAGGTTAAGGTTTCTGGCAAATAATAATAAATAAAGCCAATATATGTGGGAGATACTTCTCTAATTACAATTACAATGTTGACTAACAACTTATGATCTAAAGTTGATTTTAAAAACGCAAAGGGAAGCACAATAGGGCGAATATGGCCGCGGTGAGCTCGAGTCCGAAGAGACCCTGGCCCTCACTTGAATAATAATATTTACAGGTCTGATTGTTCCAATTCAATGATTTCAAGTTTGTTATGACTGACAAAATGGATATACTCATATTAAAACAAAACAAACCATTAAATTGATTACCCATGATTTTGGTAATATTTTACCATAATTTGATATTACGGCTACACCATAGCCACATTACATTAAATCATTAGATAACATCATGACTCAATGGATTGACATAAGACAACACACTACAGGGGTAGTTCAACCACTACACACTACAGTGATGGTTGTTAAAACAACCAAGCATTTAACTTAACATGTAAATATTACGTCATAACTGCTAATAACACATAGCAGGACCCACAATGTGTGACATCTTGACTTATCGAACATTGGCTGGTACTACCAGCTAGGCCTTCGCATGGGCTGTCCTTGAAAGTGTACTCTTTTAACTACTTATATATATATTTCCAAAAATTGAAACTAGGGATCCAAATGGATAAAACATTAAACAAAAAATTATAAATCTACTATGATCGATATTTGAGCTATAGTTGGTTTCCCTTTATGACGAGATTAGAAGAGGATGAAGAGGAGTAAAGTTCCCTGATGAACGTTCTGCATAGAGTGAGTGAGTTTCTCATGTTCCATGAGAAACAGTAGGCAGACACTGCATACAACCCGCTCTTGTCACACGCCATAAGCGATCACAAAAACCAGTTACCGTAGACACACAGTAAAGGAAAAGAAATTAAGAATACAGCATATAATAAAGTAAAAATGTTGATTACATGAAAAAACAAAAGAAAGTGTAAAATAAAAAGAATTTGTAAATATTATAATAAAAAAATCACATCTATAGCTATAGGTTTAAACCGGAAGTGTTTACGGTGACACGTTTCGTGTGTAGCATGTCGCAAAAGAGTATTGTGGTATGCAGCGCTTACTATTTCTCCAGGAAATACTCACCTGGAAACTATGGTTCGAAATATCGATTATAGTAAGGGTTTGGATTTACAACTTTTTTAAAAAATATATTTACATATTAACATTCTGACTGGACGCAAAAGTGTTTCAATATCTACTTTAATTTTAAAACTATACTTGCAGCAAAAATGAATACTTTAGTTAGTGTAAATAAGAAAAAAATAGGGAGATATATTTGATAAAATAAATTTACACTTATAATCAAAGAATGTGTCGCATCTTCAAAAAGAAATCATAGCCACAGAACTTACCCAGGACAAACCTTCTCCCGCATATATTATCATCATCAACAACTACAGCAGGAAGGAAGGACGATTTAACCTTTTTACCTTCTTCTACACCAGAACTTATATCCAAAGCATTGTTCAGAATATAACCATCAACGAATACTTGAGATCCGAGAACTGTTCCAATACCACTAAAAAAAAAAAAGATAGATTCTAGCCTCCTTTAATTAATTATTTAACAATAAGTAGTAATAAAAGCTCATATTTTTGAATGAAGTAGATAGTCATACAATATTTTAACATTTGACCTATAAAGCAAAAAATGAAACGATTAGGTTAGAAGTTCATTTTTTAGAACTTTATTATCATCAAAATAAACAAATTCAAGATCACCCGTAATCCAATTAAAAAATTAAAAACCCAAGTTAACAAGGTCACAGCAGCGGTTAACAAAGCAAACCAGAAAAAATCCTTCAACCGATAATAGGTTGAATATGATAATATATATATATATATATATATATATATATATTTGGGGAGCAGGCCTTCATTTATACACGTTTTATTAAAAGTAATGCCCAATTTAACTTTTACACTTTTTCTTATCCGTTTTTCAAGTGTTCTCATACTTGACTTCCATGGTTCTGGAACTAAAAACATAAGTTCACCAAAATTTTTATTACTATACACCGACATGTTTCGGTCATCGTTGACCATTTTCAAGGTTAAAGAATATATAAAATTATTAATGATCGAAAAGTGAATAACAATTAAAATAAACTAAAATAAACATAACGAGTCCATAACACATATTCACAACTAGGGAGGTTATCAAAGGTAAAGGTATGTTGAGGTTTCACCAGGCTCTTGGTTACCTTCCATCCGTCATTTGTATCTGGGAAGGTAATCGATTAACTTCTATACCTCTCCCAGACTGGTTCGCCTTCTGACTGCCTTCATATAATTTTAGAATTCTTGAAAATCCTCCTCCTTGGCTGTTAATACTAGGTTGCTTTTCGAGGATCAAGATAGCTTCCAAAATTTGCAATCTGGTGTGGTCATGTTCTTGTTGTAATATTACAGTATTGTCTGTTAACATTTCCCTGGTTAATTGCACTCCATGTGTTAACCTAACGTGCTCTTTGGGTCCTCCAGATGCCAGATGCATGGTGAGCCTTCGTGAAAGCGTGGTTGTGGTGGAACCAACGTATTTCGAGCGTAGGGACTCGCAGTTCCCTAATTTGCAGTTAAACTCATATACAACATTAGTTCTCTGAAGGGTTGCTTTCTTTTGTGGGTTGTTCGTAATTACCATTCTTGAAGTGGCAAAAATATATATATATATATATGAACCGTTTATTTTGAAAGTGGCCTAATTCCATTTTCCAAAAAAATTTGGCTAGCTATTTAAATAATTACATTTTTACGTTATCTTTACCTTTTGCAGCAAACTGTACAAAATTTATTTAAAATTACTAAGAATTTTTATAACAAAAATTAGTTGATAAATAAAATGACAATATTTTTAAATTTTGTAAAACGCAAACCCTTAAATATCTCGTCTTTAACATAAATGGAATTAGGCCACTTTCAAAATAGCGGCTCATATACATATGGAACTGTGACAGCTCACAAACCTGGAAACCCACTTTGCCCAATCATTTCTCAGGTAACCAGTCCCACCTACCAGATACCAGCAAAATATATATATGCTCCATTCTACAGATGAATTCCTGGATATAATAAAAAGAAATCAAACTGGAAGGAAATATAAGGTCTTTAGATGTAGAGTCATTGTTCATCAATGTTCCGGTTAAGAAGACTATTGAAATAATATACAACTACGTTTTATTCTAACCGTGATATACCACCACCAGCAATTAAAAGAGAACAGTTAAATAAATTACTGCAAGCATGTACAATGGAAAACCCATTTACCCACATAGATGGATCAATGTATGTACAAATTGATGGCGTCGCTATGGGCTCACCTCTTGGAGTAGGCCTTTGCCAACTATTACATATGTCACCTTTAAAATAATGTATTGAACAAGAGAGTAGACATCAAACCTATCATATACTGCTGATATGTTGACGACTGTTTTGTTTACGAAGGAATTCAAACCAAATGGACGCACTGAAAAATGCATTTGAGGAATCATGCCTGAAATTTACAATAGAAAAAGCAATAGACAACAAAATTAACTTTCTCGATGTCAATATTAACGTGTTAAATAGCAAAATTCAAACTTCAGTATTTAAGAAAGAATTTAATACAACCTCCTACCTAAATATTCGTAGTGAATGCCCTCACCGCTACAAATATGGAGCAATTAAAGCCTTAATACATAGAACATACAAGATCGCATCAAATTGGGAAATATTCAACAGAGACATTAACAGAACCAAGCCAGTGTTTGTCAATAATGGTTATTCTAATGATAATTTTGATCACATTTTGAAACAGTACCTTCATGTACGAAGAGAGAAGCAAATTGATAAAGATAGACAAACAATAGTGCATAAAGTTTATTATAAAAATCAGTATTCGGAACAACACAAGCTTGATGAAAGAGTATTAAAAGATATAAGATATAATGTCAGTTGCAAAAACGAGAATGAAAAAGTAACACTGGTCACTTAATATAAAAGCCCACTTGTGAGTAACCTGTTTATAAAAAATAATAACCAAAACAAAAGCTCACCTTTAAAGGAAACAAATCTAGTGTACGAGTATACAAGTACTAATGGGGACTGTGAAACCCAAAAACACTCGTACATTGGTATGACTACCACTTCCCTATCAAGAAAACTCACCATGCACCTAATGGCCGGAGCACCCAAAAAACATATGCAAGACAAGCATAATGTTAAATTAACCCGAGAGATGCTGGTTACAAATACCAAAATAAAAAAGAAAGTAACCACCATAAACTGAAAATTTTAGAGGCTATATTAATCCAAAAACTGAAGCCACTCCTAAATATTCAAGTCGAAAACAGTAGCCATATTTTGAGGCTGTTTAATTCACATGAAGGGCACCCAGAAACCCTTGCAGTTAGTGACTCAGGCGGAGAGGTCACTCACCTCACAGGATTAACGCCCAGCTTTTCTTAAACTTGAAGGAAAACAACCCCTTCTATCTTCTTCGTGTATAAATAATAAACCAGATAATTCACCCTAAAAGTTATTCGCGTCCTGATGATGAATGTTCATCATTCGAAACATGTCGACTACAGATGTACTTTATTGTGTAGACGAAATAATGAGAGTGTTATTTAGAAAAATTGAGAAACTTGTTCAGAAAGAGGTATCAGCTAAATTTGGTGTAATTTTCAATAATTTGTGTATCAAGGAAGGACACACAAATTATTGAATTTCGCTACTAAAATTTACAAATATATAATAAATCAATCATACAACCTGACTGTAATAGCATACAAATCGTTGTCGTCAGTAACAGATATTTGACTACCAGCAGCATAATCTGAATTTAACTCGACGAAATCTAAACAAAGAAAAATAAATATTTCTTTACATCCATCAATAACAACAATATGTAAGAGAAATTAAAAACAAAGAAACCTTTAAATGAGGTTATAACAGAGTTCAACGCCGAATCTGACCGATTTATACTAAGAAATTTTAAGGATTCTATAAATAAGGGTCCACCAGTACCCTCGCCAGATGTATAGATTGAAAAACCATCCATCGATGTAGACAGACATTGTCCTTTTTCAACTTGATAATTACTGTGAATCGGTATCAGCAACTTATTGTCAAAATCTAAAAAATAAATATTTCAAATACAATATCCATACTATGCAAAAACCATAGAACATAATATTGTATGAATGATATAATACCAGGGATGCTTAAACTATTACTCAGTAAAAGTACCTCGTAACTCAGTTCCTGAGAGCCATCTTTATTAAGGAATACTAATTCGAAGACCACTCGATTCATATCTAGTGTATAAAAATGACACTTGGTAATTAAATATGCTTAAAGAAAAACCCAATATATTGAAGCTGTTTATTCTATTCAATATAATTAGGTGAAACACTAATAAATACGATAAGGGATACAGATTAAAACATTTAATTGATTTTGCAATGAAAGTAAAAAAGAGACTCTTTTTCAAAACAGGAACTTCTGTTTTACTCTGAGGCATTTTCAGATGCTGCTCCTATTGTAAATGGCTAGATCACGCATATAGTGAAAGCTGAAAAAATAAGTGGATAATTATATTTAAAGTTCTTAAGCAAATAACTTTTTAGACTTGTTGTTAAAAGATTTAGAAACCTTATAATTCTTTGCATTTTAAAAATGTATTAAAACTTTTAAGATTTATTAATTCATTAATTGACTCGGCTTATTAATGAATTTATATGTAACATATTGTTAACGACTGCAATGTACTACTGTCTTAATTAAACTGGATCAATTCTTCGCGTCCTCCATTCATTGTCGTTCCTGAAACTTCTTTAAAATTTGTTTAGATTTGTGGCATCCCATGTGGGGAAAAAGTGGAAAATGGGCAAGGAATAAGAAATACCTATTTAAGAAGTAAAAATTACAACGGAGAAGGTTATTTATTTACTTGCGAGCTAATTTATTGGGAAAAAACGATGCAAGCTGAAGAGAATGGAGATGCTAGAAATAGAGTTTCATAAATCGTAGGGTAAAAAGTAAGTTGAAGAACTATTTACAATAAATAAGAAAGTAAGAGAAATTGTATTCACCTGTAAATAAACTTACTTACTATAAGTGAAGAAATAGTCCAGGAATATGATAATAGTGAAAAATATTGTAATAAGTGAATTACAGTAAAGAATTCAATTCATAAAAAATTGTGGAAAATTAAAGAATCAGAAAAGGATGCAGTATGTTAGTAGAGATTGTTCTATATGTAAAAAACGTTTACTCCAACCAAACTTAGGGTTAAGTGAATTTAGTGGTGAAATAAAAGAGTGGATTGGGTTTTGGGTGAATTTTAAAATAATTCATAAAGATCAGGAAATATCGAAGGAAAACAAGTTCCAATATTTAATACAGTCAATGAAAGAAGGATCAAAGGCAAGGAAATTTACTGTGAGATTGATTTCAACCTTCTGCCAAAAATTATTTATGGGATACTGACGGTTAACCAAGGACAGAGACGAAATTTATATTAGAGAAATGTTAAAACTAATTTTTCAACAGAGCACAAAAGAAAGGAAGAGTAGTTTAAGTAATCTTTTTGATAAACTATAAGTCCAATTGAAAACTTAAGAGTTATTAAGCATAAGGACGGAGAATTTTTGATATTTGTACAGTACCCGAGTGTTGAATCTTCTTTGTTTGAGGAGAAAAAAGGAGTTGCAAGAAAGAATACTGACCAATTTACAAAGGAAAAGCCTTTACAGAAACTTGTTATTTTTTAAGCAAAAATTGGAATATCATGACATTGTTCTTATCTCGTAGTAGTTGTTATATCTGAGAAGAATGAAGGAAAAGAGGAATCGACTGGACGATCGATTCCTACTGCTGAGTATGTGGAATCTGAACCATGATATCTACCATGTTAAGCTACAAAATTTGAAGGTAGAATTTTCATGTTAAGTTAAATTGTTCGAGTGCCTTCGACATCACCTGTCATGAAGAGCTCTGGAGGTTGCAAAAAATATTGATCCACTAGACCTCTGTAGGCATGGCATCTATGCTCAAGATTAGAGGGACCTCCTTGGTCTCCTTCATTCTCAAGAGGTGAGTAAAGGAAACATTACTCCTCTCTTTTTGTACAGAGGAGTAATGTCACAACTTTAGGAGCAACAATCGATATGGAGGGTAATGTTAATTACCTAGAAATAGAATTGGACCGAAAACAAACATGGAAACTTTATACTGTTAAGAAAACTACTCTTGTAAAAACTGCGCTATTTCATTGAAAAAGAATAATCACAAAAACAAGAGGTCTGAAGCCGATGATGATACTCTAACGATGTACTTTGACAATCATGCCTATATTAAATCTGGTGGAGAACAAAATGTAGACTGTGAAGGTTGTCTAGATATGCTTCAGAGGGCCGTCTGCCTAAGTATTGTCTTCTATTCCCATAAGAGCTTGGACATAGTACTTCAATTGCTTAGAAATAAATGAATAAAAAAATATATTTAGAGAGGGAAATATTAGATTTAAAAATTTTAAGAGGTAGAACAAGAGACACTAACGCTTCCCAAACGATTCAGATACGAATCAGAAGTGTTTGTTTGGAGGCTAATTAAAAGTTCATTCAGTAGATAGACATAACAGATGCCTGAAAAATTAAAACCGTCTATCTTTATATTTAAAATTATGGCACAAATGATAAATTGTGCGACTTGTATAAAGAATAAACTAGGTTTCATAGGAAAGTAGGACTACTTTTTACATTGGGTCCAACCAGATATCCATTTCGCAAGATGTACGGATACCGTTATGGTTTTGGGCTTTATAGATAATTAAAAAAACACATGCATTTGCCGGTGAATCATTTTAGTAGATTTAATTTGATTTTGACTTCAACAGGACAAATTGCCACGATTTTATTAAACCAACACAATATAAGTATTAGACGATATAAGAATGTTCTAAGCAGAGCAGCATAGTACCTGCACCTAAACATAACAAACTTTAACAATTCTTTATAGAAACCAAGAATTCAGTTCATTTTATGTTTATTGATAATAGTCCATAATCAAATGGTAAATGAAAGACTGAATCAGTCTCTGGTTACTAGAATGCGTAGTTAATAGAATGACAATAATAGTAATGAACCTTACTGTACAACTGTCAATTTATGTGTAAAGGCATATAATAGGGTAGTACATAGTAAAACAACATTTCCACCGACTTACTTATTATATAGTAAACTTCTGAAATAATACAATGAAATAGTGAAATCAGTCTTCAAAGAAACAAAAACTTATGGATACAAATACAATTGTGATTTTAACGAATGCGATTTAGTTTATGCGTTTAATAACAGTAAATTAAATAGAAATATACTTTATAGTAGAAAGAAAACTTTTTTATTCAATCCATGAGGCAGAATATAACAGGAAACATAAAGGAGCAAATTTATTTCACAGTTCTAAGTTAGTGCCTTACACTTTTTCCTCTGAGAAAGGGAGGTGGAGGTGTAATGTATAATTAAAAATTAGAATATCTTTTATTCGACACTAATATTATGATGCCATTGATATGTTCATGTGGGAAGGTTACGTTAGGCATGAGGTAACAAGAATTGTTATACTGTTAAAATGAATTATAGGAAAGGTATTAAACGCGTTATGTAAGATTAATTAATAAGAATTAGCCATATAATAAACTTCGTAATCTTAATCCAACTAATAAAGATTTAGTTTCAGAAATCATCTATTATTTTACATACATATTATTTCTATTCCTTTATGTTTCAATATAACAATAGAAATGTAATATATTACATTCATCATATCACAGTAATCTCAAAGTAAATTAGCGCTTGATGATTTATCATGTAACAATTAATAATCCTACTTTAAATGACGCAATATTCTTTAATTATTTTTTAAATATTAATTTCATAAAAGTGAAACACTGCAGATTCAGACGTTCCACTCATAAAAGATGTGTGCAAGTTTTTTGGGATATACAAAAAAATGATACCCCAATACTTCTACACACATTTCCACAGCAAAAACAAATATATTGGAGACGAAAGAAAAATAAGTATTGTTTATTTATTCTCAGTTTAAAAATTGTATTTAATCCTTCACAAAAAAAAAAGTACTCATGCTATTTCCTCTTGCAATTGTTTTTAGAACATCAGCTAAAGAGTATGAGACCTGATTCACAGTGTAATTTATGCTAGCAACCCATTCCTTTAAATCATGGTTATTAGCAGCTTTCAAATTAATATGATTAAATGATTCTTCAAACAATTTTTCTGACATTCTGAATCCAGACCTGAAATAGAACATGTGAAGTTACTGAATAGATTGCTTTATTAAGTTTAGGTAAATAATCATTGCATTGCTAATAAATACTCAGTCAATTATGTATCTTACCTACAATTAACAAGAAACATAACAATATCATAAAAAAAAGTTAGAACAGGTACATCATCTATAAAATTATAACATAAATGTGCATAATGGAACTTATAACATCATTTTATTTATTGATCTTAATATACATTATAAATAAGAAATTTAAATCATAATGATCAAAAAACTTTGTTTTTTTCTCCAAAGATCTAAATAATTGATGAGACTAATAGGCAAAGAGGAGAAATTAAAGCAATGAATTTCTACACAGAATAAGTTTTCACGTCTTCGAAACGCGGTTGTTTTTTCATAAAACTTATTACATTGAAATTATTTCTTTAATTTGCCTATTAGAGTAAATATTACACAGTAACTGATTGCACAACCAATGAATTACACAATCAACAGAAAGTAGGATTCAGAAGAGTAGCAGAGAAATCATTTACAGGAAGTTACTTTCAGTAATTCTACTCAAGTCACCTTTCTTAAGATCCAAAGTTCATCACTTTTCAAACCCTACAAGGTGATCAAAAGAACTACTTTCCTTTTCCATAAACTTTTTCAAAGACTGACTTTTTACTTTACTATAAGTAAAGTATAGTGATCGTGAAAAAATTCGATCTCGAGATTTTGACGGAATTACATGTTTTGAGGTACCAGAAGTCGTTTTATGACGTTTTTACGATGATGTCTGTGTGTGTGTGGGTGGGTGGGTGGGTGCGTGGGTGGGTGCGTGTGTTAGCATTGCTTGTTACCACGCTACGGTCCAGAATCTTTGATGGATCAAGTTGATATTTTACACAAAAATGGGCCCCATTTAGACGAAGATCCCTATTGTTTGGGAAGAATTATGCATGATGGGAAAGTCACTTTTTTTGCCAAAAACCGTTTTTTTTAAAACATTTATTTCTCCTAAACTGATAACCCTAGAGTTTTGAAAATTTGACATTATCTTTGAAGTTACAAATGCAACAAACAAAAAATATATTCAGAATTTTAAGACAACAGGAAATATTTTTTTTTCAATAAACTGTAAAAATTTTGACTTATAATTCAATCTCAAACCTTGTGAGAGCGATACAAGCCATACTGTTTCACGGACAAGAATGAAACTATGCCTACAAATAGAACAATATATGGCGAATGAGTTGAGATATTTTTTTTTGAAATTACTTTCGCTAAAGGGGCGTTACAGTACGATTTGTGTTTTCAGAAAATGATTTTTTGACGCTAAACGGCTCATTAAAAAAAAAATGAAAATTTGACCAAAAATGGAACAAAAAATTAGCAATTTATAAAAAAAAATTCATGAAGTTTCAATTACGGGAAAGAGCAATAACGATATAAAAACTGTTTGTTTATTCTAGACTAAGAGATCACCTGCTATACTTGTCGAATTTTTTGTATTTTTTTACATTGTTTACATTGACTTAGAAATTTTTTGAGCGAATCCACTGAGATAAAATTAATGTTTCTAATGGAAAAATGAAAATATATTATTGACTTATAAGAGATGTAAGAGGAATAATATTGTGCAGGTAAATGATAACACTCATTAAAAAAAAATTCGTATATATGTTATTTGACAAAGGGGAAGGAAAATGATCTTATTAAATACTAAGAAGCCATAAAATTCCCAGTATAATAATTCTGTTAAAAACCAAAAATGTAAAAGATAATTCAAAATATAAATCTTTCGTTTAGAGATTAATAACTGTAATTATCGTACATCTTTAATTAACAAATCACCTTAAAACATTTTCTTCGCTGTTTAAGAAGTTTTTCAGAGAAAAAATAAGTATTTTACTGTTTCAAATTTGAAAATTTTATATTAATATTCAATGTAGAAGGATGTCAAGTAAACGATGTAAGAAATCTACTGGCTATTTGAAAAATAGCCATGTTCTCTTGTAGGATACTATTTCGTTTCAAGAAATGTTCACTTTGGTTTTTCAAAAATGTTATTACTGCTGTAGTTATATTAATGAAATTATTTGCAAATAATAAATTATTTGTGATGTACGAAAATAAGCTTATAAATTGATATGTCCTTCAATCACTATCTGTACTACCTCAGGAATGACAGGCTAATAATTATATCCCATTTAGATGTTTACGTTATGCTTAAATGAGACGTTATGTTTTATATACTCAAGAAATTTGACATTAAGTTACTTATAGTAAAGTAGAGTGTAGGCCACTCCAGATTTTTTCAAAGGCCTTCACTCGAGCTTACATATGGAACAGCTTCCTTATCACTAATAGTGACGAATCACATAGTTAAGTAAACATCCAAATGAAGCATCGAGGTAACATGGAATGTAAAGTGTGGTAATTCAGATACAAATGTTTTATCAGAGTTATTGTTTAACAAAATAAAAAATCTGGAGTGGCCTACACTCAACTTTACTTTAAGTAAACATAATATCAAACTTCTTGGGTATATACTATATAATGTTCTATTTAGGTATAATACAAATGACTAAATGGGAGGTGTTTATTAGTCTTTCATTCCTGGAGGTAGGACAGATAGTGATTGACCCACTAATCAACATATATACTTATTTTTGTATATCACACCACTGATGCATATAATATCATTCGTATAACTACAGCAGCAATAACATTTTAGAAAAGCGAAAATGTAGATTTCGTGTTACGAAATAATCTCTTACAGGAGAACTTTTGTTCCAATAGCAGTCGATTTCTTTCATACTTTACCTAACCTCTACATTGAATATTTAAGATAAATTTATCCATTTAAAACTTGAAAATGTTCCTATTTGGCTTGAAAAATGTCAGAATCACCTAAGCAAAAATGTCGTTTTAAGATAATTTCTAATTTAAGATGTAGGATAAGTACATTTATTATCCTCCAAGGAATGTTTTCAATTTTAAACTACGTTTACATTTTTGGTCTTTTATAGAATTATTATGCTGGGAATTTTATGGCTTCCTAGTATTTAATAAAAATCACTTTTCTTTCCACTTCTAAAAAGTCATGTATACAATACTCTGAGCGAGTGATATCTTTTTCCTGCACGCTGTATTCTGTTATAAGGTTGCTCTAAATGTATATTGAGAAAAAAATGTATAAGTAATTAGCCAGTTTTACTTATTCAAATCAAAGTCAAAGCCGTGTATGCAGTATAATTTAAAACTTTTATAACTGGAAAATTTGAAGTGAAAAAACTGAATATTTGTCAACAAACATAAAAACATCTTTCTTGAGGAAAGAGTCCATTCCTCACAATTCAATATTATCCTAAAGTACTATGATTCATAAACACATAAAAATTTTCATCTGATATTAAGTTTTGTTCAAGGGTGAAATATATAGAATGATTAGAGAATTTTTCGTGAGATAAATCCATTATACTCTGGAAAGCAACAGAAAATTATGTATTAGCGCTAGTTATATACATGTAAAAATATTATTCCTCTTATACCTCATATCAATCAATAAAATCATTTAGATTTTTCCATTATCCTTCTAAACACCACTTTTATTTCAGTGGATTCACTCAAATAATTTCCAAGTCAATGTAAATAAATATCAATAAATTTGACAAGTATAGCAGACAAGAATGTCCTATTTTAAGGTATAGTTTCATTTTGATTCGTTAAACGGTATGACTTGTATAGCTCCCACAAGCTTTCAGATTGAATTATACGTCAAAATGTTTACATTTTATTGGAACAAATATTTCCTGTAGTTTAAAAAATCTGAGGGTTTTTTCGTTTGTTGCCTTCGTAGTCTTAAAGATAATGCCAAAATTTCAAGACTTAGAATTAGCAGTTTAGGAGAAAAAAATGTATTCTAAAAACAGATTTTTGGCAAAAAAAATGACTTTTCCATCATGCATAATTGCTCCTGAACAATAGGGCTCACCTACACTATGAGGCCATCAAACCGTATAATTGAGTTTGATTGAGGTCAAAAACTTTGGAAACAAACTCACCCACCCAAACAGATATCGAAAAATGACGAGCACTTTGCCACTGGGTTAATATTACCCCTATATCAACCATGACAATGTCACAATCTCTCATTTTAGAAGTATAGGAGCTAGAGACAATCTGTATCTAAGTCAAAGTATAATTTAATAATACGATCGTATATAATAATATATTCGTGCACACTGTAGCCAAATTGTCCTAATGTGCTAACCTTAGTCGTTAAATAACTTTAGATTGTAAGGCCTTTAATGAACCTAATAATTATCTTCGGAGAAATTTCTCGATTCTGTCGGTTTTAGGTATGATTTAACTATAATCTTTATCCTTTTAAAGGCGACTGCTTCACACTTATACAAAATGTAATCAGAGGTTTAATTCTCTTCGCGACAGTCTGTATTCTACGTCTGATGCTAAATTCAGCTAACAAAAAGTGGTATTGAGAGGACAATGTCCAGTTGATTCGAGTACATTTTTAAATATTTTTCTATGCATTTTTTTTATTTCCTTTACAAATTGAAGTTGAAGTCCTATCAGAATGAACATTTTCTAACAAAACTTTTAGAATTAATTACTTCTTGTTGCAACATGTTACAAATGTACTTTAGATATCAACACTCGAATAAAGGTTGGTTCTGTTTTCGAACTTTATGACACCACTTACTATTTAGGTATAACTAATTGGTTACCGAACCGAAGAGACCCTTCGGTTGGAGGGTTGTTAACCCCCTACTACACCATTCTCTGAATGAGGTTTTGAGAGCAACAAATTACAACTTCCTATCAGTGATTGTCATCTGTATATATGTACATGGGATGCTGTTATTCCATTATTAGCATGGCTTTCATAATTTGAAAGTGATGGTTTCAAAAAATGTTTTTTTAACACTGAACAGTTAACTGTAGAGAAATGAAATTTTGTGAGAAAAAACTACCTAAAATTAATATTATAAAAAAAAATTTCAATAAATTCCGACTACATCAAAAGGTAAAACAGCTCTTAAAACTGAAAACTCAATTGGAATAATCGATAACCTACTGTACTTATTGGATTTGTTTTCACTGACCTGGACATTTTTTATTAGGTTCCACCTAAACAAAATTGTAATTTAATGGTCTGATTAAACAAATCTGAAAATCTTATAAATGTAGCAATGAGTAGTTACATCTTAGAATGAAATGTAGCAATAATAATAAATTTTATGAAACTATAAAAGAAAACGCAAACCAACTATTTATCTTATTATGACTTTTAGGGTTATGGATGGTTATCTAGAGAAAGTGTTGTAAACAATTAATAACATGTCACACATTTTAAGAAATTTATGTATCAGACGTACAGTTCTTGGCGTGTTTAAGAATCCCACAGTTTTTGGATAGTATTGAATCAAAGGAAAGGTACTTTTACAATCTGAAAGCTACAATAAATCCAAAATGTTGAATTAGTTATTGTCTTAATAAGAAAATTCCAAGAGTTTATAATATTAAAAAAGTATTTTTGCACTAAAAAGGACAACTATTAAGTTCTATTTGTGGTAATATGATAAGTTTTTGGTAAATAAGCATCTTCATGAGGAACAACATAGCTATCAGGACAAATATACAGAACCAGTTCCAAAATTCTGGTGAAAAAATTTGGAAAACCTTTAAGCTTAAATAAATCACTTTAGGCTACTTCTTGGATAGAGAAAGAGATTTTAATAATACGCCTTCGAATCCAGTGAATGAACATTAATATATAAATGTATTAATAATCCAGACACTATAGAATGGTTTACAACAATCTAATAAAAGAATAATTAGTTTTATAAATATAATCTACCACAACTAAAATTGCGCCCACTAAAGATTGTCCTCAGGGGTCATCCACAACTAATCACCTATTCTGGTGATTAGTTGTGGATGACCAACTGGATACTCTAAATAATCAAGGTTATGATGCGGATGATCTTTGTTATTATTAGAAGTAGAATATTCGATGGTATTACCTTTTATCTTATGAAGTATGCTCCATAAAGATGGATAAAGGAGAAAGGTCTTGATATAAATCCAGCTAAAGCAATCTTTATACCTTCATCAAGAAGAAAGTCTCGAAGATATCTTTATTAAAAACACTAAACTAGTACTATTAGAGATATACAAAAACGTTGGAGTCTCTTTAGATGAAAGACTAAACTAGAAAACCCATGTAACAGATACCTTGACTAAGGCTACACAAGTAATGTCCTGCTTTAAGAAAATACTTTGATAGAACTTAACCTAATACTTAATAAACCTTAATACTTAAAGTATTAACCGCAAATCTACAATTTTGACTCTACAAAATTACTATTACAGCTGTCGTACAACCAATTGTATCATACGCACTGGTTGTAAATTTTTAAGTTTTCTGTGACAAATTACTTTTTTCTGGGGGGGCAGACATTTGCCACAAGCACTTCATACCTTGTTTCGTCATCGGATTACTTCCTTAAAAGATACTTTGGTCCGTATCAAGTACTAAGGAAGTAATCCGATGTAACCTACGAAATACAAGACTTTGACTCCACATCAAGACGACAAAAGAAAAAAAGCATCGTACATGTTCTTCGTATGAAGCCATATTACGACCCTGAGGAACAAGAGCAGCCAGCAGAAAACTCTCATGACACCTCCAGTCCGAAATAGAGCAGGTAAGTAGATACAGTACCTCCCTACCTGTACCTCCTGGACCAATGACGCGAAAGAGGAGGAGAACAGCACAGCGAGGCGCAGTGCTTTAAAGGAAGGAGCAATGACGCGAAGTGACTATTGTGTGTTTTAGTGAATTTAGTGAACTTGAATACTAGACTGTAACATGGCATATGTTTAAAGAACAGGTAGAGTTGTGATGACAGCGAACAGGTGTTTTCTAAGTTTAGTTTTCAGTTTCTGTTTTAATTGTGAATGTATTGAATCTGATAAAACTTGTTTCATTGTTTTAAGTTGTTTCTGTCAAAAATAGAAATACTTTAACGTGACAATATAATAAAATTATACAAACTCTGCTAAATCGATAGATGGCTGCATAATTTGAGACCATGACAGTCTTCCATATTCCACATGAGCCAACTTCAAACCATCAATGAATCCAGGAACACCAATTGAGTCATGAACACTCTTAGAAGGCATGAAATTGTAACACTGAATAAGTTTCTGTAGTCGTTGGTCATATATCAGCATTAAACCACCACTAAAACAATAATATCGAGTAACATGGAGTAATGGAAAAATTGAAACGACTATATAATTAAATGAACTTATAAATATACATATATATATGCTCGAATATATACCCGCCAAGTCCTGTCACATCAGGTCTGACCACGCCCATACAAATCGTACTTCCCACAGCAGCATCTACTGCATTTCCACCAATCTTGAGTATATTAGCTCCAATAATAGAACAGTTATAGTGATCAGTAACTACACTTCCATGAGGATTAACCTAAAGAAATATATATGGCATTAAATAACTATTAACGTAGGCTTAAATAAGTACTCAATAGATTCCCAGGAAAAATACCTTGATATATGTAGGGTTATTTTAAATATAAAACATTAAACGTCTACGGCAACAGAACGACAAAGTTATTCAAACTTAATTCGTGCAGCTAAGAAAATAAACGATTCAAGGAATTATCAATATTTTCATAGATATTAGTCCTTTTACTGAGTCCTTTACCACAAATTACTTAATTTATTTCGTATGTGCAATATTCTAACTTTTTAGCTTAAGAATTTTGATTTTCCAAGTATTTTTCCTAACAATCAACAAAAGCATTAAGTGGTCAGGAATCCTTTTAAGCATACACAAAATGACTACCAAAGGAATTATCAAAACATAATTTTAACCCTAATAACGCAGTAATGAATAAAAGTTTAAATTTATTAATTTTCTTATTTTTAACCATTAATTTTAAAAAGTTCAAATTTCATCACTATAATGATATAGATCACTAAATAACTATAAATTAATAATAAATAAGTACTATTATTTATTACTTCTCTGATCTCAAACATAAATAATCTTGATTAATCTACACTCAACTCTGTTGATTTATTTTAATGGAGTTCTCTTTATTTTGACAATTCTCAATAAAATATAATCATTCTTATAGCACTTGAACAGAATCAAGCAAGTAACCCGATAACTATAAGTAAGATCAGTATAGTCATTGAAATGCATTATTGATCTACACTGAAATACATTGTTAGATTGAACGGAAGGATAGGGAGAGTAATTTGATGAGGTATTAGTAAGGAGTGGTAGATTGTATGTAGATTTTATGTTTATACAACAGCTTATTATATTGTTAATATTTTTTCGTTATAATTTGAGAGATTTATAAAATAGTAATAAAAAATAGAAAAGTCATTAATAAAGAAATATTAATATATTGCAAGATGTATTATTTTCAATCTGATGAAGTCAATTGGGAAATGTTGAATTGCGAAGTGTTAAATATATTAGTTTAATCCTAAAACAAACAAAGAAAACTAGAAGTTCCTTTCTAAAAATAAAATATTTGAAAGAGATCTACGAAAAATTCAAAATAAAATAATTTCAAACGTTACAAATAATTCTTTAACTGATTTTAAATTTTGCTGGGTAATTTTATTCTACATGATATGAATAGTTATGCACTTTTTGCATTTAATTACCTTCACATATGAATTATTTTGATTACTGATTATTACCTTACTTTTGGTAATAATTTCTTCCAAATATTATTAACATTTTAGTCTCTTTAGATTATAATAAAATTTAGGTAAACAAGGTGAGTTTCTACAGAGCAAACTTAAGATTAGACCTTTTGATGCTTCAATATTTCCCAAATCCTGTACATGGTTCTTTCCACATCCAGAACAATATATCTGTTAAATTTTATTAAGATCTGTTAACTGTGGGTCTTGTACCGTGTTTCAAAATGTTATTTATACATCCACCTATATACAAATATACATACAAAAATATAGAAAATGAAATCAGGGTACCTGAAAACGTGTAAATCCATCAAAATTTCAAAATTGATTTTTTTTTTTAATATAACATAACTTACGTTAATATTTGAAATAACGTAAGTTATACTTACTTTGATAGGTACAATAATTGATACAACATGGACTTAGGAAAATTACTGAACAAAAATCAAAACTAATAGATAAGTAATTAGTAATTTTACTCACGTTAATAGCACAGTTTCTTATTCATATCTGAGTTACAAATTATAAAGATAGGGAAAAGAAATCGTTTCTACTTATAAATTATGTATTAATAAATCCCAATTGGTCGTTTGTGACTTTTTAACCATATTTTGCACGAAATATCAGCATAAAATTAAGAATAACATCTACCTAAATTACTATAATTCAAAATAGGTTTCTTGAGGATTTGCTCCAAAGAATTATAAGCCGACGTTCTGCCAATTTTTTTTGGCATTTTCAAGGCTAAAAATGCCTTGAAAATTTAATTTAAAGAAAACATTAGTAGTGAAAACAAATACATCCACGGAACATCAACCAACAGAAAACAAACAGCCAATAAGTTTGTTTCTGTTGGTTGATATTATAAAATAATAAATTGTTTTGGTTGCCTTGAAAACGCCAAACAATTTTTGGCGAAACGTCGGCTTATAATCAGGAGTAGTTAATTCTTTAGATCAAATCCTCAAGAAAACAATTTTGAATTTAAAGAATCAGTGGTCGAGAAGCTATATCAATATTAAATTATTATATATTTAAGAAACAGCTTCTGTAAGGTACCTACCGATTGTAACAATAATTACTGTTTGACAATGTTAATGCTTCTTAGTGTTAATAATGTTGCAGATACCTACCTCTACGGCTATTCGTAATAATCAAATTTCCTTACTAAGCAAACACATTGTACTAATAATTACTGAATATAAAAACAAACTTTACAAAAATTCTCTTAATCACATACATGATAATAAGTTTGATTATTTACTTATTTTATAAACAAGTACTACCAAAGTAATTACTTAATTAATGATGTTAATTCACCTTAACTCCATTATAAATCTGTGTTGCTAGAAGTATAGACACAATAACAGCCAAGGCGGACAGAAATACTACTATTGTTCGAAGACCCTGTTTTTTATTGCGATGTAGCTGAAGAGGTGAAGTTTCTTTAGTATCAGGACTTCGTCCATAGCTACCTGAAATTTAACAGTTTTCCAATTTCTAACAGTTAATAAGAAAATAATATTGGAAAATTCAAAATACGTCTAACGTAATCCAAAAAGATCAATAGTCATTAGAAAAATTATCCAGTAAAATAGAATTCTTTATTCAATTTGTTTAACTTAAAGTGAAATGTAAGTGGAAGAAATGTTTACCAAAGTTAATTTAACTGAGCACTCACTCAAGACATATGGGAAAATACAATTATTAATTTTTAGTAGTTTTTTTTAAGAATTTATTGTTACTTGTAAACGAATATTAATGAGGAGCAAGATCCTTCTGAAAACACTGACTAAAAATTATAATAGAGCATTGAATGTTTCATTTTGGTTTATTATCTATTTATTCCATCAGGAACCTATGGAAATTAAGAATCGTAGAAAACGAGTTATTTTAACCGAACCATAAAATTATTCCTTTACTGGTACCAAACCTCATAAATCTATTGAGTATTTGACATTGCTCAACATAACTGAACATTAGATAAGTTAAGAGTGATAATATAAACTACAAAACATACTACATATCAGAAAAATTCAAATATGAAAACATCAGTTTCCAAATTAGAGCTTAAATATAAAGTGGAAGCCGAATTATTTCTCCGTTTTAACCAGTATAACTTTATAAAACGAACAAATGTGGAAGGCTATGATAGGGAATTTCTTGTGTGGCTGTCATTTCAAAGATCACAAAAACTTTTTTTCTGGTAAAGGACATTAAATAATGTTCGCTAAATGATTCTCAGAACTATAACTAATCTTTATCAATAATTAAAAGAATTTTCAATAAACAAAGATTTGTTTGCAATCATCATTAAATATTCATAGACTTGTTGAACATAACAAAACATCTGCACATGACCCCAAAACGTTTCGAAGAATCCATAATTATCAAATTAAATTAAAACTCATTTCTGAATTTAAAACTCTAAGAATTAAAATGAAAATTGTAATTTACCATCTGTTCTTGAAGATAATTCTTCCATTTAATTCATTAGATGTTACACATATTACTTCAGTTTTGTTTACCACATCAATAAATCCATGTTTAATGTTTGGCGGTTCACGATTTAACATATGCTGTATAACTCAAACCCAGGGACATTGGACTATGTTTTCAGCAGGGTTGTTTTAAAGTACTACATTTCATTTTTACACTAATTCAAATCTTTCCATAAAGCTAGATCGTATAATGACCATTTCCTGTAACTATTGGTTGGAGATTCAGAAATTGAGTTATTTATAAGAATATTATTATTAGGGAAATGTGATTTTTATCATTATTGGTTATTTGAATGTATAAATTGTAATTTAATAAAGTTAGCTGTATCTTTCGTTCTAGTCAACTTCTATGGACAAGTTTCCCAGAAATGTGATCATCAGAAAAAAACTCGTAACATATGCGAAAGTTCATGTTTATATGGATAAGTTTAAGGTGCCGGAATTGCCCCTTACTTTACTATTATTATAATTATTTATTTACTTGTTCAACACAATACTTTACTTGTTTCAGATATAATAACTTTTTAAGATTTATATATATAAATAATATAGAATGAACCAAATTCACAAAGAAGAGCGTAGGTTGATAAAAAATTGCATATTTTGAACGATTTACCTGTCCTTAAAAATGATGTATTTTAAAATATACTTTCATGATGCTTAAAAAACATGACAAATATATTTCCTACGACTTCATTCTAATGAATCATATTTTGTACTACTTGCGAATAGCACATTTAGGTTTTATTGAAAAAGACTAGATATATCTATCATTAGAATCGTGCTAATGTATCTAACCATAATATAACTTATCTTAATATCCATGTGCACATTGCTTGCTACATATTGACATATATACAGGAAATCTATAAGTGAAATTAATGAATGAAATCTGAATATAACATTTCCTATTAACATTTTTTCTTTTAACATGTGTTCGTTTGTGTCGCATGTTAGCAGCAAAAATTGGCGTGTGGTTTGGATTTTCAACACGACTTAAAGCAACATACAATTGGCCATGGGTAAACACTGGTGATGGAAGATAGGGGCCATATTTACTAGGACTCTGTCTCTGGCTTTAAATAATTGACATTACGATAATGAGAAATCATTGCACTAAATAATTAAAATTGCCTGATAAGAATCGTCTCCTCTTGAGAATAAATGACAGTCTATCCACTCTTATTCTGGTTAGAATAATATTTCCTTCTTCAACTTCACCAAGCTTTCTTGCACGTTTCTGAAATTTCAGGGGAGGAGGTCCTGTCTCTTGTATAGGAACAAAATTCATGTTCTCCTGTAAGTGATTGTTTCGTAGCACGTTTTTTTCCTTTGTCTTTAAAAAAGTGTTATTACTGCTGTGGTATACCAAGGATATTATATGTTTCAGTTCTGTGATATACCTAAATAAGCGTTTATATTGATAACTGGTTCAATTACTATCTGTACTACCACCAGGAAGAAAGACTAATAAACTCCTATTTAGGCATTTATATTATGTCTAAATAGGACATTATAGAACAAGAAGTTTGATATTTTATTTACTTACGTAAAGTTGAGTGCAGGCCACCCAGATTTTTAATTATTAATCTTCTGAAAACTGAACAGGCAAAGCCTAATATTTTGTATCAAACTAAACCTTTTGTGTTGTACCATCAAATCTCCAATTTCCTTCTCCGAAGAGAAACATTCCTACTTGGACTAATTAATCATATTTCATCATTTTCTTTTTCATGTACACAAGTAATTTAAATAAGTGAGGAGTTGGAGTCGGTGTTGGCTAATTTCTCCCGACTCCGACTCCGATTCCTCATGCTCGAAAATATGCCCAGACTACAACTCCACAGTTGCTTAGCATTTGCACCATTACCTCAAGAGACTAGCAACAGAAACTGGTAATACCTCTTCACTCCGCCCTCAAGCTTGAAACTGCGAGTGACCTGCATCTAGTGTTTGACCATCTCTGCTACTTCATTTTTATCTGTTTTTGATTGTTCTCAGTTGTGTTAAGAAATACTTTAAAAGGTATATATATTAAAAGAAAGAACGAAAAAGAAAACATGATATGATAGAGACAAGGAAAGAAAAAGGAAAAGGAAAAAGGCCGCTTTACTCTCGTCTGACAGAGTAAGGCAGTAGAAAAACCTCATTCAGTCAAGGGTGAGAGATTCCACAACGTAGTGAGAGTAGTGTAGACTCCTTATTATTCTTTAAGAATAATTTTGAAGTTCATTATAGAAATTAAAATCCAATGCTGATGTTCAAAAAGAACAGAGGGAAGCTCAATGTGGTATCGCTAGCATGAGTCTTACGAGTTTCAGACCCTCAGTTTAATACTAACATGCCTGATTTTCTAGATCAAGGGTTTCAATTTTTTTATGGCTTACAAAATGGTTATAGCTACAATAAAACAAAATAAAATCATTAAATTTAATTTTTTTTTTACTAGAGGGTATGATATAACTTCATCACGGTAGCAACATTAAAATAAAACAAAAATGAAATTTATTGTCAGTAGTTTTGATAATATGTTAACATATAGTAAAGTTTAGTGTAGACCAGTCCATATTCGCAAAGCAATAAGTGTAATAAAAAAGATGTTAATATTATTTTTCTTTCTATTTATTTAATAAAAAATTGTTTGCTGCTATGACTACGCACTGCTCTTCTAATTTGTTTGCAAACAATTTTCATTTTGAAAAAAAAGTGCTTTGAAAGCGAAAAGGATGAGAACACTGACTGACGAAAGTCGATTTGATTTGAGGTAGGTTCGTGGGTTCCATGTGCCCCCCATGAGGGAAGTCTTCAGTCTTGTTGTCCTAGACTTGATCCTTTTGTAACCATACCGCCTAACATCATATAACATTGAACGTGTGTATAGTTGAATTGTGAATTATGTGTGGATTGTTTTAATAGGTTAAATTTTTGTATTTCCATAAAATCACGTTGAAGAACTGAAATATGCTGGTTTCTGACCATGAAATATTGTCACTTGATTTTTTTTTAAGAGAATTGATAAAAAATGAAGAAATATAACATACTGAATTTTGAAGAAAATGGTTAGTGATAATGGTTCCTTGTCTTTTTGAATATTTTCCTTGTCTTGTTCAATATTTACATATTGCCAGTATTTACTTCAAATGTGCCCTTTTTTTTGACAAAATGGTAGAAAAAAGAAGTGAGTTTATTTTTTATAAAGGTAATATTTTTTTTGCATTCCTATATTTCTTTTAATTATGTGTGTGCAGGTGATATTACTCTTGTAATATAATTGGCAATATCTTTTGACATGGTTAAATCTGCTTCAACAAATTAAGGTTTAATAGTATGATATTTAACTACTGTTTGACTCATCACTTTAAATGCGCCAAACAATTGGTATGTGTCAATTAGAATGTTATAAGTATGTTCTATCTTACAGAGGTTGCACTTTTTTATGCATAAATTGAATATGTACATATATGTGAATTTTAAACACCAAGGAAAAAGTAAAACAATCTTTAAAATGGGGATCATTGTTTTCCTCTTTCCTTGTGGTTTAAAGGATTCATTCGATGATCACGTGTTTATTGTTATTCTTCTGCATGTTTGTATATGTATAACTATGTAGATGTACCACATAGTTTTGGCATATTTTTATCATGGGAAAGTCACTTTTTTTAGCCAATCTAATTTTAGACATTTTTTCTCCTTAACTACGTACTCTAGGGTGTTGAACCTTTGGGATTACTGTGAAACTGACAGTAGAAATAACTAGAAAAAATCTGAAATTTCTAAAACAACCAAACATATGTCTTGCAATAAATGTAAAAATGTTGACTTGTAATTGATTCTGGAAGCTTGTGGATACGGGTCCACCACTTGACCCATCATAGTGAAATTATACTTAAATATAGTTAGTACCTTTTAAGTTTACAAGCTAAATTCTTTTGTTAAAATTACATGGTCGGAAAGAAGCGTTACAGTATATTTTATTATTTCAGATTTTTTTACTCTTAACGAAGGACTACAGAAAAATAAATTTTGTGAGAAACATGTCACTGAAATTATTATGCTACAAACAAAATTTCAAGTAATTATAATTGCCGTAAAAGGCAATATAGCTCTAGAAAATGAAAACTCAACTTTGGATAACATATGTCCTGTTGTACTTCTTGGATTTGGTTACATTTATGTGGACATTTTTTATGAGAATCGATTCAAGAGAATTATTTAAATGTAAATTACTTAAATTAATTATAAATTAAATTAAATTTTAGTTTGAGTTACTATGATGTAGAAGAAGATTAGTTATAAAAGGAAAAGCTAATCAACCGTACATATTATTATGTTTTTCAGTGTTTGATGGATTTTACACACAATTGTGGTTGTTAATTGTGGATAATCTTCTGGATTGTCTACATAATCAAGAATTACAGATGACCTTGTTATTATAAGAAAAGTAATGGCTGATGGTACTGCCTTTTGAGTTCATGAGTTTAGGCTCTCCAAATTGACAAGAGATGGGAAAAGGAGAAAGACATTGATAAAATTCCATACAAAACAATCCTTGTTCCTACCGATACCAGTATACGTGGTAGGGCGGGTTTATCAATTTCTCAGTGAATTTTCTGTATAATTGGCAATGTGAAAAGAGCTGCGTTAAAATAAATCATTAAATTAAATTGATTGTCTGTTAGTTTGGTTATACGTTTATTTATAGTAAAGTTGAGTGTAGACCACTTCAGATTTATGAATAAACTACCCTTGTTAGCTTTGGAAGTAAAGGCATGCCTCTTCCAGTTGAGTCAATGAGGAAGAAAATGTATTTAGCAAATTAAACTTCAACTATGGTTTCTGACTGGTTTCTTTAGATAAACCGCAAGATTTAACCTCACTTTTAACTCTCTTTGGTTAGTTTAATTTCCTAAAAATGTTATTTAGAATTACTTCTGCTCCGGAAGTGTTCTAAAACCGAGTTCATACAACCATTTAGGATCTTCCGAATACGTTGGCTTCCACTTACGATATATTGGTGCGGAGGAAAACTCAGGAAGACCATGACTTATCATTTAATACCAGATATAATATTCATTATCTCTGGTATTGAATTTTTATTGAAGTCGAGAGTTACTCTTAATAAAGCAATGGAACTATAAATCTGTTAAATGTTTAGGCCTTGTGTTATCAGGGCATGGTATATAAGTTGCTCAAGAAACAGGTAAAGTCATAGCAGCTCTCGTACCATCTAAAAATGTAAAACAATTACATGGTGTCATGGTGGGTAGACCAATGGTACTACAGGAAACCAGATTGCAAATAAGTCGTGTATAGAATTAAAACTAATCAACAAACTATCGTACACCGAGAAATATATGACAGTACTCCACAAAATAGTAGCCTTATACAACCCACTACAGCAAATAAACATTTAAAAAATCTCAAATGTACTGAGAAGTATTAAATCCTTCAAAGTCAAGATGACAGAACCATCAAAGTTCCACAAAGACTACATTTATAAGATGATTAATTAATTAATATATTTATTGTTAATAAAGTACTTGCGATCTTAGGGGAGGATGTTGTATAAAGGGTATAAATTGGCAGGTCTGTAAGGTTAGGTATGTATCAAGGTTATTGTGAGTAAATAAACGTTTTTTTTAACAGTGCATTTTGTTATGAAGTTATTAAAACGCATAAAACAACGGGTATAGAAATAATAATTAACTTTCAGGTATTAAAGCAGGTAAATTTCACTTGGCACTATTGTTGTTATTCAGAAACTGAAAGATTCAGTGAAATTTTCGTGATTGTTATATTTAACCTTGCATTTAATTCAACTTCTTTTCTAACACTATTTGTATGGTTTATTAAATACAATAAATATATATTGATTCTTTTTCAGGGAAAATGTTTAGAAATAATTTGTCTTCCCACATTAGAACGTTCAATAAAGTTAGACCATTTATCAATTGTTAGTTTGGGTAGATGTTTGAATTCTTCCAGTACTTCATTGTCTGTATCTCGGATTCAAGGTAAATTTTAAATGAAAAGTGTTCATATTAGTTACTTTTATTTCAAGTAATATATATTTATTTTTAGTTGCTCTATTACCTGACCAGATAAAAGGAATTGTTTGGATGAAGAATGTGGGCCGCAATATTGTTTTAGTCAATAACAAAAGTGTTATTTATCCACAAGAATGTATTATTCTTAGAATAAATGATACATTTAAATTACCTGATGGAGCCTTGTTTACAGTAAGGTTATCATCTACTGATGAAATGAACAGACATATTGACATTATTGACATGAAAATATTTAAGCATTTAAAAGAAAGTATTACCAATTGCAAAGAAGACCGTTTAAAATGGAAAGAACTTGATAATAAGAAGCTTTTGGTGTATCAGTCAGAATTTTCTTCTTCCAACAACTCAAAATGCAAGGTTGGATGTTTTATTTTCTTTTTTAATCTATAAGAAATTTGAAGTATCGGTCGAGGTTCAGCCAACAGTATTTAGGGAAGAGGGCATTATACATATTTTTTCAAGTATTGGATTGTTAAATCTAATTATCATTATTTCTTGAGTATTTCAAGGACGAGATATCAATTAATCACTTATTAATCAGATGGTTTATTTCCTACTGCTATCAGAAATAGTAGTAATTTAATCTTTTATTTTAGAGTAATATTAAATTATTGCAATTAGTGAGGGTTAGAAACTCCAAGCAATTGTTATGTATAATTTTTACACATTTAGACAACATGATGCTAGCCGAAATTACATTCAAAATTATAGGTAATAATCTTCAGTTATTGAAATTACTTACTACTGCGCATAAATATTAATTATTAATTATAATATTATGAAGAGTTTAAATTGATGTTAAAATTAAAAAAATAGACTTTACTAACAACTTACACAAAATATTGCAAAGAGAACTATAACCCCAACAGAAAGTTAGATAGAAGTAGAAAAGAAACCAATCCTCTTGCGGGTTAATAACGTCAGCCCTTAGTGTCTTTTTTGTTTGATCGGATGTTTGGGTACAACCACTCAGATCAGTGTCTAAAACTGTTGTCCGAGTTCCGTTGCCTTGACCAAATTTTTAAGCTATGCAGCGGGGTCAAAGCTCCTACTGTTCAGGTTCGGAAGTAACTGTCTGAGACCTTCTAGCTCAGTACAGACTCTTAACTATGTGGATTACAGTTTCTTCTACCTCCTATAGTCTATACTCTGTCGATCCTCTTAAGAGACTGACTTTTTTCATGTGACTTCTGAAGAACCCGTGTCCTGTCAGTAGGCCTAGAACTAACCTCATCTGACTCTTTGGGAGCCTCAGTAGGATACATGGGAGTCGTGGGTTCCTCTCGGGTAGCAACCATTTACAATGAGAACCACCGTTGTAAGATCTCCAATGATTCCACCGTTCATTTCTCACCCAGCCTGTCACTTCACCTTTAACCCTACTATAGGGTATGGGTAGCGCAGGCTGCTCCGGTCCCATAAAAGGGGTGATAGTTGATTTTTTTGGCAAGTTTATCAGCCTCCTCGTTTCCTTCAATTCCTTTATGGCCAGGGATCCACCCAACACATTATTGTGACGAGCCAAGTCAGTTAGTCCTTCCCGACATTGAAGCACCAGCTTCGATCCAGTTTGAGTTCTATCTAACTCATTTTGGTCTGGGTGCAAACTACAGCTTAGTTTGATCTCAAGCGGGCCGGACCAGTAAGTACATTGCAAAATTACATAGAACTAACAATAAGACCAACTTTTTCTTTGTATTAATCACTAATACTAATACTTAGTGCAAAGAAGAATAAATCAATTATAAAAACTTTTATTGAAATCCGACATTCTGTATCCACTTGTATACTTTTTGACATAGATATTTCGATGGTGAAGATGTGAGGACAAAGGAAAAGTGGATAATGCACCAACAGACGTTCAATGCTTTCACCTCCTTGTGTTAGTTCCTTTCATGTAGTCTGCGCGTACTAAAATACTTTGCCCCTAGCAGATAATATAAAAACCATAAGTTATTAGGGAAATAGAGTAAACTCATTCTTTTTTTTATGATAATGCATATTTATCCCCTGAGCCATACTAAACCTCTAGGTGGGCCGGATCCGACCTGCGGGCCGTATGTTTGACACCCCTGATCTAGCACTTTCAACACAGCCTGGCTATCTGACCAAATTGTATACATCGATCCTTTAAGCCTTCTTCCTTGCATTTCAATAAACAGGTAAGGATCGGAAGTATCTCTGCTTGGAAGATCGTAGGTGATCTACCAAGCGGAATTGATAATGTACAACTAGGATACTTTCGGAAGAATCCGGCGCCATTACCGAGGATACCTCCCCTCCATAACCGAGCCATCACTATACAGGGATACCTGTTTATTACAGAATCCACTTGATGGCTCTTTGTGAGCCTTTGTGACCCTGTATATTAACACCGAAGTTTCGATACAGTATAGTTTGACCATAGTAACCATGTCATCGAAGATCATATCCAAAGAAGGTATGTTAACCTCATGTATGATACTTTGACGGCCCCCCAAACGGGTGGTCTTTATCCATTGTTGGTTCTTCTGCAAGTGCTGCGCACCCATTCTCGCCATTGCTTTAATATGGAGGTCGATATCAGTTAGAACTTCCAGATGTGGGGAACAAAAGGTCACCCCGAGCAGACCCAATACTCGGAGAAGGCTAATTACTACTGGGAGGGTGCCTGGTATCTCAGAAGCTCCGTTGTTGTCACACACTTCCTGTGTCATGCATCCCTTCGGCACGGTAGTTCGCCTAACACTTTGGGATTTGGAGTCAGAGCCCCGTTAGCCTTTAATCGTGAGAAAAAGTTACCAGGCTCCACCACGAGGAGGTGGGGTTAACTTGAAGTTAGAGTCAAGTAACTAGGAAGTTACAACTGTTTAATATGAAAATGGTTGATACTTCAAAGGTTATATATAAATGAATCATTGTAATGTTAGGTTATGGTCTTTGATTGTTATTTGTTGTTATATTCAGAATAATATCATCCTCGTTCTTTTCAGATAGCATCATTTGATTTGGATAAGACTCTAATAAAAACCAAATCTGGAAAAGTTTGGCCGGTTAATTCAGATGATTGGACCTTTCTACATACAGATATACCTAAACGATTGCAATCTTTGTATAAAGAAGGTTATTTAATAGTTGTGTTCACTAACCAAGCTGGTATTAGCCTAGGCTCTACAAACAAAGCAGGCTTTAAGAAAAAAGTGGAAAATATAACTACAGGTCTTGGAGTTCCAGTACAAGTATATATTGCTACCCAATATGATATTTACAGAAAACCCTGCCCTGGTATGTGGGTTGCTTTCTTGTTAATGGTAATTTTTCAGCTCAGTTTGACCTTTTTTTATATTAAAGATAATGGTTTAATTAACATTAATAGTTTTTCATCACACTATTATTTTTGTTCTTCAGAAAATTATTTGTATAAATACTCTTGACTTATGTCTTGACTTGACTTATGTCAAAAGTAAAAGGTTATATACGTTTAAAAGGTAAGGTAAACTATGGTTTAATTATTATAGTTTATACCTTATGACACACTATTCAATTAACATGAATATTTTAGTGTGTTGTACACACTAGTTAGTGTGTGTGTTGACAGATATGTTTGTAGGTAGGAAAAACTGAATGATAGAATTTTAGACCCCAACAGACGTATGAATGGTGTACGAAAGGGAGTTGTGACTTGTCTAAATACAGATAAGATAACATGTACTTTAAACATGTTTAGTTATCACTTACTAATTAGTGACGATTATAAAATTCCCCAATTAATATTAATGTATTAGGTAATCAGAAAATCAGATTGCAATATATAATTGATTACATTTACTGTAACTAGACTAGCGTACTCTGTTAGTACTGATGTTCCACCTTTTCGAATCTAGCGTTGGCCTGGATTTTTCATTTCAGAAATGGGTATTCATGTGCACATCATTCTTTGGAGTTGAAATTATTCCATCGGTCTAAGCCTGTACTTTGCCGGCTATTTTAATAAACTTGCGTAGTCAAAACTTAGGACTCCCAGTATAAAATTAACGTAAAACTATACCTCACCATTACTAAAATGGGTTTCAAATAAGAAAGGTGTCAGAATTTGTGCTCCTACAACAGCATGGAAGGCGTAAGTCTAAATGTAAGCGGAAAAACCAAAATTACCAACTCTATGGATACTAGCATAGTTTTGCTTTCCTATTAGTAAAGTATAGAAATAATGAAAAACTTCGATCTCCTATTTTAACGGATTTCTTCGTTTTGATAACCCCTGAGTTCATTTTTAAAGTTTTTTTCGATTGTGATTTTGAGTATCTGTTTGGGTGTGTACAAAAGTTTGTGGGTACGCACAGGTTGCACAGTTTTGATGTATCAAATTCATGTTTTATCCAAAAATTGACCTCAATAGTATAGATGTGCTATATTTTTTAGCCATATTGTGACATGGGAAAGTTCCTTTTTTCCAATATATATTTGATCAATACTTTTTTTTACTTTTCCAGTTTAGTCTTTCATCTAAAGAGATTCCTGGGTATTTCAATATACCTGAGAGTTCTAGGTTAGTATTTTCAAGAAAGTCATCTTTGAAAATTACTTTCTTTCTTCTGGAGAAAGAAATGAGGACTGTTAGCTAGATTTTTCTCCAAACATTTCTCCTTTACCCATCTCTTGTCAATTTGGAGAGCATAACTCATGTGCTCAAAGGCAGTACCTTCAAGCGTTACTCTTCTTATAATAACAAGGGCATCTGTAATCCTTGCGTTATAAAATCTTGATTATGTAGACCATCCAGAATATTATCCACAATCAATAGCCAAAATTGTGTGAAATCCATCACACACTGAAAAACATAATAATATGTTTGATTGATTAACTTTGCATTTTATGACTTTAAGAATTATATCTCCTTATATGTCATAGTAACTCTCTTTCAAATTTAATGTAAATACATTTATTTATATTTAATTTAATTTTATAACATTTAAATAACAATTCTAATTTAAATAAAAGTACCAGAAAGATCTTGAAAGAGTTAGTGTTTCAAATGCATCTTTTGCAACAGCGCCATTCACTAATTCTAAGAATTAGTGAATTAGTGAAAAAAAATTCAATAGAATTAATGTTTCATGTTATCTGGGGAAGGGGAGGTCCGCTTTTCCATGAATGGTTTTTAATCAGTTTTGAAATTAATTCATCCAGTTTGGTGAAGAAAGACTGAAATTCTGTTTGTAGTTGCTAGATACATCTCTTTGGCAGCAGAGATGGGACGCTGGCAATGTAGGTCGTTGGACCTATAAATTCCTACCGTCGGTCCAAGCCCGCCTGGAACTAACTCATCTAAAGCCAGACCACGTGTCACTCCAGTACCTAACAGGCCATGGTAATTTCGGGTCGTACCTAATGCGCTTCCGGCTCAGACCAAGTCCGGCTTGCAACTGTGATCACCCGAATGAGTCAGTGCAGCATGTTCTCGAAGAATGCCCGAGATATGACAGGGAGAGATACAGATTGGAGATGTTTTTAGGCTCTACTCTGTCCAATTCATATGGTAGAGTACTTGAAAAAGTAAACCTCCCAGCGTTCCTGAGCTACATCCATGCCATAAATAGGGTTAAATCACCCTAGGACATTATTCTTTAAAAAAGAAAGTAAAATGTATAATGTATCAGAATAAGTCTGACCTAGTTATGTTACATGGGATCCTCCTTTTTGCTCCGAAATATCATTCGTACCCAGTGTAACCGTTTCGCGATTGTAAATATACTGTTGCGCGAGTAGTATCGAGTTGCCCGCCTCCGCGTAGTCCACCTTGGGCGTCGTCATGTGTACATGCGACGGCTAAAGGGCAAATCGTAAAAAGACAACCTGACTTGATTTAAAAACGATATGGCCTGAAAATGGCTTGGTGCGTATAAAGGTCAACACAGTTGCTAGATGACCTTCCATGAGCACCACAAGTCTTAATTTCCAGAGCTTTCGTCTTTATCACATTTGAGAACTCAATGAGTTTCTTCTTCAGTAATTATACTTTTGCTACAGCATTCCTCTATGACAACAAAGGAACCTGACTGTAAAAGAGTAACAGTTATTGTTCACTTCCTAATTCTTGGCACAGCAAAAATTTAGAACACTGATTTAACGACTTTTCATGAGGTAAGGATTTTTAGATGCCAGAAAATATTTATTTACTGGTCAAACATTAGAAGTTTGGCACTAGCAGCTACCTTAGTCAAGTTAGAATGGAAATTGTTCTAAAGATACCCACTCTACTTCAGTAATTATTGTTTGATATCTTCAGACGTATCTACTATTCGATAATGAACAGTACCATTTTAAAGAGGTATATCTGATGTAACCTCCTACGTAGCATCACATCCAATAACAACGTATTATCTCTTCGTAGCAAGGGACGATTAATTTCTCCATAATATTGTGAGGTTTCTTTTGTTATGTAAAAGAAAGATTTCCCGAATGAATGAATGATCAAGTTGAAGCTCCCTTCAATCCCTCTTCTTTTTGCTTAAAGAAAGTCAGTATTCTTGCTTTATTATTTGGATGACAACTTTTAAATTGCATTTGAATTAATTGAAGATATATCATTACTTTTACATTATATTGGTAGTTTACAATAGCATTACTTTTACCATTTAGATGGCGTTGTTTAAATTGTGTTAAGAAAGTTGGGCTTTATACATTCCACTGGTAAAACCTTATGGTATATGACACACTGAGAAAATTCACGCTTGTTTTTGTTGATAAGAGTTCATATGCACTTATAAGGTATTTTCAGATCCCCCCTCTCTCTTTAGGTCTTGCTTCCCCCTCTGCAGATGTAACTGTTTAAAAAACTTTTTCATCAGCTGAGCGAATACACTTATACCTTTCCAAGGACTCCTGCTCCAAATCGTTTGAATTACTTTCATAGTGCTACAACTTTATGAAAAAACCTTTCATTTAATGGAGGAAGCCAAAAGGGGTAACATTTTATTCAATTTCAAAGAAATTAAACCGAAATAGGATTAGGACAAGACATAAGTTGATTTCATGATGATACTTAAGGAATAGTAAGGTTATTGACTTTTTCAGATATTCAAGTAAACAGTTCAAAGAAATAATTTAATTGTTCAAATTAAATTCATTGAATAATTTATCATAGGTAGTAAGTTTAAACAAAAATGTAATAGGTTTAGTGTATGCACTAAATTATCCTGTAAATTATCTGAATTTTTAGTTTGAAATTTCGATATTAAAAGTTAATTTTATCATTTAATTGACTATTTACTACTGTTGATTTAAATTTCAACTTTATTCATGACTTTAATTACTTTGTCCATTGATTAGAATAATATCTCTACGATTGATTACGAGAATACTTATTATGTTGGTGATGCTGCTGGAAGGCGTAAAGGGCACTCTGGCTTAAAAAGAAATGATTTTTCCTGCTGTGATCGTTTATTTGCGAAGAACATGAATTTAACGTTCCACACCCCGGAAGAGTTTTTTTTTGGACAAACTATATCTCCCTATGAGAATACCAGTTTTGACCATAATTCTCTGGAAAACAAAGAACATGAAGATTATAATATTCCTTCAAAAGAACAAGAGGTAAAATTTATTTGTATTAGACAATTGTTTTCTTAATATTTAATTCTACAAGAGCGTTTAAGAATTAATTATCTAAAATTGATACTGTAAACTAAAACCAGAAAGCGATATGTACTGTATTATTCTATTAAAACAATAGTAGTGACTGAGACAAATGGTTTACTGTTGATTTATTTGATCACTTTTAATTATAATCATTTCATTGGATAAATACAAATCAAAGTTTTATTTATTAAGCAGTTTAAATAAACTAACATTCCGCTTAAGGTAATATTTTGATTACATTGAATATTAGTTTAAAACTTTTAAAAAAAGATGACTAGGATACCTCGGTGACGTAGTTTACTGTCCCTTGACACAAAGAGTAGTTGTTTTGATTCCCTTAACCATTTGAGGTTTGTGCTGTCCAGATTTTGTATTTCTGACTTTAGATATATAATATCTGATGTTACGTTAATAACAATAATTTTGGTACACTCATAACCACGGCTGGTGAATCGGGACTCTGAACATTCGAGTCTAACTCCTGGATATTTGAACGGACCGACTCAAACTCGTTAATTATAACTGGATATTTATGCATATAAAATTTTCCTATTATGTTACCGATCAACCAAAATGGCATTTTACCACTGCCAAGTGAATCATCAGTCTAATTTTAATTCATAAATAACTTTATGGATATAATTGATATAGTTTCTCGACCGCTGAATGTCCAAAGTACTAAATTAGTTATCGAAGATTGGAAATTAACTGTATTAATATTTAATTACCAGCAGACGTTTCGCTGAAAATTATTCAGTATTATCAGGACTAAACACAATTTATTGAGAATTAGTAATACTATATATAAATCTTAAAAATTGCCATCAGAATATGAATGACCAGAAAACAAAAACACAATATGCAAAAAAAGCAGGATGTACATTGTAGAAACAAAATGTACAATATTAACTTCTATAAAGAATTTACATTGTCTTGTTTTTCATTTTTGTTTTTTGGTCTTTGATATTCTGTGGAGGTACTGTTCCAGAGTTATTATTTATAATTGACTAATTCTCAATAAAATGTTTTTAGCCCAGATACTATCGAACAGTTTTCGGTGATACGTCGTATTGAAGTATTTCAAAGTATTGAATTCCAATATTTTGGACCTAACCCTCGAGAAATAATTTAGTACTTTATGGCTTTAACTACACCTTTTCGACTTGTTTTTTATCAACTTAATTGAAAAAAACATATTAAGTAGCTCTCAATGCTTGACTGTTAATAATATAAAACTATTTTCAAACACATTATTGCAGCATGGCCTAGTAATCATAACAAATTCGTAGTTGGAATAAAAAAGAAAAGTTATACATTCCCTTGCCCCTCTCTTCTTATAAGTGCTTGCTTGAATCATATCTCTGTAATCAAAGCAACCATAATGTTCAAATATAGTGTGCAAGAGGATAGGAATACAATGCATAAGTGTGCAGCGTTGTTATTTTTGCAAATTTGACCCCAAACCAGCTGAGAAAGAGGAGCACAGCACTTTAGATACCTATGCTTTATATTACTTCTTTTTTTTTTTTAGAAATTTAGCAACTCCTCTTGTCCAAAAATTAGTCTTATCTCCTACTCCACAGCCCTACATATAACTAATAAAAAGAACAAAAATTATATATGTATATATATAATAGTAGTTAGATTAAGTCACAATGGCTGTTCCGACATAGGACTTAACCTTTAATGTATGACACTAAAGGTACATTCTTTGATTTTTAGATTGTGATTATGGTTGGGTCCCCTGGTTCTGGGAAATCTACATTTGTCAAGCATCATCTGATTACAAAAGGTTATATCTCAGTTTCTAGAGATGAACTGCTTAATTCGAAAAATTGTCTAGATACAGTGGAAGAGTATTTAAAAAATGGTAATAATGTTGTCGTGGATAATACCAACCCCACTCCAGAGAGTAGGAGAAAATATATTAATGCTGCACTTAAGAGAAAAGTTTCAGTCAGATGTTTCGTAATGCAAACAACTTTAGATTGTTGTATTCATAATAACAAGGTAAGCCAATATGTAATTTCATTAATCATGCTGCTATTTGCGTAAGATAAATAAGTAGGAAACCTGAACAAAACTAACAGAAGCAATAATAGGCAAAACAAAAACTCAAGATATTTAAAAAGTGGTATTTACAAATTCGGGCTTACGGTAAATTTTATGATCTTAGAAAATATTTGTTTACGCTATAAATAATAGAATAATAAATATTTTTTACTAACTATAGAAGAATAAACTTTTGTAGAAAAAAATGTATCTATGTACATTTAATCGAAAATAAATTGCAATCTATCGTCACTAGGTGAACTCCTTTTTCGTGGCTAAAAATTAAGAAAAATGATTACCGTTAAATCAACATTTTGAGGCAACTCAGTCTTAAAGTGTACTTATAAACTAAGTTTGAACAACAAACAGCTTATGGGTAACAAAAACATCGAACAATATAAAGCATAACTTTTATATTGAAATTAATTAAAATTACAAATTAATTAACTATTAAATATAACAGTATGTTTAAGAATAGTTTGAAGAAATTCTGATTACTGCAAAAAAAAAATATATCTATAAAAACTGGAAACTCAATTTGGATTACCTCTATAAAAAAACTTATTTATTTTTTAGTTTCGGCAGTTGACGGATTTTTCTCATACTTTCGTATCAGAAGTAATAATAAAAGAATACTGGTAAGAATTGAATATTTTTCTATTTAGAGTTATTTTTTTAATTTAAAAATTAGAAATTCTGTAAAACCTTTGTGTACAATATGGAATACCTTAATAATCACTGATCAACTTATTAAGTAGAAGAACTTTTGTTCTTTGACAATTCGATTTTGTCAAATTGATTTGAATGTGATAATTTTGATAGTTATCGATTTTTAGAATTGACAGTTATAAATCTCTTATGAGTGTAATTTTTGACGCAGAAAACATTTTAAATGAATTGAAGTTTAAATTATCCAGAATTACATTATGAACTTTAAAGAAATGTATTTTCAGGTATATTTTTAAAAGTGTAACTTTTTTTATTTTATCTACCTGTTTATTTATATTTAGTAAACCAGACGTGGTTTTTATTTAAATCTATGTGATGCTGTATTTTCATGACATAAATTCATTTTTCTAATAACATTGTTGAATATTGCATAATTCTTTTTAAAATTTAATTTTTTGCTTCTGAATATATTGTAAAATACTTATTTTAAATGACAAATCTACTTGGGAAAATTTGATTACTAATAGTTAATTTTTGTATTTTTTTTCAGGAAGAATTATGTACCTCCCGATATCGTAGAAGGGTTTTGTGATATCATTAAAGTTCCATTTATACCGAAGTTTTCAAATAAGGAAAATAATTTACTATACTTTATGCATCTTCTTTGACTTGTATGTCAATAAAAACAAATCTTAACTGTGGGTTTATATATGCGTTCCATTTCCTTTCATTGAATGTTATACTCGTATGTATTGTGTTTATTTGGTGATTCTAGTTGCATGAACAATTTTTACAACTTTCAACAGTTTATACTATCAGACTGTTGATATTGACGTGGGATCACTTCAGGAGTTCACTATTGTAAATTATCATTAATTTTTAATTGAATAGTTAATTAAAATTATAAATTAATTAACTATTAATTAATAGTTAATTATAATTACTGTTAAATAATTACATCGAAAATAAAATATTCTTTTAAGAAATAAAGACAAAAATCTATTGTCACTCTGTTTATAATTTTTCGTGGCTAAAAATTAAGAAAAATTATTAACGTTAAATCAATATTTGAGGCAAACTCAGTTAAAGTCTACTAATAAACTCTAAGTTTGAACAACAAACAGCATATGGGTAACAACAACATCGAACAATATAAAGCATAACTTTTTATAAAATTAACCTACCAGTGCCCAGAGCTTATGAATTTTCAGACTCTTCATCAAAGAAAAATCCATGTCTAAACCTTTAATGGACATATACAGTGTATCATTTAAGTATAAAATAGAACACATCAAAGTGCCCAATTCTAAAAACATCGGTTCCCTCTATAACAGCGTTGTTATCTAGAAGATGCATCTTGTATGAGGAAGCCATACAATTCATTCGCAGAACTTCCTAGGGAAATTCAGTTGCAAACAGAATAATAAAATTATATATTATAGGCATGCCACTTCAGGCTGCAAAAATAATCTAACAGAAACCAACCTCAACCACCAACAACAGGCTTTTCTTGGGCATTAAAACTGAACATAGGAACAATATATAGAAGGAAAGAAGAACCAAGCAGTTTAGTTTAATAAAAACGTTGAACTTATCTGTGTTAGGGAAAAAAACACTATTATTAGTTTGCCTAGTTATAAAAAAAACTAACTGTTATAAAACAACCAGATTTACTTTTATTTTTAAAAAAAAATTGAAAAAAATAAGCACAGTGTATTATCTAAATCGTAAATCAGTTTCACAATTGACTTTAATTTAGGTTCTTAGTTTATACTTTTTTATTTATATTCCACCATGTTGACAGAAATCTCCTATAAATAAAAGAATGATTTTGTCTGTACATTGCTTGGAATTGACTCATTTCAAGTTTTCTTTACGTTTCATACATTAGAGAAACCGAATCCTCCCATAGAAAAATTTTTGTCAGTTTGTCCACAAAATTTTGTCGCAAGTAAACTCAGCTACCATAAGACATAGCAAGCTGAAACTTTGACAATAGATTTCTGTATGACTAACTTATATATAGGCTCTGAATTGATTGGAAATTCAACGTAGAAGGGAAATTATGGACGTTTAAAGCAAAAACGTTTGTAACAAGTAAACTCAGTCACCATGAGACATAGCGAGGCGAGCTGAAACTTTCACATTAGATTTCTGTATGCCTAACTTAAAATATAGGCTCTGAATAGATTGATAATTTAGTGTAAAAGCGAAGTTATGGGGCTTTAAGCTGTATTTTGCTAACTTCACAGACATGTTTATTTTGAAAATATACAGATGAAGAGAGTAGATATTGTTAGTTGATTTTAATTTCATTTGAGCTTATGAATATATTGCGTATTTAACATCATTGAAAAGGTGTTTGGCAGAGCTGAGGATGTACTATCTATTAAGAATAAATAGTTTTGTGAACGAACAATTCTCAACCCTTAATATGAACAGGCAGGAAAAATCAACAAACAAGTTCTTACGCTATATCATACCGAGGAAAGAACTTTCAAGTCAGTAAAGAGAATGATTAGTGATGAGGAAGCAGTTCATTATCCAACTGAATTTCTTGACTTAGTTGCCACTATCTGTTTCTATTTAAACGATTGCAATTCCCCGTCAGCGTCTGTTTCGAAATGACGGTAACTAAGTAGTTGAAGTGAGTGGACCAAGTTTTTCTCACATGGTCAACTGTATTTTGCTTGGCCAAGAGTCAGAGGTTTCAACTCTTTATTCTTCCATGAACCTGAAGGACAGACAGCTAATGCGGTGTATACAGAAGCACTTACTTAACACTATGCTAAAAAATATATTTTTTCCTATTCTATAATTTTTGTAAAAATATTTTGAAATACCACGTATCATTTCTGATTTTTTGTAAAATACCCGTCAAAGAGAGGCACGTCTGTTATTATGTTATATTTAATATTTTCTTTTAAGAAAGTCAGTTTTATTTTAAAAAAAAACATTTAATTGAATGTATAATGCATGATTGTCGAATATAAACCTATATCAATGTTTTCTTACCTCGACCACATATACGAATTATGCAATATTTTTCTGTATCAAGGTTGGCTCTAGTGAAAAAAAAAATTATCAATGGAAAATCGATTTTTACTATATATATAGTTGAATGTAGAAAAAGAAACATAGAGAAATCAAAAGCACACACTTACGGTTTCTAATTTTCGGTTTGGACCGTCTTCAGGAGAGATAAGAGAGGGAAACCAAGCGCACTGGTTCAGAGACGGTTGGGCTCCACCAGTACTACAACATTGTCAAGGACGCTAAACCATGCATCTTGCCGCAGAAGCCCCTAAGGAGCACACTTGAAATAACCACCAACTGAAATTAAATAGACAATTGCTTAACAATCAGGATCATGACCACAACAGACTTCTGATTATAGAGGCGTTATATATCCTAGATAAAAAACCATCAATGAATGCCCAGACCGGTGGATTCACCAAGATTTTAAAGTTGTATGGAGGAAAAAGCGAGAGGAAGAATGAGAAGCCTGGAGCAAGAGGTAACACTGGTATCACAAGTTGAAACTGCCAACCTTCAAGGAATATCACTGTCCTGTCCACTGTCCAGGAATAGCAATTTATATCATGTTAATTTAACCTTATAGTTGTAATTAGATGTTATATTATATTATTTATAGATTTTAAATTGAAAATGGTTGTGGAATAACCGAAACTAGTTTGTTTTTTACTTGTTTCGAATAGTGTAGGGTAATTATAGTGTAGCCATAAGTACAAAATACATAATGGGTTACAAAGCAAATCGTTTGGCGAGCTTATTTATACTCTTCCCTGCTAGTCGAAGTCGTTAATAAGATGATTAGAGAAAGTATCTAGAAAATATGAAAGGATCAAAACAGGCAAGCAATTTAACGAAATATATATATATATATATCAATTTATAAAACTTAATAAATTTTAACTGACTGATTAACTGTTAAGGTAATACTTCATTGTTACTTAATGGCCGTTAGGCGTCAAAAAAAAAAAGAAACTGAAAACAGAAAATGTACTCTAGCATTTCTCACTCTAACTCTCTTTGGTTAATGTTATTTAAAAAAAAAAACAAAAAAACTTCATACTTCAACCCATTCCCCACAGTATGGCTTGTATCGTTCTCACAAGCTTTCAGATTCAATCATAAATCTGTATTTTTATATTTTATTGAAAAAAAAAACGATTTCCAGTTGTTTTGAAATTCTGAGGATATTTCAGTTATTGCTCCTGTTGCTTCCATGATAATGCTAAAATTTCAAGGATCTAGAGTAGTAGTTTACGAAAAAAAATGTTATCGAAAAACTCATTTTAACAAAAGTGACTTTTCCAACATATGTAATTACTACTACCAAACAAATAGGATTAATCTACACTGTGAGTCCCATTTTTGTGTAAAACATGAATTTGATCCATCAAAGATTGTGGACTGTAGCATATACACAAGCTTACAAATACCCACACACATACCGATTTCATCGAAAAAACGTCATAAAATGACTTTGGGGACCTCAAAACATGTAAATCCGTCAAAATCTCCTGATCGAATTATTTCACGATCACTATACTTTACTTATAGTAAAGTAAAACAAAAAATCTGGAATGGCCTACACTCAACTTTACTATAAGGAAACTTAATACCAAACTTCATGGGTATATGATATATGTTTCATTTAAGCATAATAGAGACGTCTAATTGGGAGATGTTTATTAGTCTTTCATTCCTGAGGTAGTACAGATAGACACTTATCAATATATAAGTTTATTTTTGTATATTACACCCCTCATGCAAATAATCTCATTAGTATAACTACAAGATTAAAACAGTTTTGAAAAGTGAAAGTGTATATTTCGTGTTACAAAATAATCTCTTACAGAAGAACATGGCTTTTCTTCCAATACCCAGTGGATCTCTTACATAGTTTACCTGACCTCTTACATTAAATATTTAAAGCAAATTTTCCCGTTTAAAACTTGAAAATTTTTTGTGTGAAAAATGTGAGAAAAAATGTTGTTTTATGATAATTTTTATTCTAAGTGTTTTTAAAAAAAATCACTTTTCTTTCCCTTTGTCAAAAATCATAAAAATCCAATTTACTATGAGCCAGTGTTATCATTTTCCTGCGTACTGTACTCTGTTATAAGGTTGCTGTAAATGTATACTGAGGAAAAATATATTTGTAATTGCAAGTTGTACATACTCAAAGCAAAGTCAAAGTCGGTATAATTCAGTATAATTTAAAACTATCATAGCTTGTATACTGAAATTTTTGAAAATGATATGAACTATTAAACTGGAATAGTGAAAAAACTGGATATTTGTCAACAAACATAACTTCTTTCTTGGGGAAAGAGTCCATTCCTCACACTAGAATACTATCCAAAGATACTATGATTCATGAACAAAAAAATTTTCATCTGATATTAAGTTTTGTTCAAGGGTGCAATATATAGATTGATTAGAGCATTTTGTGAGACAAATCCATTACACCATGGAAAGCAACAGATATTTGTTTATTGGCAGTGATTTTTTACATGTAAAAACATTGTTGCTCCTATATCTCGTATAAGTCAATAAATTATTTAATTTTTCCACTATAAACATCAATTTGATTTCAGTGGATTCACTCAAAAAAATTCTAAGTCAATGTAAACAATGTAAAAAATTATCAAAAAATTCGACAAGTATAGCAGGTGATCCCTTAGTCTAGGATAAACAATCAGTTTTTATAACTTTATTGCTCTTTGTCGTGATAGAAATGTCATGAATTTTTTTTGTATAAATTGCTAATTCTTTGTTCCATTTTTGGGCAAATTTTCATGGTTTTATAATGAGCCGTTTAGCGTCAAAAAAGCATTTTCTGAAAATAGAAACAATACTGTAACGCCCCTTTGGTAAATGTAATTTTGAAAAATTATCTCAACTCATCCTCCAAATAATGTTCTAATTTTAGGTACAGTTTCATTTTGATCCGTTAAACGGTATGGCTTGTATCGCTCTCACAAGCTTTCAAATTGAATTGTAACTCAACATTTTTACATTTTATTGAAAAAAAAATACTTTTCGTTGTTTTGAAAATCTGAATATATTTTTCGTTTATTGCATTTGTAGTCTCAAAGATAATGCTAAATTTCAAAACTCTAGAGTTAGTAGTTTAGGAGGAAAAAAATGTAGTCTAGTCTAAAAACAGGTTTTTGGCAAAAAAAGTGACATTCCCATCATGCATAATTGCTCACAAACAAGAGGGATCATCATCTACACTGTGAAGCGCATTTTTGTGTAAAATATCAACCTGATCCTGGACCGTGGTAACAATCTTTGAATACATACTCACCCACCCACCCATCCATAGGCACACAGACATCATCGAAAAAACTTCATAAAACGACTTCTGGGACCTCAAAACATATAATTCTTTCAAAATCTCGAGATCGAATTTTTTCCCGATGATACTTTACTTATAGTAAAATAAAAAGGAGTTAATATGCCATTGGGGGGATCTTTAATGATGGATCAAGTTGGAGGGTAAGGTCAACAGAGTAACTTTTCAGAATTACTAGACTGGAACACAGTTTTTAGATCACTGTTGATTGATCACATTGATCACTGTAGTGTGTTTCAGGCGGAGGTCATTAGTACTATGAAAGCGGTAAAGCGCTTATTAGCCCTTACTTCCCTAAGCGATAATGTTATCCAAATTTTTCAGAGAGTCAAGCAACTATCAAATCACTTAAGAGAATTTATAGCATATGAGATATGCACTGGACCTCTTACAGCAGTAATTTATGAACTATTAAGAAATTTTAACGTCAAAATAAAAGACTTGAACGAAACATAAACAAATATAGATGACTTTCAACTGTTTAAATTAATTCATATTATTAGATAAATCCATCTTACCTTGTAAGTAGCTGTTACACTAGTCTGACCGGTTTCGGAGGTAGTGCACCTTCCAATAGGATGCACTATGTTCGAAACCGGTTGGATGATTACAACAGCAGTTCACAAGGAAAGACGGATTTATTTAATAATATGAAATTAACTAACTTCTAACTAAGTCATTACATTAAAATATATCACAAAAACGTACCAACTTGTATAATACACTGCTTTTATTTTCAGCTAAAAAAAAAATATAACAATGTATTTCATTACTATCCGACTTTTACTTCAGCATTAATAAAATTATGGTATATAATTAAATACTGGGACCCTATAAGTACAAATAATATGGATATGTACAAATAAAACATTTGATAAAAATAAGACTACTTTCTTCGCTTAAGACAATAAAGATAAAAAAAGTAACTCACTCTTTTTGAAACTGTTTAATTAATATCATCAAAAATAAATAGTATCAGATTCAAAAGTTGTTGAGATAAAGCAACAAACAAAACAAATTTGAATATTGCATAAAATATACTCTACAACCGATCAGAATATCAAACAGTATCTTATGCTGAACGAATGTAAAAATATAATTTTTTTTTGAACTCTAGGACGTTTGCTGTAGCTATAAGTCAGGAAATAAAATGGTTTACAACGACTATATTACTGTTCAACACCAAACATAAATTTGATTATTCTTACATCTTACATGTTTTTTAAGATATGGTGCATAAAAACACATAATAAGATGTGGTGCATAAATATCAATCACGTGAATTCATTATCTACATTTTTTTCCCTACTCCTTTCCTTATAGCAATCACCATTATTATTACAAACAACTAATTTTTAGAAACATTAGACAAATACTTTTAAATTATAAACTAATATAACAGAATATATATATTTCAGTAAATTAAAATTGTAGCAAAGAAAACGCTTTTAAAGAATTATAGTATACATTAAATTGTATTTAAAAACAGTAATTTCTCCTTAATCATTCTGGGGAAGCGACAAACAGTATGAATAAGGAAAACAGTATTCACTGGCATAACATCATAATTAAATCAACAGTGTTAGGTTGTTATTATTATCAAAACCGTAAATGACATGATAGTTTAATAAGTTAATCTTTATAGTAGCCATTTCATTGTATTAAAACAAAAAAGCAAAGGAATGATTTTAATAAACGGACAACAAGTATTTTTTAAAATTCTAATCAATCTTTCACCAATGATGGAGTAGCACTATTATAACAATTAAATAAAACTAAAAATGTGATTTTATCGAAGATATATAACATTATTGCTAACTTATGAAATATTATTAAAACAACTATACATAAGGAAATAGTAATATATATATATAAAAAAAAATCACAGGTCTTTTATTGTATTCAAGTTTCAAATGAAGTTTCAAATTCTTGTAGAATAAGTTCTACAAGAGAGTCAATTCAGAGTGATATAATAATAAAGAAAACTTCTGATATAAATTAAAGTTGTCTAATAAATAATACTGTTTTAGTCACCATGGCTCTTACTTAAATTAAACTGATAAAAATGTTAGATGGTTGATTAACGACTATATTACGTGATACTTTTTTTATCACTGGGACTGAATGATAAACCATTGCAATGGTAATAATATGAGAATACCATTACGATCTTTTTAAATGAAAATTAAAATCTGTAATCAAAATTTATATACTTGCCTTGATAATGAGCAAATAGTATACTCATGATATTTACTCCAAAATTTAGGTACTTGTTTCAAAATAAAATCCTTTAAAATAAATAAACGATCTTCGATCAAAATCTCACATAAAATATATGAACAGTCATCATAAGAAAACAATTTCTTTCGAGTTGTCTACCGATTTTCTACTTCGAGGTCCCCTTTAACCTATTTTCATATTCAGGGGAAATAATAGTCGGTGTAGGGTTTAATTTGACCTTGATATTTTGATACACATAGCTGTGGGAGAATTATTTAATGTGACTTGAGTACTTTTCTCACTCTCTATACGCTATCTAGTCTGCGGGAATTTAGGAATGCTAACACTTCCGCTCTCTTTGCTCTGGATCGTTGCAAAGACATTTTTAGAATGAGAACATTATAATGATTTTAAATGAGACTAAGATCATCCATATTCGGATTTAGTAACTTTAATGTACGTTAGGCAATAGGTAGATGAAGGCCCCCCAACCGAAAGATATATTTCCTCACTGCGATACACCCCAATCCCTTCCTTTGCCATTCAACATCGCAACACTTAGTATTGTACTTTCAGTCAAGAAAGTTTTCAAAAAACCATTCTATGTAAAAAAAAAAACGTACATCTAAAAAAAAATAAGACTAATGATTTGAGTAATTAATAATGAAGCGGTAAAAACAATAGCCTAATATGTACTTCCATTTTACTTCATCCACCGGACGAATCGTCCGAAAATACTAAAATAAGTGATGCAGGTGAAAAATGTTAAGAGGGTAATTAACATTCACGATTATAAAATCGTTTTAAAAGTAGTTCTCTGAGGGTCACTAAACACATAAGCAATAGATATCAAGAAGAAACTAATCCATTAAAAACGTTTCGATTTAAAAATTAAAGCTGAATTCTGACAACTAGTATCACATGTACTTTTTCGAACTGATTCTTCTAGTTGCAAAAAATTGCATTAAATTCATTATTTATTGTTATTGTTAAACTCATTAACAATACGTTTAATTTTCAAATCAATAATCGAAAGATCCCACTCTGACGGATTCGTTTCACCATGCAAACAAGTACATAAACTTTAAATTTTCTCGATATTGATAATTTTATTGATTTACTAAAATCCTTTACTAGCTACCTTATACTGAGATAAAACTAAAGAATACAGATAAATATGTAAAATTGTATATCAAGTAAATACTTTTCAGTAACAATGCTACCCATCATACAGGAAGTACAAATAAATGAGTAATTTCTCTAGAGATGATAGATAACTTCCTAAATAACTTTTAATACTATAAAAGAATGTTACTTACATAAAATAACAACAAAAAACTCACGTTTAAAAAGTTATAAATAAATAGGAAAAAACATTACTAGTTGTTGGAAACAATTTTCAAGTTAAGAGTACGTTTTAAGGAGAACTGAGATACTAACTGTTCTTCTCTGTTATTTTTCAAATGAGTAATTAATTTTTAGGGGGTCTTAACAATTATGCATTGTTACTGTTGAATTAAAAGGTAATATTATTTTACTTTAAAGAACAGAATAATAAACTAACTTTTTCATTTTATAAATAGTTATCACAGAAAATTAAGCTGCTTATTACAAAAGTTATACAGATACTTATATAAATCTCTTAAACAGATATTTAATTTTTCTTTCTGTTGAAACAAACAATAATAAAAAAAAAGAACATTGCATTATAAAAATTCAAATTTTAAATTAAAGTAATAACATTCTTCTGAGATAAATAATGAAACCATCAACTAAAACAAATGTGTCTAAAATAGTTTAGTAATATAGTAAAATAGTTTAGTAAGTACATGAAAAATATGATACTAAACAAAATAAATTATAATACTGAAAACAAAAATAGGATTATTGACAAATCCGTTCCTAAGGAGGTGGAACTTCATGACTAGCAGCCTCATACATCCATTCACTAATTTCATTTCTATACATTCTCTTTTGTAAAACTTCTTTGGTTCTTGGGCGACAGCCAATAAATGTTGATGTACCCTAAAAATAAATATTAATTAAAATCCTACTATTAGTGCTAGGAATCCCTAAGTCTCTAGGAAAGTAGTTGTTTCTTTTAGCATGGAATAATTCGGTAACAAGAATAAAAACATCATCACATCACATGTACTTTCAACTGATTCTTCTAAAAATTGTGCTCATTAAATGTAATAATGGTTAAAAGAGAAATCTTATTTGCAAGATATCAAAAATTAAAATACTAACTCCAACAACGAAGCCAGATCTAATTTTATTAAGAGTCTGGTTATCATGGATCCACGACTGTACATCATCCCACTTGATATCGACTTCCTCATGAAGCATTTTTTCCTCTGAAATAAAATATATGACAGAAACTTACGTTTGAAGTTCATTTTTGATACAAGTAGACCATAATATAGCTAAAATAGAAGAGAACTAGAAAATAATAGTGTCTATGCAGTTTCGGAATAAACGTTAATCATCCTTAGCTATTTATACACACGAAATTCCAAGAGTATACTCTGCAGTTCGTATATCTTTTTATTAAACTGGATTACTTTCCATTACAATAACAGTCACATATGAGAAAAAAACTGCAGTATTCGTAATGGTTTTTGAGAATTCAATGAACAAGATGCTAGCATTTGATGTCACGGCACATGATTTAACAAAATTAACTGGCTCGTACTAGTTACTGAATTGCCTGCCAAAAAACATAACAGAAGTCTATGTAATACTGCTACACATTATATTTCTTTTAAAATATCAACAGCTATTGACAATCTTATAAGAATCCATATGTGATTTAACCCCGAATTGTAGATAAACTCGATCATTAACTTCACCACCGTGGTTGTGAAAAGTAAATATATATTGGGGTTACTGAGAAATAATCTATATTCCCCCTTACCAAATTTCAAAAATAAAAAATAACTATAACTAACAAATTCAATAATGATAATTAAAAACCTGCTTGTGAGTTTGTAAGAAAAAAAAACCTCTACAGTACGTCCTGACGTACTGTAGTACGTCAAATATCAGGTTAGATGATATTAAAATACATCGAACGTTAAATTAGATAAAAAAAAAATCAAAACAGCGTGTTATATTTTCTTCTATATAATCCCTGTTCCTGCATTTAGATGTGCCATTTTGTTACTTTTAACGTTTTCTCGTAAACATACTCTTATATTTCTTAGGCTTTGTAAATAATAGGATAGATAAGAAAATAAACATACATGAAATTTAAGAAAACATATTTCTCTATCCCTCTTAAAACCTTATAAGAGGAAATTCAAAATTGAATATATGGTGAACAATAAATCTCTATGAAAATGGACAAGGGGAAGTTATTTCCCTTGTGATAAGATAAATATTACATACATATATATAAGCAAAATACATTACCATCCTTTTTTGAAGTATGTTTCTTGTATTGAATTCGGAATCTAAATGCTTCCAATACTGATGCAACAACAATGGTCAAGACGATCATTGTAAAAAGATAAAATAGAATGAAATAAACCCTACTAGCTGAATGAACTACAATTGCATAGCCATTCATTAATATAAACCAGTTGTTGACCACTGTTAACTCAAACAATGTAACACTGCTAGTAACTAAGTTTCCAAAGGTATTTAAATAATAGTATCCAAGTGCCGACGATTCGTTAGCACTGTAGCGGTAGAAGTCTTCAACAGCTGAACCCCTGCAATTAAAGAACAAAATAACGTTTATCTCTTTTTTTTTAAAAAAGTTGTTCAAAATTAACACCTGAATCAACAAATAACTATACAACTAATTACAGAAATTTTATTAAATTCACATAATTTAATAAATCAATTACATATATAAACAGTTTCTCTCAACGATGGTCAGAATCCATAATCAGTCGAGTGCACATAACGTAAGATTTAAAAGAGATTTATATATTTTAAAATAAATAGTATGTCCACATTATGAAAGTGGAACAGGAAAAATAGTGAAAGAAAGTAAACAGAGAAAGTACACATATGAGGGAATCAAATCAAACACTGCACATATAACTTCATTTTAGAAAACAATGAAGATGGTAAAAATGCATAGACTTTGTGAATTTCTAACGATTTGCAAAGTTAGAAACATATTTTCAAACTTTGACAGGTTAAACTTACTTAAAAGGTTATTTAGGAGCACGTAAAAAGTCCTGACTTTAAACTTTAAGTTGACAAACTTAATTCATGGAGAAATTTTAGAAGAGCAAATTGAGTAAACATGTAAAATCAGTAGGATGAAGTTATAGGCCATAAACTTCAGTTTTAAGAATTATGAAATGGATACATATAATAGATATTTTAAGCTAACAATGTGTTGTTATTCACAATTTGGTACTTTTTCTTACTTACTTAACAAAAGAAGCAAGGAGAGGAACTAAAACACTTCAGCCTACATGTTTGACCTTTCCTAAACAATAGAGCTCAATTTTTCATTTATTTTTATTTGCAGATCAGTCTAGACATCCCACTATTCAACTGGACCTCTTGTCCTCTATAAACTAAATAGAGAGACAGATTCTTGAGAGCTAAACTGTACAAACTAATTGTGTTTTTAATTTTCTTTATTCTAGTCAGTTTGTCATACATTAACATTGTCAAACACTTGATCATCCATTTACTATGAATAAATACATGTCTATTTAAGAAAGTATTTCCCTTTAAGTAAAAGATAAGTTTAAATATCAACTAAATATCACCACTGCTTTTTATCCCAGTTACTTTTATAAACGTAGAATTGTCAGTATACCATGGTATTCATTAAATTTAAAACAGGAAGTATGGCATGTTTAAAAAAAAACACTTAGTTAGCCAATGCAGTAACTAATTAATTTATAATTTAAAAAATTCCAAATACATTTAATAACTATTGGGGAAAGTTAACAACTGGGACTTACTTGCAACAGTTACGAAGATCATATCCAGAAAATAGTTCCATCCCTATGATGGCAAAAAAGTAATACAGCACAATCATAACAACAACAGTGGAACACATTAAAGGGGTTAAAAGTGCTACTGTTCCGAGAATATCTCTGTAACGTTTTTTCATTTTGAATAAATGAAGAAGGCGTAATGGTCTAAAAACAACAACATAAGTAAAGGTGGGGAAAATCCAAATAATAACCACTCCAATCAAAGCACTAAGTGTCACAATAAAATCGTAAGTATTCCAACCAGAAGTAAAATACTGAGTAACTCCTAAACCAAGTATTTTGATAACTGCTTCTACAGCAAAAACTGAAAAACAAAAACGTAACTTGTAATAACGACTAATTCCAACTTTTACAGAGTACATAAAACAATAATGAACACAACGAACTTCCTAAAAATAACACACAATCCCATGATGCACAAAACATATGAGCAGATTCTTCAATAGTACTATAGGATGTGGCAGCTCTAAAAATCATAAATAATCCATTGCATATAATGACACCATCTGTAAAAATAAAATATTTTTAGAATATATATCATGCTTAAATATGCCCAAGTATTTACAAAATAATATGTACTGCGACTTACATACAATATAATCAAAATATTTCCATATAATCAGGTTGTGAGCCAACTGACAAACATTCTGTAAAGGCGTCCATGCAGCATGAAACCAAGGAATGTTACTATACTGGGGTTCCCATTTTAACGTTACTGCATCATAAAGATTGTGAAATTCATTTAGATTAATGCCTCCAGGTTTTCCCGATTTCAAAAGCGCATAAACGAGGACAATATCTCTGATACCTGAGGAAAAATAAATGAAAATAAATGCCTTACTTATTAATTAAAAAAAAAAAAAAAAAAAAAAGAAAGAAAGTAACTTATTACTTTTGTCAGGAGAGTAATACTTCATAAGACCCTCAAACTGTTTGAACATAATTTTGTGCGGATTACTCTTTGTCACTAGTAATCTAAAAGAATGCATACTGGCTTGTCTTTTATGGAGCAGAAGCTTCTTGAATTTCTCTCTCTCAATACTAGTATAAGTTTCATATACAACAGCAAGCATCTAAATAAAATCCACGCAAGGTTTTCATAGTGTAAAATTAAAAATATTGAAACGATTAGCATCTAAAGTTTATACAAACCAAATTCATAAGGATGTATAAAACAATACTTAAATAGGAAACAAAAAATATTGAATACCACTTGGATTTTGCATAAGCCGGCATCATTACATCTGGGAAACTAAAAATTGAAATACATATTAAACAACATTAAGCAATTTATGGAGGTTATTTAATTTTGAACAGTGTATATCCAAAGTAAAAGAAAAATACCAGTATATTCAGATTCACAATGAATAAAAAAATAGTATGATTACATTATCTTTCAATGAACACGATCATCATCTTCAAAGTACAACACAACGAACGAACTGCAAAATAGCAGTCCGGATTTGTAAGGTTACTACCTACAGATAATCACCATTGATGTTCTTCTAAATCCTAAAGAATTCAATCCAATGTTTTCGCATCCCGAATGTAGCACAGATTAAGAAATCCTTGTTTCCATTAAGTATAATGTTTCCTCTAATTATACTCCTTCATGGGAAAGTGAATGTTACATGGTTTTCAAAAAACCCTCAACATGAGTGCCCGACTGCTCTCATTAAAGTAATGCTAGAGAACAACATAAATAACTCTTTTTTATGTTTTCAACCCAATTTTAATCCATATTAATTCATGTTTACTTTAAAATGTATATATCAACCGGAAATGTCTTCAACAAAAAGAAATGGAATTTAATCATGTTAGGATCCTTTGAACATCAGATCAAGAGTTACCATCTGTATATCCTACAGGTATCTATACACTCTGACAATTACTCAAAAGTAATAGAAATATATATTAACTAACTTTATTTGTAGCTGAAATCTCATTAAAATTTCAGTTAAATCTGAACTGTGTTCATTAACCTGTATCAGGTTAACAATAATAAAACTATTATAAGATTTTTGCTTAAGTTCTAGGGACATTTTTGCATAAAACTCAACCAAAATAAAATCAATAAATGAACCATAAAATGTTGGAACTTAAAAAAAAATCACAATCCAATAAACACCATTATTAGTTAAAAAAAATAAAAGATATAAAAACAAGAAGAGATAACAAACTGAAATAATTTGATATACGCTTATAACCACTTTGGCAATGATTTTATTTTCAATATAACTGAATGACTTCAATATCTCACATAATTTCTTTTACAACAAACTATCCAAAAACAAAAATCACTGAAAAGAGAACAGCCTGGATCTTCTTATTTTATATACCACAAACTGTATTTTAACACTAATATCATACTGAATCCTAAATTTTGCCATATTTATGTATTAAAGAAGGCATTTTTTTAACAATAACCTGATATCTACAATTCCAAAGGGCTGTACAAAAGAAATTTTTCTCTGCTTCACAAAAAAAAAATTAATGATTTATTGGATCCGTACACTGAATCATCGGTACTGTCATACTGACAACATTGTGGTTAATGTTATTATGCTGTTATTACTAAAACTAAAAAGCTGAATACCGAAATAGAACGAGAGGAAAAGACATGGGCTGATTAGTGAGTCCAACCAGTTTTTTATAAGGTGAATAAATATATAACAATTAAACTGAGATACATTACGAGGACCATTCAATAACAAAAGAAACAATTGGTCTGAAGAAAAAATAATTTATGTTTCCTACTTTTCAGTACAATCCTTAACAACATTTATTTGCCTGTTCAACGGGTTGCCAGTTATTTTAGACCAGCTGGAAAGAACTTTTATCTAGGAGGTTGAGCCAATTTCCCACAATTTTTTTGACATACTGGTTATTGTGGAACTTTTTCCCATATAATATCTCTTTCAGGGGACCCAGCAAATGGAAATCAGATGGTAATAAATCATGGGTGGCTTCAGAACCAGAGTAGCACTGTTTATTTATTTATGCTGTTTTTCGAGAAAATTACAGAAAAAAACGGGCCTTTAACACCCCAAAACAACGTCAATATGACTTTTTGACAAGCTTATGCTTCCACTCAATGGTTTGTCTTTTCGATTTCAACACTTAATATTCAACCCACGTTTCATTACAGTTAAAATTCTGATGAGGAAATGCTTACCTTCTCGCTTACAACGCTTATGAAAAGTTCTACCCACTTATAACAATTTCCGCAGTTCATACAACTTTCACTATACACTTTAGTGTATATATTCGTTATTTCTTCAACTTCAGGAAGTAAAAAACCAATCACAGAATGTTGCTTAATCGATATGAAATGGTTAGTGGACTAGCGATCGTTGAACTTAATTTTGATGATAAAAACACAACACTACTGATCCAAGAACTGATCAGGACTCATCCCAGTATCACCAACTAAAGTCCTAAAAGTACGAAACTTGTCCTACTGTTTTGTTCCCCAGATAAATATATATCTTTTATTATTGAAGGACACTCGCATATCATGCTTACATCGACCCTAGAACTTAATGCCCCAATTTATCGAAAAACTAACTTTTAAATGTATCAAAAATCTGGATTGGTCTGCAGTCAACTTTTTGTAACCAAATATACTAGCAAGACATTGACAATCAATTTTAACTATAGATTTATTTTAATGTAGCTATCTCCATTTTGTATGACATTTTCATTATAATAAAAATGCAATACAAAAAAAAATCAGTTTGACTCGATTCTGATAACAAATTTTCTAAGTTAATGTAAACAAATCCAATAAGTAACGACAGGGATTATTATAAGTTGAGTTTAAATCTAAGAAGACTGTTGATGTTAAATTCAGTCAGTTTAATATTAGGATGAAGAAGATGGCCTCTACTCTAACAGACTCTAGTTACTGGCATTTAAAACTATTCGGTAACAAAACCTAACCAATAATTCGTTACACCTGTCACATATAACCTTTATTAAAGCTTAAAAATATGAACTAATCTATTGCAAATAACATTAAAAATTAAGCAATAAAACCAACACTTATCCTACCTTCAGAATTCAATTGAAATATTTTTATAATATACTTACTTCGCAGTCGTTAGTAGAACAAACATGCTCACAAAACTATCATAGAGTGATGAAAAGTAAGCGTTATTTTCATCAAAGAACAAATAATAACCAAGCAAAGAATAAACGCTAACGAAGAAGAAAATCAAAGCAAGCATGTCTAATATAGGTGGAAGTGACTGCAAAATCTGACGTATACTTCTTCGTACACCACCCAAATGCTTTGTATCAACAAGGAATATAGGTCTTAAAGCCCTTGTGACACGAAAATGTGATGATTGCCTCAATAAAACTATTATAGCTTCCATGAACATTATCACTATAGTTAAACACTGTAAATAAAATCACAGAATAAATACTTAATTATGGACAATGTTAAGATATAATAAAATTATACTTTCTTTTAGCATAGTCCGTTTGTGTTTTAAAATAGTAACCCAACCCATCCACCGCAATTTCATTGCAAGTTCAATTCCAATAATAGTCAACATCACAATTTCAATTATACTGTGAACAGCGACAGGCATCTACAAATATACAAACGGTTATAATTACGAAATAGTCAAGAATTGAGCAAAATAATAACCAACAGGAAATACATTGCAAGAGTACTGAGAGTAACTTATAAAAGACATGAACACTTTTTTTTTAAAAAAAATTGGAATGGTCTACACACAACTTAACTATAAGTAAATGTATTATGAAGCTCATAACTACAAATTAAGAGATTGAAAATTATAATTGAAAATAAAGTAATGACACTGATTTTCAATGTCATTGCTTGATTTATCCTACTGTTATAGGTCAATACGTATATACCTCATTGCTATCGCACAATTGGACAGGTTTCTGATGTGGAATTTAATAGTCACCCTTATAAGTGTAATGTTTCCTCTTCTAATATTTTAAATAAAGAAAATGTTTAACAAGCCATGTCTATATTAACACAATAATTAATACGTAATCTGAAGTTTCTAGAGTGACTAGAAGAGTGGGTTGAAGTACGATAAAGTACTTTTCTCATGTTGCAATATCTCCAAATACACTAAGATTATTTGCCACACCAATACAATTTTAGAATTTTAGTGATAGCAGATAATCAAAAACAAAATTTATGATCAACAAATAAATGCCTGTTAAATGTTACCAAAAATTATCAAAAGGTGTGACTTGTGGAGTTTTTAAAATTATTTGATAGGCACCCACACAGCCGCACGTAGGCGTACATGATAAGAAATGGGTTCAGTGGACCTCGAAATGTGCAAATCTGTAAAACTTTTAAAACGTATTATTTTTATCATCACTATACTATAGTACTAAAAAATCATACGTATGTAAAGAACGGAAAAATCATCCTTTAAATGCATTGTTTCAGAAAATATGTTTCAATTTTTGAAACAAAAATATGTATGTATACAATAATACATAACCTATAATCATGGTTATATGAACCATTATTGTGGGTCATACCAAACATACATTAAAAATTTGAAATTAGATATACATATCAAACATATTTATAATTATCTACAATTATTTAACCAAATTGTTACGATACAGTCAAGGTGATGTAATAATACCGAAGTACACCTACAACCACATAGTAGTTGAAATTTATATACCCTCATAGTATTCCCTTTAATAGTTTTAGAAATATTATTCCCTTTATACATTAAATTAACTAATTAAAAGCATTTTATGATTTTATTTTAAAAAATATGTATAAGTTTCAACCTTTGGTTGAATTATTATGAAAAAGAAATCTAAGCCAGTATAAAAAAATTCAATGGATAGAGCAGGTTGCCATTATTCCAAGTTGATTCTACTTTTTTTGGGATGTATGCATAGACTCTTCCAATGTAACAAAATTCTTAAAACTCTTTGCATAGCACTCTAATTTTAAGTGAATGCTACATGTTTATTTTTGATACTCCAGTACCGGAAAAAAAGTATTTTCTGAATTTATAAAATGTACTATAAATACCCTTTCCATTTGAAAAGGGTATTGATGTCGCCCAAAAATATACAGTTCAATCCTTCTACAAAGAGGTATTTTTGTGTTTAATTTCACAGTGATCCATCAAATTGTGTGACAGTGAAGTGTATGCAGACTTTTAGATCCAATCAGAGCCAACACTTTTACTCAAAACTACCTTTTCATTTATCAAAAAAATCTGAAACTTCTTTCGGTTAAGGCTAATATTTGGTACCATAATAACGATAAATGTCACTTTCTAGAGTTACAGTTTCACAAAAACCAATTGTATATAAATCACATAATGGGCAATAAAATATATTTTCCATTATGCAATATTGTTCAAAAACTATACACTTATACCACTAGAGTTATTTCTATGAGTATATGATAAATTATTACACCTATTTAAATTTATTGTAGATATGGGTATAATATTATCAAACTGTTACATCAATCAAAACTCTACATACATCTTTGTTACAGTGTGATCTGTCACAATGTTCAATCATACAATTTTGGAAACATCCCCATCACTAAAAAACTTCAAAAATGGATTCAGGGGGACGGACCTCAAAACATATGGATTTATCAAAATCTCGAAATTTTTTTTTTTTATGAATACCATACTTTACTCATAAACTATATTTTTAAATGAAAACATATTCTGAGAAAAGTATATAACTTGAATACCTGCAATTCAGGAACTGCTGGATCTTCTCCTAATGCTAAAGTCATTAAAGTTAAAGAAGCCAGAAGGTCCAAGCTATAATACCACCGGTTATGAACAAGCAAATACGCTGGTAAAGCCTCTGGCTCTCTAGGATGGGAGTCAAATTTTTCATTATTCTGTCCTTCCTTTAAGACCAACAAAAACATCAGTAATTACCACTCAAAACAACCATTTTATAAGAAGATAAATGGTTTTATTACAAACTAATGAGAAAAAAATAATTGTAGCAAATTGCATTATTTACGAAAATTGTGGTATATCTGTAAATACGATAGACAGGTTATTGAAAAACTAATTACAAACAAGTTTCAGTATACATGAACAATGACACATGACGTAAACAAACAACCGTGTCATGTCAACGATGCTTTATTTGCAACTAGCAAACGTGCCCAACTTTGACGGAATCAAAAATTCGATGATACATGATATTCCAAAATACCATTAGAAATTATAGAATAGCAGAAAATATCATTACTAGTACAGTGTTAAGCAAATGCCTCTGCATACACCACATTAGCTGTATGTCCTTCAGGTTCATGGAAGAATAAAGAGTTGAAACCTCTGACTCTTGGCCAAGCAAACTACAGTTGACAATGTGAGAAAAACTTGGTCTCACTCACTTCAACTACTTAGTTACCGTCATTTCGAAACAGACGCTGACGGGAAATTGCAATCGTTTAAATAGAAACAGATAGTGGCTCGGAATCGATTGTATGCGTGGTATAGACACAGACTTCCCAGTAGCCACCCAGTCTATCTGTGGCCCACCTCCCAGTTCTATGGCGTATTTGTGCAGAGCACGAACCCAAGAGTCGTGTCCCGTTGCACATGTCTAGGCTACTCAAGTTTCTTAACATGAAATTTGTTACTGCTACTAAATTGTAGCATGATTGGTGCTCCTACTTTAAGTTTCTACTCATGAGCAGGCAGTCCAGGAGCAGTTACAGAGTCAAGAAATTCAGTTGGATAATCAACTGCTTCCTCATCACTAATCACTCTGTTTACTGACTTGTAAGTTCTTTCCTTGGCTTGATATAGCATAAGAACTTGTTTGTTGATTTTGCCTGCCTGTTCTTAGTAAAGGTTGAGAATTGCTCGTTCACAAAGCCATTTAATAATATAAATAATAAAATAACAATATAAGACAGCGAAGTCCATAACTTCGTTTCTACGTTGAATTTTCAATGCATTCAAAGCTTAGATTTTAAGTTAGACATACACAAACCTACTTTCAAAGTCAGCTTACTATGCCTTATGGTGGCTGAGTTTACTTTTGTGAAAAAGTACAACATTTTGTGCTTAAAGTTCCATAACTTCGCTTCAATGAAATTCAATGAATTTCTAATCCATTCAAATCTTAGATTTTAAGTTAGACATACATAAATCTACTGTCAACGTTTCAGCTTGCTATATCTTATGGTGGCTGAGCTTATCTATAGAAAAATTTTGCGGACAAACCGACAGACTGAAATTTTTCCAATGGTTAATTCGGTTTCTCAACCATTATGGAACGTAAAGAAAACTTGAAATAAGTCGGTTTAAGCAATGGAAAGACAAAACCTTCTCTAGCCTCTTTTATTTATATAGATTATAAAAATCAATTTTCCATCTGTCTTGGTGTCCATCGCATTATAAAAATGGAAAAATGACATCCAATTTTAGTTGAAGGGTCCCATTCTCTTGCTCAAGTTTTGGGTGTTGAAATTAGTCAACTTTTAAAAATTAGTTAACATATAATTTAAAAAAACGTGTTAAATGTTTAAAATGTCATGTTTTCGGCACATTCTTTGATCACTCTGTGTGCTAATCCTGTATGTGCGAGCTACTAATAATTAAATGTGGTAACGGTAATTACATCTTGAAGACCTCTCTCTAATCAATAATACGTTTTAGGACACTTTATATTGTGCCTAAGTTGAAATCCAAAATATTCAGAAAATATTTTAAAAAGAAATGATTTTAGAAAAAAATTGAAAAGCTAGTCGATTAACATGTCGTTCTCTACTACCTTTATTTGAAACATTATTATATCACATTATTCGACGTTGTCTACGGTTTGAAAATCTCAAAAAAAAAAACTGTATAATCAATGTTTGCCATTTGTTTACATTTTGACATTCACCTATCAATGGTACAGATATTCTTAGCTAGGAGGTTTTATATTAATTTTTTTTTTCAGTTTAAGATCTAGAAAAATAGCGCGTTGCTGTTATATTATAAATTTCCTAAATATTTCTAACTTTACTTCATTTTCAGGAACTCAAACTTAAATAGAACATTCAACTATTTTGTAATATACCCTACCACCAATAAGTTCACTTAAATGCCCATGATTTTAAATATGGATAAAGAGAAGACTCAAAAACTGCTATATTCTTTACATACCTCTAAAAATATTGCAGCTTCATGGTAATTCATGTTCCAGTGCTTCTCAAGAATACTAGCACTAAAAGCAGGCAAGCTGGTCCCCTGTACAACATTGTTAAAAGAAATATCACAGTTGAGATTTGATCTGCTACCGACTTCGTTAGGAACATCTTCACACAAAGTGTTATCTATACAAATTGAATCAATCAACAAAAAAAATAAAAACAAACAATTAAAAAACTATTTCACAGCATACTAATTGATGGATTTCCAGGAAATGAATCATCTATATCAACAGCTTCATCATCAAATCTTAAGTACCCATCATTAAATAAGTTTTCACGAGTTGCCATAGAAAACACAATAACACACCTCCCGTAAATACGATGACATAACCGTGAAACATAAAAAACCTCCACATCAGTGTTGTATAGAATAAAATTTCCCCGATGAAACCCTCGGTATAACAAATATTTCCAGTTGAAATTAAACTTCATGCTAAGTAAAATTTTACTGTTTAAAACTTATACAACGTCCTGTTTTATACCTGTAAGATATTATTGTTACATACTTATACTAAGTTCACCCTTGACAATTTTGTATCGTGCAGACCAAGAGGGCTTTGAGTGTTGAATAAGTAGATCGCTTTTGTTCTCATTAGGTACTAAGCAATTAGAAAGTTAATATCCATTAATTTTGATTGTCGCACATAAGGGGCACCAGTCCGAGTCTGCTAGGGCAATTAAGTGGCTGGTCTGGAAGTTACCCATGTTTTAGACCATGGGAGATTCTTAACAGTAAAAAGTTTAACAAACTTATTTTCAATTAGCTCTAAATTATGTTTGTTAGCCAATGTCATTATCGTTATAGGGAGTATTATTTAACTGCAGTACGTTGAGTTTCTATACATTGCTCATTATATTTAAATACATAGAGCACTCAGCTATTATTACAATATTATTGAATATACGAATAATTTAAAAAATTATTGAGTCTAAATAATTTAGTGTTTAAGGCATATTTACGTACATTTAAACGTATTATTAATTTATTACCTTCTATGTGAAGTATTAATTTCATTGCTGAATACAAAATCAGGAGTGGTTTCTGTTTTATAAATACAGTAGGTGAGTTGAAGTAGCAAGGTTACAGACAATTAGGTTACGTTACAGTGGCAGTCCCGCGAGGGAATGCACAAAGGACGACATTGACCCTTTGTGATATCAGACAACGAACAATAAACATTCAACATTGGAAGTCTTAGATTTTGTCTAACTGAAGTGTATTTAGAGTAGGGACCTATAACGAGTACAGGCTTTGGGACCATACAGGCTTGGGACCGATGGCTTAACGTCCTCTCCAAAGGATTGCTCAGATTTTTTTCACCTACCGCATACTGGGTTACCTTGACCACCAAAAGGAGCAGTTAAAAAGAAAACGATTCTACTTTAGGGAACTGTTTAACTCGTACGCTGAATTTTGCTACTTCAAATAAACTTCCAGCGCCAACGCTTTCTGAACTGAATGACCTTGTTCTATTTTAGGTCAGATTTTTGAAGACTTTAACGGGTTAAAGTCTTTAGTGTTACATATTAAATTAGATGCAGACAATGATTTGATGGATGAATTTGAACGTGATTATAATTTTGTGTTGGTTTCATAAATACCATTTAGGCTCGTTCTAAATCAATCGAATGGCAAAATATTAATTAAGTGGATGTTATGGGACCAGATTTGAAGGTAAGATTTCAGATTTCACAAAAATTCCTGTTTTTAATGGAAATGTAACAGCGTGAACTCATTTTCAGAATTGTTTAAATCTTGTATATATTCGATATATTACATTGGATATATATATGGTGATTTCTAGTGATCAAAGTTTCTTTGATAGATGAGCCATTGTAAATAAATTGCTAACCTGGAAATTAATACACCGAATTTATCAGTAGCTCTTGATAATTACTTTACTATAAGTAAAGTATAGTGATCGTGAAATTCGATCTCGAGATTTTGACGAATTTACATATTTTGAGGTCCCCTAAGACCTTTTATGACATTTTTTCGATGATGTCTGTGTGGGTGGGTACGTGTGTATCCAAAAGGTATGTGTACACGCTACAATCTTTGATGGATCAAATTAATATTTTACACAAAAATGGGCCTCATTGTGTAGATCAGTGTTTCTCAAACTTTTTTTCCATCTTCCCCTTAAGACACAATTTGATTTGCCACTACCCTCTAAAGAATTGTATAATATACAAAATTCATTAAATTGCAAAATGTATTGCATGTAAATAAGGGGGCACAGGTTAGCTCACTGGTTAACGTTCACGTCTCTGAACTGGTGGGTCCTTGGTTCGATACTCATTCTGACCCTCGATTTATTCACTTGGAAGATGAAATCTGAGCACGTCGACCCTTGGAGAAGACGTAAACCCGTCGGTCCCGAGCATGTACGATGTCAGATACTCGTTAAAGATCCCTACTCTAAATACACTTGAATTAGGCAAAATTAAGAACTCCCAATCAATGTATGGTTATGTGTTATTGATTTAGGAATCAATCATCATTGTGTGGTATCACAAAGGGCCCAATGTGTGTTCCCTTGTGGGACTGCCACTGCAACCTACTAGGGTTGCCTACTACTGCTACTACATGTAAATAAATTTTAAGGGTGCAGAACAATGTTTTTAAACTAAACTTTTATTCAGAACATTTAATGAGATGGATAACTGTTTCGCAATCAATTCACTCACTCTAGGATCAATTTTGCTTAGAAGTAGTCTCAAATTTCTCCTTTGCACAATTTACAATACCTATTTTTGTTACTGTTATATTTATAGGTTCCTATAATTCGACTTAGGTAGGTAGGTAGTAGAAAAGAATAGCATACCTACATATGTAGATACGTTCATTTAGCATACCAATTTAGTGGAAATAAGTTTACAGTTTAAAGTTGATGTATTAAATCAATATTTAAGACAGATAAAGATCATAAATATACATTTCTGTAGTATTTATATGATAGAGGCCTTATAACAACACACAATTCAACAATGGACTCACAACGCACCAACTCATCCTTTGGACAGAAATTGAATTTTTACAAATAAGTTTGTCAAACGAGCGGAAATTTTCATTGTCAATTGCATGTCGAACGGACAGCGCTGTAGAGTACCTACCTGGCAGTTTCTAATTTGTACATAATAGGTAAGATGTAATATCTAGAGATATACAAGCTATACTATGTAAAACCCTATCTTTCATTCATTCTTCAGAAATAATGCAATTTTCTAAAAGAGCAACAAATAACCTCTTCACTCCACGAAACTTACCTGTTCACTGACAGCGCGAACATGGCGATTATTCTGTTCGTGTTTTTCAACAAGATGTAAAACACGAACAGTCGAAGGTTTGGCTTGATGTTGTAGCAGGTTTGCTCCCGTGCCGCACACAATGACTGCTGTGTGAGTCCACCAAGTAATAACAATAACAAATAATAAATAGCATTTGTTCAATGCCCCAAAGGAGGGAGGTACGTACCAGTTTGAGAAAGACTGATGTACATTAACCCTACTGTTTGGGATCAATTACGTATGATGGGGAAGTCACTTTTTTTGCCAAAATGTGTTTTTAGATAAATTTTTTTTCTCTTGAGCTACTAGAGACTTGAAATTTTGGCATTATCATTGCATTTAATGTATTAATTTACATTTTTCCTTGATGTTATTTTGATATAAATTACTAGATTCAAATATTTTACAAGCCTTGTCGTAGTTCAAGCATCTAAACCTTCGGTGGACTACTATTAGGGAGGGATACTTAAGTGGTACAAAGGTTATACTTTGCAATATATTCAAGTAAGAAATATTAAAAGTATAACAACATCACTTTATTATACCAAATTGAAAATTAACAAATAAATACTATACAGGAAGCATTTGCAAGTTTTAGACAATAACATACAAACATTTGTACTGACTTCAATCTATTTAACTATACACAGGTTACAACTTCATTAACAAAGTAATTATAATTAAGAATGTTCTATCACACTTTTCAATTTGATTACTAATTGAGCTTTATGGTAACACTATGAAGTTCATTCATCCCTAAATCACCTACTTCAAACCGATACAAAAATCTCTGATGAAACATTAATATAAAATAAATATTTATACAATAATTTCTCAAACCTGCTACAATAAAAGACCCTGTGGATTCAATCGATATATAAGTATACACTTTACAAAACATATACTGCAAACATCAATCAAGTACACGTAAGTATTATAAATTAATATATTTACATGCCACACAAACCATGATTCAGCACGCATTTATACACAAATCACATACAGATCACCAATTTTTTCAAAACATTTATTTAATAAAAGATGATTACAAATATTTTACATTCATGAAGTAATTAATACATGCACCATACTTCTTAAAGGGGAATTTGTTTATTTAAGGAAGAATAAATGATTATCATAGTTAAAAAACATTAACATCAAAAAAGAAATTTATTATCTTGATATGTTCTTTTTGACATTTATTTAAATAAGTTGCGGTGCCTAACCAAACATTCTTCTAATTGTTTTATTCTAGTAAAATAACATTAACTAAAAGCTGAAATGGTTATAGGTCAAACATTACTTTTAATATTCTAGATTTAAGTACAAATTCCAAAATTTGAAATTTTCATAAGACAAATATAATGATTGTTTAACGTTTCCCTTCTCACTGAAGTCTTAGTTTAGATAGTCTATCTAAAACCAAAATTCATAATTACTGGTGAAACTACAAATGGCTAACTACTCATATAAATTATCAAAAAACTCTGTCAACTCAACCATATTGCTCATTAATAAATAGAAGCTCTTAATATAATAATTACATTGATTTTTTTAGAACATGTCGGAAATATATGAACACTAGTGAGCATATCATAATGAACTGTATAATAATAAAATTTAGCTGTTGTATACTTGCAATTACCATGATTTCTTATATTTTTTTCTGGCATGGACTTGCATAAATAATGAACTGGTACACAGAGGAAACAACACTTCCATTTTAGCAACTAACTGATTTTCTATTAAACATTCATTAAGACGTAGAAGATATTTTATCTACTTAATTTCAGCTATATCCTAAACATTTAAATATAAATTATAGGCATGACGAATTCCTAAATAAGGGATTCAATGGATATTGTCAACATCTTAAATAAAAAGCTGTTTTTGAAAACGGCAGCTTAAAATGGACAGTAGAGAGTGATAACTCTGTCCAAAATTAACAAATATATCTCAAAATTGAGTAGCATTAAATGCATCATTTAAAACAAACATGAATAAATTATAATAAAAAACTGAAAAAGAAAAACTTGTTTGACCTTATGAATTGTTAACAATTTACACATTATAAAAAAGATCAAATAATATATGAATAAAACTTCTCCATACTGAAAATCAGAAATATCATCATTAATATTAATTCATAATTTGAAGAACGAACCATAAGAGAATAATATTCTTGATCAAAAAACGTTAAATGATTAACATTTATATTATAAGATACAATAATTTAACTTAGGTCTTTTAATTCAACCAATGAACATATTTTTTTCTCATTAACATCATTTACAAAATTTGATTGGCATTACTGAAATAAAACAGATTAAATAATACATTTCTTAAGAAACTCCATGATGCATAATTGGAATTCGACAAATTTCACATTTTATTTAATGCTTATTGAAGACAAGAAAGCTACGTGGGTGTTAACTGAATCAGGCTATAAAGTAATTATGTGTTATAAAGATTAATTTGTTTAACTGATAAAACGACATAAATAAGAACAGTATCATATAAAAAGGAAGTCAATGACAGGAGAAAATCTTTTAAAATATTTCATTTATTTAACCAAAATTAAATTAATTTTAATTTTAAACAATTATTTTAACTTTTATTTTAAATATGACATTCATATTTAATTAACGTCAATACATAGTTAACTGTACATAAACGCAAAGAAGAGTGGTGTAATTTTATGGAAACGTCTATATAATTCAATAAACAGGTCTCTGACAAAACATTCAGATCTATCTCAGAGTTTATTCAATAACATTTTTCACAAAGTAATAATGAAAATGGACAAGAAAAAAAAAAGAAACAAATATGAGATTTTGTAATCTTACAACGAAAGTTAACCATTCTAAAGCCTCATCTGTTGAATCAGTTTAAGAACTTGAATATTGTCAAAGGTTATAAGAATTAGCTTGCACAGTAACAAAAGCTTCATTCTTTAACCTTTAAAATATGGACTTACTTAAATTAAATAGTGTTACTTTTCAAAATTACAATCTACAGAATTGGCTCTTGAAGATACATTAGAACACTAGCGAAGTTGAAGATTCTCAAAATCTGGTAGTTAAATTACGAAACAACATTAATACTATTAGTAATAATGTTCCTACTACAACTATTAATTTTAACAATAATAGTGGATATATATATCTCAAACGATAAAAAAAATGGAACACGGAGAAACAACAACAAAACTCACTTCACTATTAAGAGTGAAGAAATCGACATTAGGAGAAGAGCTCTAGTAGGTAACCTGGTAAACAAGAACAAACCACGCAGCGCATATGGCCATGAGATTTGTAGTATTGCCAATTCATACAAAGAAATATCTAAATGACTAAAAAAAGTACCAAAAAATAATAAAATAAAGTAAACAAATAAAAACATAATAAAATAAATGATTTAATATACATTAAAACAAAACCAAACAACGAAAAAAAAAAGAAAATAAACAAAAATACAAATTAACTGTACAAATTGGGACCAGGATTGAAAAGTTCTTTAAGGAGGCAAATATGTGTCTCTTTGACGCTCTGAAGTAAACAAGGGTATTAATATGAGGGATTTGTTTAACAACCTGAACACAGCAACAGTCACTGAATCCAAGTCCATGGGAGATTGGTAGGTCACAGCGTTGAGCAGCGGAAGCCCTTTGACAATTGAAACCAAGACTCAGCTTAGTGGAGGCCAAATCAACGTAAAAATATCAAACTGGGTGCAATCGAAACAATAAACAGAGTTCCGGGAAGTGCAGGAGGTGTGAGCAGGGATGGAGTGAACATTATTATCATGGGAGGATAAAAAGTAAGAAGTGGGATTGATGATAGGATAGGTTTGAATTGCTCTATTGCTCCATTCCCATTGCCAGCACGGGAATATTAGGAGGGAAATGGGTGAAAATAGATGTAAGGTAGGACATAGTTTATTGTAAGAAATTGATGGGGGTTTAGTTTACAAAAGATGGATGAGATAGAAGTAAGTATAGGGAAGAGTTCCTTAATAATAGGGAGCAGTTTGTGAGCACCTGGAAAAAAGTAGTGGTGATGAAGTTGGTATCATTGGATCCCTCCTAGTTTAAGGCCGGTGAATTACATCTGCATAGTAACGTTAATTTTCATTTTATGATTATTTCCTTTTTCTTTTTCGTTTTTTTGGTCTTTGTTATTGGTTTTATTTCCTTATTATTCCACTATTATTTTTTAGTTTATTATGTTATTATTTAGTTTATTATTTATTATGTTTTTGTAAGTTGGCAACACTAAAAATAACATAGTCATACACACTGCGTTGTTGGTTGCTGTTGGCTAGGTGAGGAGAGCTCTTCTTCTCCTAATGACGATGAGGTCTACTAAAATATTGAAATGAATTCTACTGTTTTTCCGAGTTCTTTTCTCTTAATCATTTGATAAGTTGGCCTAACGGACTGTTTGTATATATATCAACACTTATACCACAGTTAGAATTCAGAAATGGGATTAAGAACTTTCGGGCTAAAATGGAGCTGAAAACTCTACTAGAGAACTGGAATATAGTTGGATATACAAAATTCCATGTAAATATTGTCATAAAATATATTGGTCAGAATGGTAAATCATTAAAATTGCGTATCAAACATATTATACCATAATTAGGCGTGAACAAAGTAGTGTCGTATTTTTACAAATAAATAATGGGTATAATGATATAAATTGGGCAGAAGCTAAAATTATTACGTAGCCAGATCAAATACGAAAAACATAAATAATACCTATACCCAAATTAGACTCAGTATTAACAAGAGCAATAACCTTGTCTACCAGAGTTAACAACTAGTAGACAGTGTTTACTTATTTCTTCCTTAACTCCTTTGTTTAACTGATTTACCTAGCCTTTTGTACCTTTCCTTGCCATTTACGCCCTTCAAAATACAGTAAAATCTCGTACGTCGTACAAACTGGGACTGACGAGGTAGAAGGTTTGACGAGGTACGAGGGAAGAATAAAGAAAACTTTTAATCAAGGTTCAAGGGTGGGTTACTGTGATAAATATTGTCAGAACATTCTATACTTGAAATCCCAGGAAGAATAAAACTCTGAGTAAATCACAAATACTTAACAAATTGTTTTAACGTTACAGCGAAGTGTATAACAAAAATTTTACTTCTATGTAATACACATACATAGGAAATTATCTGGTTAATAGTCTATAAAATATAATGTATAAAGGAATGTATGTATTCAAGATTCAAGGAATGTAAAGTAAATTGAAGATTCACTTTATTTATCCGTTATTTTATCAAGTTCTTCCTTGTAGGGGCCTACAATACCATCAATTGCAGCATACAAAGATTTTCTCACTTGAGGTGTACCTTCTAAAGCCCTAATAATTTCTTTTAATTCTTCTGTTTTTTTCATATATTCCATAAGTTTTTCTTGATGATTGGAGATTCCCTGGTTTTCTTCTGGTTTAACTCTTTCTTCTTCGTTTTCCGAATCAGATAGCATCGAATTTAATGGCATCTGTAGTAATTCATTCGGAAGTTCCTCATCATGGCTAGATAGGTGATCATTGATGACCTCTGATGTAACGTCAGTCAAATTTAAATGTTTGCTAACATCCACAACTACTTGGTTGCTGCTAGCAATGTCCTGATTAATATTAACTGAGTGTTGTTCATAGTTGACAAACTCTGGCCAAAGTTTATCCCAGACGCCTCTCATCGTGCTTTGAGAAACTTCACTCCACGCTTTTCCAATGATTTCAATTGCAGATTTAATGTTAAATGTTTTCCAGTAAAATTCATGCTAATGTCTTGCTCTGACACAAATGTGGACATACAATTCAAGAGTTCTCTCAAATATCTCAAATAATATGCTGTAAATGTTCTGATGCATCCTTGGTCTATAGGCTGTAAAATGACAGTTGTGTTCGGTGGCAGGAAAATTACTTGAATGGGTGGATGTAGGTAGTTCAATGTTGTAGTATGAGAGGTCACATTATCCAGAACTAGAAGTGCTTTGTTATCAAGATGATGTTTTCTATTAAATCTTCAACAAATGGTACAAAGTAGGATGTGAACCAGAGTGAAAAGTGAAAAGTTACTGGTGGGATCAAAAGGTACATTAAGTTAGCTATCTGAAGTCAGGAAACTGTTTACATTTACAAGGTAATAATCTTCTTTAATGATTACAGTCGTGTACCCTTACCCCTCTTAGTTATGATTAATTTATTGTCCAAATAAATATCTTTCTTTTGTTTTTTGTAGGTAAAATGTTGGTTCCTTTATATAACTTCATAATATGTTTATATTGTCTTTACATTGTAGATATGCCTGATGATGAACACTAAGTGTTCGAAATGCGTAGAAAAAAAATTCCTTATATTGAAGACATAATATTTTTTCCTCACTAGCAGAGTAAATTCCACACAGTAACTGCTTGCATAGCTCGTGAGAAAAATAATGTTAAAAATCTTTGATAGAGCACAGAACATGCACACTTGCCCTCATTTACCAAACTGTAGTGTGTTGATACCATTGGCTTAGATATTGGGGTGACAATTACCTGTTACATTCTTTTTATGGCTGTACTATGGTTAAAACACTTTTTAAAAGTAGTTTAAAAAAGTAAATAATTATATTTGGCCAGTTGTGAGTTACATTTTAACAAAGCATTATTGTCAAAGGAAGTAATGACACCATAGCAGATAAGGTATCTAAAGCGTACGTCGCAGTAGGTAGGGTGTCTAAAAAAATGTGGCGAGGTAGAAGGATTCTGAATCAGAAGGTAGGCGATGTAGAAGGGTTTACTATTTTAAGTTAATAAAAATTTCTGGAATTAAACAATTTAATTTCTCTTCGCATAAGGATCTAAAATCACGTATCTCCAAAAAAATTATAATATTTAAACAAGTATCTGGGTGTAAATGGAGTCTTCTTCACACACAACTGATATACGCGCACAAAGCCATAGTGGAATCAATGATTAATTATGGAGCGATGACTTGGTTCCCCAGATTTCCAGCTACTTACCACACATGAATAAATAGATTATACAGATTCAGCCTACTACTATTTTCACATGCGTATAAAACAGTCTGCACTAACAGTTTATGTATCCTTAACATAACCATCCCCCCAACTTCAAATTACTAGAAACATTATTAATAGACGATTTAAAACACACAGACCTTGTCGAATAGAAAAATTTTCAAAGACAAATTCAAAACAATCCATACTTGTCCTTAATCAACATTAAAATTCTCATCATATATTATTACTTTACTATAAGTAAAGTATAGTGATCATGAAAAAATTCGATCTCGAGATTTTGACGGAATTATATGTTTTGAGAAGTTTTATGAAGTTTTTTCGATGATGTAGGTGTGTGTGTGTGTGTGTGTGTGTGTGTGTGTGTGTGTGTGTGTGTGTGTGTGGTGTGTGTGTGTGTGTGTGTGTGTGTGTGGGTGGGTGAGTGTGTTAGCATTGCTTATTACCACGCTACGGTCCAGAATCTTTGATGGATCAAGTTGATATTTTACAAAAAAATGGGCCTCATAGGGAAGAAGATCCCTATTGTTTGGGAAGAATTATGCATGACGGGAAAGTCACTTTTTTTTTGCCAAAAACCGTTTTTTAAAAAACATTTTTTTCCCCTAACTGATAACCATAGAGTTTTGAAATTTTGGTTTATCTTTCAGGTTACAAATGAAACAAACGAAAAATATATTCAGAATTTTAAAACAACGGGAAATATTTTTTTTAATAAAATGTAAAAATTTGACTTATAATTCAATCTGAAAGTTTGTGAGAGCGATACAAGCCATACCGTTTGATGGAGATGCATAATTGGAATTCGACAAATTTCACATTTTATTTAATGCTTATTGAAGACAAGAAAGCTACGTGGGTGTTAACTGAATCAGGCTATAAAGTAATTATGTGTCATAAAGATTAATTTGTTTAACTGATAAAACGACATAAATAAGAACAGTATCATATAAAAAGAAATCAATGACAGGAGAAAATCTTATTTAACCAAAATTAAATTAATTTTAATTTTAAACAATTATTTTAACTTTTATTTTAAATATGACGTTCATATTTAATTAACGTCAATACATAGTTAACTGTACATAAACACAAACTTTCTATTAATTGAGCGCGACTCTAGAAGAGAGCTGGTCAATGACTCTATTCTAAACATAATAGAATAGAGAAACATTAATTACTATTCTCTTGAAACATCTTGATCATATACGTTTAGAAGTTTGTGGAGAAAAATCAAAAGCACTACTACTAAAAGGACATCTCCAACGTCTTCCAACAGAAATAGCCCTTTAAACTTTAATAAAAACATAAAACTTCTTGGAATAACTTTAGACAAAACCCTTAACTTTTTAGGCCACATCAAAGACATAAAATTAAAAATTCCAAGAAAGCTTGGCCTTTTTAAAAGTATAGCTTATCGTTGGGGCCTAAGTCACAATCATTTAATAAGGGCACATAAAGTAATAGTGGAGGGGATAGTGAGATATGGAGCTTAAGTATGGCATCATCATACCACATCATACCACTAACAGTCGTTACAGCATCTGAACAGACTTTTCAGATTTAGTTTGATAAAATGTTCCACGCATATAGGACTGTAACGACGGACAGCTTACGTATTGTCAATAGAGTACTGCCAGTTATAAATATTACCTATTACAAATTATTCTCAAAAAAGAAATTTCAATGTCAGGTAGATGTTCCCTTGAAGAATTGAATACCCTTTTACAGGATTCAAGATATAATTCTGAAAAACAAAATAATGAAATCATAAAACAATACCTTATAAACAAGTAGTTTAGAGAAATGAAACTGACTATACAAAAATCTTCATTTATTCAATTTCATTCATGATATTTAAAAGTTCTGGAAACTAAAATTCTATAAACCAAATTATGCACTTATTCAATTTCCAACTGCACATGGGAAATTTCGATCATTTCAAGATCACATTAAAGTAAGAGAAAATCCTTTCTGGACTGACTGTAATAAGGGCGAAATTGATAATCCTTTCCATCTACTATTTTTCTGTCCTAAATACAACGGTTCACGATTTAATTTCAAATTACAGTTGCAATCTCTTGGCTTAGAATGGCCACCATCACCTCAAACTTTTTTCGGCACCCGAGATATTTAAATTATTTAAAACATATTCTACCTATCTAATCTTAAAAAGAATAAGATCAGATTATGGAAATAAAAACCCCCACCGCAAAAATGTCTCACATCCCCTACCATTAAATTCAGACAAGGATTCCGAAGAAGAATAAAAAGTGCACATGAAGAAAACTATTTTTTTCACAAGTAATTACAAATCCTTCTCTGTAACATTTTTATTTATCTTTTTTGTCTGTCTATCTTCTAGGAGCATCTTTATTTCGTTTTCATTATTCCATTTCATGTGCTATTATCTATCCAATCATTTATTTCTATGTTCTATGCTATACTTTTATCTCTATTCTGTCCTTTAATTTTTTCTGTATGGGCCACTGACCCAATCCTGCTACCAATAGCATGGTTCAGTAGGACTTCGGTTCGGAGGACCACCCGAGTGCTCTTAAAATACTATCGGCATCTACCACGAGGACGAAGTTCCAAGTCTATGAGTGACTTTCATTTTTATTTCGTTTCTTTATATTTTACTACCTTCTGTTATCTTTCTCTTCTTTACAGATTATCACTCATGCCTCGTCGTGCGGTCGGACTCGTGGTGGCTGTGGTTCATTACTCAGGCAGAGTAGACACAAATGATCTATTGTAATGTGTCGCTGTGTGAGAAGCAGTAACTTATCGGGTAGGGGCCTAAATGACACCAAGGAGGAGCTAAGCCTTCGGCCCTCACCAGTAGGTGGGAGCACTACTGACAAGTGCTCCTGTACTCGTACACATTCCTAATGAGCCTTGACCCGGGGGAACGTGTATTTCCCTCCTCGGAGGGGGACGACCGAGTCCACATGGACCTAATGGTAGTCATAAAACTGTAAGGACAGTAGGATTCTGACCAATCAATATTCCACTGGAGCTGATATATATACACAAAGTCATCGTCGAAACAATGGTCAGTTATGGAGTAGTGAAGTGGTTCTCTAAACTTCCAATTTCATACCATACAAGAATAAATAGCTTATACAGATTTATCTTATTCCAAAGTTCCCATGCGTCTAAAACAGTCTCCACTAACAGCTCATGCATCCTTAACAGAATAATTCCAGAAAATTTTAAATTACTTGAAATAATTTTATTAGATGACCTAAGAAACAATAGAACAAGTCGGATATCAAAGTTACAAAGAAAAATTCACGTGTCCGTGTCCTTAAACCAAGTAAAAACCTTCATCAGAAATTAAATATTACGTACATGGCTGAAGGATATTAAAAAAGACCACAGAAATTATAATAATGTTGGAAATTATTATAATTTCATGTCACTAAAACACTTTGAACCAATACACACTCCATCACAATTTATGACCGGTCATGGTCTTTTTTGAGATTCCTTATACAAAATTGGGAAGACACAAAATAAATTCTGCTAGGATTGTTCATCAAATGACGTTGATACACCCCATCATCTATTATTTTACTGTAAAAGTTACTTTTTCATTAGACTAGACTTCAAGTTCAAGATACAATCTTTAGGCCATCAATGGCCAATCACTACAGAAAAACTACTAAACACACCTGGTACATACTATGAAGGCAACAAATTTACAAATTTATTAAAAGAAGATTGGAAAAAAGGAAAAATCAAACCTTCAAAAACAAATAAATACATGGATTCGACAAGATATTCAAGGATTGAATGAACATGAATTGACAAGATATTCAAGACCATTTCATTTTTTTTGACAGATTTTATTTATTTATTTCACATTTTCTTTTCTCTTATTTTACAATCTAACCCCATCACTCTACAAAATTATATTATTTACATTTCACTTTCTAACATCCTTTCATTTCTATCATTCTCATTCTTCAGATGTTCTTTTCTTTTCTTTTACTTTACAAGATAACCTTATTACTACAGTGGTGCCTCACACAACGAACTTCCTGTTCGTTCATTTCATGATTCACACAACGAACTTCGCTTCACACAACGAAGTTGCCCGAGGGTCCACGACTGCTTTGCCCGAGCTTCCACGATCGCTGCCGATGTATTACATCCTCCCGCGCAGGCACTGCAGGCAGTCGTTAGTCGCTGCGCTTAACCTACGCACGTATTGCGGCAATCGGTCTTCATTAAAAATTAAATCACGCACGTATCACGGCAGTCGTCCTTTTAAGTTTAACTCAATATTTTTTTTAGCCCATGGCTTCTAAAAAAAGCAGGAAGGTGATTTCTGTTGAAATGAAACAGGAAATAATTAGAAGGAGTGAATGTGGAGCAAAACAGTGTGACCTTGTCAAAGAGTTTGGCCTCAGCAAGACCACCATTTTCACCATTTTGACAAATAAGGATGCAATCAAATCAGCCAAAGTAGCCAAAGGAGTATCAAAACTATTTCATGAGAAACATAGGTCTTCAATCCACGAGGAAATAGAGAGGCTATTAGCGATTTGGATTAAGGACAGGCAGGTGAAAGGTGGCGTAACAACCCAAGATATTATCTGTCACAAAGCCAAGATAATTTATGACGATCTAAAGAAAAGCGTCCCTGGAAGTAGCAGCAATCAAGATGATGAAGAAGAATTCAAAGCCAGTAGAGGGTGGTTTTTTAGATTTAAGAAAAGGTGTGGAATCCACAGCGTTACTATGCATGGTGAGGCTGGCAGTTCTGACAAGAAAAAAGCAGAAAAGTTCTCTATTAACTTTCAAAAATTCATCAAGGATGAAGGATACTGCCCACAACAAGTGTCCAATGCCGATGAAACGGGTCTTTTCTGGAAAAGAATGCCGAGCAGAACCTTCATTACAAAAGAGGAAAAGAAATTGCCAGGACACAAAGCTATGAAGGACAGACTTACCCTTATGTTTTCGTCTAATGCCAGCGGAGGCCTCAAGATCAAACCTCTATTGGTTTATCACTACGAAAATCCAAGAATTTTCAAGAAAAATAACGTCATTAAGTCCAAACTTCCCGTCCATTGGAAGTCCAATCAAAAAGCCTGGGTGACCCAAGCTATCTTCAACGAATGGATTCTAGAAACCTTTGCTCCTGCCGTGAAGAAATTCTTGCTGGAAAAAGAACTGCCGCTCAAAGCCCTTCTGATACTTGACAATGCCCCTTCTCACCCAAAAGACCTAGAGGAAATATTGCAGGAAAATTATCCTTTTATCAAGGTGCAGTATTTGCCACCAAACACTACATCCATTCTTCAACCAATGGATCAGCAAGTTATTGCGAACTTTAAAAAACTCTACACTAGAGCCCTCTTTAATAAGGTGTTTGAAGAATGCGATTTTGGTGGAGACAATATGACTGTCCGAAAGTTTTGGAAGGAGAAATTTTATGTCCTTATGGCAATAGGACTTATACAGAAGGCCTGGAAAGAAGTGTCACAAAGAACCCTCATTTCTGCTTGGAAGATGCTTGTGCCTTCGTGGACCCAGGAAGAAGCAGTAGTTGATGACACAGAAGTGGTGAAGGACATCATCACAGTGGCCTAAAGGTTGGAATTAGAAGTAGAGGAAGAGGATGTAGAGGAACTTATTGAGGAACACGAAGAAGAGCTGACAACTGAAGAGCTTATAAAAAGATTTTATAATGATAAATATACTCGTATGAGACGTGAAATAATTAGCAGAACGGAGAAATATACATGATGCAACAAGTGGAATAGAGGTAGTATTCCTTTGTGCTTAAAAACCAAAACGTTTTGAATTGCCTTTGTATCAAAGACTCGGAGTCACATCGTAGGCGTATTATTTTACTTGAAAATAAATCTGATAAACAGAAGTATGAAATGCAATTTTGTTGCAAGGGTATGAATACATCTACCCAAGAATATTCCTTTGACAAAATTTAAATCCAAGATGAATGAACGAGTTGTGAATATCTAGGCTCCTGTTGGTGCTACAGGGATGGGACGAACGTAATTTTGTTTTGGAGAGTAAGGAGCATCAATTGAAATGAGTTCCAGGTTTCCTCGGAAGGAAAAAAGTTCCCGAAGTGGAAATAGACGCCCCAAGAAGACTCCCACGTTTGGTGTTACGGAACTTAGATCCCCAAAAGGTCCCACCTCCACTTGTCCTGGTAAGAAGATACCGCAGGTGCGACCAAAGGGACCCCCGATGGGGAATTTATTAATTTCAGTATCGAGAAGAAACCAACTCAGCCCCCCCCCCCCTCAAATAGAAGAGTTTCGGCGGATAAAAGCGTGGTTGCTAGTGGTAAGGAGCCGTCCGTCCTCACCCACCGGAGGTCGGAATCGCTCTCAAGCGTGCTCCCTGTTTATATACCAAGCTCCCCTGAAGAAATTGCTGATGAATTAGATGAAGATGTAAATTTTGAAAACCTTTTGGAGACAATGAGGAAGTCAGAGGCTAAGAAGCGGGCGAGGGAGAGCATTACCCAATTAAGTGACTCCAAGAGAGGCAAACCTAACTCCCCCGAGGATCTTAATGAGGATAGTGTGCTGTCGCAGATGGTTGATTTCGACAAACCCCGCCAACCTGGTCCTTTCGAGGAACCAGGCTCTGCCTGTCACAAGCCAGGAACAAGGGGGAGTGATAGAGGAGTAACACCTCTTTAAAAAACCTTGGTTCAGCTGGCCCGGCTGATAGTACCATGTAAGGGCCCCATGTGCAGGGTCACGCACGAAGGCTGCTTTGGATTTTCTTTGGATCAACGGAATGGATTTGGTTAAAACGAGCTGGCCCCTGTGGGTGTGGGCACAGTACCCTGCCGGGCTATTTGAAATTGATTCATCTAAGGGCCGGTCGGGCTGGCGACCGTCTACCCACAGGGGTCCCCCGCATGGCAGGCGCCGCAGAGGGTACCCCAGTCGTCCATGGGGAGCCCCGAAAGCCTCTGGTTAGTACGGGCCTGGGGCCCCCACGGGGGTTGAGCGTCTCCCCCCACCGGGGGTGTACTCCGGTCCTCCGGGGGAACTCGGAGGCTGATGGGTTAACCATCAGCTTGGGCATGCCCGGACCGGATAGCCCTCTGCGGTCGTGGGCTTTTTCTTCTATGGATTCTTCTTCTTTTTCTTCTAAAATAAACGTGAAGTTATCTTCACAGCCTAAGTCGGACGGATCCCCGACTGTTAGTCTTATTGATAGCCCCGATAAAGGGGTATTACAGGCCAGTTCTAAGGCGGCAGGACCCCCGCCAAGACCGAAGGGTCCAGATGGCCGGTTCATTAGATCTTCCGGCCCGGTCGGGCTGGGATCTGCGCCATCCGCGGCTAAAAAGCGCGTGTCGGCCGACAGGAGCTTGGTCGCGGGAGGCACGGCTTCCACGAGTGTGACGCGCAGAAGGACAATGTCCGCGGTCGACGTCGACCCTGAGTCCTGTGGCCCGGAGCGGCCTGATGAGCCGGACATACCAACTGCGATGGAGACCTTCTTCGACGACCTCATCAGGACTCCAGAATGTAAGAAGCGTGGCCGCGAGAGCTTAACATCCATGGACGGTCAGAAAAGGGGCAAACTTCAACTCTCCCCCCAAGGTCCTAATGACGACGACAACGACTGTTGTCGTCGTATCTTGGAATTCGATATTAACATTGGGAGAATGTATAGCAGATACTATAGACAACAAATACAAAGCTTTCGCCGTGATCGGCAAGTTAAATAAGGGTATTGAGTCACTTACTCCGGGGGAAACAGCCCAGGCTGACGTAATAGGTGACTTAAAGAGGGCACATATGGACGTGGCAAAGGTGACAGATGAGTTAAGGGCCCTCACTGGGTCTGTCAAGTCAAATTTTGAATCCTTCCGTGGAGGTCCACCTCTTATGGATTATGAGCACCGTACTATTGCTAAAGTAAGGGAGGAAATTGGCTTTACCCTCTCTGAGTATAAGAGTGAGATCTTGGTTGCAGTGAAAGCGGAGGTTGCAGCTATTAGAGGTCGACCAGCGGAGAGTGACAGTCCCTTGGGACTTGGGGGTCGTCCGGCTGATGAATTGAAGTCCTTCCTTAGGGACTTCAAAGATGACGTCCTCCGTTCGGTTAGGGCAGAAATTAAATTGTATTCAAGTCCCGATGGTAATAAAGGATGTAACCAAGCAAGTCTTAATAAGGACCCTAATAGTAAAACGGTGTGTCAGGTCCCCTCGCCGGCCCAGGGTTCAGGATCAACATATGCAAATATAGTAAAAGCTATTCCCCACTCTGTTCCGGCGGGGGAGGAGTCTAATGTGTGGCATGAAACGACCTCCAGGAAAAAGAATCGTATGATTAGAAAGAAGCAGGCCACCTCTGGAGCCCCCTCTCAATCGGATCCAGACAATCCGGTCGTGTCTAAGCCCAAATCCCTAAGGGATATTTATTTAGCCCCCAGAGAGAACGTGGTGATTGCCTCCTTTAGGGAGGGCGTGGAGAGCAGTACTAGCCTGAAGGAGGTAATCACCAAAGGCATTAAACCAATTGATCTCGGGGTAAGGATCAACACCGTGAGACAGCTGAAAGGGGGAGATGTTCTGCTTGTGGCACAATCCTCCAAAGAAGCTGAAATTCTGAAACAGGGGATAGAACGCCTTGACGTCTGTATCGAGACTAGGGGAGTCTCTTCTAAGCCACCTAGACTCCAAATTCGAGGGGTCCCAAATGACCTTACTTTGGATGAAGTCGAGGATCAACTCCTCCGTAACAATAATGATTTATCCCTTCTCAAGGGAGATCTTAAACCCCTGTTTAAGATTCTAAATAAGGCCATCCCGAACATGTCAGTTGTGTGTGCCATTAACAAGGATAAATATAGGGATATTTTGAAAGCCGCTAAAGTACGTATTGACTGGAAAGTCTGTCCTGTGTCTAGATTTAGTGATGTCAGCCAGTGCTTTAAATGCCTCGGCTTTGGGCATGTGGCTTCGAGATGTAGGTCAGACGCGCCCGTTTGCGCGTATTGCGCGGGAGCACACGAGTCAAGATCTTGTTCCGACCCCAGCAATATTATCTGCCATAACTGTAAAACTAGAGGCCTTCCCCACAATAATCATAATGCTTATTCTAAAGATTGTCCTTATAGGAAGAGGGAAAGAAAGGTTTACGAACAAAAAACCGATTATGAATAGAAGCATTACCATTGTTCAAAATAATGTCTCTAAATCTAGATTCGTGTCTGACCAGCTTCTCTCCTTTTGTAATGAAATGGGTGCCTCTATTGTTGCTCTTCAGGAGCCTTGGGTTGCGGGGGGAAATATTGGTCTTGGCTCAGCAGGCAAGCATATGGTAGGCTCCCCTGACCGGCCTATGTCCGCTATTAAGATTTTGGACAATAGTATTGACGTATGTTTTGTGGAGGCCCTATCGGATAGGTACATCACGGTCTGTTCATGTACCTTGCCCGGCCTGTCCTTTATCTTAATTTCTTATTATAAGCAATATGCCATGGATATGGACGATGCCCTCCGTCCTCTTGATAACACTCTTAACAAATTGAGAGGCCAGAACATCATTTTGGTCGGTGACTTTAACGCTCACCATTCGACCTGGGGGTCCAGCAGGTCTACTGCGAACGGGTTTATGGTCCTTGATCTACTGTATAAGCATGGCCTGTTAGTTCTTAATGACCCTGGCTCCGGTCCTACATTCGATGGACCCAATGGTTCTTCTTGGATCGATCTCACGACTGCCACCAGAGGGATTTATGATTGTATTGAGAACTGGTCCGTGTCCCCCGGAGTCCCCTCTGGAGACCATAACCCTATTGTCTTTATGGTCACCGGAGCCAGTGGTCCTACCCGTTCCCAGAGACTGAGAACTCGGATCGCAGACTGGTCCCACTATAGCAGCGCCTTGTCTTTCGAGTTGTCCCCCCTCATTGACTTTCTAAGCATCGAGGCGGACTGTGTTGAAGACATTGATATGAAGATTGAGCTTATCACAGAGACGATTTATAATACTGCGGCACGTGTTAATGGCTTTTGTGGTCCTCGTGCCCACAGGGTTCCCTGGTGGAACGCAGGTCTCTCGGTGCTAAAAAAGCGGTTGTCTTCCCTGCGTAGGAATTTCCAACGCTCTCGAAATATTAACATCAGAAGAGATAGGTATTCCACCTATGCGACTGCTAGGAAGCATTTTCATAGTCAATGTAGATCTGCTAAGCGTAGTTCCTGGAGGGCCTTTGTGGACTCCTGTGAGGGAAATGCCTGGAGCCTTCCCTTCAGGATATCTGCTAATAAGGTCCCTATCCAGCGCGCTGCACGTTGTCTCCGTCTGGGGAACCTCGACATCCTCAGTCCCACCCATAGATTAAATTACCTACTGGACCACTTGTTCCCGACCGATGTTCCCGATGTGGAACCTTCTCATGTGGCCACGAGGAGCTTTTGTCCGTCTCCGTCTGTGTGCTCGTGCCCCTTGTGGGACTTGCAGGATGTCGAGATGGCGCTCGAAAGACAAGGTAACCATAAGACGCCGGGCCCAGATGGCCTCGCCCCCATATACATTAAGAAGTCTCTCCCCTTCATTGGCCCGTCCCTCCTCCAAATCTATATGGAATGCCATAGATTTGGATACTTCCCTCTGGCGTGGAGGAGGGCGGACGTGGTTTTGGTATCTAAGGGTGAGAATAAAAACCCGTCTCTGACGTCATCATATCGCCCCATCTGCCTACTGGACTCTATGGGAAAATGTTTGGAGGTCCTATTACTGAACCATTTCACCATTAGATATGAATCTATCTGCACGGGTTACCAGTTTGGCTCTAGGAGGTGTACGTCAGTTGATGACGCTCTCTGGAGATTGCGAGAATATACCATAAACACCCGGAGTAAGTATATTGTGGGGTTGTTTCTGGATGTCAGGGGGGCATTTGATCACGCTTGGCGCCCTGCCATCATCAGGGAGTTATGGGAGGCGGGCCCCTGCCCAAACATGGCTCATATGGTTGAGAGCTACTTCTCTAAAAGTTTTGTTACTGCGCGGACCCTCTCGGGCGCTGTCACCCGGCTGACCGAGAGAGGCTGTCCCCAGGGTTCGGTCCTCGGTCCCACTTTGTGGGCCTTCCTTATGGAGCCCCTCTTGATAGAACTCGCCATGGCTGGTCTCCAACCGTTGGCTTATGTGGATGACCTAGCTGTCCTTCTCTGCGCGCAGTCAAGACGAATGATAGAAGACAGAGCTAATGAGGCATTAACAATTATTGACAACTGGTGCCGATACGCTAAGCTTGATCTCTCGGTGGATAAGTGTTCGGCCCTCATGCTTAGGGGTAGGTTTACTAGGCATAATGCCCCCCGTGTCTTCTATAGAGGTAACCGTCTTAGGTTCGTTGAAGTGGTCAAATACCTGGGGGTGTTGATCGGCGAGGGATTTCGCTTTAGAGATCATGTTAGGGAATCTGCAGCGAGGGCCTACGCCAAATTCTCAGTTATCAACAGGATCTCTAAACCCACCTGGGGCGTGAAATTTAAGAACTGCAATATTATTTACATGGCCATTTTCAACGCCATCATGTCTCACGGAGCACCCATCTGGGGTCCTAGTCTGAATAAGGATCTAACGAGAGTGCTCTTGTCGTTTCAGCGTAGAGCCCTCTTGCTCGTGGTCAAGGGATATAGAACGGTTCCTGCTTTGGCCCTACAGGTACTATCAGGGCAAATTCCTGTGGATATCCTTATCAAGTGGCGTGTGGAGAATTTCTTGTGTAAGAGGGGCCTACCCCCAATTTGGATTCCGCCTGGCCGCAGCGAGACACCGCCCACCCTGGATTGTATTAGGAGCTGGGCCTTGACTGAGTGGCAGCGTAGGTGGGACCGAGGGGCTACTGGCCGTTGGACTTACCGGTTCATTCCCTCTGTCACCGTCAGGCTAAAATGGAAGCACTTTCGGCCCACTTTCTGGTTAACCCAGGTCTTGACGGGCCACGGTGACTTCGGGGAATATCTCGCGCGTTTCCGCCTTCGCGACAACCCCATATGCCTTTGTGGGGAACCTTATGAGTCAGTAGCACATATACTTGAGTCTTGTGATAGATTCTCCTGCCTGAGATTCGACTACCAGATGGCCCTGGGGACGTTTATCGCTATAGATATGGGGTGGTTCTTGGTCCAACGTTTTACTCTGGCTTTGTTGCGTTGGTCCATGAAATTGGCAAGATTAAAAGAACCCTAACACTTTAATTTAGATGGTAACCTGTCTCCCGTCCTCCTTGTAAAGATCTCTCTTGGACATTCCCTATCCTTTCGTCGTGGCCCTTGGTTCCTGTTTCTCTAGGGGGCATTCACCCCCTAGGAATCTTAGTTTAGAATTATATCAATTTATCTATTTATAGAATTAGTTTTAAGCCAGCCCTAGGGGGAATATCCATGTACCCCTAGGAACCTTAGTCTAGGATTTTATTTATTTATTTATTTTATTTATTTATCTATTTATTATTTATTTATTGAATTAGTTTTAAGCCAGTCCCATCCTAGGAATCGTAGACTAGGTTATTATTTAGTATTTATTCATTTATTAATTAACTAGTTTTAAGTTTCTCCTAGAGGGATTTCCCTCTACTCCAAGAATGTTTGCCTGAGCTCCTACTTATGTATTTATTATGTCGGTTTAAAACCTGCCCCAGGGGGAATGCCCATAAGTCACCGTTACCCCCTATTTCCTAGATTAGCCATAAGCCTGTCCTGGGGGGAATATCCATGTACCCCCAGGAACCCTAGCCTGTAGTTATTGTTACCTATTTATTTATTTAATGTTATTTATCTTTTTCTTTTTATTAGTTTTAAGTCTTTGTCTCAGGGGGAATATACAAGTACCCCTTGGATCAATAGCTTTACGTATGTTCTAGTGTTATTTGTCTGTTGTCTTTATCCGTTGTCTGATGTCTGTTATTTGTCCTTAGCGTGATGTCTGTCGTGGTAGCCCGCCTCCGCGAGGTCCACCTTGGGCGCGCTGGGATGAGGCCTCTGTTCCCTTGGGAACAGTTATCTCTGCTTAGCGTGGCTAAAAGGCTCCACGTAAAAAACATCGGCCTGGTCTGCTTTATTGCGTGGTAAGGTCGAAAGACCGAGGTACATGCCAATAAATCAAACAAGGTTGATTTCGACATTAACATCCGTAGAGTCTACTGTCACCTGGACCGCGCTTTGGAATCTATGTGTAGCTTGAACAAGAACATTAGTTCCTTGCAAGAAAGCGAATCAGTGCGTCCGGGGGTGGTTAGGGAGTTGAAACAAGCCAGCCAGGAATTAATGAAGGCTACTGATGAGGTAAGGGCTCTAATCTGTTCCCTCAATGCTAACTTCGAGCATGTGAGAGGTGGAAATCTCCCAATTGATTACGAGGAGAACTTAGGCTGCAAAGACTGAGGTTATTTCCAACCTAGAGTCCCCCCTCCAAGAGGTTAAGAGGCTGATTGCGGAAGCTATCGCGAATTCAAATGCAGACATCGTGGCTGCGGGGAATAGTGTGTGATATAGCCTCGCAGCAGACTATCAAGGTTGTTGATAATGGGAGTGTGCTCCCAGGGGAGGTTATTAAGTCTGCCCTCGGTGACTTGAACGAGCAGGTGATTTCCGCAGTGAGGAGCGAAATCAGGGACGTGAGATCCTCATTTGGGGCTGGTTTAAATCCCCTAAATAGCAAATCCACATATGCTAAGGAGCTCAGCAAAAGTGTTACCAAAGACTCCCTAGACAAGTGTTTCATGAGGATTGGCCGAAATATCTGGGCACCATTCCATCTGGGAAGGAACCGGCTGAATGAGGTCAGGCGAAAGGGAAGAGGAAGAGGAAGAAGATGGCCAAAGTTGCCAACCCAGAACCAGCTCTTACTGAGAAGACCTCTACACCTAAGGACACCAAAATGGCTACTGGGACGAGGTCGCTCAGGGAGATTTTTCTTGCCCCCAGAGAAAATATAATAGTCGTTTCAAAGGAAAACTGTTCGGGAGACGATTGTAAAAGGAATCATTGTAGAATCCAAAGATAAATCTGAAAAGTTAAAAGAGCTGATAATTTATAAAGGAAGTGGCTTCACTGTCCGTAACATTGCACCGAAAGCCCCACAGATACAGGTTAGAAATGTTTCGTCCGAAAATGGTAACCTGGGACTTGTTGACAGTGTTATTACTCCCCTCTTTAAAATACCGGGCAAAGTGGGCAGTTCCCCAACTGTAGTGTGGGATGTTAGAAAAGAGAAGTTTGCTGAGATTGTTGATAAAGGGTTTCCAAGACTGAATTGGCAGAGGTGCCCCACTAGGGTACTCAAAGAGCTTAGTCAAATTTATGAATGCACGGGGTTTGGTCACACTGCCCCTAGATGTAGATACGCTGAAGATGTTTGTGGCCATTGCGCATTGAACCATGGGCCAGCGTTTGCCCTGACAGAAGCAAAAGTGGGTGCGCCAATTGCAGAGGGCTAGGCTGCCTTATAACAGCCATACAGCTTTTCACAAGCATTGCCCCATAAGGAAGAGGGAAACTGGTACTAATGATCAGAAAGTTGACTATGGTCAAAATTAATATTCAATGCAACGTCAGTAAGTCCCGCTTTGCTACTGCCGAGGTCCTGCAGAGATAGGGGCATCTCTGGTGGCGATCCAGGAACCTTCGACTTATTCCCCTGACCTGGGTTTGGGTCGAAGAGGTGGCTTGTCTGCGGTACCCTAAGGAGGTCTGTGGCGACCAACTGGAGAGCGTAGGGCACATCCTGGAGGTCTGTCCCAGATATGCAGGATCCAGATTCAATTATGAAATGGCCACGGGCCGGTTTGTGGCAGACACGTATGGAGTAGCGCTCACAAAATATAGACAAGTTTTTCTAAAGTATATAAACGAGATAAGAAGAATCAGGGGAACATAGGGGATAACGCCTCCAAGATTAAATAATTTTTTTTTTTTGAGCACATTGGAGCACATGTTTTAATTTTGTTTGGTTAGAAGATAGTTTTTTAATTTGTGTTTTTTGAAGACCTCGGATGAAGTCAAGTTTTTTGCTTTATTACTTATTAACATTATAATCTCCTTTTTTGTAGTAGTTTTCTTTTTCTTTTATGTGATGTGGTGTCGTGGAAACTCGCCTCCGTGTGGTCCACCTCGGGCGTATCTCGGAGGCTGTTTTGCCTCTATCTTCGGCTAGGGCTTTCGTCCCCGAGATGCGGCGAAAGAGTTTTCACGTAAAAAAGGCATCGATCTGTGTTGCTATTATACGTGATATGGCCGAAAGGCTGGGTACACGTTCTAATATCAAAACAGGTACCCTAAGGAGAGACTGTCCAAATTGCTGGAACATAATTTTCCAGGGGACGAGTCACGGGGCGAGGACGAGAGACACCGTGTTACAAGAGAGTTGTGTTCTGGTTCATTGTTGGGGAATCTGAGTGCAATTGGGACCTCACTGACGTAAAAGTGGCATTGGATCGACAGGCTAACCACAAGTCCCCAGGCCCGGATGGTCTAGCCCCAATTATTATAAAGAAATCTCTCCTAATCATTGGGCAGTCGCTCCTGCAGATTTATAAAGAATGCCACAGACTGGGTTACTTCCCGCAAGCCTGGAAGAGGGCTGTGGTAGTAATGTTGTCCAAGGGGGAGGATAGAGACCCGACCTCACCAGCCTCATATCGGCCGATAAGTTTATTAGACACAATGGGCAAATGCTTGGAGGCCCTAATGCTAAGGCAAATCTCTCCAAGCTACGACACTATATGTACGGGCTTCCAATTTGGATCTAGGAAGAACATGTCGGTCGACGATGCCCTATGGGAAATGAGGAGGTTTGTCAAAAATGAGCCAGGGAAATATATAGTTGGCATGCTTATAGACGTTAGGGGCGCGTTCGACCATGCATGGCGCCCAGCCATCATTAGAGAACTCAGGGATATGGAAGTTGATCCTAACCTGACCCAGATGACAATTAGTTATTTCAAGCACCGAATTGTAACTGCCAGGACCTCCTTTGGGTCAGTGACCCGACCCGCTGATAGGGGATGTCCCCAGGGTTCGGTCCTCGGCCCCATTCTATGGTCCATGTTAGTTGAACCACTGCTGGTGGAGACACTGCTTCTTGGGGGCCTACAGCCCATAGCGTACGTGGATGACTTGGCTGTGTTGTTAAGTGCTAACTCCAGGGCTGACATTGAAAACAAGGCTAACGCAGCAATGCTGGTCATTGATAAGTGGTGCAAATACGCCAAAGTTAGCCTTTCAATGACTAAGTGTGCGGCTTAGAGGCAAGTTTACTAGGCACAATATGCCAAGAGTGTTCCTAGGTCGGGAACGTTTACGCTTTGCAACGGAGGTCAAATATCTAGGAATCTTGATCAGCGCGGGATTCACATTTACCTCCCATATCAGAGAGTCATCAGCCAGGGCATTTGGCAAATTTTCAATGATTAGTAAAATTTCTAGACCTACATGGGGAATGAAGTTCAAAAATTGCTCGACAGTGTACATGGCTATCTTCAACACTATTATCGGCCACGGCACGGTAGGGTGGGGCATAGGCCTAAACAAGACGAACTTTAATGCCCTAATCTCTTACCAACGCCGGGCATTATTGATGGTCATTAAGGGCTATAAAAGAATATCGGCCCTGGCAGCACAGGTCATTGCAGCACAAATGCCGATTGACATTATGATTAAATGGAAAGTGGAGAAATTCATGGTTAAAAGAAGTTTGCCCCCATATGGGTCAGGTTCAGGAGTATGGGAACAGAGGATAGGCTCCGGGAGCTGTCGGATTGGGCCCTAAGTGAATGGCAACAGAGGTGGGATGGCGGCGAGACTGGTAGATGGACCTACAGGTTTTTTCCTCTAATTAAGGATAGGCTGCATATGAAGAAGATGACCAGTGATTTTTGGATGACACAAATCCTAACTGGACACGGGGACTTTGGTCAATACCTCGAGCGGTTTCGCCGCCGTGAAAATGCAGCATGCTCCTGTGGGGAGGCAGTCGAGTCGGTAGGCCATATACTGGAGACATGTCAGTTGTACGACCGACTTAGCTTCGATCTCCTAATGATCGCAGGCAAGCCTGTGAGGGATATCTACCCAGAGGCCTTCAGTACGAAGTATAAATTCGCCTTCGTCAAATTTGTGTATGCCGTGGGTAAGGCCAAAAGAACACTTTTATAGAATAGAGACGTATTTTTATATTATTTATTTATTAGGTTTAAGTCAACAATAAGGGGGAATAACCTAGTACCCCTTAGAAACATAGTATATTTTTTCTATTTTTCTATTTATTTAGTAATAAATAGAGACGTATTTTTATATTATTTATTTATTAGGCTTAAGTCAGCACTAAGGGGGAATAACCTAGTACCCCTTAGCAACATAGTATATTTTTCTATTATTTATTTATTAGTTGTAAGTGAGTTCTAGGGGGGAATATCCGAGTACCCCCTAGTAGGTTAGCCTTTTTCTTTCTAGTCCAGTGGTTCTCAAACGGTGCGCCCCTGGGCGCACTGGTACGCCCTGGAAGGTGGCCAGGTGCGCCCAATATAACAGAAAATTTAATTTATATATGACTATATTTTTTAAAATTCATATGATTTTCATATATTTTAGACACCAAGAATGTGGTATCCAAGTCAATCCAGACTTCGCCATTTGACATTTTGAACTGGAAGGTAAATTCATTAATCTTTAAGAGGCAATGGATAATCCTTTCCTTTTCTCTTTCCTCGTGGATCAAATCGGTCATTGCCTACCTCTTTGAATCTTAATTTAAGTACTTTTTTTATTTTTGATAATTTCCCCAGGGATCAGTTGGCAATAGACTTAAGCAGGACTAAGGAAAATATGGTAATCCAGATTAGCGACCTATGATCCATGTTGTTGATTTTATCAGATGGTGAATGACTGGTCAGATCCGAGACATTGACCTTTTCGTCCAATATAAAATGAAAGGTTTCTGGTCAGACCATCAGTACCTGTGTAGACGTCCAAGTGCAGCCAAGTTACTTTTACAGCTCTCGTTCGATACACTCAGTGAATATAATGTGCTTTTTTATTTCTTATATATTATAGAAAAGGAATTGCCCATACAATGGATAGATTTCTAAGCAAGAAACGTACCAGTGAAGAACTTTCTTCTTCTAATGAAACTACTCCAAGTGACATAAAGCCTCCAGCCAAGAAAAATAAGAGCAGACCCAATCGCAAATATGACAAAAGTTATTTAAGTTATGGTTTCACGTGGACTGGAGATGAAAATCAGCCTCAGCCATTGTGTTTGGTTTGTAGATGCAAAATGTCAAATGAATCGATGCTTCCTAGTAAATTAAGTAAGCATTTTCAAGCATCACATTGCAGTCTTCAAGGAAAAGACGTATTTTATTTCAAAAGATTACTTGAGCAACAAACAAAGCAAGCCGTTGCTCTCAAAAGTAGAGTAACGGTATCTGAGAAAGCTCAAATTGCTTCTTAAGAAATATCGGAAATGATAGCCATTAAAATGAAGTCACATACTCTTGCTGAATCTTTTATTTTGCCCGCTTGCAAAAAGATGGTTAAGACTATGTTAGGAGACGATGCAGAAAAACACATAAGTAAAATTCTATTATCAAATGATACTGTTCATAGGCGCATTCAGGAAATGTCCAACGATATTGAAGAAAATGTTTGCATTAATGAACTTCAAGATTCATACTTTGCTCTCCAAGTTGATGAATCAACCGACATAACCAACAAAGCACAACTGCTCGCCTTTATTCGCTTTATTGATACAGACAATATAGTAAGTCAGTATCTTTGTTGCAAAGAAATGCCTACCACTAGTAAAGGTGAAGATATTTTTCATATTTTAAATAACTATTTTGAGAAATGGAATTTATCCTGGAAGTCGTGTGTCGGGGTTTGTACTGATGGAGCTCCATCAATGGTGGGTTCTATTAAAGGTCTTGCATCGTTTGTAAAGCAACAACATCCCAATATCATAACAACTCATTGTTTCTTGCATAGAGAGGTCCTGATGGCAAAAACACTGGGTACTAAATTGAAAGAAGTTTGTGATCAAGTTGTGGAAATGGTCAATTTCATTAAGACTAGACCGGTAAAAGCTCGTATATTTGAGCTACTCTGTGAAAACATGGATTCACAGCACACACGCTTACTATTGCATACAGAAGTAAGATGGTTATCAAGAGGTAAGGTGCTTTGTCGTGTGCTTGAACTTCGTCAAGAACTATTGACATTTTTTGACAAAGAAAATAAAAGTAAACTTTGTGGACTCTTGAAATGTGAGTTTTGGACTTCAAAGCTAAGATATCTGACCGATATGTTTCAGCATCTGAATAGTCTGAATGTGTCCATGCAAAATGGGAATGAAAATCTTCTTTCATCTACCGACAAAATTAAAGCATTCCAGAAAAAACTAGCAATTTGGAAAAGAAAAGCTGGTGCAGGTTGTTTAGAAATGTTCCTTTTGGTTGGAAAAGACAATTCAGACGATTTAATCCCCTTAATAGTGGATCACTTAGCAATTCTGGAAGATAAAATGAATTATTACTTTCCATCAATAAATATCGTGCAATACGATTGGATTCGCAACCCTTTCATTGACATTACAACGAATGACGCTGGCTTTTCGTTAATAGAAGAGGAGGAGCTGGCTACCATATCTACTGATCGAGGCTTAAAGATCAAGCATAAAGAGATATCCGTCGAGCAGTTTTGGATTTCAATCAAAGAAGAATACCCTTCAATAGCTAGGAAAGCTATGACTGTTTTATTGCAGTTTTCCACATCGTATCTCTGTGAACAAGGATTTTCTGTGCTAACTAACATTAAATGTAAAAATAGATCAAATCTTAAATGCATAGATGAAGAGATGAGAGTATGTTTATCACAAATAACGCCAAACATTCACAAAATTGCAAAATCTCACCAATCGCATGTTTCCCATTAAGATATTTGAATGTAAAATGTATTGTCTAAAAAATAAATGGTTATTTCAAGTTAATTCTTTATAATTTTCCTATTTTTAAATTTCATGACTAATTTTTCTATATTAATAACAATGGTGCGCCTCAAAGTTATGGTTGTTTCATAGGTGCGCCCAGGGTTAAAAAAGTTTGAGAAACACTGTTCTAGTCAGTAGGAATAGGTTTGATCTAGGGAGAATATTTTTGTACTTCTGGAAGTGTTAGTTCCACCGGTTTTTTGTGTACCATATTTTTGTGTCTAGACGTAGCCTCTATGCCGCCCGCCTCCGCGGGGTCCACCTTGGACACCCTTTGCTTAAGTTCAAGCAAAGGGTGACTAAAGGGCGGCATTAAAAAACGTCGGCCTGTTTTGTGTTGTTTCACTTACAGCGTAGTAGACGAGAGTCTTGGGAACGCTTGTAAACAAAACAGGCTTGTCTGCGGTTTAGTTAGTTATGTGCCGTCAGTTGTCGCGCGCGGGACTGATCCAGGACACGGTCGTATCCCGGATCATCGGAGGATAAGTGAGCACCCCCTGTGTCAGTTTTTTCTAAGTTTTTCTTAGGTTTTACTGTTCAAGCGTGCGCAACCTATTCTTTTTTCTGGTTTTTCGGCGCTGGTGTGGTTCCTATCCCTAGGAATTAACACCTACCTGTCCTTAATCCTTTTTCCGTCCCACACTCCCCCTGAAAGTTTCCCACCATCGCCGGCCCCAGGGGTCAACCCCCCGTCCTAATTTTTTCCCTGGTTGACCTTTAGAGCCATCCTTAATCGCGAATATCTCGGCTCCTGTTGGAGATACTGAGGCGGGGAAAACGCCATTTTGTTCAGCAGGAGGAGAAGCATCTTTTGCAATGAGTGGGATGTCCCCGAAAGGTGAATTAAAACCGACTACATCTAGGAACGAGGAGAAGATGGTAAAATCCCCTAGAGCAAGTCCAACCGAGGATAAGACGAGTAGCCCGAATAAGGCTACCCACCCTTGTCCCAGAGGAACAGACGGAAAGTTCATTAAGACGTCCATGGGTAAGCCCTCGTCCGCCCCCTCAGATATCCTGAGGAGACAGTCTGCCGATAAAAAGGTTGTAAGCGAGGGCGGAAAGACATGCGCAGCTCCGAGAAGGAGTAGTGAGGTCGTTGAGAGTGGACAGCGGAGGAAATCGGAGGCGTTTGGCTCTCCTGGAAAGGAAGAGTTATCTATGGACCTATGGAAGAGTTCATTGAAGACCTCATGGCGACCCCAGAAACAAAGAAAAGGGGTTGTGAAAGTATGTCACAGATGGAGGCTAAGAGAGGAAGAATGGCGTCCCCGGGATCGGAGGAGCCCATGGACGCTCAAAGGGCGGAAGGAAAAGAAAAAGGGTACAATGAAGAAGCTGCACGCGACAGGGACCCACTGTCGCATGTAGTGGACTTTGACATGAACGTGGGCCGAATATATGGTAAGCTGGATCAAGCCATGGCCACAATTTGTGCCCTTAACAAAGGAATACAAAAAACCCAGGAGGACAACCTGGACCATACTGAATCTCTGGCTGAGTTGAAAAGGGCGAGTCTCCAGATAGCCATCAGTATAGACGAAATTAGAGCCTTAACGGGAACATTTAAGGCAAACTTTGATAGTTATAGGGGCGGTGGCACCCCTATTGACTACGAAATGAGAATTACAAAAAAAGTACGAGAAGAGATCAACTCGACTCGTACTCGAGTACGACTCGACTCGATCACGACTCTTTTTGAACTGAAGCACGAAATACTGGTGGCAATAAAGGAGTAGGTATCCACTCAGGTGGAGAACCTTACCAGGTCGGTAGAAAAGCAAATACATGATGGGATGGAGAAATGCAAGGTTTCTATTGCGTCTGCTGCTAAAAAGGGTATCCCAAAAGGAGCCGAACGTAAGTCCCAGTAGACCAATGCATTTCATCAGCAACTGAGGAAGGAAGGAGAAGGGAAATAAGTAAGAGACCTGAGAAAGTTGCTAAGACCTTTGCAGAGGCTGTAGGGAGAGAAATAGCATATGAAAGTTCCCAAGTACAAAGCAAATGTGAACAGAAATATTTGGGTACAATCAGTGGCGTACCTAGGGGGGGTGGGGTGGGCGCGGTCCGCACCGGGCGGCACTTACCTAGGGGCGGCATTTTTTATATTTACTTATAGTTGTAAAAAGCAACTTATTCATTTCATATTTATTTTCTTTCTTGAATAACAAATGATTATTATGATTATTATAAGTTTAATATTTGATTTATATAAATTATGATTAACTATATGATTTCGAATATTATTCCTCGGTGTATATAAATGCATTTTAGTGTAAATTTTGAATTCTAATTCAAGAACAAGAGGTAGAAATGCAGAAGAGGGTGCAAGATGGCGGCTTGACATAAATCCAGCATATTGACGGTTTGGATATCGATATACTGCAATCACGCCACAAAAGTGGCGTGATATCGATACCCACCCGTCTGTCACCCGCCTGTCACAGCTGTTAGTCAGCCGCCATCTTGCACCCTACACTACATTTCAGCCGAACAGGTAAATAATTTTATTTTATTGTATTCATTAAAATTCGTTGAATTCGTAAAAGGATCTTTACGATTTTGTTCGGCAATTTTTCCTAACTAAAATTTTTTGATATCAGTTTATAAATGTCATTTCTTTTGAAAAGTTTATATGATTACTTTGAAGTGATATATCAATATTTTTTTAAATCATCGATTTTTTATATCCCTAGGATGAAACGAGTAAAAGAAAGTGGCGTCATTTAGAAAGAAAAGGAAGAGAAGGGAGGAAATACAGACTAAAAATACTGGAGCACTACTCAAATATATCTCCTCCCATGAGTCAACTTCTAGTTCTTTTAGTATTGTTGCCTCAAATACGGGCGAAGAAGCAGCCCTCGAAGGCGAGAAAACATTTTCCAATGTTGTTCAAGAGGGAAGACCTACTTCACACACTGGCGAAGAAGTAGAAAGTTCATCAAGTTCTGATGAAGAATCTGCTGCACAAATTATTCCATCTATTTTTATGAAAGATATTGGATTATGGCCTAACAAAATTGACGACAATACAAGAGTATTTCTGATACGTCAAGGTCCCTTTGCAGTTCAAAATTTGGACGCCGACTTCAGCGAAGGAGAAAACGTCCTAATAATACAATCAAAGCCAAAGGTGAAACAAGAAAACTGAGTCAGGACTGGTTTTTTCAAATTTTGCCTAATGGCGAAAAGCTCTTAAGATCGTGGATGGTATATTCAACATCGAAGAAAAGTATTTATTGTTTCTGCTGCAAACTGTTTGATAATCTTTGTCAAGCAGGTTTTAATACGGAAAATGGTTTTAACAAATGGTGGAACTTAATCCCAAAATTAGTCAACATGAGGTGAGTCCACTGCACATTCGATCATATTCCAAATGGAAGGAATTAGAAATAAGACTTGGACGTGGCACAACTATTGACAAACTACAACAACAGAATATTGATAAAGAAATAAAAAAATGGAAGGAAATTTTAACAAGAATACTTGATATAATTAGAAAATGACGGTTTAGATATAAAAAATTGCAGAGGACAGGCTTACGATAATGCTGCCGTCATGGCAGGCAAACACAGCGGTGTTCAAACTCGTATTAAAGAAATAAATCCAAATGCAGAATTTGTAGCATGTACAAATCATTCTTTAAACCTGGCATGTTTACACGCAGCTTCTACAGCTATCAATTCCATCATATTTTTTGGAACAATCGAACAGTTGTTTCCGTTGTTTTCTTCTTCCACTCATAGATGGAATGTTTTACTTTCTGTCACTGGTCAAGGTGTTAAACGCAGTGTAGAAACTCGCTAGAGCGCTAGAGCTGCCGCGGTAACTATAGAAAAAAACATTTTTTTCACATTTTAAGCACTTTGGAAAAATTGACATCTGAAGAAGAAAATAGTAAAACGAGATCAGAAGCTGGAGTATTACTCAATTCTATGCAATCTTTTTCTTTTCTATGTTACCTTCATTTATGGGAACCCGTCCTTTTGGAAGTTAATGACGCTCAAAAATACCTGCAAATAAAAGGGTTAAATGTCCACCAATGCCATATAAAACTAAATTCTTTGCAAACATATTTCATGGAACAAAGAGATACGCTAGTACAAAACGCTGTTATAGCAGCCAAAATAATTTGTGAAGAGTTGGAGATGTCGACTGAGCTTCGAGTTAGAAGGAGAAAAAATATGAGTGGGGAAACTTCGCAAGACGTGGGGCTATCCTTAGAAGAAGAAGTACGAAGAGAAATGTTTTCATCTTTGGACAGAATTATAAAGAAAATAAAAGAACGCTTCGATCAGTTGCATGGCCTTGTAAGAAAATATTCGTGTATAATACCGTGTAACCTACTAAATGAAGAATTTGAATGTCAAATAAATGACTTGATTGACATTGATAAAGAACAGTTCCATATTGAAAGAAAAAGGATCCAGATTTTTATGGCTGTACCTACACTAAAAGAAGAGGAAAAACATTGGAAAAACGGGGAGAAGGGCCCTCTTGATCTGCTAAAGTTTATTCAGCAGTATAGGTTGGAAAATTCTGTTCCCAACATTTCAATTTTGTTAAGAATTTTTTTAACAATTTCAATCAGTGTCCCTAGTTGCGAAAGAAGCTTCTCAAAATTGAAGTTGATAAAAAATTATCTTCGTTCTACAATGAGTCAATTAAGACTACAAAATCTTGCAATATTGTCAATAGAACAAGAATTTACAAATAATATAAATTTTGAGAGCATTATACACGATTTTTCTAGTATGAAAGCTAGAAGAGTAGATATTATATAAATATGTTTACGAGTACATACAAATATGTCTAAAAAATTTACTCTGTGTATTAATTAATATTGATTAAATAACTTAATAATTTATTTATGTGTATTAATTTATAAAAACCACTATTTGATTAACTTATAATAGAAAGGGCGGCAAACTGGAGATTGCCCCGGGCGGCAAAAGTTCTAGGTACGTCACTGGGTACAATCCCATCAGGGGAGGAACCACCTGAGTGGACCCAGTCAAGGAGGAAAAGAAAAGTGGAAGAAAAAGAACCCTCCTGAGAAGGCTCGTTCCCTAAAGGATATTTTCCTTGCGCCTAGGGAGAACGTGGTGATTGCCTGCCACAAGGACGGCGAAAAACCTGCCGTAGAGATAAAGGAGCTAATTAAAAGAAAAATCAATCCCTCGACTCTAGGAATAAAGGTAAACACCGTGAGGAATTTAAATAAGGGTGTCATTATGATTGTTACAGACTCCCCCGAGGAAGCCGCTAAGCTCAGTGAAGGCATAAGCAACATCAACTGTGGCGTAGAGGTAAGAGGCATAAGACCCTTAGTCCCTAGGATTCAGCTCAGAGCAGTGCCTTCAGAGGTTACCTTTGAAGAGCTGGCGTCCCAACTGGTTGCCAACAATGACGGGATAGAGGAGGAGGACGTGAAACCGCTCTTTCGAATGGGCAACAAAGCACAAGAGAAAGTAACAATCGTGTGCGCCCTAAATAGGGTAAAGGCTGAACATATACTAGATAAAGAGAGCCTTAGAATTGACTGGCAAGTTTGCCCTATCAGTAAGTACAATGAAGTCAGTCAGTGCTACAGGTGTTTGGCCTTTGGACATGTGGCAACAAAGTGCGCTAGTAGCGCCCCCATTTGTGGCCACTGCGTGGGTGTACATGAGTCCAGAGACTGCCCGGATAAGACCAGGCTCGCCTGCACAAATTGCAAAAGACTGCGCTTGCTTTATGAAGATCACGGGGCCTTTGCCAAGTCCTGTCCTGTTAGGAAGCGTGAGTTGCGGACAATGAAAATGAAGTTAAATGGATAAGATCAACATTATCCAGCAGAATGTCGGTAAGTCGCGGTCCGTGACCGAGCAACTCGCGGCTTTTGGAAGTAGCATAAACGCTACCACCATGGTTCTACAGGAGCCCTGGAACTACGGTAGCGCTAAAGGGACAGGACTGCGAGGAAAGCTGATCTGCGGAGTAAGGGATAGCCCATTGACGGCCATCAAGATTATGGGCGAGGGGCTTGATGTCTGTGAGGTTAGTCGGGCCTCTGGGAAATATGTAACGTCGTGCGTGGTCAGAGGACCTGGCTTTGATTTTGCACTGATGTCTTATTACAGGCAGTATGGAGAGACTGTAAATAACTCCCTGCCCATATTGGAACAGGCCCTGACATGCTTTAGAGGCAAAGAGATTGTGTTGATGGGCGATTTCAATACTGGGCATATGGCTTGGGGCCCCGGCAGGGCTACAAATGACGAAAACGAAGTCCTCGACCTCTTCCGGAGACACGGGTTATCCGTTGTCAACGATCCCGGGTCCAGTCCTACCTTCGAGGGCCCCAATGGTAGGTCCTGGATTGATGTAACAGCGGCGACAAGCAAGATGTTTGAAAAAGTTACAAGTTGAAGGGTGGTGGATGACCTGCCCTTAGGGGATCATAACCCGATAGTCCTCTCTCTTTCGCTCGCCAGACCAATACAGACTGTGTACAGGCTAAGGGTGAGAGGGGTCGACTGGCCAAGTTTCTGCAATGAGCTTGATGCACAATACAAAAGTATAAGGGATTACTTATGTATTGAGGCCCTGTCCCCACAGGACTTGGATTCAAGATCCAATTACTTACGGAGGTTGTGTATAATACAGCAGTCAAGGTTAATGGATACAGACGTTTAAGGTAGAGGAAGGTTCCATGGTGGAATGAGTCCCTGACAAGCTTAAAAAGAAGTCGTCCACCTTAGAAGAAAATATCAGAGAAGCAGGGACCATTCAACAAGAAGAGACAATTATGCGAAGTTCATAACCTCCAGAAAAAGATTCAGAAAAGCTTACGATAAAGAGAAAAGGGAATCATGGCGCAAATTCGTGTCTGAATCAGAGTCCAACCTGTGGGGCCTACCCTACAAGATTGTATATGGAAAGGTGAGTGTGGAGAGAGCGGCGTGTGACTTGAAATGCGGGCAAAATTACACCTATGAACTCATAGAAAGGGCGACCATGCTGTTGGAAGGGTGTTATCCCCCAGATGAAGCCGACGATGAGTTGGAGAGCCATCGTACAACAAGAGAAATATGTATGCAGCTTTCTAGTGAAAGCGAGGTATGTGGGTGGAGCTCACAAGATGTAGGGATTGCCCTCACTAAGCAAGGCAATTTTAAAGCTCCGGACCCGGATGAGCTTCCACCAATATGCGTTAAAAAGGCCTTTCCCCATTATTGGGGAGGCGCTAGTGCAAATATACAAAGAATGCTTTAAGTTAGGGTACTTTCCAACAGCATGGAAAGCGGCTGATGTCGTCATGCTGGTGAAGGATGGCGATAAAGACCCAACCAGGGCGTCGTCATATAGACCAATATGCTTGTTGCCCTCTATGGGTAAGTGTTTGGAGACTTTGATGCTCGGCCCACTTACAGCTTGCTTGCAAACTGCGGAGAGCGGCTGTCAGTATGGATCGATGAGTGGTAAATCCACAGACGACGCCCTGTGGAGGCTTAGATGCCTGGTCAAGGAAGCAGAAACCAAATATGTAGTGGGTCTCTTTATCGACGTTAAGGGCGCTTTTGACCATGCATGGCGACCAGCAATGTTAAGGCAGGTCCTAGAGTCGAGGGTTCCGGGCAAAAAGAGTTGGTACGAAGCTACTTTGCTGACAGATCTGTGTTCGTCAGGACAGGAAACGGCACTGTGGGTAGAGTGGTTGAGAGGGGGTGTCCGCAAGGATCGGTGTTGGACCCGGTATTGTGGACATACCTTTTTGAGGTCCTCTTGATTGAGCTCCAGGACGCCGGACATATACTAATAGCTTACGTGGACGATTTGGTCTTGGTTGTTTGCGCTGGATCCAGGAGGGAGATAGAGGAGTTATCCAACCACTCTCTCTCAATAATTAGCAGATGGTGCCGTTACGCTAAAGTGCAGTTTCCCTGGATAAGTGCTCTGCGCTGATGCTGAAAGGGAAGTTGAACCGAGGAAGTATGCCTCGTGTTTTCTACGAGGGTACACGCATAATCTTCAATAGCGAGGCCAAATATTTGGGAATATTGATAGCAGAAGGCTTCAACTTCACCAAGCACATAAATGAAATGGCAGGGAGAGCCCTTTCAAGGTTGTTAGTAGGAGTTCAAGGTGTTAGTAGGCTCTCAGGGCCGAGTTGGGGAATAGGTGTTAAAAGTAGAGGCACGCTGTATAATGCCATTTGCGAGGCCATTTTGCTATATGGCGCACCTATTTGGGGCCCTGATTTAAACTCGGCACACTGCAGGACACTGGTCTCGCATCAGCGTAGGGCACTTCTGGCAGTCACTCAGGGTTATCGGACAGCTTCTGCACTGGCGACACAGGTATGCCCATCGACATAAAGATAAAATATAGAGTAGAGCTGTTCTCCCTGAAGAGAGGGTACGGACCCAGATGGATGGTTTATTCTCCGGAAGAGGTCGGGGACAGGGAAAGACAGCTGGAACGATGGGCCATGCGGTTGTGGCAGGCAAGATGGGACGAGGGTGAGGTTGGTAGGTGGACGTACAAATTCTTGCCAAGTGTGGAGGCGAGAATACGTATGTCCAACTTGCCAATCGAGCATTTGCTGGCTCAGGTCCTCAGCGGGCACGGAGACTTTGGTGCATACCTCTCCAGATTCAAGAGGCGTGATAGCCCTGGCTGCTGATGTGGGGTCCCGATGTAGAATGTGACCCACATTCTGGAGGAGTGCCCCAGATATGTTAGTGAGAGGTTCATGTACGAGATGTCGACTGGGAAGTTAGTTGCTGAGACATATCGAGGAGCCCTTACACAGGGTCGGAAGGAGTTTTTTAAGTTCGTTTATTGCATAAGAAGACTACGTAAGACGCCGGGAGCCACACCGCCCAACGTGTGTTAGGGTCAAGTGCCGTTGGGCGGGTATTTAGTGCTTCGTGGCCTTATGTAGAGGGTTTTTTCTTTTTTGAGTTTTTGTTAACTCACTGTGGTTGTGGGTTTTCTTCTAGTTTCAGTTTTTAAGTGTTTTTTCGTTTTTACTGGAGGATTACTTTTCTTTGTGTTTTTTCTAATTTTGGTTGAGGTTGGTACCAACCAAGAGGTTGGTATGTCATGGTATTGTCTTGTGGTGTTTATGGTAATGTTCGTGATGTAGGGTCGTGGAAGCTCGCCTCCGCGCGGTCCACCTCGGGCGTATCTCGGGGGCTGATAATGGTTCTATCCCAGGATAGGCCTTGGTGCCCCCGAGATGCGGCGAAAGAGCTTTCACGCTAAAAAAGCATCAATCTGTTCTGCTATTATCCATGATATAACTGGAAAGCTGGGTACATGACTTAATATCAAAACAGGTTTAGACAGTTGCGTGCCGTCAGTCGTCGTGCGCGGAACTGATCCGGGAATCGGCGACTCCTGAATCTTCGGTGGTATTGAGAACATCCCCTGTGGGAAATTTTTTCTCATTTTTCGTCGAGAGAGAGCGCATTGCGCGTGAGCACTCTTTTAGTGCGTCTTCATCTAAGTTTTTTATTTTTTGGAGCAATAGTGAGAAGTTCTTAACCCTCACTCATCGAATTTTTCAGCATTTTTTGCGTTTTTCCGATTTTACTCCCCCCCCCCCTTTTTCATATACCCCCTACCCATTTTTATTTTATTACCCCCCTACCCCTGACAGTTTCCCATCATCTCCGGCCCTCTGGGCCAATCCTCTAATCCAGAAAATGTCTGGATTGTACTTTGCCACCACTTTTAAACGCGTTTTTCTCGACTCCTGTTGGAGCTACAGGCACAGGGAAAACGACATTTTAACCAGGAGAACAAGTGGGAAGTCTCCAAAAGCCGATCAGAAATCAACCTCCTCCAGGAATGAAGAGCAAATGATCAAATCTCCTAGGGCAAGTTTAACTGAGGACAAGACGCGCAGCCCGACCAAGGCTGCCAACCCCGTCCAAGGGGTGCAGACGGAAAGTATGTGAGGACGTCCATGGGCAAGCCTTCGTCCGCTCCCACGGATGTGTCAAGGAGACAGTCAGCTGATAAGAAGGTAGTAAGCGAGTATGGGAAGTTACGTGCAGCGCCGAGAAGGAGTAGCGAGTTCACCACGAGTGGCCAGTTGAAAAATCTGGAAGCGTTTGTTTCCCCGGAAAGGAAGGTCTATCTTCGGATAACCTGAAGTTCCTTGACGACCTAATGGCGACTCCGGAATCAAGGAAAAGAGGTTGCGAAAGCATGTCTCAGATGGAAACTAAAAGAGGAAGAATCGCGTCCCCTGACTCAGAGAGGCCCATGGAAGAACCAAGGGCGGAAGGAAAAGTGTGTAACGTAGAAGCCGCATGCGATAGGGACCCACTGTCGCACGTAGTGGATTTCGATATGAATGTGGGCCGTATTAATGGAAAGCTAGATCAGGCCATGGCCACGATCTGTATGCTCAACAAAAGTATACAGAAAATCGAGGAGGACAACCCAGGCAACACGGAGTCTCTTGCTGGGCTGAAAAGAGCGAATCTACAGTTCGCCATTAGTATGGACGAAATCAGGGCCTTGACTGGAACAGTCAAGGCAAATTTTGATACCTTTTAATACAATTTACCTCTTAATATAAGGCGTATAAGAAACTATAAGCATTTTAAAAAAAAAGTGAACGCATTAAATGTTTTATGTAGTGTTTAATTCTGCCTACTTATCTTTACTTTATACTTTGTACATAGCAATTATTATAAACTTACCTTACCTTCCTTACCTTGGCCTTAACCCCCCATAGCTAACCCTCAATGGATCAAAAACTATTTTTCATCCGTTTTAATTATATTTATAATCGTCATTATTATCCTATTCTTATTTATTAAGCAAATTAATTAACAACTGTACTATTATTACTATTATTATTTTATCTATAGCATTGTATTTTAGTAAACAAGAAAAAAAAAGAAAAGGAAAAAAGGAAAAAAGAGAGAAAAAAAAGTAAATAAGTAAACATATAAAGAAAAGATACCGCACTGTTTTGAAATAGTAAAAATAATATAATGTTTTATTTTTTTTTTTTTGTTCTTTGGTTTATGTTAATGACGCCAGGGCTCCTCCGCTCAAGGCTTTGCCTTCTAGGAGGTCCTCCACAAAAAGTAAAAAGCAGGAAAAGGAAATGAAAAATCATGTTATGTAAACTAAATTATATTAATAATTCATGTATATCCATTTATTTATATTATCACTATATGTTTGTGGAGAGTCAAATAAATTTATTATTATTATTATAGGGGCGGTGGCACCCCTATAGACTATGAAATGAGGATTACTAAAAAAGTAAGGGAAGAAGTCGCCACTACACTCTTCGAATTGAAAAATGGTGGCAGTAAAAGAACAAGTATCCGCTCAGGTGGAGAACTTCGCAAGGTCGGCAGAGGGAAAGATACAAGCTGCAAGCAAGTCCCAGTCTGTTCCAGTAGAGGCAACCCCTAAAGCTTTACCATCAGGAATTGAGGAGGGAAGAAAAAGGGACGCAAACAAAAGACCCGAGAAAGTTGTAAAGACCTTCACCGAGGCTGTAGGGCAAGGTATAGCACATGAGGGACCCCAAGGCCAAAGCGGTGGAGTACCGAGATATTAGGGTACGATCCCCTCTGGGGAGGAACCACCTGAGTGGACCCAGTCTAAGAGAAGAAGAAGGAGAAGGCGAGAGGAGAAAAAGGGGACTGACCCAACCCCCCCTCACGAGAAGTCTCGCTCCCTTAACCCATAACCCCCTAGTGATCTCATATGAGATCACTTAATTATTAATATATTTAGTAATTATCTCCTGTTCTTATAATTGTTTTGCCTTTTGTGTCTACATTGCCTTATAGGTATATCCTATATTATGTATGCGAAATAAAAATAAAAATCACTATCAATCAATTTTTATGAAAGCACGAAAATAGCTAAATTTGTATCTTGACAACTGCTAATGAAAAGGTAAAAAAATAAATCTTACAAAACTACAAATACAAATAATATCATATAGTACATGTTGAAAAGCCCCATATAAAACATATAATTGCTTATATGCATCATTATATACATAAAAAATGAGAATAACAGGCCTTAGAAGTTTGTGATCTCATATGAGATCATTAGGAGGAAGTGACTACATAAGTTACTACATGTTTGCTGTTGCTCAGTTCAGAAAACTGATTGCTGATGCTCAAAAGTCATTCGCTAAGTTTGGTATTCTTGAAGAACACCTAGCTGTCGATGAAATGATAGTACAGTACTATGGACATCACGCTTTGAAGCAATTTATTAGAGGTAAGCCCATCAGGTTTGGGTATAAATTTTGGGCCCTGTGCGGTGTTTCTGGGTATTGCTACAATTTTGATCTTTATTGCGGGAAGAGTGCATCTGAAGATAACCGCGCAGACTTACTGCTTGGATCCAAAGTTGTACTGAATGTGCTAGATATCGTAGAAGAACCGCAATCACATAATGTCTTCTTTGACAACCTCTTTACTGGATATGAGCTGCTGGTTCATCTTCGTGAACTCGGTTTTCAAGCAACTGGAACTCTACGCGAGAAGAGGCTGAAAAAATGTCCGTTGATGGAAGCAAAAGAAATGAAAAAGCAAAAGAGAGGTACGTATAGCTCAAGATTTGATACCAATGAAGAAATTCTATTCGTCGTTGGCTTGATAACACAGCTGTAACAATCGGAACTAATTATGACACAGTGGAACCTCTTCAAAAAGTAAAACGTTACATCAAGCAATGTAAAGCAAAGGGGACAGTTTCACAACCTCATGTCTTAAAAATTACAGCGCATACATGGGAGGTGTCGATAAACATGATTGGTGGGTTAGCAAATATGCAACAAAAATAAGAGCTAAAAAGTGGTATTGGCCCATCTTCACTCGAATATTGGACATGGCAGTTGTGAATGCACATATAATATATAACATGTTATGCAGAGATGATGAAATATCAGCCCCAGAACTGGATTTACTTTCATTCAGAAGAGAAATTTGCCGCTCTTATTTGAAAATTCATACAAATAGGCTCCAACATGGTAAAAAGCGAAGCTGTCCAGAACCTTCACAAATTCCACATGATGTTCGTTTTGATTGCAAGGGGCACGTCATAATGAAACGGAGTGAACAAAGAAGATGCCAAAAGAAGCCATCCACCGCCAGACCAAGGACATACTGTTCCAAATGCGAAATCACTCTATGTGTCATCTGTTTCTCTTCTTATCATAAGTATAATGGTTCATCATAAGAGCAAGCCTAAGTAAATGCCAATTGTAGTATTGTTTTATAGTAGCCACATTCCCTTTTGTACAACCCAGTATCTATATGCAAAGGTTTCATAATTACAAAGGACAGACAACATAATTCTATACAGTAATTCTCATTTATGCATGGTAAGCTTTTATCTAAGAAAATATATTTTTTTGTTATATATGGAATACTTTATGAGCATTTTTTAATTTAAAAATAAAGTTTTCTTATGGTTATATATTTTTATCCATCCATTTTTTTGTACAGAATGAGTAATTTTTGTTTACTGCAACTAGAGATTACATTTTGATATTCTCAATCAATTGCAACTCTATCCTCCCAGTGATCTCATACGAGATCACCTCATATCTCTCTTATTTCTTAATAAAATGTAATTCTGATGACTAAATCCTGCTCCTCATGCTTTTTTACCATATATTACCAAGTTTCACAAAAAAATCTATGCTATTTGAATTATGGGAGGTAATGGGTTAAGGATATTTTCCTTGCGCCCAGGGAGAACGTGGTGATTGCCTGCCACAAAGAAGGAGAAAAACCTGAGAGGGTAATAAAATAAATAATTAAAAGGAAAATAAATCCCTCGATTCTGGGGGTAAAGGTCAATACCGTAAGGAACTTAAGCAAGGGTAACATCATGATTGTTACCGACTCCCCCGAGGAAGCCATCAAGCTCAGCGAGGGTATTAGAAATACAGATTGCGGTGTGGAGGTAAGAGGAATAAGACCTCTAGCCCCGAGGATCCAGCTCAGGGCCGTGCCCACTGAGGTTACTTTTGAGGAGCTAGCGGCCCAACTGGTTGCTAACAATAAGGGATCGAGGAGGGAGATGTAAAACCGCTATTTAGAGTGGGCAATACAGTTCATGAGAAGGTAACAGTCATATGCGCCCTAAATAGGGCAAAGGCTGAATATATATTAGGTAAAGAGAGCCTTCGAATTGACTGGCAAGTTTGCCCTATTAGCAGATACAACGAAGTCAGTCAATGCTTCAGGTGTTTGGCCTTTGGACACGTGGCGACGAAGCGTACTAGCAGTGCCCCCATTTGTGGCCATTGCGCAGGCGAGCATGAGTCCAGAGACTGCCCGGACAAGACCAAGATAGCTTGTGCAAACTGCAAGAAGCTGCGCTTGCCTTGTGAGGATCACGGGGACTATGCCAAGTCCTGTCCCGTAAGGAAACGAGAATTGCGGACTATGAAGATGAAACTGAATGGACAAGTTCATCATCATCCAACAGAACGTTTGTAAGTCGCGGTCCGTGACTGAGCAAATCACGGCTGTTGGTATTAGTATTAACACCTCCGCCATAGTTCTACAGGAGCCCTGGAACTATGGTAGCGGCAAAGGGACAGGGCTGCGAGGCAAGCTGATCTGCGGTGTAAGAGATAGTCCGTTAACGGCCATCAAGTTTATGTGTGAGGGGATCGATGTCTGTGAGGTTGGCTGCGCCTCTGGAAGATACGTAACATCATGTGCAGTCAGAGGACCTGGCTATGACTTCGCACTGATGTCGTATTGCAGACAGTACGGAGAGTCAGTAAGCAATACTCTGCCCATATTGGAACGTGCCCTGACCTATGTTAAGGGCAAAGAGATTGTGCTGTTGGGAGATTTTAATGTTCGGCACATGGCTTGGGGCCCCGACAGAGCTACAAACGACGGAAACGAAGTCCTCGACCTCTTCCGGAGATATGGGTTGGCTGTTGTCAACGACCCAGGGTCCAGTCCCACATTTGAGAGCCTAACGGTAGCTCTTGGATTGATGTTACCGTGGTGACGAGCAGAATGTTCGGAAAAGTAACTAGTTGGAGGGTGGTAGATGATCTGCCCCTAGGGGACCACAACCCTATAGTCCTCTCTCTCTCGCTCGCCAGGCCAGTCCAGACCGTGCAAAGGCTAAGTGTGAGACGGGTAGACTGGCAAAGTTTTTGCAATGAGTTGGAAGCACAGTACAGCTGCATAAAGGAGTATTTGTGTATTGAGGCCTTCACCACACAAGATTTGGACTTAAAGATCCAGTTGCTCACGGAGGTTATGCACAATACAGCAGTAAAGGTCAACGGATATAGACGCGTAAGGCAGAGGAGGGTGCCATGGTGGAACGAGTCCTTGACAAAGTTAAAAAAGGATGTGGTCCGTCTTAGACGGAGGTACCAAAGAAGCAGGGACCAGTCAGAAAGAAGGAAAAATTACAAGAAGTTCATAACCTCCAGGAAAAGCTTCAGAAAGGAATGCGAAAAGCAAAAACGGGAATCATGGCACAATTTCGTTTCTGAATTGGAGTCCAACTTGTGGGGACTGGCATACAGGGTTGCTTATGGAAAGGTGAGTGAGAGAGCAGCTAGTGCCCTTAAGTGCGGGACACGTCACACTTATGATTTAAGTGAAAGGGCAGCCATGCTATTGGAGGAATGTTACCCCCTTGATGATACAGATGACGAACTGGAAAGCACCATTCAACAAGGGTCATATGCGAAGAGCCTCCCAGTGTAAGGGAGGCATGTGAATGGAACTCGCAGGCTGTTAAGGTTGCTCTTAGCAGGCAGGGCAACTTCAAGACTCCTGGTCCTGACGAGCTCCAGCCCATATGTGTGAAGAAAGCCTTCCCAGTTATAGGGGATGGCCTTGTGCAAATTTAGCAGATTGGTGATAGGGATGCACGAAAGGCCAATGTCGACCATCAAGGTGCTAAATAGTGCAGTGGATGTGTGCGGAATTGGTCGACTGTCGAGCCAGCACCTTGCTGTTTGTTCTATCTCGTCTCCTGATGTGAGCTTCACCCTTTTGTCTTTTTATAAACAATATGCCACCCCTATGGTTGATGCTCTTGTCGAACTAGACAGGGCTTTGGCGCATCTCCGGGGAAGTGAGGTCATTCTTGTTGGTGATTTTAATGCCCATCATGTGGCTTCGGGATCTAAGAAGACCAATAGTGCGGGGCTTATGGTCAACGATCTTTTTCAGAAATATGGGTTTTTGGTTGTACATGACCCTGGGTCACGACCCACATTTGATGGGCCAAATGGGTCACCTTGGATTGACTTAACTGTGACAACACCTGGCCTCTATAGGAGAGTGAAGAGTTGGAGAGTGGTTGATAACTTGCCACTAGGCGACCAAAACCCTGTGATTATCACCCTTTCCATGGGTCGTGGGTTACCCATGGAAATATTCCATCTATATGTTATAGAAGAATATCGGCTCTGGAGGTACAAGTCGTGGCTGGACAAATGCCGATAGATATAGTAGTGAAATGGCGGGTTGAAAAATTTTTGCTCAAGCGCAACCTACCCCCAATCTGGGCAACTTATGATCTTAATAGACCCATTGATAAGGAGAGACAGCTTCAGAGTTGGGCCCTATCCCTATGGCAGCATAGATGGGATACTGGCAGTGTTGGCCGATGGACCTACAAATTTTCCCCTTCAGTTGAGGCCAGACTGCGAATGACTTGCTTTATGCCGGACTATTGGCTGACCCAGGTCTTGACAGGTCATGGTGACTTTGGGGCCTACCTTGAGAGGTTCCGTCTAGCCGAGAGTTCTGCTTGCTCATGTGGGGAACCAGTTGAATCGGTGGGCCACATATTGGAATGTTGCCCAAGATATGACGACCTTAGATTCGGCCTTGAGATGAACTGTGGCTTGTTTGTTGATAGGCTGTATGCCCAGAGTATGTCGGGAGGTTTGTTTGGCCAATTTCTGAAGTATGTTTACCATGTGGGGAGAAGGAAGACCCTTACCCTCTAGTGTCAGGGACCTCGATGTTGTGGTTTATTTTTTAGTCTTGGCTAGTGGGAACATTTCCAGTACCTTGAGGGTTTAACGTAAGTTGTGTTTGTTCTGTATGTTTATTTATATGTCCTGTGTCCTTTAGTTTAAGCTACTGATAAGGGAATATCGAGTACCTTGTCGGACATTATATTATATTAGTTTTTAGTCTTTTAGTATTGAGTGTTTCTTAGTTATAAGTTAGTTTAGTGTCCACCTCGAGGGAATATTTTAGTACCTTGAGGCGTAGCGATAAGTTGAGTTAGTCTTGATTGTGTATTTATATGTCTTCGTTATATGTGTTCTCTAGTTAAAGTGCAACTGGTAAGGGAATTTTGAGTACCTTATCAGTAATTATCTCCGCATGTTACCTGGGCTTTAGTTTGTCTATTACTCTTGGCCTAGGTACCGTTTTGCGGAGTAACTGTCAGAATTCGTGCTTAGCATTGCGTTGCTTGAGGTGCCCTTGGGCACTTCCATGTTCAATGGAGGTGGCTAAAGGGTAACTTGTCAACAAGGCGGCCTGGCTTGACTAAGCGGTTATGGCACAAAATGCCGAGGAACGCGAAGATCAAAACGGGTCGTGGGTTACCCATGGCTAAAACTATAAAGTATAGAGGGGTTGATTGGATTTCTTTTTGTAACACATTGGGGCATGAATTTAGCTCCTGCAGGGATTTTTTGAGAATTAAGGCCGAAAGTGCTTCTGACATCGATTTTAAAGTCCGGGTTCTGACCGAGATTATAGTTAATTCTGCTAAGGAAGCTAATGGGTTCTCTGGGTCACGCACAAAAAAGGTACCATGGAGGAACGGGGATTTGGCTAAACTCAAAACTCAGGTGTCAGCCTCTAGGAGGGTCTTCCAAAGGGCATCAGATCAGGGAGTTAGAGCGACGAAATATGCTTCATATGCCGCCCTAAGAAAAATCTACTCTAGAGTATGCAGGAAGGTTAAGAGAGTGTGCTGGAGAAATTTCGCAAATACTTCGAATATGGACCCGTGGTGTCTCCCATACAAGATTGTTTCTGGGAAAGTGGGAGTCGAACGGGCGTTATCTGACATTACTGTGGGCGATATCCAAGTCACAGACCCAGTTGCTAGACTTGATGCTTTACTTAGTTTCTACTTCCCACAAGATGACACAGCTGATGATGATCCTCAGCATACAGTTACAAGGGAGGGCTGTTTACTTCTTGATTTGAACGAAATAATATGCCCTTGGGACATTGATGATCTTCGTTTAGCCTTGAATAGACAGGGCAATTATAAAGCCCCCGGACCAGATGGCTTGCCTCCTATTATTATCAAAAAAGCACTCCCAGTGATTGGTGAGAGCCTCTTACAGATATATAGGGAGTGCCATAGCATTGGGTATTTTCCGGTGGAATGGAAGCATGAGGATGTTTTTATGTTGACCAAAGGCAAAGGAAGGGACCCATCACTTGTCTCTTCATATCGTCCTATCTGTTTATTGTCCGTGATGGGTAAGTGCCTTGAAGCCTTGATGCTTGCGCCAATCGCGGGGAGATATGAAGGGATAGCACTGGCCAACAGTATGGGTCCAGACAAGCGCGCTCCACTGACGATGCCCTTTGGAACCTACGTAGTTAGCACGGAGGGTCGTTATATAGTTGGACTGTTTTTGGACATAAGAGGAGCCTTTGGCAATGTTTGGCGACCAGCCATAATTAAGGAGCTCATCGAAAATGAATACAACTCAGCCATTGTAAAGTTAGTCATGAGTTATTTTTGTAATCGTAATATTACCACCAGGGCACCGCATCTCGTTTCGATTTTCAATGATTGTTTGCGGTTGGGATATTTTCCTCAGGTGTGGAGGTCCGCAAATGTAATCCTCATTCCAAAAAAACAACCAGGCAAACTAAGACCAATCAATCTCATTGATTTCAAACATGGCAAAAGTTTTTGAGGTTTATCTAAGAAAGAAGATTGAGACAAGCATAAATTATCAGGAAACTATCCACCCTTTACAATTTGGCTTCAGAAGCAATCAGTCATCAACAAAAGCACTATTTAAATTATTTCAATTTTTAGACTCCTCAGAACACCGATTAATTGCAGGAATTGCCTTGGATATCAGTGACGCTTTCAATACAATAAGCCATGAAGTTTTGTTAAATAAATTATTGAATAAAGGCTGTAACAATAATGTCATTAATACCATCAGTAGTTACTTAACGCATCGAAGAGTAATATTCAAAGGATATCAGGAAGAAGTTTCCCACTTATTGACAAGAGGATGTCCACAAGGATCGTCATTATCACCTATTTTCTGGAATATTTACATTGACGATCTCCTTTATGAAATTGAAAATTCTAATTATAAATTCATCGCATATGCTGATGACATTTTTGTTCTAATTGAAGAAGACTCACGCAGAAAACTTGAGGATAAGGCAAGAACTATGCTCAACATTGTTGATAACTGGGCATTAAAAGTAGGTTTAATAATTTCAGCGAGTAAATCCCAAGCAATTATGCTAAAAGGGAATCTTCAACGAAAGCCAATTTTCAAAATTAATAATTACAAAATAAATTTTTCACAAAATCTTAAATTACTGGGCATAACATTAAATAGAAACATGGATTTCAGATTTCACATAAAAGATTTAAGACAAAAAGCGATAAAGAAGTTTAGTGTTTTTAGAACAGTTGCAGGTTACAGATGGGGTATAACCCATAATCAGCTAATGGAAGCTCATAGAGCAATTGTTGAGAACATAGTAGCATATAGTTCAGAGGTCTGGTTCAATAGAATATCTAATTCCACAATTCAAAACTTTAACAGGTTATACAGAGTGAGTCTCTTCAGGCAGCAAAATCTTATAAGACTGTACCCACTCATGTCCTGTGTTTATTAACAAGAACATTAAGTCACCGGTGTCGGGATCGTTCATCGTTGGGGGTTTTTTGTTTTGGTGCGGGGAGCGCTTGGGCACTCCTTGGCCGGGTGCAGGCGGGGGGGAGGGCGGTTTGCCCTCCCTGCTTCTGCCGTGTTTCTCTGGTCTTGGTGCGGCTGCTGGAGGTTTCGCTGGTGGGGTGGGCAGGGGTCGCAGAGGAGGGAATGACCTCCCCCTCCGCCCCCCGCCGGGCTTCCGGTAAATTTTTGCCGGGTAACTTTCGACTGGCTCCCGTCCTGGTATATGTTTTTTTTTCCTCCCAGAATATTTCTTCTTTTAACTTTGATCTTTATCTTTACTTTATATCTTCATTTTAATTTTCCTTTAATTTGTAAGGCCACTGACCTATACCTGCTCCCAATAGCAGGTTCAGTAGGACCAAAGTCCGGAGTACCACCCGAGTGCTCTTAAAATACTATCGGTACCACGGGGACGAGGCTTCCAAGCCCATGGGTGATTTTAGTTTCTTTTCCTACATTTACTTGCTCTTACTTTTCTTCTCTATCTAATTTGCAGGATATCACCCATGCATCGTCATGCGGACGGACTCGTGGTGGCTGTGGTTTTCTTACTCAGGCTGAGTAGACACATATGATCGTATGTGATGTGTCGCTGTGTGAGGAGTAGTATCTTCTCGGGTGGTTGCCTGCATAGCAACTAGGGGAGCTAGATCCCCGACCCTTACCAGTGGGTAAGGATTCTTATTGGGAAGAATCCTTGTAACTGATACCTACCTTTATGGTAGGTACATTTTTCCCCTTCGGTGGGGACGACCCAGGTCACAGACCAGTATGGTAGTCCTAAAACCATTCAGCTTGTAGGTGCTGGCCATACAATATTACCACCAGGGCCAGGTATGGTTGTGTGTCTCGGGCTGCGGAACGTGGTTGCCCCCAGGGCTCTGTATTGGGTCCGATGATCTGGGCTGTTGTCTTTGAACCAGTTTTGCTCGAATTATCAATGGAGGGTTTTGAGCCCATAGCTTTTGTTGACGATCTAGCGATCCTTTTCTCGACAAGATCGAGAACTGATATTGAGGTTAAGGCTGCCCTTGCTTTGCGAATTATGGGTAGATGGTGTGACCATTGCAAAGCAGACCTCTGTCCCTAAATGTGCAGCTTTGATGCTTAGAGGAAAATTTATTAGGAACTCGATGCCACGAGTGTTTTACCAAGGGGCTAGAATTAATTTTTCAACATAAGTAAAATACCTAGGCATTTTGGTAAGCGAAGGTTTTCGCTTTGAGACTCATGTACGCCAAGTGACTGAGAGAGCTCTGGCTACATTTGAGGCTGTATCAAGGATTTCTGCATCTACATGGGGTTCCGATTCTAGGACCTGTAGGTTCTACTATGGGGCAATCTTCAAATCTATAGTGTCGTATGGTGCCCCTTGTTGGGGCCCTGACATAGGTGTGGTGTTGACCAGGGTCTTGCTATCTTGCCAACGCAAGGCCCTAATCAAAGTTCTTAAGTGCTATAAAACTGTGTCGGCCCTGGCGGTACAAGTTGTGGCTGGTGAAATGCTTATCGACATTGTGTTAAAATGGCGTGTTGAGAAATTCCTTGCCAAACGTAATTTGCCTCCTTTTTGGGTAATATATGATGAAAATAGTCCTGCTGATAAGGAGAGTCAGTGTTACGATTGGGCCCTATCCATGTGGCAGCGAAGATGGGAGGGTGGCAGTACTGGACGTTGGACGTTTAAATTTAACCCGTCGGTGAGAAATAGAATGTTAATGAAATACTTTGTTCCTTCTTTTTGGTTAACCCAGATTTTGACTGGCCATGGAGACTTTGGCGAATATCTACATCGATTCCACCTACGGGATACTGCTGCTTGCCATTGTGGAACTGCTGTGGAGTCTGTTGCACATATCCTGGAGAGCTGTGAAGCCTATAGTCGTTTAAGATTTCATTATGAAATGTCGCACGGATCTTTTGTTGCCACTTTATACAGGACAGCTCTAAGCAAAAAAAATTACTTCGGCTTTTTGAAATATATTTTTGATATTGGTAAAATAAAGAGGACAATGACCCTCTAATGATTGTGTTGCGCTCCGTGCTCCACGTTTCCTATCGTGCCTTTCTTTTGCATTAAGTCTTTTCTGTTTTTTAGTTTATTTTTATTGTGTATGTTCTTTATGTTTATTTATATGTCCCTTGCCTTGTGTTAGTCTTAAGTTCTACTTAGGGGGAATATCCATGTACCCCTAAGATCAATAGTATTTAGTCCTAGTTTTTAGTATTAGTATTTTAGTTTTTTTTTTCCCCTAGTCATTAGATTTAAGTTATACTCAGGGGAATATCGAGTACCCTGAGTCCTTAGATTTTGTGTATATACTTATAAGTCGTTATTACGAATAGCTATTTTTATAATTAAAGTTTCGTTTCTTCTAGTCTTTAGTTGTTAAGATCGATCCTGGAGGAATATTGAGTACCCCAGGGCTCATTAGGTTTTAAGATTTGTAATAATAATGCCTAGGTCATAATGTATTGTCATTCCGATCTTTTCCGACCTTAGGTATTGTTGCGAGAGTCAAATAGCTTTATGTGCGACGTAGTAACGTGTGCCCGCCTCCGCGAGGTTCACCTCGGACGCCCTCAGTTTTTATTTCGACCGAGGGTGACTAAAGGGCTACACGCTGATCGTCGGCCTGTCTTGATTCAAGTGATATAGCCTAATAAGGCTTAGGCACGCTAAAATCAAAACAGGTTTAGACTTTGATCAGTTTAGGGATGGGTCTTCACCAATAGATTATGAGGTTTATTTGGCCAATAAAATGCGAGAAGAAATGAGATCCCAATTAGAGGACTTTAAAGTTGATATGTTGGGCACAATAAGGAAAGAAATCGCGGCAAATATAGACCCTACGATGAAGGAGTTAAAAGAAATCAGTGAGGAGAAAACGCATAACTCCAGAGTAGATCCTGAGAGGCCAATAGCAGAGGTTAACCATAAAAAGACGTTTGCAGAGGCCTTAACGTGTGGTTCGAGCGAGATAGTAGCGAATGCCCCAAAAAATGTACAGCCAAGATATTTGGGCTCTATACCGGCGGGGGAGGAGCCACCTGAGTGGAGTCGGGCAAAGAAGAAAAGGAAAAGAAAGAAGGCTGAGGCCCAAAACCTTAGAACACCAGTGAAGGCCAATTCCCTGAGGGAAATTTATCTAGCCCCCAGGGAAAATATTGTCATTGCTAGTGATGGGAAAAACGGAGGCCGTTAAACTTAAGGAAGTTATTTCAAAAATGGATAAAGGAGTGGAAGCAAGGAGTGTTAGGCCACTGGATCCGAGGATTCAAATCAGAGCTGTTCTAGTAGACCTTACTTTCGAGAAGCTTGCAGTACAAATTGTAATGAATTACGAAGGAATAGAAGAAGGTGACATTAAACCCCTGTTTAAGACTGGAAATAAGAATAGAGAAAAGATTACTGTAGTGTGCTCGGTAAACAGGACGAAAGCTGAAAAGATTATAGACACTAAAAGCATAAGAATCGACTGGCAAGTTTGCCCGATCAGTATATATAATGAGGTAAGCCAGTGCTTTAAGTGCTTGGCCTTTGGTCACGTAGCAACGAAGTGTCATAGCAAGGTTGCCATTAGTGTCCATTATGCAGGTGACCACGAGTCGAAGGAGTGCCCTGACAGGACAAAACTGACATGCACCAACTGTAAAAAATTGAGACTTCCTTGTAATGATCACGGGGCATACACGAGATCATGCCCAGTAAGGAAGAGGGAGATACGGGCAAGAAAAATTAAAATAAATGGATAGGGTCATTATAATTCAACAGAATGTAGGAAAATCCAGACATGTGACAAAACAACTTATGGCCTTGGGCAGTAGCTTAAACGCGTCAGTTTTAGTTCTGCAGGAGCCATGGAATTACAGCACAGCCAAAGGTACCGGTCTAAAACGAAAACTAGTTGTTGGAGATGGGAATCGCCCATTGACTGCAATAAAGTTCCTGGTTGACGAGTTGGAAGTCTGTGGGGTCAGTCAGGCCTCAGAAAAATATCTCACTACCTGTATAGTTAAGGGACCAGGATTTAAGTTTGCCTTAATGTCTTATTATAGGCAATATGGAGAGGAAATTGGAAGTGCCCTGCCTGTACTGGATAGAGCCCTGACCAGACTAGAGGGGCTGGATATTGTAGTCATGGGTGATTTCAATTCCCATCATACGGCGTGGGGCCCTGGCCGGGCAACAAATGATGGGAATGAAGTCCTCGACCTCTTTCGGAGGCATGGCCTTATTGTGGTCAACGATCCTGGGTCCGGGCCTACCTTTGAGGGCCCCAATGGTAGGTCCTGCACAGATGCCACGGCGGTAACTTATAAGATATACGAAAAAGTGATGGGCTGGAGGGTGGTGGACGACGACATGCCCCTGGGGGATCACAACCCGATTGTGCTCACCCTTTCTTTTAGCAAACCTAGGCCGATATCGAGTAGATTGAGAGTGAGGGGTGTTGACTGGGGGTGCTTCGCAAATGAGCTCGGAGCACAATTCGAGAGTCAAGCAGATTTCCTGTCAATCATTGCTCAGTCCCCAGAGGAGCTGGACTTTAAGATCAGCGTGATAACGGAACTGGTCCATAACACAGCAGTAAGGGTCAATGGCTACAGTTGTGTGGGGCACAGGAAAGTGCCTTGGTGGTCAGAGACCCTTACCAAAATGAAGAGAAACGTGGTATACCTGAGGCAGTTGCGTGCCGGAGTTCGTCGTGCGCGGAACTGATCTGGGTTCGGCGACTCCTGGATCTTCGGGGTTCTCTGTGAACACCCCCGCTGTCGGATTTTTTTCTGATTTATTCCAAGTTTTGTCAAGTAGTGAGCAAAGCGTTGACTGGTACTTCTACTCCTAGTGAGTTTTGCCGTTTAGCACCACTTCTACCCCTGTTACCCTTTCCTTGGTCAGGTCCTTTTTTCCTCTCACACATTCCTTGATCGTTTCCCGTATTTCTGGGCCCTCTGGGCCCCACCCCTATCCTAAAAAATTTCGATCTTGCCCTTTGGACTTTTCTTTGTTTGCATATATCTCCTGGTGGTGCTACAGGGCTGGGATAAACGCCATTTTGTTCGGGAGTTCAAGTCACATCTTTTGAGATTAGTTCCAGATCTCCTCGTAAGGCTGAAGGTTTCAGAGATGAAAAACGAAGCCCTAAGAAGGTTCCTGCTGGTGGTGATTCGGACCTTGGGTCTTCGAAAGTCTCCCCCTCTGGTTGCCTGGAGAGGAAGAAGCCGCCGTCTCGACCTAAGGGACCCGACGGGAAATTTCTGAGACAAAGTTCCGAGAGGAAGCCAACTTCTGCCCCCTCCTCTATTAGGAGAGTTTCTGCTGATAGATGTGTGATAACTGGAGGCAGGGAGTCGCACGTCCTAACCCCCCGGAGGTCGGAGTCGGTCTCTAGCGTACTTCCAGTAGAACTACTAAGTTCCCCTGAGGAGGTTGCTATTATGGAGGACGAGAATATGTTGTTCAAAAAATTGTTGGAGACTGTAAGGACGTCAGAGACTAAGAAAAGGCCGAGGGAGAGCCTTACCAAGGTGAGCGCCTCAAAGAACCGGATTCCTTATAAAGAAAATGCGAGGTGAGATGGATGTGTCCTTGGAGGATTTCAAAATGGATCTTTTAAAGACGGTGAAGTGTGAGGTCACTACCTATTTGGAGTCTCCCCTCCTCGAAGTAAAGAAGATTATCGTGGAAGCCATCTCGAATTCCAGTGCTGACATTGTCGCTACAGGAAATAGACTATGCGAGATGGCCTCACAGCAGTCTATGAAGAGGGTCGACAATGAGAGCGTGCGCCCGGGGGAGGTTATTAAATCTGCCCTTGGGGATTTTAAGGAGCAAGTAATTTCCACTGTGAGAAGTGAAATAAGAGGTGTGGGGTCCTCTGTTGGGGCGGGGTTAAAACCCTCAGTGAGGAAACCTACAAACGCGGAGAAACTTAGTAAGAGCTCCATAAAGGACTCCTCTGGGCAGGTGTCTCTCGACGGTCAGCCGAGATTCCTGGGCACCATACCCTCTGGTGAGGAACCGGACGATTGGACCCAAGCGATAAAGAGGAGGAGGAAGAAAAAGTCAGCCAAAGCGGTTACTCCTGACCTGGCCCCTGGTGAGAACACTAATGCACCTAAGGATACTAAAATTGCCTCTGGGATGCGGTCACTCAGGGAGATGTCTCTCGCTCCCAGAGAGAATATAATATTAGTATCGAAGGAAAATTGCTCAGGAGATGCTTGTAAAGACGAATTGTTGAAGAGTGTTAACCCTCATGAGGTGGGCGCCAGGGTTAATTCTATCAGGGTGACTGGTGATCAGAGGGTAGTGATCATTGCTGAATCTAAAGAAGAATCCGAAAAGTTAAAGGATTTTATAGTGGCCAAGGGATGTGGCTTCACTGTGCGCAACATCTCACCGAGGGCTCCAAGGATACAGGTAAGGAATGTCCTTAAAGATATTAGTTTTAGTGAATTCATGGAACAGGTTTCGCCTGAAAATGGTGATCTGGGACTTGCCGACGGGGATGTCACTCCGCTTTTCAGAATACCTGGAAAAGTTGGCAACGATCAAACAGTGGTTTGTGCTGTCAAGAAAGAGAAGTTCGCTGAGATTGTAAACAAAGGGTTTATAAGACTGAATTGGCAAAAGTGCCCTACTAGGGTTTTTAAGGAAATTAGCCAATGTTATAAATGCATGGGGTTTGGCCACACTGCGCCAAGATGTAGAAATTCAGAGGACGCGTGCGGCCATTGTGCCCTAAATCATGCACTTATCAGTGCCTGCCCTGATAAGAGTATAGTTGGATGCGCCAACTGTAAAAGAGCTAGACTGCCTCATAAGAGCCACTCCGCGTTTAACAAACTTTGCCCCATAAGGAAAAGAGAAACAAGTATCAACGAACAAAAAGTAGATTATGGCCAAAGTTAGTATTCTACAGTGTAACGTCGGCAAGTCCCGGTTTGCTACAACCCACATTTAGACACAAGTCAAGCCGACACACTAAGGTCGTCCTTAGCAGACAGGGTAATTTCAAGGCTCCTGGTCCTGACGAGCTCCAGCCCATATACGTCAAGAAAGCCTTCCCAGTCATTGAGGATGGCCTTGTGCAGATTTACAGGGACTGTTTTAAACTGGGGTACTTCCCGGTAGCATGGAAGAAGGCTGATGTCGTCATGCTGGTCAAAGGAGGCGATAAATCACCCATCCAGGGCGTCATCATACAGGTCCATATGTCTGCTACCGTCCATGGGCAAGTGTCTTGAGACACTTATGTTAGGCCCGTTAGCGAGTCACCTGCAGGCTAACGAGAGCGGATGCCAATTTGGTTCCCTGAGTGGCAAGTCCGTTGATGACGCTCTGTGGAGGCTTAGCAGCCTAGTCTCAGAAGCTGAGTCCAAGTACGTAGTGGGTCTATTTTTAGACATAAAAGGCGCTTTTGACCACGCGTGGCGACCGGCAATTCTTAGGCAGGTTATAGAGTCGAGGGTCTCGGGCAACGTGAAAGAGCTCCTACGAAGCTACTTCGAAAACAGAACTGTGTTCGTCAGGACTGAGAACTGCGCCGTCGGGAGAGTGGTTGAGAGGATGCCCACAAGGGTCGGTGTTGGGTCCCGTACTGTGGACTGACCTATTTGAGATTCTATTGGTGGAACTGCTGGACGCCGGCCATACGCCAATAGCATATGTAGACCATTTGGTCCTGGTAGTACGGGCCAAGTCCAGGAGGGAAATAGAGGAGCGAGCCAACCACTCCCTGACAATTGTGAATAGATTGTGCGCTTACGCAAAGGTGCAGTTATCCCTTGGTAAGTGCTCTGGACTGATGTTAAAAGGGACTCTCAACAGAGGAAGCATGCCTCGTGTGTTTTATGAGGGCACCAGAATTGGTTTTAAGTCAGAAGTCAAGTATTTGGGAGTCATGATTGGTGAGAGATTCAATTTTACAAAGCACATAAACGAAGTGGCAGGGAGAGCCTTAGTAAAGTTCATGTGTGTTGGTAGGCTCTCCGGGCCGAGTTGGGGAATCGGAGGACGGTTCAGGGTCTATTGTATAGTGCCATTTATGAGGCAATAATGCTGCATGGAGCACCAATTTGGGCACCGGTTCTGAACTCAGGACACTGGAAGACCCTGATCTCTCACCAGCGCAGGGCACTTTTGGCAGTCACCAAGGGATACAGAACGACTTCTGCCCTGGCAACACAGGTTTTGGCGGGACGCATGCCCATTGGCATAAGGGTGAAACTCAGAGTTGAGCTGTTCTTCCTGAAGAGAGGGTACAAGCCTAGATGGATTGCCTACTCTCCGGAAGAGGTCGGGGACAGGGAGATACAGCTGAAGCAATGGGCAATGCGTTTGTGGCAGGCAAGTTGGTAGGTGGACCTATCAATTCCTACCAAGCGTGGAGGCCAGGATACGTATGCCTGTCCTCCCAATTGAGCATTGGCTAGCGCAGGTACTCAGCGGGCATGGAGATTTCGGGGCATACTTAGCCAGGTTTAAGAGGCGAGATAGCCCGGCTTGTTGCTGTGGAGCCCCGCAGGAGACTGTAGCCCATTTCCTGGAGGAGTGTCCCAGATATGCGAAGGAGAGATTCTCCTACGAAATGTCTACTGGAAGGTTTGTCGCTGAGACTTACAGAAGAGCTCTCACGCAGGACAGAAAAGATTTCTTCATGTATATATATATAATGGAGTTGCCCGCGTGTATCGGTCGATGAAACATCAGCTCCGTAAACTAACGGTTATAAGTGATGTAAGAGTAGTTGGATTGTCATGATTTTCTGCTTATTGAAAGAGTTAAATATTTAGAAAAGGTGTACAAAATTTGATCTAAATTCATAGTCACTTAACAAAGTTGTAAGCCTGTGAAGTTTTAGTTTTAGTTTAATTGGTTTAAAGCACGAGACAGTAGAAAAAACGTTTTCAGCCAAGAGGGGATAACCACCAATAGATAAGCCGGTTAGTAAACACCTTTATCTGTCTTATCTGTAGGAACAAAAACTTCTGAATAAACAACTCGGTAAATATTTCCATTTGGTACACATACAAATTCGGTATAGATAAAACAACTAACGTAAATAGATATATATAATGGACGAAAATAAGCTTATTAAAATTTTAACGCAATTTAAAGACGAAATTAAAAATGAAATAAAAGCAATAAAAGCAACTCAATGAAATTAAAGAGCAACAAAAAAGAAACGGGGAATCCATAAAATCCCTAGAAGACCGATGTCGCAGCATAGAAAAAGAAGCGTACAAGAAGAACATAATTATTCACGGACTGATCGAGGAAAAGACGGAGAATACAAGTAACTTAGAAGCTATCGTACTAGAATTAATAAATAAAAAGTTAAATGTACCGTTGTGTGAGTCAGATCTCGATTACGTAGGACGAATCGGGAGGTCTACAAACGGCAATAGACCAGTGAAGTTAAAACTAACATCAATGAGGGAAAAGATACAGATTCTAAAAAACAAAAAATTACTTAGAGATTCTGTTATTTTTATGAGTGACGACTACCCAGCCAGTGTCAGAAATAGAAGAAATGAACTGGTGCCAAAAATGAAGGAAGCGAGGAAACAGGGAAAATTTGCCATTATAAAGTACGACCGGCTTATTATTGAAGATTATGAGAAAGGAACACTCAAGCCAAAGAGAAGATTACAGAATTCGCCGGGGGAGGAAGATGAGAAAAAGAAGGAACATATTGCTAAAAGGAGAATACAAGGAAACACCCTACAGAACGCCGATATAACGGATTACTTTAATAAAACAGCGCAAATACAGGTAAACAAAAATAAAAATGAACCCGAGACAGTATAGCAATTAAACAATAAACATAAAAAGAACCTAAAAAAAAGGAACCTCGTACAAACTTCTCGAATATAACTGCCAAACGTTGAGGTCGGAAGCTAAATTATTAGAACTAACTGAAGAACTGTCAAACATAGACTGGGATATAATTGGGTTGTGCGAGGTGAGAAGAGATAAAGAAATACTCCTGAACATGGGCAACGATGTGGAGGTGTACTTCAACAGTGAAGGATCGACGGGAGGAACCGGATTTCTAATAAATAAACGAAGTGAAAAAAATATTCGTAGTTACAAATCATACACTCATAGGATCTCAAAACTAATATGGAAGTTGAGCCGAGAAGACGGCGGAGGGCGCATCAAGGTGATACAGGCGTATGCACCGACTAGCGAAGCGAAAGATTCGGAAATGGAGACGTTTTATAACATGTTACAGACAGCGATCGATGAAGACAAATGTAAATATACTGTAATATTAACAGATATGAATGCTAAAGTAGGTTAAAGCGATGGGTAGGTTCGGATATGTCGAAAGGAACGCTAGAGGTACGATGCTGTTAGAATTTTTAGATGAAAATAATATGTTCCTTACGAACAGTCACTTTAATAAGAATGGAGAAAAGAAGTGGACATGGGTAAGTCCCGATGGAAATCACTTTAATGAGATAGACTTTATTATAGCTGATGCAAGAAATATTATCAACAACGTCGAAGTAGAAGATAAAATTAACATTGGGAGTGATCATAGAGCTGTCATGTGTGAGCTATGTTTAAGTAAAAATAAACGAAAGTATAAGAATAAAGCGATTCGGAATCGGGTAGAGATAGACGACAGTATTAAAGAAGAGTATGAAAGAGTATTGCGTCAAGAAATAATAACAGTATTAGAGGAGGATAACCTAGAACGGTGTGAAGAGGTACTAAGCCAAGGAATCAAAGCAGCCACCAAAATGATAAATAACCATCAAAAAGATGAGAAGGAAAGAACGTTACCGACAGAAATAAAAAGACTGATGGCGAAAAGGAGGAAAATGAAGGTAAGAGGTAAAAATAAGAGAGAATTTCAAACGCTGTCAAAAAAAATAAGAGAAGATATTAAACAGTGGATTATTAACAAGAAAATAAGAGAGATGGAAATAGTGGTAGAAAATAGTGGTAACCTAAGGAAATATTGGAGGAGCCAAACTACAGGAAACGAAAAAATAGTCAGTATAAACGATAATGAAGGGCATCTAGTAAGAGCAAAAAGTAAAATTATAGATACCATTCGTGAATACTACTCGAAACTTTACGAAGGAAATAGTAAAGAGAAGGTTGAAGTAGGAGAATTAGGAGAAACTGACAGTGTGGAAGCGAAGATACCAATTATCACAAAAGATGAAATGAGATGGGCCATAAAGATGATGAAAAAAGGGAAAGCAGGAGGAAAGGATGGGATCGTGGCTGATGAACTGAGAGCCGGAGGAGAAACGATAATCGAGACACTAACTTATTTAAGTAACCAATGCGTAAGGACTAGAAAAGTACCGGAGAAATGGCTCGAGTCCCAGGTGTTATTATTATAAAAAAAAAGGTGACAAAAGAGACTTGGAAAATTATAGGCCAATAAGCTTACTACCAGTGATGTACAAAGTTTTAATGAAAATAGTAGCGAGGAGGATTGAGAGGGAGCTCGATAGTTTGGGTAAACGTGAATCAAACAGGCGGTAGGAAGAATGTATCGACGCTGGATAATATATTGGTAGTTAAATATTTGATAAACAGAGCACATGAGTATAACTTCCCTTTAATCCTTGTTTTAATCGATTATCGGAAAGCATTCGACACTGTAAATAGAAAGGATGCGATAAAAACGCTTGTAGAGGCCGGAATAGAACGAGATTATGTCGAATTAATTAATTATATATATAATGGAGCGAAGATGGAAATAAGAATAGACGATGAATCAAGGATGGTGAAAGTAAACAGAGGAGTGAGACAGGGAGACGTATTGTCAGGAAAGATCTTCGTTAGTGTTTTTTTTAGGAGGAGGCGTGTAACAAGTTAGATTGGGATGGCAACGGCATCAAAATCAATGGAAAGTGGCTTAATATTTTAAAATTTATGGACGCCATCGTCTTAGTAGCGAAAAATATGGAAGAAGCACAAAGAATGATAAAAGAGCTAAAGGAAGTGACGGAAAAAGTCGGATTACAAATAAATGAACTCAAAACTAAGATGATGGGTGTGAATATGGAAAATAATAGGAACGAAAGCGAGAACACAGAATTCGGATGGGTGAAAGAATATATATACTTGGGAACTCTGATTAGCTGTGAAAGAAAAGAACAAGATAAAGAAGTGAGCAGAAGAATCTCTAACGCATGGAAAGCCTACAATAAATATAGGATTTTTTTCAGGTCAGATGTGGATATCCCTTTGAAGAGGAAGTTATGGAATACGTGTGTGGCTCCGGTGTTCATGTACGGTACAGAGACATGGACAACGACTAAAGAAGTGATTAGGAAAATCCAAGTCGCACAACGGAGGATAGAACGTAGCATGCTTAAATTAACTAGGAAGGACAGGAAGATGAACAGTTGGATTAGAGAAAAGACAGGTTTAGAAGACTTAGGAAAAGCAATAATGAAAAGGAAGTGGAATGGGCAGGCCACGTAGCGCGCTCGTCCGATGGTAGATGGTCCAAAAGAATAATAGAATGGTATCCTAGAGAAGAGAAAAGAGAGAGAAGACGGCCGAGACAAAGATGGGACGAAGAAATGAGAAAGGTTTGTGGAGGTGTGACATGGCAAAGACTAGCTAGGGAAAGGCACGAGTGGAAAAGAATGACCCAAGTATTTTGTGATGAGTGGATGTGATTGGTAAATAGCAAGTAATAAATTAGGTAAAAATGAGAAAAATTGTGGCTCAGGAGATAAGGATGAATGTTTGTTAAATTATGTTTTCTGGGTTTTATGTTGGTTATTATGTTCGTTGTTATTAGTTTAGGTGGTTATTTTAATGTATTAATTTAGTTATTAAATTGTTAGTTGTTATGTAATGTATTAATTCATTTGTTAATTTATTGTTGCTATGTACTAATTTATTTATTATAGTTGTTATAAGTTTAAAGTGTTAGTGCAACTACATAGCTTTAAAAAGAGTTTTTAAGATAAATATGGTAATATAAAGAGGAAGTGTAATGTGATATATTGATTTGTTTGTAGTTATGCATGTTAAAATTTATTTCTATTGTTAAATGTTCCTTCATTTATGTCTTGGATTGCAAGATTTAGGCAACTCAAACCCGTAAGGGCCCCACGGCATTCAGCCGATTTGTAACAAAAAGTGTTTAAAAAAAAATGTATATGTAAATTGGTTGTATATGTTACAATAAATGGAATTATAATAATAATAATATATATATAATAAGGAGAAGACGTAATACGCCGGGAGCCATACTGCCCAACGTGGGCTAGTGTTAGCACCGTTGTCCTAAAGATTTCGCGGTCTTACGCAGAGGGTTTTTTCTTTGAAGTATTTTCTACTTACAGGTGTTATGTGTTCTTATTTTAGCTTTAGTTTTTAAGGTATAAAGTCGTTATGGCTTTTATTGGAGGTTTGTTTTTATTTTGTTGTCTTTTTTCTGGTTTTGGTCTGATGTTCTTTGGCTTGTTTGTTTTTGCTTGGTTATGGTATTATGTTTTTTATGGTTTGACGCGAGTGATGTAGGGTCGTGGAAGCTCGCCTCCGTGTGGTCCACCTCGGACGTATCTCGGAGGCTTAGATAGTTTCCATTCCTTGGATGGAGCTTGGTGCCTCCGAGATGTGGCGAAAGAGCTTTCACGCTAAAAAGCATCGATCTGTTCTGCTATTATCCGTGATATGGCTGAAAAGCTGAGTACACGTTTTAATATCAAAACAGGGGTCAAGCCGCCACGTTCCGTGCCGTCAGTCGTCGTGCGCGAACTTGGTCATGTGACAGCGTATCCTGGACCTTCGGAGGCGAGTGTGAGCAACCCCCGCGTCGAATTTTTCCCTGATTTAGTGTCTAAAGTGAGCGCAGTTCTCTGGGAAGCATCCTCGCATTGTACAAAAAATTTTCGTTTTCTGACCTTTGTACGCGAATATCTCCTCGGCTCCTGGTGGTGCTAGGGAGCTGAAAGAAGTTCCGTTCAACTCAGGGGATCAAGTGGCAACCGACGAGATTAACGTGGAATCTCCTAGGAAAGATGAATTTTCCCGTGCAGGTGAAGTGAGCCCCAAAAGGTTATCAACCTCAGGGGCAGCGGGCCTGAAATCAGAAAAGGAAACATCCACGGAGAAGCGGACCCCAAAGCCGAGGCCTAAGGGCCCAGATGGCAAGTTTATAAGAATCGGTCAGGAGAAACCCCAATCTGCCCCAACTGAGGCCCCCAAGAGGATGTCTGTGGACAAGAGGGTAATGAGTGGGAGCAAATCAGCAGTTTCGCTACCTCCGAGGAAGTCTGACCCCCTTAAAAAAGTCGGGAGCGCAACTGATGAACTTGAAACAGGTTTTGAGTTCCTTCATGAGCTATTGGCAACTCCGGAGTCAAAGAAAAGGCATAGGGAAAGCCTAACTAGCTTGGAAGCAAAAGAGGAAAGATTGGCCCCCTAGGAAATGAAGAAAGCCCATCAGAGGACAACATCGAATCCCCAAGAGGACTCAAAGCCGAAGAGGATGCCCTGATGCATGTGGTTGACTTTAATATCAACGTGGGCCGTATTTACGGCAAACTAGACAGCATGATGAGCGCCATATGCAAATTAAATAGGGGGCTGAAGACACTGGAAGAGGCTAACCCATCCCAGGCACAAGTCATGGCAGGCTTGAAGGAGGCAAGTTTGGCCTATGCTGTGACGGCAGACGAAGTAAGGGCCCTCACAGGGACAATTAAGGCCAATTTCGAAAGTTACAGAGGGGGAAGTACCCCGATTGACTATGAACTGAGACTCCTTAACAAGGTAAGGGGAGAAATGGCTGAAACCTTGGTGGAATTCAAGCAGGAGTTGCTTACCGCAGTTAGGCAGGAATTGGTCGCTGCTGCGAACCCCCTCATAGGAGGGTTGAAAATAAAGTTCGCAGCACAATCGAAAGCCACAAAAAGACTATCCTAGCCGCGGTTAACCCATTAAAGCCTATCGGCAACTTTAGTTGCCAGGCCATTAATATCTATATAATTATAAATGTATTATGAAATATGGTGTTTTGATTGATCAGTACGCTTCGTACAAGTCTTGTACACGTTCAGTACGAGTTTCATACCTGCACGTGCATTGGGTGCGGCTCAGTTGCCCTTGAACCAACCTCAACTGAGCACGTGTTTCATGATGGCTCAACCCACTGGACGAAAACCGTAAGTAACTATCGATACAGGTGTCCTAAAACTTCAAACTATGATTCATATTAGAGCTGAAGGATAGCGTAAGGTACTACAATAAGTATTTATGAAAAAAGTTATATAGCACTGATTCATGAATAAAAATGTAACATGTGGCAACTTCAGTTGCCGACAGGAATTCATGAGTACAAAAAATTATGATTGCAAACTTGTTCGTTATTTATATAAATTTTGGATATCTGTGAATTAATTGAGGTGAATTTACGATTATTGTAATTTTCTGTTAGAAAATAATTTTTTCTGCTGGTAAAATGAACCTTATCTTATCGACAATACATTTATGAGTTTATGTATTTATTAGTAATTCTGAAATAATGACCTAAATACAGCAGGTAAAATCAAATGGTATTGATTTGAACTTCTGAATAATGTTGACTATTTCATTCCATTTTTTTCACAAATGGTCGACTAAAAAGGCGTCTAACAAACGAAAAACAATGAAGTTCAACTGGACTAAGGATGAGAAGAAAGTCAAGAATACTGTCCCTGACTATGAAAAGACAAATGCTAGTGACGACGATGGACCTCTTCAGCTGGACCCTTCAGCAGGACCTCTTGAAATTGTGAGTCTTTTTTGGACTGACGAATTTATTCAGCACATTTGTGATCAAAGCAAACTTTATGTCGAACAAAAAGGATTCCAGAGCGATCAGGTATACCCTGCTAATATGAGAGTATTTATGGCTATCCTTTTGCTTTCAGGCTATAATCGCTTGCCATACAGAAGACTCTATTGGTCAGAATGCTCAGGATTGAACAACTCATTAGTTGCAAACTCCATAAGAAGAGACGCTTTTGATCAAATTATGAGGTGTCTCCACTTTGTAAACAATATGGCTATGAATGATGATCGTTTCTATAAAGTTAGACCAATATTTGACCATCTCAACCAAGTCAATTTGAAGCTAAAGGCTGGTGAATATTTTAGTGTGGATGAAATAATGGTTCCATACTATGGGAAGCATGGAGATAAACAATATATTTGTGGAAAGCCAGTACGTTTTGGGTTCAAGTTGTGGGCAGCTTGCACTTCAGATGGAGCCCTGCTGCAAGTTGAACCATATTGTGGGTCTCATACCCGTATCAATGATCATGGTCTTGGTCATGGGCCGAATATTGTATTGGATATGGTACAAAGACTGCAGTTAGAAAAGGGTCAACATGTTGTTTTTGATAATTACTTTGGTAGCGTTGGTTTATGCCAGAAACTTTCAGCTATAGGAATAGGAGCAACAGGCACTCTGCGTGAAGATAGACTTTCTGGAGCACCACTACAAGCTAGAAAATCAATGGATAAGAAAGAACGAGGGTATATGGAAGAGGCGTTTACTGACTGTGTATCTATTGTGAAATGGAAAGATAATAAGGTCGTTAGTGTTGTCTCTAATAAAATCCGAAGTAAGCCACTCCAAAAAGCTAAAAGATGGAACAAACTGATGAGGAGCTATATTGAGGAAGACATGCCAAACTCAATCCACATTTATAACGCCCATATGGGGGGAGTGGACCTATTCGATCAGCAGGTATCTGTCTACAGAATTCGAATAAGATCCAAGAAATGGTGATGGCCGTTATTTGCCTGGAGTTTGAATGCTATGGTGGTCAATGCATGGAGAATCAAAAGGAAGAATGGCAGTAAGATGAGTTTGCTTAAGTTTACCCACAGTGTTGTAACATCAACTTTGAAGAGGTACGGTACTCCTCGCAAGTCAACAGGTGTGAGGAAACATGTAACAGGAAGTGAACTTGATGATGTGAGGTACAATATGTTGCAACATTGGACTGTGAAGAAAAACACAAAATATGCCAGATGTAGAGAATTTGGCCGCCGCACGTCTTATTATTGTGAAATTGCAATTTACCTCTTCATCCTGAGTGCATGAAACCATTCCATGTGTGATATTTCATATCTGTAGCAAATCATTTCTGTTTATTTTTTATTGGAAATTGATAATTTATTATTTAAATAAGGAATTGTAACGGTTTTCTAGTCATACAGCAAGAATAATGTGAGAAAGAAAGGATATAATATAATTTTCGAAAATAATTAATTTTCATGTCATTAATTCCTATCGGAAACTTAAGTTGCCATCCATTATTTCCGTATGTAGTGAAGAAAAATTAATAGTGAAACATTTTTAGGACTACTAGAGTCCTAACGAACAAGTATATATAATTATATTAATAAATTTCCTCCCAGGGAATTGTCGGCTTTAATGGGTTAAGGAGAATAAGGTAGTGAGTTTGAGTACCCCACAAGCAAACTCCAACGAGCCAACCCCGGCAATTGCTCCACCATCCAGCAAACTCAAGGCACCAGAGGCAAAGGGTAAATCCTTTGCACAGGTCGCAGCCAGTGGGACCAGTGTGCTGGAAAGAGTATCCCCGGCTGAATCTACTCCAAAATACCTGGGCACCATTCCTGCTGGAGAGGAACCGCCAGAGTGGACGCAAGTGTCCAAAAAACGTAAAAGGAAAGTTAAGCAGGTTAACGCCCCCGCTAAGCCGGCGTTAAGGACCATTGCTCTTGGAGTTTGGACGATGTCAGGCGGGTTTTTGATCGTCAAGGCAATTTCAAAGCCTCAGGAACTGATGGTTTGGCCCCCATCTTCTTCAAGAAGTCCTTTAAGTTAATAGGTCATATGCTATTGAGTATCTTTAAGGATTGCTATGACATTGGATATTTCCCAGATGCGCTTAAGCTAGGGGAAAAGACATTATATTAATGAAGAGTGGGAGTCGCGACCCTACCCTGACGTCGTCCTACAGACCGGTCACTTTGTTGAACTGTACAGGTAAAGGGTTGGAGGCCCTGATGCTTCCTTTTTTGACCTCCAGAAGGCAGTTTCTACGGGCTGCCAATTTGGACAAGGGCGGGTTTCTCCACAAATGACGCCCTATTTGAAATTTACAGGACTGTCTCTGCTTGTAACGGAAAGTACGCCATGGGCATATTTATTGACATAAGAGGCGCTTTTGATCATGTCTGGAGGCCCGCGATAATTAGAGAGATCAGAGAAGCTAATGTTAACTCTGGCATTGTCCGTCTGGTCGAGTCCTTTTTCGAGAATAGAAGGGTGGTTACTAGGTTTAGTAATGCTGTGGTGTCTAGAAGCGTGGATAGAGGGTGCCCGCAGGGCTCCGTCCTTTGACCTGTTCTATGGTACTTTGCCTTTGAGGTCTTGCTTGTGGAATTGGTAGGTGAAGAGTTTACACCCATTGCGTACGTCGACGATTTAGTCGTTATAATAATGGGTGACTCTAGGGAACAATTAAATAGTAAAGGCAACCGAGCACTGGATGAGACCATCTCGTATATTCTGGAGGAATGTAAACTGTATGCCGGGCCTAGGTTTCGGTTGGAAATCAAGACGGGCCACTTCGTCACCCAGTTGTATCCTAAAGCATTCAGGGGAAGGTTCGCTGCTGCCTTCGAAGAATTCGTATATGATATTGGAAGGATAAAGAATGCTCGATTTCCTGCTCTGACGTCCTTATGATTGCTCTTCGGCTTCTGTCTCTTAGTTTTCTGTTCCTGGTGTTTTTGTTTTTGTTTTTATGTTGCTTGATGTCTGTCGTAAATGCCCGCCTCCGCAAGGTCCACCTTGGGCATTCCGGGGATTGCTGGGGGAGCGGCGTTTTGTCTTGACATAGGTGCCGCTGTGAAGGACGACATTGAATTCAAGGTAGAGACAATTATTGACTCTATGATAATATCCACCTGCCTAGTGAATGGGTATGTATAAACGGCAAGAAATAAAAAGGTTCCGTGGTGTTCTCCTGAGTTCACCAAATTGCGTACTTCTGTTGCTACACACCGAAGAAGGTACCAAAGATCTAATAATATGGTTGAGCGCTGTTCCAGATTCAGAGCTTTTCTTGCATCGAAAAAAGAATATAAACGCGCTGTTAGACCAGCGAAAAGGAACTCATGGAAAAGATTCGTTGAGTTGTCTCGACGGGTTGTCAGTTCGGTGCTAGAGCAGGGTTTTCTACTGACGACGCTTTGTTTGAGATTTGGAAGTTAGTAGCTACCTGCGCTGAAAAGTACGTCATGGGTATCTTCATTAATATAAGAGGAGCCTTTGTGTACGTCTGGAGACCGGCGATTGTCAGGGAGGTCAGAGAGGCTAATGTGAACCCCAATATCGTCCGTCTGGTCGAGTCCTTTTTTGAGAATAGGAGAGTAGTGGCCAGGTTTGGAAATGTCGCAGTGTCTAGGAGTGTGAATCGAGGGTGTCCGCAGGGCTCTGTCCTTAGACACGTTTTATGGTCCTTTGCTTTTGAGGCGCTACTTGTGAAATTGGTCGCCGAGGACTTCACTCCCATTGCATATGTTGATGATTTGGCTGTTTTGATCTCAGCTAACTCCAGGGACCAGTTAGAAATTAAGGTAATACGGCAATGGAAATTGTTTCTAACTGGTGTGAGTATGTGAAGGTGAATGTTTCTATTGATAAATGCTGCGTCGTGATGCTCAAAGGTAAATTCAAGAGACACTGCGGCCCGAGGATCCATGTCAGGGGGAAAAGAAATGCTCTTGCAAATTAAGATAAGTACTTGGGTGTCTTGATCCATGAAGGACTTTCGTTCACGAAGCATGTTAAGTACGTAACTGCGAAGGCGGCGGCGTACTATGCCGCTTTTGGCCGCATATCAAGAGCCACGTGGGGCGTCCGTTTTGGAAGATGCAGGATTGTATATATGGCCATATTCAATTCAAAACGTTTGCTACGGTGCCCCTTTGTGTGGTCGTTACCTGAAGTTCCACACCTCAGTTTACTTCTCTCTTCTCAAAGGAAGGCTCCCCTACAGGCCACCAGGCTTATAGAACTGCCCCAACCCTGGCAGTCCAGATCATTGCTGGACAGATGCCCCTGGATATTGTGGTGATATTGAAATCGGAATGCTGGATGCAAACCGACAACACCTTGGGAATAACTGAGAATTTGGAGGCGGCAAAGCGCTGGGCAATGGACCTTTGGCAGAAGCGGTGGAAAGGTGGTTCCATTAGCCGTGGGACTACGCGTTTCTTCCCTTCTGTAGAGTCAAGATTTCGTGTCGGTGACCCTGAGTTTGATTGGCTTGTGCAGGTTGTTACCGGTCACGGGGACTTTAGGAGCTACCTTCACCGATTTAAGAAGGTAGAGGATCCCACCTGTCCATGCGGGGAGCTCCAGAGACCATTTCACACGTACTGGAGGCTTGTGAATTGCATGCTGTGCCAAGGTTCACTTTGGAAATGAAGACCGGATGCTTTGTCGCTGATTTGTATGTCTGGGCCTTCAGGGGCAAGTTTGCTGCTGCCTTTAAAGACTTTGTTTATGATATCGGCACGATAAAGAGAGCTCCTTTCCTTCTCCGGCGTGTACTTGAAGTGTTTATAAGTCTCTCCATTGCAATGGAGAGACTTATAAATTGCAATGGTCTCTCCATGCAATTTATAAGGCTCGTTTTCATTGTTTTTCTTGTTTCTGTTTTATTTTAACTCTTAAAGTTATCAGTATTATGTTGCTTGATGTCTGTCATGGATGCCCGCCTCCTCGAGGTCCACCTTGGGCACTCCGGGGACTGCTGAGGGAGCGGCGTTTTGTCGTTCCGCCTGCATTTTACGAGGTGGCTAAAGGGCACCAGGTAAAAAACATCGATCTACTCTCCTTTATTCCGTGGTATGGCCGAAAGACTCAGGTAAACGGAAATAGATCAAAATAGGATCTTTCCTGTTAAGATTGAAAGGAAGGAAAATTCCCTCAATATTTAATTCAATAAAGATTGCCTTGCCGAGAACGTCATTCCAAAATACATCCCACTTTACACTTCAGACAAGTCTGAGTTTGCTATTACCACCCTAAAGATAATGAAAATACATTTAATGAAACGTGAACTCAGAAGATTATATACCATCCAAAATGCTCTCTCCTTTTATTCATTTTGCAAACTCATCTTTCCGAAATTTTACACCCCTATGGATGGTACAATGTGAATGACAAGATAGGAAGTAGAGTACAGTACCAACTTAAAATCAAGAGAGAAACTCAACAAAAGGAACTGCTTCACCAATTAAAGTCCAACAAAAGTTAAAGTCCACCCAACTTCAGACTAACCAAACCAACGTATCCCTAATTGTTCTAATATACATAGACCTGTAAAAACCGCCTGAAAATTGGCATATGTGATCAATAATAACTACAGTGTGTATTAACGAAATTTCAGATTAAACAGTATAATAAGTTCTTAGTAATTGTGTCTTAAGTTTTTATGAAGATAAGTATAAAGTGGCGCCGTCAAGTGGCACCTACCTGAAGTAGTAAGATAAGGGTACTAGTTACAGCTGTGAGGAGAAGGGGCAGAGTCATACGTGATAAATACGATACCCCCAGTCAAATTACAGGTGAACGAATATCAGATATCTCTGTCCAATTTAAAACAATAGACTCGCGCAAGTACCTTATAAATATAACTGAGTGGAGACACCCAGTCTATTGAAACTAGATATTCCATTCTCATTTAGTGTAATAGAGCAATTGAAACAACATTATCAGATGAAGAAAACTCTGGACACATATTTGGCAACTGCAGTTAAAACCCAGCCACCTAAAACAGCAAAAAGAACCAGAAGTTCACCAGAAAGTACCTCACTAAATAAAAAACAAATCTCTGATTCAACTGTGATGGATAGAAACCAGATGGAGCAATTAAAGAAAGAGATTATATATGCTATGAGTGAACTTCTAGACTCCAAAGGTTACGCCACAAAAGAGGATGTCAAAAATCTTCAAAGTCAACTCGAGAAATTGGACAATGAAAATAAAGAACTGAAGATAGAGATGGCAAATCTTAAATCTCATAACCTAAAACTCGAGGATAGAATAGACTTTCTAGAAAACCAAAGCAAAAGGAGAAACATTGTAATCAAGGGAATAAGAAATATTGAATCAAATATAAATTGCCAACAATGGGTGAGAGATTTTATAAGCAACACAATGCAAGTAAATATAAGCGAAATTAATTTACAAAATGCGACATTCATTCGGACACAAAAGGATGACAATAATGCTGCTATTATATATCTAGCTGATGACAACTCAAAGAACAAAATATTGGAGAAAGTTAAGAATTTGCAAGGAACTAAATACTTCATCGAAAGAGATCTGTGTTATAATTCACGAATGAAAAGAGGTAAATTGTTAGCTGTACGAAGGGAAATAAAAAAAATTAATGCACAGATTCCAATCTCTATAAATGGAGACTGTTTAATAGTCTATAAAGTAAAATTCAGATTGGATTTGGGGAAAGGTCTTGTTGGTGGGGATGGGATTGGTGCGTCTGATATACTCTCCAGCATGTTAAATTTTGAAACGAGAAACTTTTTCTATTCTATTCTTCCTATTCATCAGGTTTGGGTAAACCTAGAGCATGTATAATGATTAGCAATCTTTTTGACTCGTTCAAAATATCTGAATTTTGCGATCAAGATACAGTTACAATCGCTGTGGAGCTAAGAGGCCGGATAGTCTGGCTGATACCTACCTATTGGGCTCATGGTGACAACGAGCCACTTCCATCTACTTTGGTATGCAGAGCGGTCGAGAGGGCGCAAAGGCTGGGAGTGAGTTCCAGTGATCATTGGGGCAGTAGCAACATCAACGTGAGAGGTGAGTCACTCTTTGATTATATTATATGTAATAATATTAAGATTTGTAATAGGGGTCATTCCCCCACTTTTATTACTGTTAACAGACGGGAGGTTCTAGATATAACTTTAGTTAATGAACCTGCGGTCAAGGTAATGAAGGACTGGAAAGTTTCTAATGATCCATCCTTCTCGGATCACCAGTATATAGAGTTTGGTCTGAGGTTGGACAGACCGAGTTATTCAATGTACTGGAACAGAAGGGCTACCGACTAGACAGAGAAACCCTAGCTATGATTTTAGTAGAACCTGTCCCTAAGCCAAAGGACATAGAGCAGGGATGTCCAACCTGCGGCCCACTCAATGTTTGGATGCGGCCCACTATCGACTTATTATTTTTTTTTTTAGCAAATTTATCAAGTAGTGAGCACAAGAGTCTTCATGTAATTTAATCAAAATAGTTTATATTTAATAAATAAAATAATTTACATAAATAATGTAAAAAGCAATATAATTAATATGAAATTTACGACTGAGCATGCATACAAAGTTTATAGTATTGTCAATTTCTTAGTTCTGTGATTAGGCTTAGCTAGGACTGCGTACATAGATTATTTAAAATCTAAATTCGATTATTTTCACTTCATTTACATTTTAAAATTGTCATTTTGATTATAGATTATTTTTGAGGATTTCTTAGATTAGTTTTTACTATATTGGCATAACATTAAATTATGATTGCCTTGTAGCCTACATAGAGACGCACAATTTATCATAAGTATCGTGACAACACCATGTGTTTCATGAACGTAAAATCATCTTGTATAAAACTCGTTCTGTTTTGTTCCTAGTTGTTCAATTCTCGTCTAGTCTGCATGACTACCGCCAGTGCAGGGTTGCCAATCATGGTACTAATGTTACCAGGCTAGTTACGCCCCTGCGCCTGTGTGTATTTGTGCTTAACCTTAACTGACGACCGCAAAGCGGGAAGTAGGTAACTATATGTTTTCAGTCATGTCTGTCTTTCTGTGTGTGTGAGTGTGTGTTTGCGTCTGTTTGGGCTCTCACGTTTGTATGCCTCGATATAGGAAGTTCATTTTTGGTATGTAGATACATCTGTATAATATCTCAGCTATGTTCGTTGGTCAGGGTCATCGGACCAAAATCAAGGTCACAGCAATAAGGTCATTGTGACCTCATGCATTTTTGAAAATCTATTTGGTTAATAGCCTTTTCACAATAAGAGCTAGCTCAAATCTGGAAACACTTTCCATGTCGGTAATCAAATTTCCTACAACTTTAACCCCTGCACTTTTTTCGATTTGAAGCACTATTTGGGCCCGAAGTACTTTGAAAAACTTTACTTTATTATTAGATTAATTAATTATATTAATGGATTTTTAAATTTTCTTTGTTGTTGAAATAAATACATTTTCAGTAAACTACGGCTCAGTATACCTATTAATGGTTGATTTCTTTTTCAGAGAACTATAATCTTAAATATTGAAAATTTTATATTTATATGGCCATGGAATCTATTACTAAAAAAAGGAAGATAGCAGAAGAAAAGAGGAAATTTAATATCCAATGGACGGAAAAATATTTTGTTTCCGAGTTATTTGGCAATATAATATGTCTTATATGTAATGATAAGATTAGCATATGCAAGGAATACAATATCAAACGTCATTATGCTTCAAAACATGAGTCAGAATATCAGACGTTTAATGAAGAAAGAAGAAAAACGAAAATCGAAGAATTGACAAAGGCAATTAGGTCACAACAAGCTAGTCTTCAAAAACATGTTGTTAAAACTGGAACATGTACAAAAGTTAGTTACCTTATAGCTGAGAAATTAGCTAAGAAAGGAAAACCACTTGTTGATGGAGAATTAATAAAAGAATGCATTGTTATTGCTTTCAATGAGTACTGTCCAGACAAGGTGAATTTAGTAAAGGAAACATGTCTATCACATCAGACAATTGGTAGAAGAATTGATGACTTGGGTGATAATATTGAAGGCACACTGAAGGACAAATTATCTGCATGCGTTCTTTACAGTTTAGCGTTGGATGAAAGTACTGACCAAAGTGATACTGCACAATTAGTTATTTTTATTAGAGGAATTGATATAAATTTCAATATTATTGAAGAAATGTTGGACTTGTGTCACATGAAGGGCACAACAGCAGGCAAGGACATATATGAGTTTGTTAATTTGTCATTAGATAAATTCAATATTAATAGGAAAAACATTTATTCAGTTACAACTGATGGTGCTCCTGCCCTGACTGGTAAACACAATGGTTTTATTACTTTATTCAAAGAGTCTGTTGATCATGAGATTCTCAGTTACCATTGCTTGATACATCAACAACAATTATGTGCTCAAAAGCTAAATATGAAACATTTGATGACTGATCTTGTCAAGGCTGTTAATTTCATCAGATCACGGGGTTTAAATCATCGCGAATTTAAAGCATTCTTGGACGAAGTTGGTAGTGAATATGAAGACGTAGTATATTTCTCAAAAGTTAGATGGCTCAGTAAAGCAGCAACCTTAAAAAGATTTCAGTTATTGTTGCCTGAAATAAAAGTGTTCTTGGAAGAAAAGAAGCAAAATGTGGATTTTTTAGAAAATGAAGAATGGTTGAATGATTTATCTTTCTTTGTAGACATCACCGAAATATTAGCTGAACTTAATTTGCATTTACAAGGAAAGGACCAGTTATGTTCCTCAATGTTTGAGCGGATAACTAGTTTCACAAAGAAATTGGAACTTTTTATAGCACAGCTAAAAGCTGGTAAAATTGTACACTTTTGTAGTCTATCTGAAAGAGAGAAAAAGTTTTCTGTAAACTATGAAAAATATACTAAATTATGTGAAGATTTGCTTGGAGAGTTTACAATTAGATTTTCTGACTTTAGAAAGATTGAAATTGAGTTAAAATTGTTTAATGATCCATTTTCATTTGAATATGATAAAGCGCCAGTGGAGTACCAACTTGAACTGATTGAGCTGCAAAGTCGGGAAGGTTTAAAAACTTTCCATAGGGAGAACACACTTCCTTTATTTTATAAGAAATTGCATTCTATCAAGAATGAATTCAATCAAATTCTAAATTTATCCAGAAAATTATTATGCATGTGGGGAAGTACATACTCTTGCGAGCAGTTTTTTTCAAGCATGAAAAACATTAAAACTGCAGAAAGAAATAGGTTGACTGACAGACATTTAGCAAACATTCTTAGAATTAAGAATGCATCCTTTGATGCAAATATTGAAAACATGCTGGCTGGAAGACAAAGTCAAAAGTCTCATTGAATTAATATTGATTAATTAAACTAAATTTTTTTTTATGTATAGCTACATATAAACATTACAATATTTACAATGTTGTAATAATGTAAATAGACTGTATTCACATGGTTTTGTTTTATATTTTAATTTTTCCATTAAATTGTATTAAGATATTCTGGTAGTTTTGCGGCCCAGTTAAATATTTAAGTTTGTAATGCGGCCCATTAAATTAAAAGGTTGGACATCCCTGACATAGAGGAACTGGACGCTGTTGTGGAACGGTTGACAACTGCCTGCAATCAAGCGTCTAAAGCTTCCTGTCCTGTGCATAGGGTCAGGGGGAAACTCAGACCTCCGTGGTGGACGTCTGAAATTAGAACATTAAGGAAAGAGTGTCGCCAGCTATTCAACTTGGCTAAGGTTTCAGGTCAGTGGAGTGAATATAAGGCTAGCCTTCGGATATTTAAGAAAAAGGTAAGGACTGCAAAGAGGGACTCTTGGAAAAGATTCTGTTCGAGAATAGAGGAAGTCTCTGAGGATAACCGTCTTCGCAAAATCCTAGCTATGGATCCAGCTATGCCTGAATACATTTGTAGGCAGGATGGCAGCTGGACAAACTCAAGCTCTGAATCATTAGAGCTATTAATGGAAACACATTTCCCTGGTTGTGTGGTGGATGTGGGGGCGAATTCACCTTCTGATAAGAAATTTCAGGTCAACCGCAGTATGGTGTCAAGGGACCGCCTGATATGGGCGATCTCTGGGTTCAAAAGGTTTAAATCTCCAGGGCCTGATGACATCATATCTGCGGAACTTCAGGAGGCTTCAGAGACGATTCTTCCGTGGTTGGAGGTCATATTTGAATCTTCTTTGCATTTATCTTTATGTTCCTCTTTCTTGGAGAGAGGTTAGGGTAGTCTTTATCCCTAAAGGTGGTAAAATTCGGGAGCAAGGGATTTTAGACCAATAAGTCTGTCATCCTTTCTTCTGAAGACATTGGAAAAGCTAATAGAGGCACAGGTTCGGATACATCTTGATCTTACACGATGGTCCGACACGCAACATGCATACAGTAAAGGTAAATCTACTGAAACTGCACTACATGTCCTCGTATCCCAGATTGAGAAGTCGTTGGAATACAAGGAGTATACTATGGTTTCTTTCTTTGACATAGAGGGAGCCTTCAATAATATTAGGTTTGAGTCGACTGTTCGCTCCTTGAGAGGAGCAGAGCGATCGATTTCGACATTTGTGGAGCAACTCCTATGCCACAGAAGAATTAGCTCGTCTAGGTGGGTTCCACAATCAGGAGAACTCCGGTGAGAGGTGGTGTTCTTTCACCTCTCCTGTGGAACATTACCCTGAATGGGCTGCTTCTAGATCTAGTGGAATCAGGATGCAATGTGACTGCGTATGCGGATGACTTAGCGTTAGCTGTCTCAGGTAAGTTTATAGATACTATCTCGGATCTGATGGAGGGGTATCTATCTAAAACTCAAAAGTGGTGCATGATCATGGACTAGGAGTTAATCAAGAAAAGATTAAGGCTGTCCTATTTACTAGGAGGAGAGTGATTCCTCCTTTTGTTATGACTTCCCTGAATGGAATCCAGTTGGGCCTTTCGGATCAGGCTAAATATCTGGGGCTAATTCTGGATAAGAAGCTTAGCTGGAGGCCCAATATTATGGAACGCTCTAAGAAGGCTATTCACACTCTTTACTCATGTGGAAGGGCCGTGGGTAAAAGATGGGGAATAAATCCTAGGATAGTTTACTGGATGTATGAGGCGGTCATCAGACCTATTTTGTTTTATGGTGTAATGGTATGGTGGAAAGCCTTACGAGTGGGCATACGCCTCAAAGAATTGGGTAATGTGTAAAGACTCGCAGAAGTATATATTACTGGCTGTCTTAAAAACACCCCAACAAAGGGATTGGATATTATCCTGAATTTAACATCACTGGACCAATATGGGGAGCAGTTGGCTGTTAATTCGGCTATTAGATTACATACGATCAACCCCTGGTGGGAGAATCATATGGACATTCAACTGTGCTTCAGGAATACAGAATCTTATTTAGAGATATTGATTACACCATTACTAAGCCCTCTTTTAGGAGCGGGTTCTCCACAGTCATCCCCCGTAGAGAGGACTGGAGGGAGGATTTGTTCTCGAACAGCCGATCCATATGGATTTTTACTGATGGATCCAAGCTGGGGGGCAGAGTTGGTGGAGGTATCTTTTCAGAAACACTTGAATGGAATATAGCTTTTAGGCTCCCTGACCATTGCAGTGTGTTCAAAGCAGAAGTTACTGCTATTAGAGAGGCGGTTAGGCATCTGCTAGCCTTGACCTCTTTAAGCAGCGACGGCATCAAAATTTTTTCAGATAGCCAAGCTGCTATTAAATCCCAGAAGGGAATCTATAGTACATCAGAGGCAGTCGAAGACTGCAAGGCTCCTAAATGAACTGTCATTGAGGGCTAAGGTTGAACTTATATGGGTACCAGGTCACTGGAACGTTGAAGGCAACTGCAAAGCTGATGAGCTCACCCGCTTTGGCACTACTCTCCCCACTCAGGATATCCTACACAATTTAGGGACCCCACTTTCTACATGTAAGCTTTGGATCAGACAAAGAATTGATGAACGTATCAAACAAAGGTGGTCTGAGGAGGACACGTGTCTTATTTCAAAGCAGTTATGGCCTTCTTGTAATTCTAGAAGAACGAAGGATCTTCTTTCTAAGAATAGAAGAGATGTACCCAATGTGATCGCTGTTTCCACGGGACACTGGCTCGTAGGTAGACACGCCACCAGATTAGGATTGGAGGCGAGGGATTTTTGCAGGGCATGTCAGAACGAGGAAGAGGAAGAGACAATTTCTCACTTTCTCTGTCAATGCCCTGGTCTGGCTCAAAGAAGGAATTAAGCACTAGGAGAATATTTCTTTGACAATCTTGAGAACTTAGCATCCACTGGTATCAGGGATCTGTCTAGATTTATTGTTCTCTCGAAATGGTTCGAGTGGACCAGTGACGGGAGAGAATAGCCCCAATTCCTTTTGTGGTATCACAAGGGGCCGGCTTGCGGCCTATGTGTGTTTTCTCTCGGGACGGCCACTGTAACCTAACCTACAAAGGGGATTCTACGAAAAAATGCGTGATGTCGGTCGTGGATGCCCGCCTCCGCAAGGTCCACCTTGGGCATGCTGTGGACTGCCAGCAGTACCTCCTTGCGTGGTCTGGTGGGATTCCGCAGTATGGCTAATGCGCACCAAGAAAAACATCCAAGAGCTGCCCCGAAAGAGAACACTGTGTTTTCCTTAGGGTTAGGGAAGAGATGAGGGGGATCCTGGGGGTTTTCAGGAAGGAGATAATTTCAATTGTAAAGGAAGAAATATAAATCCGGAGGAGTGACCTTGAAGATGTGAAGAAGGAACTGAGGAATGTTGTGAGTGAGGTCTCCTCATTGGCTAAGTTGGTGAAAAGAGATACCCCCATCGTAACGATGCACAACAACCGTCTGGAAGCGAGAACAGCTATGCTGGAGTTTTGGAGGCCACCCCTCTTCCACCAAAGGAAAGTAATGGGACCCCAAGATGACCCCTGAGAGGAAAAGGCCATCTGAGTGGCAAACTGTTGGTAAACGAAGGAAAAGAAGTCGAAAGGATAAGAAACTCAGTGAACCTGCTGGGCCTGAGAAGGAGGAACGTTTTGCCACCATGAGTGACATAAACCTCGCACCGAGGGAAAATCTCGTTCTTGTCTCCCTTAAGGTGGCGCATCCAGATATCAATGGAGAGCACCTCATAGCGCACGTCAGAAGAATTTTGAATCATTCGGAATTGGGGGTTCGGATTAATGAAGCTAGGCCTAGCGGGAAGGAGGTTATAGTTGTGCTGCGATCCCTGAGGAGGCGGAAAAATTGAAGAAGGCTGTCAATATGACGGACTGGGAGATCGCGCGGGGGGGGGGGGTGCGCCCTGTACCCCCGAGGGTGCAGGTAAGGGTGGTCCCCAAGGATGTGACCTTAGAAAATTAAGCCCGTCAACTTGTTGGAAATAATAAGGAGATTTACCACGAAGGATAACAAGGACTGGGCCAACAAAGTAAAAGCGGACTGAGAAATCGCTCGGGGGGGTGCGCCCTGCGCCCCCGAGGGTGCAGGTAAGGGCGGTCCCCAAGGGTGTGACCTTAGAAAATTTAGCCCGTCAACTTGTTGGAAATAATAAGGGGATTTACCACGAAGGATAACAAGGACTGGGGCAACACAAAGCGGAGCTCACTAAGCTATTTCTAATCAGATGTGAGTACCGAAGCACTTGGGCACTTCGGGGACCGAAGGGAGTCCGGTCCTGGCTGTAGTCGAGTGTAGATCTCAGATTCCGTTGTCTGTGCCTTCTGAATACCTTGGTTATTCGGCGATGGTGGTTGCCTGGTCACATCTGTCGAGTAGGGTATGGTCCCTAATTGAAGGAAGAAAACAGTTTTAGAGTTTGCCGGTACAAGTTGAAAGGCAAATCCCTTGACCTGCTGAGAAGCCCGGATACCTGACCTAGTAAATACAGTCTGACGAAACATTACTACCTACGCTGAGGTTCAGCTTCACAGGGCTGTTGAGTTACTTGAACCTTCAGTTCAATTTCCTTGTCACCTGATTCTCTTTCCCTCCTGTCGTTTACCTATCAGATATTTGATACCTCTGTAATAGACCCGTCACCTACGCTTACCATTTCAGTAACAGCGGTTTAACATATCACTTTAAAATATTAACAATTCAAACCTACATCGTTTCCAATATGGAAAACAATAACACAGCATTGGAAAGCGCTGTTAAAACAATTACTGCCATCCTAGAAGTAGAAACTAAACTAACAAAAGAAATGAAGTATTCTGTTATGACTGCGATAGGAGAGATAACGACTGCTTATAACGTTCTAAGAGACCAAGTCATTAAATTAGAAAAGAGAAATATAGAAATTAAAACGAAAAGTAATACTTATGCACAGGCTGTTACAAACAAACCATGTCAAAGTCAGGGTACGAATACTTTTAAAATTATTATTAAATCAATCAAGGAATTATCAGGAGAAGAGACTAAGAAATTAGTAAAAAAAAAATTAGATCCAGTAAAGCTGCAGGTAGGGATTAAAAACTTTAAAAAACTTCGAGATGGTAAAGTATTGATAGAGTCCAACAAGTTTCTCGAGAAACTATAGGGTCTTTCAGAAGGGCACAGGTAGGAAAAGGGCAGCAATAATTGTTACAGATCCAACTCTGAATATTATCCTTTTAAGTGATGTTTGCAATGAGGACACGGTAATTGTAGAGCACAATGACAATAATGGCAACACACTTATCTTTATAAGCGCCTATATGGGCATTAACAAGGACCTAAAGTTAGACTTGTACAATTTGAAGTTAAAATTAAATAAAGTAAATAACAAAAACATTATACTCTGTGCTGACACTAATGCTAGAGGTAAAATACTAGAATCTTTTATTGCTGCAAACTCACTAACAGTCCATAATGAAGATGACGGGTTACCAACATTTCAGAGTAGTAAAGGTCAGAGTAATATAGATCTAACTATCACATCCGCTAATGCGAGTAAATTAATTGGAAGTAATTAACTGGAAGAATAAAGTATTAGAAGAGGAAAGTTTATCTGATCACAGCTACCTTGCTTTTACTATTTCAACAAAAATCAAACATATGAATAACACAATTGATCAGAAATGTAAACGATATAAGGTAGGAAAAGCTGACTGGAGCAAATTTTCAGAGGTGTTAAAAGAAAAATTCCGTAAACATTTTCTAAATCAAACGGCCACTCTAGATACAACAGAACTATCAGACGATCTTCTGAGGAATGAGGTACGTCATACAGCTAACTTACCGTTGTTCATAAAGCGATGAGAATTTAAATAAAGCAATTGAGAAAGCTTGTAACAAAGCAATACCAATAAAATCAAATGGAGCTCCACTAAGTAGGAAAGAGGTTTGTTGGTGGAATGACGACCTCAGGGATAAGAGGAGGGAGGTGATGAAAAATAGAAGACAGTATCAGAAAATAAGAAAGATTCAAGTAAATGACGATAACATTAAGAAGAAATATTTTGAAAGCAAAAAACAATATGGGGATATGATACAAAAAGCAAAAGAGGAGTCGTGGAAAAACTATTGTAATGCCATAGACGGTCAAAATCCTTGGAACACGGTCTACAGGTTGGCTTCAGGCAAACTAGCAAGAAGCTTAGTAATGTCAACAATTAAAAAGCCTGATGGAAGCTACACTAGTGATTTTAAGGATTCGATTGAAGACATAATGAACAATTTTTTTCCTGCGGATGATCAAACTATAGAAAATGATTACCACCTGGCAATAAGAGAAGAAGTGAAGGACATATCAACAGAAGACGACATAGAATTTAAGCAAGATGAAGTGGAACGAGCAATAATAGATTTGACTCAAAGAAAACACCAGGAATGGACGGGTTTAATAAAGAAATAATTAGTAAAACTTTTGAACTATTTCCCAAATTCTACACCCAAATTTATAACGAATGCCTAATGAGGGGCTATTTTCCTGAGGAATGGAAACATGCAGTAGTGATTGTGATAGTCAAACCAGGACGTGAATGTTCAGAAAAAATTAGCAGGTATAGACCAATAAGCTTATTACCTCTTGGAGGCAAAGTACTAGAGCGGTTACTCATCGATCGAATAATGCATCACCTAAGAAAGAACAACTACCTGAGTAAGCGACAGATGGGTTTCACGCCTCAGACAAGCACTGTGGATGCAGTAATGAAAGTTAAGAACTTAATTGAAGAAGGATTTAACAAGAGAAGAAAAGTCGCCCTGATATCACTGGACGTCGAAGGAGCTTTTGATGCAGCTTGGTGGCCAGCTATCTTGAAACAATTAAAATCTGCTGGCTGTCCTAAAAACCTTTTCCAGTTAAGTACCTCCTACTTCTCGAAAAGAAAGGCTACCCTCACTATTAACAAATACCAGGCTACAAGAACGAAATCGAAGGGCTGTCCTCAGGGGTCTTGCTGTGGCCCTGGCTTCTGGAACATAAAACTTGATTCTCTTCTTAAAATGCCGTTTCCAAAGAATGTAGAAATTTTGGCATTTGCAGATGACATAATACTAGTAATAACAGCAAAATCTAGTCCAGAGATAGTAGCTACCAGTAACGAATCTCTGCAACTCATCGCAAACTGGGCTGGAAAAAATAAGATATCGTTCAGCCTATCCAAATCAAAAATATTACTCTTCCAAAGAAAAGGAGAACCAGAACAGGTGAATGTATTCTTAAATAATGACAAATTAGAGGTGGTAAAAGAAATTAAATACTTGGGTATTACTTTAGATTATAGATACAACTTCAATAAACATGTAGATACAATTTGTAATAAAAGTTTGAAAGTAATAAACACACTCTCACGTTCCGCAAAAGTGTATTGGGGCCTCGCAGCCAAACTTCGCTCATACCACGGAAGATTCAGAACATACCTAAAGCAAATAGGAAAAGCTGAAGACCTATACTGCAGGGACTGTAACAAAAGAGTCCTAGACAACCCATTCTACCTATTATACTTCTGAGAAAGATACAATGGCTTGAGGATGAACTTCCAACTACAAACACAGTTCCTAGGACTATCATCGCCTCCTACAAACCCAACAACTCCTGGCGACCGAGAAATCGTCGCGTTTCTGAGAAGATACACCACTCAACTAATACAGATAAGGTAGCAAAAATCCTATGGAAGTAACAGGAATCATAACACCCCTGTTACAACAAGCCTCCTTTTTTTCTTTTTCTTTTTTTTTCCCATCCACCCCTTCACTCGAGTGCTCTTAACATACTTTCGGTACCATGGGGACGGGGCTCCAAACCCATGAGTGTTTTTCAGCCTTAATCCCTCTTCCCTCAGACTATTTCTGTTCTCAGTCTTTCCCTTCTTCCAGATTGACACTCACGCCCCGTCATGCGGATGGCAACAAGGGGGAACTAGACCCCCGGCCCCTACCAGTGGGCAGGGAACACATATTGGTAAGTGTTTCCTCAAAACTGGTACCCACCCCTGAGGGGTGGGGTCTGCCCGGGTAATAGGGCATTTTCCCCTGGGGGGGGGGGGGCCGAATCCTTAAGGATCCTGTGGTAGTCCTTAAACTGTAGATCTAGTAGATTTCGGCCACTCAATGAGGAGATTTGTGAGAGGGACATCTCCCCGCTTTTTAGGATAGCCTCTAGATTGTTGTCTGCTCAGTAGCTGTTTGAAAGTACAAAGACCTAATAAAGGGTGGTAAAATAAGGATCGAATGGAGGTTGTGGCCTGTCGGACCATTTAGAGAACTGATTCAGTGCTACAGGTATCCTAGGATTTAGGCATGTGTCTACGAAGTGTAGGAAGGAAAGCCCCAACTGTGGTCATTGTGGTCGGAGCATACTCCCTCTTGATTATGAAGAAAACCTGATTAGGAAGATGCGAAGGGAAATGGAAGTGTCTTTAGAGGACTTTAAAATGGATCTGTTAAAGATGGTGAAGAGCGAAGTCACTTCCTATTTGGAATCTCCCCTCCTCGAGGTAAAGAAATTAATCGCGGAGGCCATTGCGCACTCCAATGCAGACATAGTCGCTGCAGGGAATAGGATATGGGAACTGGCCTCACAGAAGTCCATGAAGAGTGTTGACAATGAGAGCATTCGCCCGGGGGAGGTGATAAAGTCTGCCCTTGGAGACATTAAGGAGCAAGTGATTTCTATCGTGAGAAGCGAAATCAGAGGTGTCGGATCCTTGGTTGGGGCGGGGTTGAAGCCTTCAGAGAGGAGACCCACATATGCTGAGAAGCTTGGTAAATGCTCCATAAAGGACTCCCCTGGGCAGTCCCAAACTCGGGAGGTATCAACTGTAGTGACAGAACGGGAGGTCCTGGTAGTGCGAGCCGGGTCCAGGAGGGAAATAGAGGAGAAGGCCAACCACTCACTGACAATAGTGAACAAATGGTGCGCATATGCAAAGGTGCAGTTATCCCTTGGTAAGTGCTCTGGATTAATGCTAAAAGGGACTCTCAACAGAGGAAGCATGCCTCGGGTTTTTTCTGAGGGCACCAGAATCGGTTTCAAGTCAGACGTCAAGTATTTGGGAGTCACGATTGGTGAGAGGTTCAATTTTATAAAGCACATAAACGAAGTGGCAGGGAGAGCCTTAGTAAAGTTCATGTGCGTTGGTAGGCTCTCCGGGCCGAGTTGGGGTATCGGAGGACGATCCCGGGGTCTTCTGTATGGTGCCATTTTTGAAGCCATAATGCTCCATGGAGCACCTATTTGGGCACCGTGCTTGAACTCAGGACATTGGAAGACCCTGATCTCTCACCAACGCAGAGCACTTTTGGCAGTCACCAAGGGATATAGAACGACGTCTGCCCTGGCAACACAGGTGTTGGCGGGACGCATGCCCATTGACATCAGGGTGAAACTCAGAGTTGAGCTGTTCTTCCTGAAGAGAGGGTACAGGCCGAAATGGATTACCTACTCTCCGGAAGAGGTCGGGGACAGGAAGATACAGCTTAGGCAATGGGCAGTGCGTTTGTGGCAGGCAAGATGGGACGAGGGCGAAGTTGGTAGGTGGACCTACCGATTCCTACCAAGCGTGGAGGCCAGGATGAGTATGCCTGTCCTCCCAATTGAGCATTGGCTCGCGCAAGTCCTCAGTGGGCATGGAGATTTCGGGGCTTATCTAGCCAGGTTCAAGAAACGAGATAGCCCAGGCTGCTGTTGTGGGGCTCCGATAGAGAGTGTGGCCCACATCCTGGAGGAGTGCCCCAGATACGCAAGGGAGCGTTTTGAGTATGAGATGGCGACTGGGAGGCTGGTAGCAGAGACGTACCGGGGAGCCCTTACACTGGGTCGCAGGGAGTTTTTTAATTTCGTCTATAGAGTAAGGAGAATACGAGGGACGCCGGGAGCCACGCCGCCCAACGTGTACTAGGGTCAGGTGCCGTTGTGCGGTTGTCTGGCCTTTCGTGGCCTTACACAGAGGATTCTTTCTTTTAAATTTTTATTAACTACGATGGTTGAGGGTTTTTCTTTTGGCTTTGGTTTTCTAAGTTTTCTATTGTGGGATTATTTTTCTTTGTGTTTTTGTGACTTTGGTTTAAGGTTTTTTCCTGGTATGTGGTACGGTATAGTCTTGTGGTGTTGGTGGTTATGTTTGTGATGTAGGGTCGTGGAAGCTCGCCTCCGCGCGGTCCACCTCGGGCGTATCTCGGGAGCTGATAGTGCCTATCGTATTGGATAGGCCTTGGTGCCCCCGAGATGCGGCGAAAGAGCTTTCACGCTAAAAAAGCATCAATCTGTGTTGCTATTATACGTGATATGGCCGGAAGGCTGGGTACACGCTCTAATATCAAAACAGTGACAGAATGTGCTACCGGTGTATTGGGTGCAACCGAGCCCAGGTACTTGGGTGCCATCCCGGCAGGCGAAGAGCCGCCCGAATGGAAGAAGAAGAAAGAAGAAGAGGGCAGGGGACCAAGAAAATGCTATGAGCGAGAGGGTGCCCATACTAAAGAGTACCCCCTGTACCCTAAAGGATATATACTTAGCTCCCAGAGATAACATTGTTATAGCAAATGATCAGGGAAAACAAAGAACAGCCACCGAATTAAAAGAAATAATTAGGAAAAATATAAATCCCTCGAATCTGGGGGTGAAGGTAAATTCTGTAAGAACTTTATACAATGGAGGAATAATGTATGTCACTGACTCGCCGGATGAGGCCCAGAAACTGAAAGAGGGCATCTTAAAAATGAATAGTGGGGTAGAGGTCAGAAATGTAAAGCGCCCGGACCCAAGGATTCAGGTTGTTAGAGCGGTTCCCGTTGAACTGACGTTCGAAGAATTGTCGGCCCAATTGGTTGCAAACAACCTGGAAATAGAAAAGGGCGACATAAAACCTCTATTCAAACTGAGCATAAAAGGTAAGAAGAATTAAGCGAATAAAGGTAATTTAGGTGTGGGATTCTTCGTTGCTAGTAAACTCAAAAATAAAGTGCAAGATTTTAACCCTATCTCAGAGAGACTAGCTTCAATGGGTTGTAAAATTGGTAATGTAAAATTAGGGTTAATACAATGTCATGCACCTACAATTGATGCTTTACAATGTGAGATGGAGAATTTTTATGAAAATCTGTACAAAGAAAATGAAATGATAAAGATGAGGTACAGCACAATAATTCTTTTAGGTGACATGAATGCAAGAATAGGAATAAGAAGACAAGGTGAAAATCTAATCGGTCACTATGGTGTCGGTGTGCGAGATGGAAGGGGCGAAATGTTACTTAACTTTCTATGTAGTTTGGAATTGAAAGTAATGAATTCATTTTTTGGAGGTTCTAACATGGAAGATAAATGGACATGGTGTTCACCTAAGGGGAACAAAAGTGAAATAGACTTTGTCATGGCAAAAGATATTAGGATTTTTAAAAATGTAAATGTTGATAAAGGTTTGATGTATGGTTCAGATCACAGAATGGTTGTAGCATGTGTCGCTATTGACAAGAGAAGGTTTTATTTGGATGATAAAAGAAGTAACTTAAGTCTTAATATTAAAAGAGATCCGGAACAGTATAAGAAATGTTTATATGATGTGTTTAAAGATAATGATGTCTGCAATGAGGATGGAGTTGAAAGCATATATTCAACAATTGTTGGTAATGTCCAAAAAGCAGTCAGAAATGAAAATAAAGATGGCACAGAAATTAGTGGGAAAAAACGGAGTAAAAAAATAACAAAAGAAACAATTGAATTGATTGAAGAGAGAGAACGGCTGAACAAGATTCAACAGAAAACAGAAGAGGAGAGTAAGAAACATAAAGAAATCAGAAAGGAAGTTAGACGAAGAATTAAATACGACATTAAACAATACGAGGAAGGGATTATTAATGAAATTATGAATAAGAATGGCTCGACTAAACTGACTCTAAGAGAAATGTCAGGTGTTAATAAAAGTTGGATGCATAAAATGAAAAAAGGAGATACATTAATTACAGATCGACGGAAGATAATAAATGAGGCCACTGAATTTTATAGATTAATTTATAGGAGCGAAAGGAAGAAAAGCCCAACGAATAATAGTCAATATACAGATATAGAGGAACCCGACATTTTGATTGAAGAAGTTCTGGAAGCCATTCATAAACTCAAAGAGAGGAAAGCTCCGGGTGACGACAGGATTTGTAATGAACTTATAATACACGGAGAAGAATGTCTTTCAGCGCCTTTATGTATGCTTTTTAACAAGATAATGAAAGAAAGAAAGATACCTAGTTCATGGAGAATTAGTAAAATTGTGCTGATTCATAAAAAGGGTGAAAAGGAACTTATCAATAATTATAGACCTATAAGCTTAACGTCAGTAATTTATAAACTGTTTTCAAGAATAATACAAAGAAGGATAATCAAAGATATATATCAGTCACATTCTATTGAACAGGCCGGGTTTAGACCAGGATTTTCTACTCAAGATCAAATACATGCGTTTAGACAAGTTATAGAGAAAAGCAGCGAATTTAATATACCGATTATTTTGTGTTTTATTGATTTTAATAAAGCCTTTGATTCTCTAGAGCACGATGAAATTTGGTTGGCTTTGAGGGAAGCAGGAGTTAAGAAAATTTACATTGTAATAATTAGGAATATATATGATGATATTAAAGCGTATATTTCAATGGAAAGAAATGGGGAGGAATTTGATGTAGAGCGTGGCCTCAGACAAGGATGTCCAATATCGGCCATAATTTTTAACTGTGTATTAGAAAAAGCATTTAAAGAGCTAAATTGGGAGGAAATAGGAATAAATATTCACGGTAAATGGTTAAACAACCTCCGCTTTGCGGACGATGTTGTTCTATTTGCATACAATGAAGCGGTAATGAAAGAAATGATAGTGCATCTAATGAAAACTTGTAAAAAGTATGGCCTAACTATAAATTGGTCTAAATCTAAAATTATGTCCAACTACAATTTCGATCCGCTTTGTGTGGAAGATGAAATGATTGAATGTGTTAACGAATATGTTTACCTTGGGCAGCTAGTTTCATTTAAAGATTCATTAGATAATGAAGTAAATAGAAGAATAAGGTTGGGCTGGAGAAAGTTTTGGACCCTGAAGAAGATTCTGAGAAGCGACGTTTCTGAAAAACTAAAAATTAAAGTTCTGGAAAGCTGTGTTTTTCCTACAGTACTATATGGATGTCAAACATGGTCTCTAACTCAAACTATGGATAAAAAATTAGTATCAGCTCAATGTCAAATGGTAAAAGCTATGTATGGGATCAGCAAAAGAGAGAAAATTAGTAATAGAAGGGTTATAACGGAAAGTGGAGCAAAAAGCCTGATGCTGAAGAGCCATGAAATGAAATGGACATGGGCAGGACATGTGTATCGGATGGACCATAATAGATGGGCTAGGATACTAACTGAGTGGTCACCATACTGTTATACCAGAAGAAGAGGAAGACCTGCAATGCGATGGAGAGATGAGTTTGTTGATAGACTAGGAAAAGTATGGCACAGAGCTGCACCAGACAGATTTGTGTGGAAGAAATTAGTTAAGAAATTTACACAATAAACTAGGAACTTGCACTTTTCTCATAATTAGGGTTTATAAATTGTAAGAAATATTAAGGTTTGTTTAATTTAAAAAATATTAAGGTATTGTTTAATTTAAGAAATATTAAGTTATTGTTTAATTTAAGAAATATTATGGTTTTGTATAATTTAAAAAATGTTAAGGTATTATTAATTTAAGAAATATTATGGTTTTGTTTAGTTTAAAAAATATTTCGGTTTGTTTAATTTAAGAAATATTATGGTTTTGTTTAATTTAAATTTACATTTTATTTTGTAACATTTTAAAATATTTGTTTGATAATTGTTTAAATATTTCATTCGCCATCTGTGCTCTTGTCTGTAATTAATATAATTATGAACATATATATTTAAAGTTTAACAGTTTTTTGAAAGAAGTCCAAATTATTTATGATTTTTATAGTTGTTTTCTTTGGGTGTTCCTGTCGTATTATACTAAAATTCGGTTTATTATTTGTAAAATTAATTGTAAATATTATGTAAAAAATAATGTGTTAATTAATTATTGTTAACTGTACCCCTACCATAGGGAGGCTTTCGCTTCAAAAAAGAAGTGTCAATAAAGCTTATTATTATTATTATTATTATTATTTTTCTTTCATCCTTTTTAATTTCGTGATGTAGGGTTGTGGAAGCTCGCCTCCGCGTGGTCCACCTCGGGCGTATCTCGGAGGCTGGTTGCCCTATCCTCAGATAGAGCTTGGCGCTCCCGAGTTGCGGCGAAAGAGCTTTCACGTAAAAAAGGCATCACTCTGTTTTGATGTTATCATCTGCGATATGGCTGTATAAGCTGGGTGCGCGATATAATACCAAAACAGGTAGGGACCACAAGAACCCCGCCAACCTGGTCCTTTCGAGAAACCAGGCTCCCGACAAGCCAGGAACAAGGGGGAGTGATAGAGGAGTAACACCTCTCTAAAAAACCTTGGTTCAGCTGGCCTGGCTGATAGTACCTAGTGAGGGCTCCTGTGCAGGGTTACGCACGAAGGCTTTCTTTGGACTTCTTCTTCTGGATCACGGATTGGTTTTGGTTTATGTGAACTGGGAGTGGGGTTCAAGCAGTGCAGGATCCTGTGTTCGGCTATTTTTAATTCAATAATAAGTTATGGAGCCCCTCTCTGGGCAACCAGATTGAATAAAACTGACGTAAGATTGCTGAACTCATACCAGAGAAGAGTGTTATTACAAGTAATAAAGGGATATAGAACTGTCCCAGCCTTGGCAGCGCAGGTAATCTCGGGACAGATGCCAATTGATATCCTTTTGAAGCTCAGAGTGGAGCGGTTCGGGTTGACAAGAGGACTACCTCCCCTGTGGGCACCGGACTTGGGTACTGATATAGTGACAGGGGAGAAGATATTGAAGCGGTGGGCTTTGAACCTTTGGCAGACGAGATGGATTGAGGGTACCACTGGTAGATGGACCCGCAACTTTTTTCCAGATGTTGAGACTAGACTGAAAATGAGGGACGTCCCAATCAACCACTGGATGACACAAGTTCTTACGGGACATGGCGATTTTAGATACTACCTTCATCGCTTCCGCTTAATTGAAGACCCAGTGTGTGAATGCGGTGCGGGTCCGGAAACAGTCAGACATGTGTTTGAGGACTGTGAAAGATATGCTGACTTGCGTGTTAAGTTTATGTTAAGCACTGGAATGTTCCTTTCGAGGTCATATGGAAATGTTTTTACTGGTAGTAGTAAGATAGTGCACTCCTCCTTTCTCGAATATGCGTACAGCGTTGGTAGAGTAAAGAAGGTTTTGACCATCGCATCGTGAGCCTTGAGTTTCTATTGCCCCTCTTACATTAGCCCTCCGTAGTTTGTCTTATGTGTCTATTTATATGTCCGGAGTTACATGTTAGTTTTAGTTTCATCCACAAGGGAATATTGAGTACCTTGTGGGAGTAGTTGTAGTTGTAGTTTGTCTTATGTGTCTATTGATATGTCCGGTGTTATGTGTTAGTTTTAGTTTCATCCACAAGGGAATATTGAGTACCTTGTGGGAGTAGTTGTAGTTGTGTATGTCCTTCATGTCTAATTTATATGTCTTTCGTCTTTGGTTTGATGTCTGTCGTGGTTGCCCGCCTCCGCGAGGTCCACCTTGGGCGCTTCGCGGAATCCAGGGGGAGTGGCTGTATGTCGTTCCGTCTGTATTCCGTGGAGTGGCTAAAGGGCACCACGTAAAAAACATCGATCTGCTTTGCTTTGTTCCGTGTTATGACCGAAAGGTTTGGGTACACGGTAATAGATCAAAACAGGTTTATGTGAACTGGTCCCTGTGGGTGTGGGCACAGTACCCGGCCGGGCCATTTGAAATTAATTCACCTAAGGGCTGGTCGGGCTGACGACCATCTACCCACAGGGGTCCCCCGCCTGGTAGGCGCCGCGGAGGGTACCCCAGTCGTCCCTGGGGTGCACCAAAAGCTTAGGTGAGAACGGGCCTGGGACACCCACGGGGATTGAGATTCTCCCCCCACCAGGGGTGTATTCCGGTTCTCCGGGGGAACTCAGGGACTGAAGGGTTTTCCCCTTCGGTTTGGACATGTCCAGATCGGAGAGCTCTCGCGGACGTGGGCGTTTTTTCTTCTTCACCTCCTGCTTTGGGAAGACGTTTGTCTTCCAGTCATCCCCCGATGACTGTGGCACTAAGGGTACTGGTCACAAGCAAAGTGTGCCAAAGCTGGCCGGTAGGCCAAAGGGCCCTGATGGCAGATTTATTAAAACGCATAAATGCCTTCACTACCTTGACGGTGCCCGAGGCTTGGGTGGCTATCGGGCTTGGGTGGGCTATCCACAGCTGGTGGATAGTGGAAAACCCTGTACGATTTGTTCGCTTTCAGGGCAACCCTGAATACCCAATAAGGGGCCCCGAACCAACCCAGTTGGAGGACAGTTGAGGTGTGCAACTGAAGGGAGTAGCACCCTACATTCCTCTAGCTCATTACCGCACTACCCACATACAGTACACTACACAGGTCAATGAACTGGATCCCTTCGCTTCTCCACGTGCAAGGGCTGACACCGGCGGGGCCGATCTGAGAGGGTACAGAGTTAAAACTGGGTTCGCACTCCCAGGCCACCAGATAGGGAGGGGTCCATCCTTACCTAGCCAGTGTAGGAGGCAGCCCTGGTCAGCTGGTATATAATCTCGTTATGTGCTGAAGTGCCAGTTGGCGACTGGATGGGACCTTGCAGCATGTAGCGGGAGGCAGGCTCCGAGGCCACCAGACTTCGTCGTCGGAACTCTGTCGCTCTGTACGGGGATGGCGAGGGGTTGAAGGGACAAACCTATACGTGCATACACTCAGAACAATACAGACATCCTGGATCCACTCACCTTGACCTTTCCCCACCCAGTCCTTATCTATCGCCTCAATCCCCCTGCCCAGCGATAGAAATACTATCTTTATCTCTTTTAAATGAATGATGGATGAACCTTTGGATATTGATGAAAAAGTGCAACCCTTAGAGGGGCTTCCCACCCCACCTGCTGTAGTGGAAGAAGTGGAGTCAGGGAGGCAGTTGACTGCCCCCGTGGACTCCACAGCTAGGAAAGAGGATGGCCACCAGGCATCAACTTCTAAAAAAGAAAATAAATTAAGTTACTCTGATCACCCAGGCTTGGCCTATGAAGAGATCAAGATGGAGGGGATCAGAAGAAGAAGAAGAAACAATAAAATAAGGCGTAGGCAAGCAATGGCGGCTCTAAAAGCCAGTCAAGCCAAGTCCGAGGACGGTCACTCGTCCAGAGGTCCCATGAGGACTGAAGGACATGGGTCGACCGAACGAGCAGGTGACTCGAAAACTCATCCCCAGCCGGGACTCAAATCCGTGAGATTTGATAGAGGAGGTAGGGGTATGAGGAAGAGTCAAGAAAATAGGGCAGAGGAAACCAGGACATGGTCTCATGGAACCATTCAGGCCTAGTAAACCTCGTGCAAGAAAAGTAGAAAAAAAGAGAGTCTTCCGCCCCGACCTTTTAAGGAGCGGAGAAGTAGCCAGGAAAGCACGGGGATTGACCTGGCTAGACTGAGTATAGATGAGGCCCCATCTTCAGAACAGGCTACCTGTGACGAAGAAGGGACCGCACTAGAAGAAGTCAGGAGTAAGAGAGGTAGGAGCACATGGAAACTCCACCAGAAACTACTCCTGCAAGTAAGAAAATGAGGCAAGAGAGCGATCAGCCGCGCCCAAGTTATAGTGCAGCTGTTAATAAGGATTCCCTTAGCCTTCAGGTCATTGTCAGGCATACCGATCCTCATAGATCGGTCACCAAAGATGAGGCCATGGCAATAAGGGAAACATTGGGAAATGATGTGGTTCGAGCCAATGTAGCCGCAGGAGGGGCGACTATAGGGAAAGAGCTACACATCCGGAGATCAGGTTTAGTAGACCAGGGCTGGTTCCTCATCACTTGTTCCGATAAGGTAACAAAGTCCTGGATGTTACAATGGACTCCACCAAAGGAACTTGAGTTGGAGGTCGTCCCGGCATCGGAGGTATGTGGATAGAGAGGATAGGCTTTGTCATCCATGCCGAGAGGGCTCCGAATGTAGTCGAGTTTCTGGGGAGTCTGAAGTCTCAGAATAGAAAGCTGCAGGTTGACAGATGGAAACCGAGCACTTTAGACAAAATCCAAGGAGGGTTCAGAGTTACTTTCCTTATTGATCCTACGGCGGTCAAGCTCCTGGACGAGGTGGACTGGGAGCTCTACTACAGGATTTCGACCATCAAGGTCACGAGACTGGGTAGGGCTCACAGGGGCCGAACGTCCGGACAAGCTCGCCTGGGATCAGGGGAAAGTTCAAGTTAACCAGGCTTACCCCCTGCATCTTTTCTACCTTTGAGTGTCTCATCGGATGCAGGTAAGTCAAAGTAATCTACATCACAGTAAGGCGGTTACTGCGGAGCTTGTAAACTGGCTTTGTGGTAGTAAAAGCTATATAGTGTTAATTCAAGAGTCACATGTTTACAGGGGTAAAATTAGGAGGCTGAAGGAGTCAGGAGCGATAGTTCTGGGTCAGACACAAGGCGGAAGAACAACCAGAACCTGCCTATTAGTCTCTAGGGATCTTGGAGTGACCCACCTGGTTCAACTAGGATCCCGAGACCTGACGGTGGCATTGCTCCAATATAAGGTAGATAAAATAAAGTATAAAATGGTGGTGGCATCTCTGTATCTACCTATTGATGATGTACAGCTTCCCCCTACAGAGGAACTGGTAAGATTATATGAATTCTGTAAAAAAGAAGACTACCCCCTAATTGTGGGATGTGATGCTAATGCACACCACTTGATGTCGGGTAGCTCTAGCAACAACCCACGGGGGGATGCCTTGCTAGAATGGTTAATGTCTACGGATCTGGAGATCATGAATTTGGGTACCAAACCTACCTTTGTTAATATCAGAGGGGGGACGGTAGTTGATATTACGTTGGCGTCTAGAAGCCTAGAAGATGTAATTAAAGGATGGAGGGTGACTCGGGTCATATCGATGTCTGATCATCGTATGATCCGATTCGATATCTCCATCGAAGTTGGTAAGGAGAATTTAACACGTTGACGGACAATTGCGGCTATAGCCGTCAAAGCGAAGTTCACAATGTGGCATGACTGCTATAGCCGTCCAAAACGAAACGGTCGTTTTTAGACACTACGGCTATAGCAGCACAAATGTGCACTTACTGGCGTATACGTAGAAGCATAGTGTCGTGTTTTGAAAACATCTTTTTAGGTTGAAGTTCATATTTCACCTGTTATACGAGTTGCAGATTCAGTATGCACGTGGTTGTGAAGGGAGTAGTGCGATCGTGTTTTCTATTGAATTTATAGTTCTTATTGATACGTTTAACGATATTTATTATTATTTATATAACTATACTGGTATGTATTTGTTTATTATTCATTTCATACTTTAAACAGAAATAAAAAAACAAAATTTAGCATTTTAGGTTAGGTTAACGATACTATAGGTTATACTGTTTACTTTTTTTTTTGGTTTTACATTTGAAATATAAATAAATAATGATAATGTAAATGATAAATATATATTATATATATAATATACAATAAATAATAATACAAAATAAAATGTTTTATATAATATTTACAGAAAATGGACAGTTGGGAAAAAGATCAGGCTAGGCTGCTGAAGATTGTTGAGGAAATGAATAGTGGATCAAGCAACAGTGAGTCTGAATCTGATGCTGACAGTGCTGAAAATAACAATTCGGATAGTGAAGATGATGAATCAACTACAGATGAGGAATATGAAGCACCAGAAGAACCAGAAAATGATGAGACATGGCATACCAATACAACATCTATAAGAAACTTTTCTTTTGATGCAGATGCCGCTGGGATTCTTTTGGATATAGAAGAAAATGTTTCTCCAATTCAGGTTTTTGAAAAAATATGGGATGACCAAGTAATGGAAATGATTATAAAATCTACGAATGATTACGGCATAAAACTTTGCAATCAAGCACGGCCACATACAAGGCATAGTAGAAAGGCAAATTTCAAAAATACTGATATGATCGAAATGAGAAAGTTTTTAGGTTTGTGTTTGCTTCAGTCCCAGCTAAAATTCTCCAGCATTAGAAAACTCTTTTCCATTGATACATTACATTACCACCCAGCATTTCCGTCACAAATGTCTGGAAGGAGGTTTGAGCAAATATTGAGGTGTTTTTGTGTTGAGGAAGAAAATTCAAACGACCCTTTGAGGAAAATAAAAATATTTCTTGATTTGCTCATAAAAAAGTTTGCGAATGCATATGCACCAAATGAAGCATTATCATTAGATGAATCGTTGTTATTATTTCGAGGAAGGCTTTATTTTCGCACGTACATGAAAGGCAAAAAGGCAAAATACGGAATTAAATTCTATGAACTTTGTTCAGCCCAAGGTTACGTTTTGAATATAGAAGTATACAAAGGCCATCGAGAAAACGATGAAAACATGACAACTATTGAAAGTCTTGTGATGCGATTGATGCAGTCATACTTAAACAAAGGCCATCATTTGTTCATGGATAATTATTACAACAGTCTACCATTGTCTAACAAATTACTTAGCAAAAAGACACATGTGACAGGAACTCTTCGTGTAAATAGGAAGGGTCTGCCACAAGAAATAACACGTCGTAAGCTTAGAAAAGGAGAACATGTATGGCGACGCCAAAATCAGACTTATGTGTCCAAATGGAAAGATAAACGGGATGTGCTATGTCTAACAACAGCTTACCACCCAAGCATGATAAACACAGCTAACCGGCGACAACAGGAAAAGAGAAAACCAATTGAAATAGTGAATTATAATCAGAATATGTCAGGTGTAGACAGAGCAGATCAGATGATGTCCTATTATTCCTGTCCACGGAAGACAATTAGATGGTATAAAAAGGTAATCTTTCATCTACTGGATGTAGCAGTATGGAATTCTTTCTACAACTTTAAAGAAAAGACAGGTTCTCAAATGAAGTATATAGAGTACAGGGAAGCAATCATACGATCTCTAACTGGTATAGATAATAAACGGGATGGAAGAACTTTGGTTCAATTTAAACGTGCACAAATCCAAACCAATGAAATCAACAACAATGGAACACAGCATTTTCCTGAGAAAATTTCACCTCCTGAAAATTATCAGCGAAAAACATATTTTCAGCGTTGTAAACAATGTTATAAACAGGGAATAAGGAAGGAAACATCATATTGCTGCAAGAATTGCATGTCAAAACCTGCACTGTGTCCTGCACCATGCTTTGAAACATGGCATACCGAAAATAATGTATAATAATTATAAAATTATAATAAATTTTTTTGTCATTTATTTATTTTTGTTTGATTAAGAACTAACATTTGATTAAAACTCCCAAAAATACTTTGTTGCATACAAAAATTGCTTGTTTGAACCATTAAACCTGTCATTTACGTTTTTAAATTTTTGCTGTTATAGCCGCAACCTAATTAAGGGTACTAAATTAATCAAAATTAAGTTTATTTAAGCAGAAAGAGTAAAACTATACTTCTAACATTCTAAAAATCACAAAAACATATAGTGTCAATTTTCGAACTTCGCTTGTTCCTACTGTCCGTCAACGTGTTAAGAAGAAACCCCAGATTAACCGACTGGCAACGGTTTGTTGATAACATTCGGTCAAATCAGGTGTTTCTTCGATCATATAATATTGAAAATACACGAAATCTGGATGCAAACGCGGAGGACGTAACGTCGGCCCTGCGAAAGGCATACTATGAGTCGTGCCACATACGTCCTGCTCCTACCAGGAAAGTGATCTGGTGGACCAAAGAGCTGGCGATGTTACGTAAGCAAACCAGGAAAACCTGGAATAAAGCATGGACAACCAAACAAGAAACAGATATATCTAATCATAAAGTAGCTAAAAGAGAATTTAAGAAAAAGTTAAGACAATTAAAAAGAGTAAGCTGGAGAAATTATGTTCAGGAAATAGAAAATTCCGATGATACCTCCAGACTGGTAAGGATTTTAAGCGCTGATAACAGTACTGAGATTGGTGCATTGAGGAGAGAAGATGGATCCTGGGCGAACTCCACAGAGGAGGTCATGGAACTGCTCCTTGAGACACACTTTCCGTGCGATGAACGCTCGGAAGTGTGTACAAATAGCAGCGGCAGGAAAACTATTCTTGAAGGAAAAGGCGTGGAAGAACAAATAGTCACTGCTGAGGGATTGCGGTGGGCGGTCTTCTCCTTCTCTCCGTTTAAGGCGGCGGGGGAGGATGGGATCTTCCCGATGCTTCTTCAGCGGGCCTTGAGTGATATATCTGACACGCCTATAAAGATATATAAGTCTAGTTTAAGATTGGGACATGTGCCTGACTGTTGGAGGACTGCCAGGGTGGTTTTTATTCCCAAAATTGGGAAGAGAGACTACACTAGCCCAAAGTCCTTCAGACCAGTCAGTCTTACTTCCTTTCTGCTAAAGGTTTTGGAAAAATTAGTTGACAAATTTCTGTCGCATAGTGTGTTATCTAGGGAACCGCTACATAATTGTCAACATGCATACATTAAAGGACGGTCCACGGAATCCGCCCTACATGCCCTAGTTAGTAGAGTTGAAAAGGCACTCCAGAACAAAAACTATGCACTTTGCTTGGTTTTTGATGTTGAAGGTGCCTTTGATAAAATAAGTTCTATAGCCATCCAAACTGCACTGGAGAGTAAAGGGACTCCCACATTGTTGGTGAGGTGGATCCTGGACATGTTAGCTGACAGGACTGCTATCACTAATCTTAGAGGGATAAAAATGAAACAAAGGATCTCCAAAGGCTGCCCACAAGGAGGATGTTTATCACCAAAATTGTGATGTCTGGTCATGGAGAATTTCATAATAGATTCGAATAACGAAGGGTTCTACTGTCAAGTATATGCAGATGATGGATGTGTGTTGGTAACAGGAAAGTTCCTGGATACAGTCTGTGACCTCATGCAATCTGCGTGTAATGTAATACTTAGATGGTGCCACAGAATTGGACTTACAGTTAATCCCAGAAAAACTGACCTCATACTATTTACAAGGAAGAGGAAGTTACAGGGGTTTAAGGCTCCAAGGATGTTAGGAGAAGAATTAAATCTCTCCGACCATGTTAAATACTTAGGAGTTTTTTTGGATAAGACATTAAGTTGGAAACTACACATCAACAATGCCATAGAAAAGGCTATTAAAACCTTCTGGCAGTTGAGGCGTGTACTAGGCAAGACATGGGGCTTGAAGCCAAAGGTGATGTATTGGCTTTTCACAGCTGTAATAAAACCTAGACTTCTTTACGGCTCTATCTTATGGTGGAGGGAAGTGAAGAAGAAAGGTATAGGAGACAGACTAGCCAAAACTCAACGTTTAGCGAGTCTGGCTATAACAGGAGCAATGAGAACCACACCCAATAAAGCCCTGGACGTTCTGTTGGGGCTGCCAAGCTTGGCTGACGCAATAATCGGAGAAGCAATGGCGGCCTACATCAGACTACGGGACTATAGGATGTGGAACTTGGTTAGAGGAAATAGCCACACCGAAATAGAACTGGTGATTAAGAAAGAGATAGGTGTTTTAGAGTTGGGAATATCCAGACCAAAACATGGCCTACCTAACAGCAGAAATTTTAATATGATAATTCCCAATAGGAAACAATGGGAAGATATGGACATTGCATTCTCGTCGGATGAACTCATATGCTTCACCGATGGTTCTAAAATCGATGAAGCAGGACAGTCAGGAGCGGGAATTTTTATTTCCAACTTAAATATAGAACTAAGCTTTCCGCTTGGGACTCAAACCACAGTCTTCCAAGCAGAAGTGTTCGCCATTTTAACGGCAGCCAATCTGCGGGAGGTATGGGATGGATCCGAGCGGAAGGTAACCATATGCTCAGACAGCCAAGCGGCAATAAAGGCAATTATGTCTCCGACAACTTCCTCCATGTTGGTAATAGTGTCAGGAAACACTAAATAAACTAGCTCAGATTAAAGAGGTTAAATTAATATGGGTTCCAGGACATAGCAGCATTTCAGGCAACGAGAAGGCGACCTTGTTAGCCAAAATCGGAGCCGAAATGCCGTTCATAGGACCGGAACCGGTTTTCCCGCTTTCTACTGCTGGAGTCAGACATCTTATAAATGCCTGGCTGCAGGAGAAATTGAAGAAAAGCTGGCCGAACTGACCGGGCAACAGACAGGCTAAGCTGTATATTTCGGGTCCTAGTATAAAGTGTAAGAAGTTTCTCCTTAGTCTAGGTAGAACAAGGTTGAGAAATCTTATTGGAATTCTCACCGGTCACTGTAGACTGAGAAGACATCTAAATATCTTGGGTATAGCAAACAGCGCGACCTGCCAAAAATGTGGGGAAGAAGATGAAACCTCCGTCCACTATGTGGCTGAATGCCCTGCATATAGTCTCCTTAGACTTCATATTTTAGGTTCAAGTACCATAAAAATAGATAAGTTAAGGGAAATGGAATGGAGAAACCTTCTGATCTACATAGAAAGATCAGGAAGATTCTCCTAGGAGTAGGATCCGGGATACATGGGGAAGGCAAAAAGGGCCCACTTGGCTGGCCTACTTGCCAGATCTTAGAACTACCCGCCTTACTACTACTACTACTACTACTACTACTACTACTACTACTACTACTACTACTACTACTACTACTACTACTACTACTACTACTACTACTACTACTACCACCTTGACGGTGGGTCAAGGCAGTCACCTCGGCCGTTTTAACAACAAAGAAAAGAGTGTCTGCTGATGCTGAGGTGATTGCCTCGGCCTCCTCGGCTAGTACACCACAGAGGACTGCGCCCTGAGTGAGCGTCTCTCTGGTCTGGGCCTATCGGAGCTAGACGACGGAAAGTTGAGTCCGGCTGCGGAGGGGATTTTGGTCGACCTTCTTAAGACGCCGGAGTACGACACTAATTACAGATAGTGGTGCGTCAGAGTACAGAGCATAATGATTTTAAAAGATTGTGAACAAGCAATTAAAGGATTTCATGATTACGAACAAAATAAGAAAATAGAAAATATAGCAAAGAGCATAATTATACTCAATATAAATGACCAGAACCTGAACCTCATCGACAGTTGCATAACAATATCTAAATAGAGATATTGTTTTGCCTCAAATGTAACTGCTATGCCCTTGTTTATTTCATTCTCTGAGATTAGGTTCCCTGACAGTTCCGGTACGTATAAAACATCTTTTAAGGCTACAATATTGATAACCCAGCTAAAGAGATGTGGGTTTTATACTTAGTATAAAACCTATACTAAGTTCGATAATTATCACACTATACTAATGCTCAAAGACTGCGTAAACATGTCGAAGCAGGAAAGTCAAAGAATGGACGACTATATTAATAAAAGAAACGAATTATACAAAAAGGTAGAGCAGGCAGGTCATGAATTTAAACAAATTACTCAAATAGGTTTGATATTAGCAGGTTTACCCAAATCATATGCAGGTATTAGTAGGAGTATAATGGACCACCCAGACTTAACCTTAGTCGAGGCCAAGAATAGACTAATTGAAGAAGAAAGAAGAATTAAAGAATATGAAAGAAAAGAAAGTAATGAAGGTGTCGCGTATATAGCAAGAGATCAAGTAAGGAATGTACCAAGAACGAGGTCAACTAAATGTTACAAATGCAATAAGTTTGGACAAATTGGAAGATTTTGCAGGACTAAAAGAGAAGAGAATAAAAATTACGTAGAACCAGTAGTAAGAAAGTCACTATGGACAAAAGTAGAAGAAGAAAATGATACAGCATTGTGTACTGTTACTAATATTAACAAAAATGTGAAGTCCTCTAATGAATGGGTAATTGACAGCGGAGCCACAAACCATATGACAAATGATAGAGAGAAATTTAAGGAAATTGTTAATTGTAAATATAACGTAGTAAATGCAAGTGGAAGGAAAATGACTTGCGAAGGTCATGGAAATATTGATTTAAACCTAGATAAAGAATACGGTGGACAAAAAGTAGCCTTAAAAGATGTTTTATACGTACCGGAACTGTCAGGGAACCTAATCTCAGAGAATGAAATAAACAAGGGCATAGCAGTTACATTTGAGGCAAATAGAGTAAAAATAATGAATAAAGAAATAAATATAACTGGACGAAACAAAAGTGGATTATACGCCGTAGCTGGGCAAATCGACGTACCTACAGCAAACAGTGATGTGAGAAGTGAAAACAAAGTGATGAGATGGCATACAAGGTTTGGTCATCAAAATTTCCGGAGTTAGGGGAAACATTAAAAAGTTATTGTGAAAAAGTACCACTTATAAAAGGAGAAGATATTAAATGTGACGTATGTAATGTTGGGAAAATGAAACGTTTGATCTATCCAAAACAGACAATGAACCGAAGCAGAAATGTTCTAGACCAAGTTCACTCGGACGTAATGGGGCCAATCTCGCCACCGTCACTTGGAGGTAAACGATATGTAATTACTTTTACAGATGATTATAGTAGATACACAGTTATATATTTAATGGAAGAAAAGAATGAAGCACTAAAATACTTTAAAATTTTTAAGAAGATGGTTGAAAAATTCCAAGGAAAACCTATCAAATGTTTAAGAACAGACAATGGAAGAGAATATATAAACAGAGAATTCGACCAGTTATTGGAAGCAGAAGGTGTTGTAAGGCAACTAACTTCCCCAGGATCACCACAACAAAACGGAGTAGCTGAAAGGGTGAATGAAACTCTAACCTCAATGACAAGATGTATGTTAGAAGAGTCAGGACTTGATTCAAGATTTTGGGCGGAAGCTATTATGACAGCAAACTACATTAAAAATCGTCGTTACACATCTTCGAATAAAGAACATACAAACAAGTTACCAATCGAATTATGGTCACAAAGAAGGATTTCAGCAAACATTTAAGAACATTTGGGTGTAGAGCATGGTTGCATAGAAGAAGGTATATGAAGAAGTTAGATCCTAGAGGTGAAAGATGCATATTTGTAGGATATGATATGAAAGCGAAAGCATACAGACTATATAATGAAGAGACTGATTCAGTAATAGTGGAGAGAATGTAATATTTGATGAGAAAACTTTCCCCGAAAAAACTAAAATTGACAAACCGAAAGAGAAAAACAAAATTGAAAATGGTATGGAGATAGACTGGAACGAACACTTGGGAATTTATAAAGATGATGAAGAAAAAGAAGGGCCTGTGGAGAAAGAACTTGATACGCCAGTGAGTGAAGAAGAGAGTGAAAACGAAGACGAACAAGCAAAAGCAGTCAACGACATCGAGGTTACATCAAGTGGAAGACCGGTGAAGAAACCAAATTACCTGAAAGACTATGAATGTAAATTAGTATTAAGCCAAAATTGGAATGATAACAACCAAGAAAGCCTTCCTAGAACTATAAGGCAGGCATATAAGTCGGAAGAAAAGAAGCAGTGGATCGGAGCAATATATGATGAGTTTGAAAATTTATTACAAAATGATACGTGGGAAATAGTTCAAAGGACTAAAGATGTAAATACTATTGGAAGCAAGTGGACGTTTACTAAGAAGAGTAACGATCTAGGAGAGATAGTTAAGTACAAGGCAAGTTAGTTCATTCATTTTGGCTGGGTAAAAGCACACGCAGGCAAAGTAGGAAATGAAAGAGCAGACTCACTGGCAAAGAGAGCTGCTACCAACCTGGACCATGTTGAAGAACACTTACTACCACCAATAAGTCTACTAAAGAAGAAATTGCGAGAGGAGTCAAACGAAACAAGGTCTTGCCAGTGGTCTAATACAGCCAACGGACAGAATACAAGGTTGTTCTTTCCTACTACGAAATCAAGATCATCAGTAAATCTACCCCTGACATACAAAATAACGCAGGCAATATCTGGACACGGTACAAACAGAGCTTACCTTCATAGGTTTCAAATTGAACATTCACCCTCCTGTAGCTGTGACAACAACACGCAACAAACATGGACGCATATCATAATAGACTGCCCCCAATATGAAAGAGAAAGACTACCACTCAAAAAGAAAATGATACCCAGTTCAAAATATACATTGCCCCCATCAATGGACAAATTTGTGACCGACGAACTCATCCATGACTTTACGGCATTCCTAAATAAAATAGACTTCAACCAACTTTAATGGGAATCCTTAGTCAAAATGCATGTAATATAATAAATGGAGCATGCAGAAGAATAATTAAAAAAACACACACACACACACACACACACACACACACACACGCACTCACACGCATACGCAAACGCGCACACGCACATGCACACACACAAAAATCTATAAATATTTTATTAACAGAGAAAAAGTAACAAATACAAAAAAAATAAAAAGAAATTCGGATTTCAGTATTTCAACCATCTTCGTTGTTATCGTCAGGAAGAGACTTGTCGAAGAGATATCAGAGATTGAAGATGTTCTGTATCGTTTGACAACTAATACTGTAGTCTAGCAGCGAAACGGGACGGGAAGAGGAAAGATAATATATTGGGAAGAGCAATATCAAAAGAATAAAATCATCATAATCATAGAAAGACTAATGGGTATATATATATGAAGTCTAACCAAAGGAAAAAGAAATAAATGCTCTGAGGTCTTCACTTTAACTCATCAGAGAGCAAAAGAATACCGTTTTTCTCTGATGACATAATGTGAATGGCATCAGAGCATTTATTTCTTTTGATTTTCCTTTTCCTTGTGGTTTAGACTTCATTGATTGCATCACATGTTTAATCGTGATTTTTCTGGATATATATATTATGCATGAGTGGTCCGGATCTCAAATATGATTGGCTATTTTGACCAAATAGTTTTTACTTTTCCTGTTTGGTCTCTATTGTTTCCGGCTCCAACAAAAGCCATTACTACGTGAAGCTCTTCCATGAAGCCACTCCCACCGGCATGACACCAGAATTTGCTAGAAGATGACTGCAGGAACAGTCGAAACATGTCGTATCAAATAACCTATGTACACCCAGATAATCAGGACCCATAGCAGAATATTTCTCCACACCAGCACACCTAGAAGACGCCAACACCAGCAATAGCTTATCGATATTAAACAACCAACCACCCAACAAAAACCAGTAGAAAAGAGACAGTGCTTCGCAGTGAGGTTGATGTCGACTGACAGTACCCGTTTTTACAAAGGGACTGTGAGCCCTTTACTCCACCTGGCAGGAAGCCAGCGGCTTCATTGTCTAGTTTCCAGTCTCTACAGCAGGGGTTCCCAACCCAGGGGTCGCGACCCCAATTGGGGTCGGCAAGCAATTTTCTTGGGGTCATGAAGACATCTAAATTAGAAGATAATTTAGCACTTACCAGCCAACTGCTAAATAATCGTCTAATTAAATGAAAAGATTATCTGAGTTTATATAAATCTAAATCCGAAATGACTAAAGACAACCGCTTAAAATGAAAGTACAGAAATTGGATTATTCCCTTTCTAAATTCCCTTTTCTAATCCTAGGATTAACTTGAGCGGTCACTTGTACACTATTAGTGACTGTCAAAGATATGCGAGGTGATCAAACATCGTCGGCAAACCCTGCCTGCCTCTCATTCCGGGTATAAATAGCATCATCAACAAGAACATCAGTCAGCTCCCAGTTAATCCTTTAATTAACCCAGCAAACCATTCTGACCACTAACCCATGAGATTAATCCTTCATTTACCAATTTGACCCGTATGGTCACTATTTGTCAAATTGTACCTAAATGTCTTATGCCTTTCTGATTGGCCATTGTAACATGATTCTTTTCCGTCCAATTAGCTCCTTAAATATACCCAGTTTTGTGAATAAAAAATTCAGTACATACCAAACCTACGTCTCATTCACAACTCTGCCTCTTCCAACAACTCATACATACCAAGATTCTAAAATTGATGACTGGAGTTCAATCTACTGCTGATCTGATTGAGCACTTGTGAGTATGTAACCCAGTTTTATTGTAATCAAAATTATATTAGATTAAATCAAGTGTTTTTTTTAATGCTTGATGATTAATATTTTGACGACTTATTTGACTTTTGATTTTGTATTATGAAGTTAGAAGGAATTTAATTTCTCAGTGTAATATAGTTATTTGGTGTTTGAATTACTAATTAAGTTATCATGAGCTATTATTTAAAATTTTAATTTCCTTGGTATATATTAGCATTTTTCTCTATTTTCCTTGTTATGCATATTCCTCCTCCTCTCTCTCTCTCTCTTGGTTTGTCTTTCACGCAAGTAGAAAATTTGCAGTTCATTTAAATTTTATATTTTCTTAATAATTTATAAATTATTCTTAATAGCAGGGGTGAATAAATGGCCATGGCAAATAACAAAAGAAAACGGAAATATATGGAGGACTACATTAACTTCGGCTTTACCTACATTTTGTCAGCTGGAAAAGAAAAACCTCAATGTGTGTTGTGTAGTGAAGTGCTGTCAGAGGAATCTATGAAGCCAAATAAATTAAGACGTCATTTGGAATCTAAACACCCAAATTTCATAAATAAAAACCCAAGTTTTTTTAAGAGTAAGTCTGAGCAACTGAAAAAAGCTCGTCTTGATTGTTATGGATCTTTCCAAAGAAAAGGAAAAGGTGCTTTAATGACATCATACATTGTGTCTTTGAGGATTGCTAAAGCAAAAAAACCGCATGTCATTGGCGAAGAATTAATTTTGCCATGTACAAAAGACATTGTTCACATGCTTGGAGATAAGGCAGCACAGACGTTGGATTGTTTATCACTTTCTAATAATACTGTTCAGAGGAGAATTGCAGATATGTCAGTTGATATTCTTACTCAAGTTACAAACGAAATAAAGACTTCTCTACTTGGTCTTTTCACATTACAAGTTGATGAGTCAACAGATGTAGCTAATCTTGCACAGTTGTTAGTTTATGTGCGATATATTAATAATGATAATTTCAAGGATGAATTTCTCTTTTGTAAGCCATTAGAAACAACAACAAAAAGCACTGATATATTCGAAAAAATAGGGTCATTTCTAAAAGAACATGAACTGAAGTGGGAAAATGTTGCTGGCATTTGTACAGATGGTGCACCTTCTATGCTAGGCTGTAGATCTGGATTTCAGCAAATGGTAAAGAACGTTTCTCCACAAGCTGTTGGGGTTCACTGCATGATACATCGTCAAGTACTAGCTTCAAAGACATTGCCAAAAGATTTAAAAACTGTTATACAGTCAGTTGTTAAAGCAGTCAACTTCATTAAGTCAAGTGCACTGAATAGTCGTTTGTTTGCAAAACTTTGCCAAGAAATGGATTCCAAACATGAAGTTCTTCTATTACACACTGAGGTAAGGTGGCTTTCAAAGGGAAAAGTTCTACAAAGATTTTTTGAGTTGAATACTGAGGTGACAGAATTCTTGTTCCAACAAGGTAAAACAGAACTTTTCAATTTCTTTGGTGATAAGGGTAACCTGGCAAAAACTGCTTACTTAGTGGATTTCTTTACCATTTTAAATTCCCTTAACCTCTCACTTCAAGGAGAAAATGCCACCGTTCTTGATTTTTCGGAAAAAATAGCTGCCTTTCAAATGAAGCTGAGTCTTTGGCTATCAAGGATAAAAAAGAGAAATTTGTACATGTTCCCCACACTAAATGCATTTGTTGAAGAAAATGAATCTGATCTTTTCAGCAACAGTTTTCAAAGTTTGCTGACCCAACACTTAGAAACTTTGAAAGATGAACTGTCTCGATATTTTCCAGAAGAGCTGCCTGTATCCCATACCTTACTTCAGAAACCATTTGATGCAAAAGTTGAAAATGTTCCCGAAAGATATCAAGAGGATTTCATTGATATCATCAACAGTGACTGTGCGAAGACTGACTTTGAGTCCCTAACACTCAGTCAATTTTGGATAAAGCAGATACCTCTGTATCCAGATTTAGCTGAAGCTATGCTTAGGATTCTCATGCCTTTTCCCTCGACATATATGTGTGAAGTGACCTTTTCATCTCTACTTCTTATACAATCGAAACTAAGAAGCAAACTCCATGCTGAAGATGACCTCCGATGTGCTGTATCCAAAACATCACCCCGGATTGAAAAGTTGGTCTTGGACAAACAGTACCAACCATCTCATTAAGAATACCATTACTTATCAAAACAAAGCTTGTGTTACTTGTATAATCAGCATTCAACTATACATGGTGTGTCTGATAAAGCAATTGTTTATTTTGAACAAAGTATAGGCTACATAAATGCCTAATTATATTCTAGCTTTAATAAAACAAAGTTTACTCTAACTATATTATCGTATTATTAATACTTATATGCTTTAATGATGTTAAAAATTTTCTCTTTCATGAAATAATAAGATTAAGAATTTAGTCTCGTTTTCTTGTGGGGTCGCAAAAATTATGGTGAAGTTGAAATGGGGTCACCAATTGAAAAAGGTTGGGAACCACTGCTCTACAGTATAAAATCAAGACCGAAACCATATTACATCTTTACACCAGCATCTCATCAATAGCAGACCGACCTCCAACCATCAACCACCCACCAAAAAACAAAACCCATAATAAAGAGACGGTGCTGCGCAGTGTGGCGGATGTCGATTGCCAGTGCTCTTATTTACAAAGGGACTGTGAGCCCTTTTGACTTCCTGGCATGAAGGCAGCCGCTCCATTGTTTAGTTTCCAGTCTCCACGAGACCACAACTACAGAACTTCGGATCTAATAGGAGCCGCACTGGGGAACCTCCAAGTGGGGAAGCTGACACCGCAGGACAACAGTTTAGTTCTACGAGGGACTGTGAGCCCCCCAATATATCTGTCATGCCGGTGGGAGTAACTTCATGGAAGAGCTTCACTGAGTAATGGCTTTTGTTAGAGCCGGAAACAATAAACCCAAAGAGGAAAAGTAAACTCTTTGGCCAAATAAAACTATTTGGTCTAAAATAGCCAATCATATATATATATATATATATATATATATATATATATATATATAATATATACACTTTAACACATAGAAAAGAACACAGAAAGACACTACAGAACTCACTTCGATATTTCGACATCCGTCGTCATCGGGAAGAAGTGCGAATTACTCGCGTTGAGAAGCAAACTGCTACTGGCCTTCAGAGTAACTCGTGGAACCACTGCAATGCTGCTCCCCAGCGGAGGAGAGGAAAAATAGAAATCCCTCCAATATTTATTTAGAAAACAAGATAAAAAATATATATAAAATACGAAATAATAATAATAAAAAATAAATAATAAAATAATAATAATAATAATAATAAAATAAAAAATAATTAACGGTACAGGTTGAGACTCCTCCTATATATAACTACCTATATATAACTCCTCCTGGTCTCAACCTGTATCGTTAATTATTTTTTATTTTATTATTATTATTATTTTATTATTATTATTTATTTTTTATTATTATTTCGTATTTTATATATATTTTTTATCTTGTTTTCTAAATAAATATTGGAGGGATTTCTATTTTTCCTCTCCTCCGCTGGGGAGCAGCATTGCAGTGGTTCCACGAACTCTGAAGGCCAGTAGCAGTTTGCTTCTCAAAGCGAGTACTTCGCACTTCTTCCCGATGACGACGGATGTCGAAATATCGAAGTGAGTTCTGTAGTGTCTTTCTGTGTTCTTTTCTATGTGTTAAAGTGTTTATTGTCCACACGGACCTTTCATTTTATATATATATATACAAAACTAACGTTTATCGGGACTCGGTCAGTTCTTCAGGTTCAAATTAAACTCTCATTACCAACGTTTCGGTCTTTATTTTAAAACCTTTTTCATAGGCAGACGTATGAATTTTGAAACAGAAAACTAAGTATTACATTACAATTTTTTGTATTTCATTACAGTTCAGTGTTACGTGTTCATTCAGACTATAGTTGTTAAAATCCATATATTATTTTTCTTTGTAAAATAATTTGTAATGTAATACTTAGTTTTTCTGTTTCAAAATTCATACTTCTGCCTATGAAAAAGGTTTCAAAATAAAGACCGAAACGTTGGCAATGAGAGTTTAATTTGAACCTGAAGAACTGACCGAGTCCCGATAAACTTTAATTTTGTTTCTATTCCACGGTCGATACTTTTATCAATATTTATATATATATATATATATATATATGTTTTTCTTCTTCTCGGAATTTGGTCAGGATTAATCATTTGAAATCACCTTTTTGCCAACGTTTCGTCTTTATTTCAACATATCCTCAGGACTGGAGCCCAAAAACAATGGACATTTATTTTATCTACATCTCATTCATCATAAAAATTCACAAATCTTATAATGAATATTATGTCGATAAGATAAATGTCCATTGTTATTGGGTTCTAACCCTGAGGATGTCTTAAAATAAAGACAAAACGTTAGCAAAAAGGTGATTTCAAATAATTAACCCTGAGAAAATTCCGAGAAGAAGAAAGAAAAGTATTTATTAGTAATTGTGGACAAGAAAGCAATACCATTATAAATATATATCAGTGAATGTTGGTAGCAGTCCTTCTTGCAAACAAGTATTTAAAAACTTAATGCTTAATTAATTACCTTTTTTGAGAATTTTTCGAATGTCCTGCATGATTTTTTCGTTTGCTCAGGGAATAAAAGTATCAACTGACCAAAACTTTTTCCTTCGTATTTGCTCATTGTAACACTATTTTATAACTGATTGGTTCAAAACTAATTAACTATTAACTTAACTAAATATTACATGTTTTGGTCTCATAGACCATCATCAGGCTAAGCTTATTACGGAAAATAATTCAGAGTTTTTTTACTCAGGGTTAACCCCTAATCAAGAAGGGAAACAGGTAAATAAAGGGAAGAAGATGAGATATGAAAAAAAAAAAAAGCAATAAAGGAAATAAGAGAATTAATAATGATTAAATAATACACTACAAAAATCATATAACAATTAACTACTATAAAGAAATAAAAAATAATAAATAAACTTACTTATATCTTTATATTTCGCTTTTCATTCAGTGTAGCTTGAACTAAGTTGGGACTTCGTCATTAAGAATTGTCATAGGTCTTCCATCGGTTTGCGTAGCAAACCAAGTGAATTCTCACCATCCATTTTAATGATAGATTCCATTATTAATTTAAGTATAGGCACTATTTGACTCTTTGGTGGCAGATTATTTCCGGGACTCAATCCTTAAAGTTGATGTCTATTTATTTATATAGAATATCTACATTTTTTTTGTTAATTAACTTGTTTATGTGTTATTTATTTATTTATTTATTTATTATATCCCTTCTAACTTTAGACACGTTACTATTACTATTATTTTAATTTATGACGATTATCATTATTTCTTTAATTTCCATTCTCGCTTTATTTTATCCTAACAGTTCGTCTTCCCTCATTTTTTACCTGTTTATCCCTTTTGGTGAAAACAGCAATTTTTTTTTAACATACTTGCTGATTGTTCAGTCGTGTTTAGCCACTAGTCAACCACTTCTTCCCCTGATTTCGATGTATGTCGAAATATAGAAGTGAGTTAAGTCAATTTTTTCGATGTATTTTTTTCTGTAATTTGACGTGCTATCCTCGAGCATTGGTTCATTTTTGTTATATATATATGCAGTTAGATATATTATCTAACATGCAGACGAGACACAATAAACCCAGATGACCCTATAATCAAAAAAGTCACCACAAAAAGTTGTGAAAGAAAACGAAAAAAGTTTTAAGTGCTCTCAAGTGTACTTCCTTTTCAAACAGTTCTTTGAAATCGAGTGGTTAGAACTTTTTCCTTTTCTTCTACTACTTTCAGTGGTGATTTCCTTGATTTTATGAACACAACAAGATTTCACAATAAACAGTTGAAATAAAATTTAACGTCTAAACCATAGTCAGTCAAATTTCGGAATTTCTTACTGTGGTTTAGATGTTCATATATATATAAGCAAAATGTTAAAATATGTAAATAAATATTCAACTACATTTACCAAAATTTAAATAGTTTAAAAACAAAAAATTGATCCCAATTATAAGATATAAATAACAGATATGTATAGAAAGTTAGCAATAGTTATATTCTTCTTGAAGTGATGGCTTGACGCTTAGAAAAGGAGAAAAGAAACTCTTGTTCTTCTGGGATCTCCTTTTGCGCGTCGAGCCATCCCGAACTGTCATATACCTGAGTCAGAACCTGAAGATGAACCAGTCTTGCTTTGGTCTCCACCAGCTCTGCCACCACCATCTTCTCTACCACCTCCAGCACCACTGCCATTCCAACTTACACCTTGAAGATCTAAGTTGTACTAAAGAAAATAGGATAAAATGCAATATAAGTAAGCCATATAGGTAAATGCATATACTCATATTTCAATATTAAAAAATTATGGTTTAACTGGACTGTATCAAACTTTCGTGAAAACATAATACAGAACAGAACACTCACTACTATCAATACTTCGAATAGCAGTTCGAGATTAAAAGATTAGAACAGAAGATGAAGCAGGAATTGTGTTCAATCTGACATAACAAAGTTGAGAGGGATTTTCAAGGAACACCGTAAGGTTCACCACACTCGTATTGAACAAACTCTCACTTTAAGTCTTTCCCCAACCATGCTCAATATTCGTATGAATTTTATTCTTCAGTAATGATGTTCAAGCGAGTTTCTTCCACGGGAGTGTGGCGTACCCAACGGTTTTCCTTGAAATCTCACTTTGTAGTCAAAATCCCACTCACAACAAACTGCTGATCAAAACGTAGTAAGTAAGTGTTTTTCTGGGTGATTTTTAATCTTATCATGTTCAGTAGGACCACCATTTTCTTATTTTGAAATGAGTGAGCTCTCCGTTAGCTCTATCAACCAGGACCGCAAGGATTGAAAATTACTGTAGTAGATAATGGAAAAGTTGTGTGTGATTCTTTAGTTTATTTTTAAACTTTGGTTGTCTGATTCGTATCGATTTAACAATTTCTAAAAGAATATACATAAATAATCCCTCATAATCCATTAATTAAATTAGAACATTGTGGTAGAATGTGAATTAATTCAAAATTATGTCTTCATTCGGGGGCCAGGCTAGCTCAGTGGTTACGCGCTCACCTCTGAACTGATAGGACCGTGGTTCAATCCTCACCTGACCCTCGATTTATTCACGCGGGAGGTGAATAAATCTGAGCACGTCGTCCCTCGGAGAAGGACGTTAAACCGTCGGTCCCGAGCCTGTACGATGTCAGGTACTCGTTAAAGATCCCTACTCTAAATACATTTGAGTTAGGCAAAATTTAGGACTCCCACTGTAGAATCAATCTTCATTGTGTGGTATCACAAAGGGCCAATGCTTGGCCTAAGTGTGTTCCCTTGTGGGACTGCCACTGCAACCTAACCTAACCTATGTCTTCATTCAAGTCTGTATTTAGGCAGTAATGCTACATGCATAAATGGGGTATTAAATGAAGTTTATATGTCACTCACATTGATTAATGTGACATAATCACAGGGATTAACTATCCTGACAATATATATATATATTAGTTGACAGTCATCTCCTCACCGTACCACTTTTCCTCCTGACGATGGCCATTAAGGTGGTCGAACTAATGGAAGTGAGTCGTAATGTTTTACTTCTATTCGTGTTTTCTTTCTGTTTTTAATGTATAAATCAGATCATCAGACATGAACTTTACGCAAGAACAATTAATAGACTGACGAAATTTCTTAGACCTACATATTGATGGTTGGATCCTACTAAACATGTGACATTGTTATGTCTTGACTCATATGAAAATAGAGGCACTAGTCATTTTTAGCATTTCTATAACTTGGCAAATTTTGATAACATATAATAGCATAGAGAACATGCACAATGAAAACAGTAAATTTTATACATCAAAATAATTGGGTTAATATTTTTATATTCACTTAAGTAAAAATATAACACTTACAGTGTTAGCACAAACGTAGCAGGTAGACACTACTTTTGATATAATATTCATTAGATGTCTTGTTTCTTGAATAACACTATCTACTTTAGAGAATGTTGCTGCTTTTCCTACAGTCGGATTTTTCACAGTAAACTGAAGTTGCTGAACATATGTAGGGATTCTATCTAATTCTTCAAGTAATTCCTTTTTGAGAGATCCTACTGGTACCTAGAAAATAGTTTTTCCATATAAAGAATTACATTCAACAATACTATAAAAGTATTTAAGCACAAAAAATCTAACACATTTGAATATCTGTGAATGTCAATCTATCAAATATCCTCAAAGTCAATCTGAAAGACTAAAAAAATGTGTACGATAATAACAGGAAAACATACGCAAATATAACTTGCTTAACATCTCTAGATCAATCAATATATTTAAATGTTATTTGGTTTCTGCAAAACAAGTCAGTAAATACTATGAGATTCCAACCTTGAACAGAAGAGAGAGTGAAAAACTAAAAAAAAATACCTACTTATTTATTTCGTTACTATTAACCAACAAATCATTTTTATTCATTAAGTTCGTTTCATAGTCCAATCCAAAAAAAACTTGTGTATGATTTATTTTCGTTACCATTTAAAACCGCAATATATATTCGTAGGATATAAGATGGACTAAGTATGTTAGTAGTACAAATTACCTCGGATACCAGACTTTCTTGCATATGAAAGATATTACTTTCTCACTCCACTGTAAAGTTTAACAATGTGTTAAGGTAATGTAGTTTAATGTGACTATTTGTAAAGAATACACTACCAGTTGATTCTTTAATATTTATTAAGATAATCTGGCATAAACTGGAATGAATAGGTAACCATAATATAAAGTCAGACTTCTTTCTTGTTTCTTATAGTGTTACCCTCTGTATGCAATATCTAACTTAGCTGAGCACAAGCAAACAAGAGTTTTATAATATAATTAAAACACTGATATCACCCTGCAAACTAATAATCAATGTAAACCAAACCTCATTATTATAAAAAACACCTTTACTGCTTTGTAGGTGTTAAATAGGGTTAAACACTGTTGAACTTTTGATTTTCCGCTCAATCAAACATTATTAAATGTTGTTCGTTACACAACCATGACCACTATAACTGTATCTTATATCGACTTCTTAGGAAAAGTTTATTTAATTGCTGATCAATTTTACTGGCTAGAAACAATTTAAAATGCATAAATGCATTTAAAATTGATAAGGGGATGCAATGGAAACTCTATATTCAATGCAAGACGTTTTACAAAATTGTTTCACCAAATGAACGGAAAAGAGTAGTGCAATTACAAAAAAGGGTAATATTTCCTGTACTATGATGAGTATTTACAAACTGCTACTGGGAAATATCGAAAATGTTTTAGTACCTTTCAATATAGGGTAGAACCTCGCAAAACGAGTTCATTCTTTCTCAGACTGAGCTCGTATTACAATTTACTCGTATTATAGGAAGTAATTTTTTGCATCAAAATTAGTATGAAAATAAATAATCATTTCTATCTCCAAAAATTCCTGTTTTTAAGCCTTTTTTAAACATAAAAGGTCCAATTATACAAAATAAATAGTATTGTTCAAGTAATATACATAATAAAAATGCATGGGATGAATAATTATGCTTTATTAATCTACGAAACTTAAACAGAGAACATCCAGGCGTTAGGAAGAATGTGGAGCTGGGAATAGGTTAGTGCCTGTCATGAAAATCTCTGTCCATTGAAACGCTAGATAGGACAATTTCTGGTGTTTTAATATTTCTCCCATCATTACTCTGAGCACTTTCAGATCGTTTCTTGAAAAACCTATCAAGAGAAATTATTCTTAATTTTAAAACGCCAGGAAAATAGTCAATACCATTATCGTTAAACGAAGCAGCCGCACGACATGCACTTAATTTTTGTGGGTGTTATTCTTTGACAAAGTTGTGAACTTTTTGCCACATCGTAAGCATTTCTTTGATATCTCTTGGAGGGAGAACCTCCCTACACTTTTCTCTATTTCTCGTACCTTAACCTTTTACATCACATCCAAACGCTGGTGTTCTTGAAATAGCAGGAAGTTCTGTACTTGATCTTTTCTCAATACTCGACAAAGAGCTTGTCAATATCGCAATCGTCTTGTCGGTAAACTGAGCACGTGAATGGGCGCGCTAGGTATCAATAACTAAGATAAAAGGGAGGGAGCCGAATGTATTTGTAATAATATCATCTGTGACGTGCTTAGAATAATTTCCTCGAATATACTCGTAATGAACAAATACTTGAGACGACTAGCCTATGTGCTCCAGCTTGACTTTGACCGTCCTTTTTCTTAGAAATTGACAACCTCTCTTTACCTTAATCACCGCCGCAACAGACGATCGCTCGTACTACGATTTTTACTCTTTGTACAAGACAAAAATTCTTACGAATGGCTGGTCTTAAAGCCAATAGCTCGTAGAATAAGGCACTCATACTACGAGGTTCTACTCGATTTGTTATTTGTATCAAAGACAGTATTATTAATGATCCCTATGATCTAAGCTCTCAACTAGTGGTTCATATAATGATAGCAGAAAAATGTATGATGAAGAAAAGGAAATAAATGATTTATATTTTATTACCAGAACAACATAGCAGATATCATTTAAGTTCTTCTTGGCTAACATAATAAAAAACCCATCCAAAATTAATAACATTTTATGGAATGCAAGATATTTTTAAGTGAATATCGTAGGAGGATAAAAGCTTACTTGTTCCTACCAACGCTCATACGTCCAAATATCCATCATAATAATGATTTACATAACATTATTATTGAGAACCATTGAGAATTTCTAATTACATCAAAATAAAATATTACAAAAACATATATTCCATAATGGGTTTTACGTTCTAACAAAATATATCAATCTCAAAATTGTCTAATGTTTAACGGCTGAATCTTGGTGAGTCTTTTTACGCAAATTTTTCCAAGAATGTTAGAAAAATCCATTGGACCTAATCTGCTTTTACCACCATTCAGAATCAGTTTAACGACAACCATACAAAAAGGTCTGATATCCGAGGTTATTTCTACCACTAACATACTTAGTCCATTTTATTACGGTTTTAAATGATAACAATATAAATTATACACAAGTTTTTTGGATTTGATAAAGAAACAAACTTGATAAATAAACATGATTTACTGGTTAATAGTAACGAAATAAATAAGTAGGTAATTTCTTTTATTTCTTCACTCTCAGAATCTCGTATTATTTACTGACTTGTATAGCAGTCAGTAAATAATTATAAACTGACTATAAATAAATTATAATATTTATAAGAAAGAAGAAAATTTTGAGTGACCTACACTCAACTTTACTATAAGTAAACTATCAAACTTCTTGGGTATATTCTATATATATATATAAATGAATGTATCTGTCTGTACTCGATAGACTCATAAACCATACATCCAATCGCCGTGAAAATTTGGGAAATTATTAGGCATACCCCGGGATGTTTATGTAATTTTTTTTTTTTAAATCAGAGTTGGGGTTCTAGGTGCTCCCGAACATATCATAAAAACTGGAATTTGGTTTTGGAATAATGAATCACCTGCCCTACTGGTGGGATTTGTTTTCATTCATATACATTGTTTACATTGACTTTGACAGTTTTTAAGTGAAATAAAATTGTTATTTAAAGGTTTATTTAAAAATATTTGAATTGTTCTAATGAGTTAAGAAATGTTAGAACAATAAAATTGTTAAATGTAAAAAAAAATTAACCCCAATCAAACATATTTTCTGATGCATTTTTTGGTGAGATGGATAGTTGTCGAACAAGTGTTTGACAAATCAAACAAAACATAAATTGGCTCTTAACGAGTTTGATATTATGTTTACTTATAGTAAAGTTAATTTTGGGCAACTTTATTCCTTTTCGAATTGAATTTTTATAGGTAAGGCAGGACAGCATCAGTAGGATTAACTATTATGTTAATAATTAAATAACAAATTAATCTTAGCTAAAGATAACATGACATTCGCTGACAGTTGGCGGTACGAAGTTCGCAGGGTTAGTGTTGGGGTTCAGGTGCTCCCGAACAAATATCCCAAAAATATCAAAATAACGTTTATTCATAGATAAAGTTTTCTTTATAACCTTTTTTTTTTATTTTAACTTTAATTGGTAATGGCGGCCGCAGGTAGGCTATTTCTTATCACTAACTTCTAGTATTTCCCGTTTTCTCCAATTGGAAACATCCAGTTACCAGAATTTCATATTGTTTTTAAATTGATATTGAAGACAATTATTCCAATTTAATATAGGTATGTTATTAACAAACCTTTACTCATTAGCAATAGTTAGTTTACCAATAACTTTCTTTATCTAACTGGTTTAACTTGCTTGAAGTATTAGATATTTCATATACTATTATTCATGATAGTATTACGAATAATAATGATAGTATTTGAACCATAATTCAAATCTTTTGGTCAAAGTATAGTTAAAATCTTTTGTTAAAGTTAAATAAAATTAAAAATACATAATACTAAATAATTAAATTAAGGCTTGCTTATTTATTTCTGATTGGTAATTCGTTTGTTTAAAATATTCAATTATTACTAAATTATTAGTAGTTAGTATCCAGCCCTACACCATAAAAGATAAGTTCTTGTGCATCGATAATCTCTAACTAGAAGACACTTATGATCAGCTCTACGTCTAAATCAGTAAATCTTATATGAGGATAGATATAGCATAAAAAATTGATTAAGAAATATTCAAATCAAAATGTAAATATATAAAACTCAATCACTATAAGTATTTGCATTTGTTTGTATAAAAACACAATTATATATAACATAATTAAACTTAACATAATAACCATCAACATAACTTACATAATGAAAAATGTAGGTATAATTTAATATTTAGTTAACATTTAGCGCTCAACTGAAAGTTTTCAACACAATTTACATAAAGAAATAATAACATTTCATCAAAATATTTTTATTCAAAACTTTCAAGAGACAATTTTTTTTCTGATATACTTCTAATTTTAATTAAACATTTAAAGTTGTGCGAAGTCTTCAAATTGAATGAAATGTAATGTGATATGGTTTAGCATCATCAACTAACCATCTCCTAATTATTTGTGGACTTAAAATACGATATCTTCGTTTTAATTTTTAAAAAAAAATGTATGCATGGGTTTTATATTATACTAGCAAACGTACCCGTCTTTGACAGAATCAAAAATTCTATTATACTTGGTATTCCAAAATACCATGGAATACCATACCAATTATAGAATAGTAGAAAATATTATTAGTACAGTGTTGCTCTGTATACACCATATTAGCTGTCTGTTCTTCAGGTTCATGGAAGAACAAACAGTTGGAACCTCTGATTCTTGGGCAAGTAAACTACAGTTTACCATGTGAAAAAAACTTGGTCTCGCTAACTTGAATTCCTGCGTTAGATAAAGTTTCCCCTTACGACTTAGTTAACGTCATTGCGAAATAGACTCTGACGGGACCTTGCAATCGTTTCAACAGAAACAGACAGTGGCTCGGAATCAGTGGAATGGGTGGTATACACACAGACTCCCCATTCCACACCCAGTTATGATGTCCGCCTCTATGGCATATCTGTGCAGAGCACAAACTCAGAGTCGTGTCCCGTTGCACATTTCCCGGGGCACTCAAGTTTCGTGGTCCATATGGCTCACTAAATAATAATTCACCATGCATATCACATGGAAAGTGCACAAAGCGGTATCCTAGAGACTTACTTGCTGAAACTATTACAGGCAATGATGGATATCCACTCTCTCGACGACGATCTACCGAAGATGGTGGAAAATCTATTAAACTAAAAGTACTCAACAATAGTATTGATGTTGATAATCGTTGAGTAGTACCATATTCTCCATTACTACTAAAAACGTATAACGCACACTTAAATGTTGAGTACTGAAATTCAGTGAAAGCTATAAAATATATTTGCAAATATGTGAACAAAGGAAGGGATATGGCAGTGTTTGGAGTGGAAAATATTACTGCATCTAACGATGAAGTCACCCAATATCAACTGGTACGCTACATAAGTAGGAATGAGCGATATCCAACGGTTGTTCATTGAGCAGTCTACTCTGAAAATGGCGTGTGTATTTTACATCAGAAAATGTACGTGCAAGAGGAATGTCACCACCGCCAACAACATTAACTGAATTTTTCACATTATGTAGAAATGATACCACCTTTGCAAGGACACTGCTCCACTCTGAAGTACCAACTTATTTTACGTGGATACATCAACAAGAAAATTTTAGCGTCGTAAACAAGGTAAAGCAGTACAAGGACACCTAAATTTATATCCCACAGATTCATTGGGTCGTCTGTACATTGTACATCCAAACAACGCAGAATGTTTTTATTTAAGATTATTATTAATCAATGTTCGTGGACCAACATCTTTCCAAGAATTAAAAACAGTCAATGGCCATGTGTGTGTGTTACATTTCGTGAGGCTTGCCAGAACTTAGAAAACGATGTTCATTGGGATATTTCACTCGCTGATGCTTCTAATACAGCTGAACCACAGCAGATATGTACACTATTTTCAATCATACTAACTACATGTTTTCCAGCTAATCCAAAGGATCTTAGGGAAAAATATAGAGACTATATGTGTGAAGACTTTTTACATCCCATGCGTAGAATAAATGCTAATCCCAACATTCAATTTACATCCAATGAATCATTGATTTTAATTGAGGATGTATGTTTGACATAGCGGACAAATCACTAACAGAATTGGGAATGACTGCTCCAAATAGATCTGGTAATGACATTTTCGATCGTGATATACAACGAGAAATGCACTTCCATGTTAATAAATTCCAAACATTTGTTCGAATTAATCTACCAAAATTGGTATTAGAACAACGAACAGCATATGACACAATTGTAAATGCAATATCTAAAAAGAGTTGTGTTTTATATTTCTTAGATGCACCTGGAGGCACTGGCGAAACTTTTCTTATTTCAATTATTCTGGCAATGGTAAGATCACAAAATAATATTGCACTTGCTATTGCATCATCTAGTATTGCAGCAACTCTTTTGGACGGTGGTAGAACAGCACATTCAGCATTGAAATTGCCATTAAATATGCAGGTAATTGAAACTCTAGCATGTAATATTAGCAAATATTCTGGGATGGGAAAAGTACTAGATCATGTCAGCTTATAATATGGGATGAATGCACCATGGGTCACAAGAAATCATTGGAAGCACTCAATCGCGCATTAAAAGATTTGAGAGGAAATGAGCAGCTTTTTGGTGGTGCACTCATTTTGCCAGCTGATGATTTTCGACAAACTCTACCAGGTATATCACGCTCAACAACCGCAGATGGATTGAATGCATGTCTCAAATCATCAGTGTTTTGGCAGTATGTGGAGAAAATATTTTTAAAGACCAATATGCGTGTTCAATTACAACAAGATGAATCTTCTGAACGATTTGCAAAACAATTGTTAGATATTGGGTATGGTAAAATGGAAATGGACGAATCCATACACTATATTACATTACCAGAAAACTTTGTCATATTCTAAAATCCACTGATGAATTGATTACCAAAGTTTTCACAAATTTATCGCAGAATTATAAAAATAATCAATGGGTTAATGAGCGTGCTATATTGACAGCCAAAAACATTGATTAATTGCATAATTCAAAATGAAATACCTGGTGAAAAAACAACATATAAGTCCAAAGATACTGTCGTCGATCACAATGAATCAGTTAATTATCCAATAGAATTTTGAATTCATTGAAACTACCAGGAATGCTACCGCATATTTAATCTTTGAAAATTCATTCCTCCATCACTCTTCTACGAAATATAAATCCACCACGACTATGCAATGGGACTAGGCTATCAGTAAAAAAAATTAATGAATAACATAATTGAGGTAACCATTTTAAATGGAAAACACCAAGGTGAACATGTACTACTGCCACGAATTCCTAAGATACCAGCGGATACTCCATTTGAATTTAAACATCTACAGTTCCCTGTGCGACTAGCCTTTGCAATGACCATTAACAAAGCATAGGAACAAACAATGCAATTATGTGGATTAAATTTGATAAATCCAGGCTTCTCATATGGACAGCTGTACGCCAGGTGTTCTCGAGTTGGGAAACCATCAGATTTATTTGTCCTTGCACCAGATAGGAAAACAAAAACTGTTGCATATTTACAAGCACTACAATACAAAATATATACGCAGAATATTTTTTATATCGAGAAGTAATAAACAGGTAAGATAAAGCATCAATATTCTATTAGTTTAATGTATCATTGAAACAATTATCTGATGTTTTTGATTTATCTTTTGCAGATATTTACTTAAGGCAAAATATTACTTAAATAAAATATACTTAGTAATTTGTACTAAGCATAAATGTATATGACAAGTATGTTAAAAACGTTAAAGGTAACACGACATTCACTAACAGTTGGCGGTAAGAAGTTCGCAGGGTCATCTAGTAACATATAATGTCTCATTTAGGCATAGCATAAATGTGTAAATAAGAGAGGTTTATTAGTCTTTCATTCCTGGAGGTAGTACAGATAGTGATTGATCGACTTATCAATATATACACTTATTTTTGATTAGTATGACTACAGCAGTAATAACATTTCTGAAAAGCCACAGTGAAAATTTCCTGTCACGAAATAATCTATAGAGAACATGGCTTTTGTTCCAATACCCAGTGGATCTCTTACATAGATTATCTGACCTCTTTCTACATTGAAAATTTAAGACAAAGTTTGCCATTTAAAACTTGAAAATATTTCTATTTTGTCTGAAAAATATCAGAAACACGTAAAAAAAATGTCGTTTTAAGATAATTTTAATTTATGATGTAGGATAATTTCATTTATTATTTTCCAAATTATATTTTCAATTTTGAATTATGTATTACATTTTTGGTCTTTCATAAAATTATTATACTGAGACTTTTATGGCATGCTAGTGTTTTTTAAAAAATCACTTTTCTTTCCCTTTGTCAAAAATCCAAATTACTCTGAGCCAGTATTATCTTTTTCCCAGGGGTAGTAATGGGAGTGATTAAGAGCCTGGACAAACGAAAGAGGAAGAGAAGGTGATCAGGAGCTGGGCCTGACCACCTTCGTTTCACAACCTTCCTAATCCCCAAATCCCCTCCTTTTATCCCAGCCCCAATCTAAGGTCTTATGCGATCAGTGTCGAAGGATGGATGATACAGAGGTGACTGTATTATGAACGGAGCCTCAAGTGTACCAGGCAACCCAATTGAGTAAATAGCCTTACTCCGGTATGCGGTGCTCTGCCGGAGCGAACAAAATACAATACCACCGATTGAGATCAGGGATTTTCCCCTGTATGATACTAACAAGAAGGAAGTCCGGAGACCATCCTCCGGAAGCGCAGAGGGTCCAAAAGCGCTAACTAGTGGGAGCCAACCTCCCACAAGTGCACCTAAGGGCCCAAAGAAGACTGTCCCGAAGAAGGAGAAAGGAAGTTACTTTCTCCCGAAATGTAGGGAACCTGAATGGACATTATCAATGATGGTTTATGCAGATTCTGCCAAGAAGAGGAAGAAACACCATTGCACCTGCTGACTAACTGTAAGGCAATTTTGTGGCACAGACGTAGGTCCTTTGGGACACTCAACAAAACCATAGAAAAACTTTTACCACTGGAACCAGCAAAAGTGCTGAGCTTCTTGGGGGCGTTGAATCTACTTGCTGGGGTACTTAGTACAGAAGAGGGGGAAGTACAATTTAAGACGTAGTGCTATAGCCACCCTCAAATAGTAATAATAAAAAAATAAAAATCTTTTTCCTACGTGTTGTACTCTGTTATAAGGTTGCTGTAAAAGTATACTAAGAAAAAATATTAGTAATTAACCAGTTGTGCATACTCAAATCAAATTCAATACCGGCTTTTCAGCAGAATTTTAAACTTTTATAGCTGGAAGCTTGAAATTTTGGAAAAAAAACCATATAACTATTACACTAGAATAGTAAAAACCTGGATATTGTCAAAGCCATAATAGGAGAGAGAGAGAGAGAGAGTCCATTCCTCAAACTTCAATATTACCCATAAGCAAAAAATAATTTACATCTGATATTAAGTTTTGTTCAAGGGTGTAACATACAGATTGATTAGAGTATTTTGTGAGACAAATCCATCATACCTTGGAAAGCATCAGAAATTGGCGTTGATTTTGTACATGTAAGAATTTTATTCTTTTACATCTCCTATTAAGTTCTTAAATTATTTAAAAGTTTTTCATTAAACCTCTAAACACTGGATTCATTCAAGAAATTTCTAAGTCGATTTAAACAATGTAAATAAATGTAAACAACTATACCAAGTAAACCATTAGTCCAGTATCAATATTCAGTTTTTATAGCTTTATTGGTCTTTGCCGTGATTGAAATTTCATGCATTTTTTTATAAATTTTTTTTGATCAATTTTTTATTAAAATTTCATAGTTTTCTAATGAGCCGTTTTTCTGAAAACAGAAAATTTACTCTAATGGCCCTTTGGTAAATGTAATTTTGAAAAAGGTTATATCAACTCATTCTCCACACAAAGTTCTATTTTGAGGTATAGTTTCATTCTGATCCGTGGAACGGTATGACTTGTATCGCTCTTGCAAGCTTTCAGATCGAATTACAACTCAAAATTTTTACATTTTATTAAACAAAAATATTTACTGTTGTTTTAAAAATCTGAGGGTATTTTTCTTTCTTTGCTTTCGTGCCCTCAAAGATTATGCCAAAATTTCATGACTCTAGAATTAGTAGTTTAAGAGAAAAAAAAATGTCTAAAAACAGGTTTAAGGCAAAAAAACGTGACCTTCCCATCATGCATAATTGCTCCCAAACAATAGGGCTCATCAACACCATGAGGCCCATTTTAATGTAAAATATCAATTTGATCCATCAAAGATTCTGGACCGTAGTGTGACCACAAACTTTGGTAACACACTTACCCACCCACATACACTCATACCCTCAATCACACAAACACACATCACACACACATCATTGAAAAAATTTCATAAAACAACTTTTGGGACCTCAAAACATACAATTTCGTCAAAATCTCGAGATCGAATTTTTTCACGATCACTATACTTATAGTAATGTAAAAAGAAGAATAAATATGAAAGCAGAAATAAACTAATATATTAAAGGTTAAGAAAAAAATATATTAAAGAAACATAAAGAAAAGGTAAAAGAGTAGATGTTATCAGAGTGTCAGCTTTTGACCACTTTATCTCCGATGAGCAAGATCGCAGTCAAAGACGAATAACTCCTAGTTGACAACTTTCCATTGCTGGTTGGTAGCTCTCCGGAAAGTACCTTCCCCAAATTTAATCGAGGACACAAGTCTTCGTATTCATATAGGGAATTACTGATTTAATGCTGTTCTAGACGTATTATAGCTATAAATTGTACATGGATACAACTTCACACCAGCCTCATTTTTAAATAAAATATTTATGCATTATAAAACCAATAACATAAAAAAAGGTACATTGGATAGCAGTCTGTCATACATACTTGATATGAAAACTGTCGAATAACTTTATATAAACGATTAGCTTCTTCTGCAAAGTATTCAGCTTGTGTAAATAAATCTTGAGTTGTTTTAAGAGGCCCAATTCCTTTTGTGAATTGATGCATTAAAAAAGTCATATGAGACATGTTTTTAGCACGTCGTACAATATCATTATCATTCATTGTATCTGAAGATATGTTGTCAGCCCATTTTCCAACTTCATCTCTGTTTTCGGAATCCTTTTCATCCACTAATCTTTCATATTTAGGTGGTACCTAATTAAAAAAATAGAACACCGATAAAAATAAAGTAACAAGCTCTTTTAAAGAACATATCTAATCAAAATGTTTATTACAAAAATGCTTACATTAAAACTAACAGTATTTTTTGTAGGTGGGGCATTGTAAATATTCTTTTTTAGAACTTTTACTGATTCCATTACTTCGTCGTAAAATAACAGAATATCACACATAACCAATTTCCACATTTCGACAAAGGCTGAAAAATTAAAAACATCCAGCTAATAGAAAAAATAATTCCATCCTAAAATTGTAATATTAATATTTAAAACAGTGGTATAAGTTTTCTGTAAATAATCTTGCATACAGATTAGTGTACCTATCCATACTTTTAAAGAAAGTTAGATAATAATAATACTTTCTATGCTATATACAAATATACTATAATATACTAAACAAAGAAGTGTCTATGTTTAGTGGGGCATATGAAGAAGGAACGAAAAATCTAATTTGGTCAGATAAAGAATAAACTTTGGATCTTAAGACAAAACGCAATTACTAAGACCATAAAAATAATAATAAAAATCAATACAGTACTCTGTTCAACCCTGCTTAATCTTAATTTTTTTTTCTGTAACAGTTAAAATGTATATACTAATAGTTAAGACCTTTTTGATAGGATCAAATCAATGAAATATATTTCTAATCTCAACAATTTTTTTTAATAACATTTTTATAATTATATCACTTAAATGATATAATAATCTGCATAAGTGTAAAAATATTCATCCTAATTACGCCCCAATTGCACAAAAAAATTAAGGACGATTTTGGATCGTCTTTCTAATTTTAGTGTGAATGTATTAATATAGTGCTATGTCCAAACGATATAAAACTCAGTTGATTAAGGCTCAATGGAAGTGTATATAAAGGAATTATTTAGCATTTAAATAAGTGTGATAAAGAAAATAACCACATTCGACTATCTAAAGAAAATAATTGGTTGAGTCTAATCATAGAGTGATTATTAGTTCTAATAAGTAAATACAAGAAACTGTAACATTAATTCTACTTCAGTAATATTCAACCCATAATTGATTTTGAAAGCAATTGACTATTCCATTATGATTTAATTGTTCGTTTTTAATATTAACATGAAGCCAATGAAAAATAATTTGATCCGAAAAGATGGTACGGTTTAAAACAAACTACCAAACATCTTAAATATTCAAACATTTGAAAATCCTACATTTTTTTTGAATTAGAGTAATAAATAATTTTAAAATTGAAAATTTAATTCCCCTTCTGATATAGCTTCCTACAGCCCTTTCACAAGTCCTTCCCATACAATCCGAAACTATAGTAATAACAATGAGATACCATATTTGATACAGGATGTCATTAAAAGTTCAACTTTTCAATAATAAGTTCTACCTACATTTGAAAGTAAATTTATTTGGATGATGAATATTAAAAAATACATCAAAAACGATTAAATGTATAAAAAAGATGACATAATCCTATATATACACGTGATTTCTTCATCATCTTAATTAAACTAGAGTCTAATGAAAGAGAACATGGATACATACCATCTATATTTTCTTTAGCAATTTTACTGGATGGATGTTCTATCAAAGTAATTGTAGCAGCAATTATTTGTGGTCCAAATATCCGAACGTTTATTTCAGTGTACCTTGCACAAATCTGATATTTTTCAGTGCACGTGACATGACGTAAAACTTTACAAACCTAAAACACATGATGTTCTTTTCCTTAATAAGGAGGAAGTAAGAAGACAAAGTAAGAAGTAAGATCTTTATTAGTTGAGCGCGTGACACAGACTGGTCCTCTCCTCGAGGCCGGCCTTGATAAACTCTGTGTGTCAACAAAGACTCTGACCTCCGAGAGCTTACCGCTAACTCTCCCCCCCCCCCCCCCTCCACACAGTCTTTGGTCACACACAGAGACCACAACCAAAACGAAAACAATAACAGACGACAATAAAAATGGAAGTTTAAAATTAACATAAATAAATTTCTTCTACTAAATATAATTTTACTACAATAACAGTAATAACTACAACCTAAAAAACAACTGGAACACATGATAGAAGATAAAAGGAATAAAACTAATCAAGCAAGTGATGGGCGGCCCGCTCTTCGCACCCACCGCAGTTCCTGGAGATGGCAGACCACGCTGGCACGGGCATTCCGTCCCAACGACAACAAACGAGCACGATACCGATCGAGGAATGTCAAGAGTTCGTATGGCCCGATTGCGGCGCCGTTGTGAGTTGCGACGATACACCAAGTGCCCCAACAGAAATAGGGACAACGGGTCCTCCGCCCGAGAATTTAGACGGCACACACGAGCCCGTGTCTGCTTGAACCCTATCACGGAGGCCGGGAACAGTTGAAGGGTCAGCGGCGCATGATGAGTTCAGCATGAATGCTTAGGTTACAAGCCAACACTGCTCTGGCCACCACTTCACATCCGCCCACGCCCTTGCTGAGATTTAGCAGCTGAGATTAAGATCTTCAGTGAACGTCCCATGAAACCTCTCTACCGTTCTGTGGGAGCGCGGATGATCCACCGTAGCCCAGTGGGCCTCTACATGAAATTCCAGCAGTAGTTGGGCGGATGATGCTGTTGTCAAACTCCCGGCCCTGGTCTAAAACAATCTGCCGTGCACAGCCATGAGCGGTCCACTGTTGTAAAAGTGCCTCTCAAACAGTTGCTCCTCTCTTGTCTTGTAAAGGCCATGCTGCAGCCATCTTGGAGTAAACGTCAATACAGGTTAAAAACCACTGACCCTCGTAGGAAAAGAAGTCTACGAGGTGTGTAAATAAAGTAGTGAGACTAATTTTTTTTAAATTTTCTATTCAAATATAATTACAATGTGATATTGTCACCTTCAAAATAGTTCCCTTCGGAAGCCACACAGCGCTGGAGACGGTCCTTCCAATCATTGTAGCATTGCTGGAACTCGGATTCTGGAATGGCCTTCAGCTGGTCGGTTACAGCAGTTTGTATGTTTTGTAGTGTCCCGAAATGAGTTCCCTTGAGGTGATTTTTCAATCTCGGGAAGAGGAAAAAGTCACAAGGACTCAAGTCTGGTGAATAAGAAGGCTGAGGAGCAACAGGAATGTTTTTACTGGCCAAAAACTCGTTTATTGAGATGGCAGTGTGACAGGGCGCGTTGTCGTGATGCAACACCCACTTGTCTTTGATGTTTGGCCGCACACGAAGGACTCTTTTTCGAAGTCTTTCGGAGGTGTGATTTAAATTCAACTGTTCCCCGATCATTCTGACTGTCAAGCGTCGATCTGAACGCACAAGGTTCCGTACTCTGTTGACATTTTCATCGGTGTTTGCACTTGAAGGCCTTCCGCTTCGTGGTTCATCTTCAATCGACTCTCTTCCTTCTGAAAATTCCTTAAACCACCGAAAAACCTGTGCCCTTGATAAAACACGTTCTCCATAGGCCTCCTGAAGTTTTTCAAAAGTTTCGGTTGCATTATGTCCAAGTCTGAAGCAAAATTTGATTGCACACCGCTGCTCAACTTTGAGGTCACTCATTTTTAAAACGCTCAAGAAAAAACCATTTCACGAAAACCAACGCTACGGACAAACAAATGACTGTAGCGAGTTCAGATTCATACTGGAGGCGCATCACACTTGCACCTGACGCTACTCAAGGCCACGCGTCTCCAGCGTTGCCAGATCGAAAGCGACGTTGCCAGTCTCACTACTTTATTTATACACCTCGTATTTCTTCGTAGCTACGGGGTCCATTCACAGTGGCTGCCGACCTTTGCGGTATTATGACTGGGAAGCGATCGTATTTCGCTTTCTAGCATACTGCACAACTCTGGATTGACTTGGCGATGGTTTTCTCCATTCCCAGCCAATAATAGAGTTGTTTACGCTTCCACACAGTTTCCTGTGTGCCCATATGGTTGGTAGGTCCCTCGTGATACACCTGAATAATCTGGTTTTGGCGCTCTGGGTCTGCAGCGGTCTCCACCATACGGTTGTAGCAGAAACACCGCACATCCTGCCTCACATATCCCCGTTGGAAGAGGTGGATAATCTTGTCCTACATACCACTGGCGTCTGTTGCTAAGTAGTAGGTTGTCCCCATATGGACAGACCAGTTTAGGGCCCCCGTCAGTGCAGCCGGACTAGCTGGTATCCCTCCGGAGTTAACAGTCCACCTAATTGGACCATATTTCTGGACCTCCGGCTGTAACTCGGCTTCATGGGCCCGAAGGAAGAGGACTTGGTTGTTTCCGATTACGATCTCTTCGCAGATCTGCGATTCCATTCCCTCAACTGGTTGTGCTGTCTCTTGTCACCAGGGTCACCGGATTCACTTGGCCGGAAAGCAAATCGGCCACGATGTTTTCCGTCCCCTTCACGTGCTGTATTAGGAATGTATACTCCGCCAACCTTTCTTTCTAGCGGGTCACCCGAGCAGAGGATCTTTCATCCGGTCAACCCACAACAGGGGTTTGTGATTGGTCAGGAGGAGAAATTCAATTTAATGATTAATTATTGAGGCCCTCCGTATATTGGAAATGAGGCCCAGTATAAACAATCAAACATTAAGTTTTACAAACCCATTGAAGCTGCACATGGGACAGTTCCAACCACTACAAAGAGGGAATTTAACCAGGATAGAAGAATTTGAAGACACCTCTGACATGTAATGGAAATCCCAACCGGCCACTTTAGATGTTTACATTGTATTTAGTATTTTTATTAAGTAATTTGATTGTTATATTTAAGTACTTAAAAAATGTTCAATAGTTTTCACGATATTGTAGATAAGTGTTTGTTTCACCCTGTAGATGACCAAAGAAGACCGAAACGTCGGAAAGAATAAATATATGGAAAAGAAATCATATGGTGAGCTAAACCTAGTTCCTAGTGAATTTAAAGAACTAATAAGAAATTTGGTAAAGGTATCCAAGAAATTGATTAAGAAAAAAGTAGGCAAACAAATTTAATCATACATGTATTAACGAAGTACTGTTCGCCAAATATATATATATATACAAAATTGTCACAATAACACGTGATATAAATATTCAGGTAACTCACCACAAATGAATCAAGATAGTCGCTCTAAAGACTTAGAGCGACTATCTTGATTCATTTGTGGTGAGTTACCTGAACATATATAAAAAAGTTGAGTTTTTGACTCTGACGAAGACCGCTTGTTACGGTTGAAAGATCTTAGTCTTGTTTTCCCATTTCTTATTGTGGTTTGATCACTGAATATATAAATAAACAAATATATATATATATATCTGTAAAATTTGGGAGCAGTCCTTCATTCAAGCATATTTCGTTGAATTAACACCGTATTTTACTGATGTCATTTTCTTCACCAGTTTTTCGAGTTTTCTTCTTCTTTCTTTCCAAACTTTGAAAAATATTAATTAGGGTGGAACCAACATGTTTCGACTGGCTTCCAGTCATCTTCAGGGTAATTAAGTCGATCATGTCATCTCAGTTGATTCCTGTCCACCTTATTCTCTGTGACCGGGCACGCATACGGCAACATTGTTGGTCTCCAACCGTCTCTGAACCAGTGCGCTTGGTTTCCCTCTCTTATCTTTCCTGAAGACGGTTCAAACCGAAAATTAGAGACAGGAAGTGTATGCTTTTAATTTCTCTATATTTCTTTATGTATACTGAACTATATTTGTCCGTTTCGGATCGTATTTTAATCGTAAAAGTATATATATATATATATATATATATATATATATATACACTTTTTCGTTGGAAAGCGTCTTCAGGAGAGATAAGGAAGGGAAACCAAGCACACTGGCCCAAAGACCCAACCATATTTCCCATATTAGATTGAAAACCAAAGTTTCCAATATATAGAAATATATATGCAGAAAAGTCACAATAAAGAAACACGTGATGCAATCAATGAAGTTTAAACTACAATGGGAAAAGGAAAACAATAGAAAAAAATGCTCTAAGGCCTCTCAATGTGTGTCATCAAAGAGCAAACAAAGTAAAAAACTTTGTTTTTTTGTAAAGTAAAAAACTTTACTTTGTAAAGCATATATATATATATATATATATATATATATATATATATATATATATAAACTAGAATTTAAAGAAGAACACACAGAAAGGAAACCACTGAACTCACTACTATATTTCGATGTCCTCGTCTTCAGGAAAAGAAGTGAATCGCTCCAAAGGCTGATAATATATATATATATATATGAAGTTTAAACCACAAGGAAAAAGAAAAGAAATAAATGCTCTGATGACATAAAGTGAATGGCCTCAGAGCACTTATTTATTTTCTTTTACTTTTTCCTTGTCGTTTAGACTTCATTGATTGCATCACGTGTTTATTTATGATTTTTCTGCATATATATGTGTGTATGTGTTTCTTTATTTTAATAATTTATTTTATTTAATTTCTTTATTTTATGTTTTTCTTGGGCCAAACATAAAGGACATCATTAACCTAACTACCCATTTAACTCCTGGGCCATATTACTCATTATTTTAGATTCCCAAGGCAAATCGAAACTTTCGTTTGTAATATTAATAATTGAAAGTAAAACAATTTATAATTCGAAGTTTGATAAAGTCCAGAAAGGTAGTAAGGAAACAGGTAAATTCAAACTACTACTTCTTAATTCTTTTAACAAAAATTTAAGTAGATTCACAACTGGAACATATTGAATAGGGACTTAACACCAAAACTAATACTTACAATCTTTAATTAGTACATTTTTCAATTTCTTAATAAGGTCAATATATATATATATATATATAAATACATATATATAACAAAAAAAATAAATGTGATACCTCCACAATTTGTTCTATATGTTGAGTGAAGCGCAGAGAATAATGCCGTGATCTAACTTCATCACAAGACAGACCCGCGTTAATTAAAGCAGCTATAACTTGTTTTCCTATATTTATGGTCTTATCAAGGTCATTTGATTGATCTTTTGCAGTAATTATTAATTGCTGTTTCAGTTCTTTAGTAGCCTTCAAACAATTCTTCACTGCAGTACTAATATCCTCACTTGGAGAACTTGAAAAATTTGGATTATTCTGGAAAAAACATAATCATAGTTTAAATAAGTAATAATTAACTATTTATATATAAAAATGAACATAATAACTTTCTTTTGATAGCACTGTTAAATTTAAGGAACTCAGTTTTATAAGGGTTCCTTAAATAAAGGAACCCTTATAAAACTAGAATGATATGACTAGTCCTCAACAAATCTAGTTGTTAGTTTCTCAAACAGTCAAATGTGTAATTCTTTGTTCGTTTATTTTCATAATTCATTAATCCTTATAAAAAGCTGTTATTTTATTTTTGCGATTTAATAATTGGGTATGCAAATTTTGAAGAATAAGTCAATAAAAAAATAACAGTAATAGTACGAAATTTGGGAAGGGGATTCGACCAGTTTACTATGGTATCCATCTTTGAAATAAAGAATAATGAATCACCAGTTTCTTGTACTGAAGAAAAGGATTGTGACAGCGTTGACAATAAGGCGACTATTGCAATACAAAACGGGGTTACCGACGATGGTCAAGCAGCACAGACGAAGGATCCGAAAACATCGCAGCACAGAGCACCACATTGTTAAGTTTTCGCAATATATAAAGGATAGTTATTACAGAAGGATGTTATCTTTTACACTCTTAGACGACCTCAAGGCAGCTTACAACAGTCTGGAGGGCCATGCTAATGCATAGACAAGCTATGAGCGAAATCTCTGGTAGACTCTTTAACTATATAATTCATTCCTCTGATAAAGATTTATACGAGCAAGATACTTAAATACGAGTTCCCACAAATACAAAAACAGGGTCCTGGACAATGAGTAGTAATCAGTTCTTTTTCAACATTAAGGCCAAGAAAATTCTAAACATTCTAAACGCAGTGGGGAACGTAATCAACATCAAAGCACTTCCCTAAACAGATGACAATTACCTGGACAACCAGTGGAACCATCCCTACCCTAAAATCAAACCCTAACGAGGCCTTAATACAACTGAAAAGCTGGGAACACAAAAACGCTATCTCCATTAATGTGTTGAATACTATTACATAATTAAAAATTATACAATTACAATTTTATCCTTCAAAAGTGTTAAAATCGACATCCAACTAAAAGAAAAAAAAAAACAAATAGTGATTAAACTGATAAGGATTTACAAATTTATTATCGATCTTTACAACAATTTATATTAGTAAAAAAAAAGAAACAAAAAGAAAACTCACAAGAATACTCGAATCAAGTACACAATAAAGTTACTCTACATGAAGGGACGACACCTTTTAAAGTTTTCATTAAAAATATTCTGTCACTATCTCGTATGAAACCAGAAACTCGTATCAAAGGCGCAGAATTAAAAGAAAGTAACTTTTCAAAATATCTAGGTGACACATGGACCACATTTGTCCTGGAATTCACATATAGAAGATACAGCTAACAGAGCCTTCAAGCAAACCCGCCTAGCCTACTCAAAAGTCTAACTGCAGCATGGGTATGCAAGTAGGTTATCCATTAATTGCATACTAATCGTACATTCATCCGGTCGTGGAATTTGGATGCGGAGCTACCATATAGCGAATAAAGGCATTACCAAGAAGTCTGTCGCAGTTCAAATCGCTTCCCTGAGGGTCATTACCGACGGCCTAAAATCAACTCCGATAGTTTCAATAGAGGTTTAAAGGTTGCTTAATGTTCACAGAGATAAAGCAACGCTTAACTTTTAGGATGCTTCAAACAAGCCTACCCTAACGGGTGGAACAACAACGAATCGGCAATTAAATTTCTCAAAAAGCAAATCTCACAGTTTTCTTACTAGAGATCATCGGAAAGAAATACTGCGATAAAAACCCTACTCCATCACCATTCCAACATTAGTATAACTTTTTTAAGCAATCTTCCTCCAGCAACGATGAACGTAATTAACCAATAGATGCTGAAATCCTTATCAACGGTATTCAAAAAACTTAAAAAGCGAAGCTAGAAACAACTCATAATACCTTGAGTACGACTGGTTAGAGATTTATACCGATGGCTTTTCAACCTTGGAAGAGAGAATCAGAAGTGGGGTATTTCAACAGCCAAGAGGAAGCATTGGCTAGTAAAGTAAGTATGGCAACGAAAAACTTTTTCCTTCAACTTTGCCTGGTCCTTCAATCATATCCATTCAACCATAACTTTCAAACCCGCTACAATACCCATTCCCAGTTTTTGCCTTAGAGGCAGGCAAATATTTCTGGGATTCAGTGCTTATTTCTCATTTTCATTTTCTTATTTCATTTATATTTGTTTCTGACAAATATACTTCATCTATACATAAAAATACCAAACAAGTATCCTCTAAATTACTATATCCTAAACTTTTAACTGACTGAACCTATAAAAAAGTAGTTATATCACTTAAAATTCAGTTTATGATGTAAAAATATTTGTATAACCTTTTTGGACAGTACCTACCCCCTGCAATTCTCTTACATACACGTTATGCATTCATCATAAATCTGGACAAAATTCAAACTGTACTACATCATCGAAAAGAAATGAATGATTTCCAATCAAATACCAAATTCGATTTTGAAATCGTCAAGCAACTTATATAAAACCAGTTTGTAAAAATGTTACAATCCAATAAGGAGGGCCACAAAACCGATCAACTATAAAAGCATCTCAAAACCTTCAGTCTCAGTCCAAAGGATGAAATCTGACGCTGAGTTTTGCCCTTTTTTATTCTGATCTAAGAAAAAAAATTATTTAAAAAAATACCCGGACAATATTACAAAAAGTTTCTTCTTATCCTGAATCACTCAAAGATAGGAATGACCTAATGGTTACCGACACTTGGTTTAAAGCCAACTGGTTTATTAGATTTGACCTATTAGAAAGTGTTCTATCACAGTTTAATTCCTAGCTGCAGAGTTTTTGAAATCATATTACTATACACAACTGAGCAACTTTTTCTAGTCCCCAGGCATACCAACAACCAAAATTGTTCCAACAATATTTTGGAAATCCCCCATATTTTGCTCTACTTAATTTCATTTAGATAAGTTTTTTAACGAGTTTCAGACACGGTTAAATGTTCTGTGTCAGAAGCTGAGTGGACAGATTTTTTGTGACCAACAACAAAAAACCTAAGGTAGGAGCGAGTTGAGTAGTGATTCTTTCCTAGTGATCGGTAGCCTGTGCTGTTACCTAAAATGTAGATTGTAATAATTAAATGTATTACAACCTGAACGTATACTCATTTCTTTCTTTTAGCTCAATCGAAACAGACAATTTGTATGGTAGTATAATAAAAAAATTGAAACCATTTTTAATGTAAGTAAAATTCAGATCATTCCTTACTTACAATACATGCAGGAGGCACATACATATTTTTTTTAATAATTATAAAAATAGTTTACTTCAAGAAAACCACAAGAATAAAAAAAATATGTTTTCATTTTCGATTCAACTACTTTAACATCAAGCTTTTATTTTAATCAATACGAATATATGAGGATGATGCATGTAAACCTATAAACATGATAAGAACAAATATTTGTACTGACTAATGATTGATTATTAAAATGTAAGAAACAAGAAATTTTATAGAAAAAATAATTGAAAGGCATTAAAATAGAAAATTGTCTTAGGAATTTAACTTAATTCTTACGATTCAATAATGATTAAGCAAATTGTTTGTACTACTTGTTTGTATTATCCCATAACCATTAAATGGTTATTAACTTTTGAGAAGTAAGTTTAATTTTCCACTCTGTCCTCATCAACTACAGTTGAACCATATGTTCAGTTTAAAACGAATGAATTATTATTATTATTACTTAGATATAGAATGGTTTTTAACTTAATTAATATTTTTAACTATTCTTTATAACTAGTCATTCTACGAATCAATCAGGACTATGAGGTAATTGGTTAGGTCTACAATCACTCTTCTAATCAATGAAATTAATTACACTTGTTTATGTCCTCATTCTAGAAACATTTTAAAAGATTTACCAATACAAGACTAATTAAAAAAATATACTATTGCATTTATTACAGATATCCTTATTTATAAAAACAAAACATAAAATAAATAAAATTATATTGCTTAATACTAACTCCTGATAAAGGAGAACTTAATTCTTTATCAAGTAAATGATTCAACTGTAATTTAACTTGCGTGCAAAGGACAAGTATATTTTCTCGATGTTCATGGGTGGTATAGGCTGAATCAGTAAAATCCTGTGTTTGCTCAAAAATTGACTCCGCTGCTTCATTTAAGGACTCCTTAGTAGCTTGTGTGATAAATGTCAATCGAGACATTTCTACAAGAGATTCAAACTGGCACAAAGCAGCAGATACCTGTAAGATAATCAAATACACTGCTCGTTTACTTATTTTACTTTTATAAGCACACATTGAAATTAATATATATAAACCGTTTTTGCAGTATCAATATCCTCGGGTAGTTCACCCTCACAAATACCTTCTTTGATTACATAATGTATAAGATCCATCGCTCTACGCATTTGACAAAACACAGTGTCACGATTCTCACGGCAACCTTTACTATCAGGGTGTCTCAAGCAAGCCTAAAATATTCAGCAATTAATTTACTAGTTTATTTACTCTAAACACTAAATAATATTAAACAGTTAATATAGGGCAATTTGCTGGTTTGTTTAAACAAAAATATACACATTTTTAGCAAATAATTTCTATTAATTTTCAAACTGTTATTAAACGTGCATCTTTATTAATAAATAATAAATATATATTACTTCAAAAATGATACAAGATTTTATTAAACCTTGGAACTAGTCAGAAGAAGAACAGTTGATCTATCCAACACCTGGCTAGCTGCACGTAATTGGGCTAATCGCCTTTCATTTTTTACATTATATTGTCTTCCTCCTGTCAGCAAGATGAGATCCAACATTTCACTCCCAAAATGCGAAAATGCTTTAACAAATTCCGTAAAATTTGTGACACCAGCTAGCCTCTCCAAACATCTTGAATGCTACAACAAAATATTAATTCATGCACAGCCATAAAAATATCCTTTCCGAAGAAGGATATTATTTTAATATTACTTTAATTATTTTAGACATCTTATGAAGCAATGTACGGTAAGCCCCCCTTAACACGGTACTCTTAGAACGCGATTTCATGTCCCCCGAACAACGCGTTTTCCTATAACGCAGAACCAATCTACCATGTTATAGAAGGAATTTACTGTATTTTTTAGCGTTCTCAATTTTTTTTTAAATGATTACTATAATAATCAAACTAATACTAATTATAGCTTATTAGTATCAGTTATTAATAATAGTTAAAACTAATTATTAACTAACATTAATTAAAGCTGATGATTTGTTGCGTGAATATTTGTTGTGCGAACCGGTGCTTAAAATATCATGAGTTCGGCGAACCGGTTGTTAAAATTACGTAAACCCCTATTCAGACCTGTATTAGGGGTCAGACCTGTAATTAGCCCACTATCAAACTCCACAAGTGTCGTGTGACTCACGTAACTTGTGAATGTATGACAACGTAATTTGCGCATGCATATAGCCTGTATATAACTAAACAATTTAGTTTAGTTTGCGTAACTGTTACAGTGCTCAAACTGTTCATGATAATGCAGATGTTGAGTTGGTCTAGCCTACATTAGGCCTAGTTTTAACTTTTAGTTCTGAATCAAATATTGAATGTTTTTAGATCTAATTTCCTGAAATCGCCAGATTAAAGTAAATGTTTGGTTAGATAAATAATTCAGGGATGGCTGCCCGTCTTTGCAACAAAAATTTTCTGAAGGAGAAGCTTTAATGATTAATATTTTGAATGAAATGTCATTGCTCAGTAATGCCCTCCAAGCAAGAGGCACAACTTTGTTCAGAGGAGAAAACCTCATAAAGAGGTCTATTAAAGCATTTGAATTGCCTAAGGACAATATAGGGACATTTGAAAAAGAAATGGATGAGAGATGCGTCCTTCGGACGCATTCAAAGAGATCCAGTTTACTGAAAACCACAGATTTGTTAGCCTACCTCGTCAAAAGCTACTGGAAGCGATAATAGAAAATATGAAAAAAAGACTGATCTCTGTTGATCATGTTAAAGCAACAAGCAATGAGCAGGAACACTTCCCTGAGCTATTTAACTCGCCGAACTAATAATATTTTAAGCACCGGTTCACACGAACCGGTTCTTAAAAAATTTGAATCACACCACTGGTATACTTCTTAAGGCTATACCAACAATAATATAATTACAACACACAAGTAATAAGACGCACGGTTATATAACAGTTTCCATTTGCCATTATTCACAGTTTTTTACTTTACTATAAGTAAAGAATAGTGATCGTGAAAAAATTCGATCTCGAGATTTTTACGGAATTACATGTTTTGAGGTCCCTGAAGTCGTTTTATGAAGTTTTTTCGACGATATCTGTGTGTATGTGGGTGGGTGGGTGAGTGTGTTAGCATTGCTTGTTACCACGCTACGGTCCAGAATCTTTGATGGATCAAGTTGATATTTTACACAAAAATGGGCTTCATAGGGAAGAAGATCCCTATTGTTTGGGAAGAATTATGCATGACGGGAAAGTCACTTTTTTTACCAAAAACCGTATATAGAAAACATTTTTTTTCTCCTAAACTGATAACCCTAGAGTTTTGAAATTTTGGCATTATCTTTGATGTTACAAATGGAACAAACGAAAAATATATTCAGAATTTTAAAACAACGGGAAATATTTTTTTCCAAAAAAATGTAAAAATTTTGACTTATAATCTCAAAGGTTGTGAGAGCGATACAAGACATACCGTTTGACAAGGGATCACTTGCTATACTTTTCGAATTTTTGATATTTTTTTACAATGTTTACACTGACTTAAAATTTTTTTGAGAAAAACCACTGAGATAAAATTAGACTATTCTAGTCTAATAGTTCATATTTATTATTTTCAAAAATTAGAAGCTCCCAACTATAAATGATTTAAATTATATTGAATAGCTGGCTTCGACTTTGAGTTGAGTATGTAAACTGGCTAATTACTAATAGATTTTTTCTCAGCATACATTCATAGCAAGCTTATAACAGAGTATAAGACGCAGGAAAAAAGATAACACTCACTCAGATAAAATTGATATATAATTTTCGACAAAAGGGAAGGAAAATGATTTTAATAAATACTAAGAAGCCATAAAATTCCCAGTATAATAATTCTATAAAAGACCAAAAATGAAAAACATAATTCAAAATTGAAATCTTTCATTTGAAGATTAATAAATGTAATTATCGTACATCCTTAATTATAAATCATCTTAAAACAACATGTTTTCTTCGATGTTTATGATGTTTTTCAGAGAAAATAAGAGTATTTTCCTGATTTAAATTTTAAAATTTGACTTAAATATTCAATGTAGAAGGAGGTCAAGTAACCGATATAAGAAATCCACTAGCTATTTGAACAAACGCCATGTTCTCTTGTACGTATTATTATTTACGTAGATTATTTCGTATCAAGGAATTTTCACTTTGGCATTTCAAAACTGTTATTACTGCTGTAGTTATACTAATAAGATTATTTGCATCACCTGTGTGATGTACAAAAATAAGCTTGTATATTGATAAGTCGATCAATCACTATCTGTACTACCTCAGAAATGAAAGACTAATAAGCATCTCCCATTTAAATATTTACATTATGCTTAAATGAGACATCATATATTATAACCCAAGAACATTGATATTAAGTTTACTTATAGTAAAGTTGAGTGCAGGCCATTCCAGATTTTTTTTTATAAAATAGAAAGAATTCATAAAAATGGCTTATATTATTTGAATACAATTTTATCGAAATGATTTAACAAGAATTACAAGCACTAGTGCCACAATAAAGAGGGGATTCACTTCTTTACGAGCTAAACATAACCGAGTTTGTTCAGTCGGAACGATCTCAAGCATCACCTTTGAAGGTGACTAAAATTTGAGTACCGAAGAATATTTGGAAGGTTGTAATGGTTATACGCTATATGATACAGTATATTTCATTGTTTACAAGATAGTTTTCATCATGGAAAATTCTAAATAGAGTTATGCGTGATAATATTAGAGTTTAATCGTGGATAGCTTTAAAGGTTCATTTATAACAACCAGCAGGTCACACTTTCTGTCTGAATCTCGTTCTGATTCTGACGTCACAGCTGAGCCTACCAGTCATCCGTATTAACCTCCACTAATGATAATGTATTGAACGTTGTTGGACCTGAAGTGAGGAAAGGTAGAAGTAACCATGACTCACGAGCGAAGTATTACCTCGTGTGGAAATGTATTATTTATCACATTATAATGCTATCAGATCTCACAATGTGGTCAGAAATGAAAGTTTTGTATGAGTATTAACATATATTACTCTAACAATTTAAGATATATGTCGATCAAATCTAAAATGATATAAAATTCGTCTTTAATTTTGCCTACTAGGCTTAAAAAAGCATAACTTTACCAACTTCAACTACAATTTGAATTAATAATTCAAATTCATTTTTCTTTAAAGAATAATTAATCAATTAAATTAATACAATAGATTAATGTTATCTACTAAGTGCAATATACAAATGATATTATAAACAGAAATTCATGTTCAATAAACTTCAATGGATATTTTATGAAATTTCATGGGCCATAATCTAAGAGATAGACGTTATTTATTCATAATGTATAGACAATTATTTAAATAAATTCACTCAGTTATGAGGGAAAATTAAGTGACGATATTCTGCAAACACCTGGGAGCATAACACAAGTTTTTAACAAAGTACAGTCTATGAGGAAAAAAAATGCTTTTATATTTATTAATAGTTTATCTTACAATGAATTTAATAAAAAATAATATAGTTTAATTTATGTTCCTATCCCTAGGGGATGTACAATTACTAAAATCATACAAAATTACCTTATCTTTGTTGAACAAAAGCTGTTTAACGAGAACAACGTCAGCTAAAACTAAGACCCTGGTAACAGAGTTCAAAAGTATTCTAGCAGGATGAATTACAGAAAACTTTTCCTTCAGGCACACATCACTAACACCTGTACAATGTTTCTCTATGATGTTGCCTGCAAAAACGAAACAAATTATGAGATGCACATAAGTTTATCACAGAATTAATAATGTATAAATTAAATATATTAATATAATAATAAAACCATTTTTCATTTCTTGAAATATAAAAATTATTACATACGAAGTAAAATTCTTTCAAAATTAAACTTCACAAATTATTATATAGTTCTTATATATTTTTACACCATTTCCATAAAGACAAAACACCTAAACTTCGAAATTTTGAGATCAATTACGGACTATTGATGAACTTTGTAGATTTCATTTTTTCTAAAATGAAAATGTTTAAAAGTGGAGTAGTGAAGTCGTAAGGCCAACAAAAACTGAAAGCACTGCACAAAGTTGATTCTTTTTGCCTCAAAGGGAATGAAATGAGATAACCAAGAATTCAGGAAAGACAATATAATATACAAATGAAATGATACTAAATCGGATTGGGAATCAGTCAACAAAGTAAAAGCTTCGAAAAAAATGTGAAGTATCTTAAGTGTTTTAAGTATTGAAATTATTTGAATACTTAAATCCAATGTAATTTACAGTTCTTGTTTTTCTTACCTGCACCACTGTTAGTTTTAAACAAACGAAAACGTCGGATACGAAAGTTTGATTTTAAGAAGTATGGCAGATTTTACTTTGCACTATTGTAATACAAAGATGAAACCATTATTATTTTCACAAAATATTTAAAAGAAAAATTATAAACATAAATTTCTTTATGTAACAAAGCACTCTGAAGATCGCAGAAAACATTACATAGTACCACTTATTTAATACAAACATGCTTAAGTACCAATATAACAGCATTCACTAATATTCATTATTCCAAGGCAACCAACATCGAAGAAATATAACCTGCTGATCTAGCCTGATTACAAGCTTGAGTCATTTCTTCTCTGAGTTCTGGAACATCGTTAACAATATTTTCACCAACTGAAATCAACCTTTCCACTGCAATATTTACAGCTTGACCAATTTGTACTAAAGCTCTTGTAGATCTGTTAATCTCCATACATCTACTATGTTCCCAATTCCATGTCATCTAAAATAAAATAATTCACTCTTAATATAATATAATTTACAAATCTATGTTAATATTTCCAATAACATATTTATAATATCAAAAATTAATGAAGAATTGCGAAACAATATGCATTCTTTGGTCTACTGAATTTGCTAAAAATTTTATATATTTTTCCATTTTCACACCAAATTTTAAAATTATTCATTTCCACTTGTACCTAGAGATCATTCTAATTTTTACCAGGTCATTCAGGGAATTTTTTCCAAGATATTGTTTCAATCTTAGCTGCAACATTTCGGCTAACTTTCAATCCCGTATTGAACAAAAAGTTCTCTCCTTCAGCCCAAACCCTAAATTGGGATCACAAAAAAAAAAAGCAAAAGAAAAATATAAATTCTTTATGAATAATTTGATGTTGAACTAAAAAAATAAAATGCATGAACGAAAAGATGAAGAATGTTCCACTTAAAGTTACGCGGTGAAAATTAAACGCAATTAAATAAGCAGGTGAATTTATTACTGCAACATAGTAGAATTTCTATGAACAGATTAGATTAACTGGCAGTTAACACTATGAATGACAAAACAATTGAAACAAAGTCCAAGTTACATGATACAGATAAGAATGAAACACTTACCAATCTGTAAGAAAAAATATAACAGGGAGCCCTATGTGATGATTAGGGTACTTAATGGTTAAACTGAGTAAAAAATACCGAATTAACAGCATTGTTAAGAATTAACACGAAATAAACCTATAAATTGTTTAAAAAAATACAGCCCATACATATAAAATATTTATTAAAACGTAGCACCAATAAATAAAGGTAGAACTAGTAAAAACTCTTTTCTACAATTAAAGTAACAAACAAGAAATTTACAAACCTCTTGATCGGAATAAGAACACATTTATAAAATAGTCAAGAAAACCACATAAAAACACAAATATGCAATTATTAATTGCTAAACAAGAGAACTTAAAGCTAGAGGAAGACTACCTAAAGAATAGAAAAACCAAAATCAATACATTTGAAATGGGCGCGTTCTGGAGCAACAGATTCAACAGCTGGCCGTCATAGTAGCCTAATATGAATACACCCTACAATAAATTTCAGACAGTTTTTCTAAATAATGTTATTTTAATCATATTTTAAATAATGGAACTTAAAATGAATGTTTTAAATTTTCTAAGAAATTTTTATAGTGATTAAAGTATGAAACCATTTGGATATATATTTAGTTCTTCAGTTTTGTTACTTAATTCTCTGTACTTAATTCTCTGTTTTGCTTCTTTTTAACAGCGAAAGTGAAATACATTTATACAAAGTTAGCGCTTTGGAAGCGCAGAGAGTCCAAAAGCGCTAACTAGTGGGAACCAACCTCTCACAAGTGCACGTAAGGACTCGAAGAAGACTGTCCCGAAGAAGAAGAAAGGAAGTCACTTTCTCCCAAAACATAGGGAGCCTGAATGGGCATTATCAATGATGGTTTGGGCAGATTCTGCAAAGAAGAGGAAGAAATACCGTTGCACCTACTGACTGACTGTCAGGCAACTTTTGCTGCACTTCGGGACATTCAACAAAACCACAGAAACACATTTACCCCTGGACCCAGCAAAACTGCTGAGCTTCTTGGAGGCGTTGAAGCCAACCGCTAGGGTACTTTAGTACAGAAGAGAGGAAGTACAATAGTTTTTAAGACGCAATGTTAAATTCACCCCCAAATAATAATAATAATAACTCAAAGCCTAACCACAATATGCAAGTCTAAAGGGAAACTAATTTCTTAAGAATAACAACGGCCTTCATCACAGTCTCAAACAGGATGAATTAGGAGTAACTCAACAATTCTAGAAATGAATAGTTGGAAATTATTTATAATCTTTTTAAAAGTAGCAAAAGCCAGGGAAAATCTGGAATGGCTCTACACTCAACTTCACTAAGTAAACATGATATCAAACTCGTTGACAATCAATTTGATTTTGGTTTTAATTTAATGTGGCTATTATATAAACATTTTATGAAGTACTCTCGTAAAACATTATCAAACTCATAGATAATTAATGATTTTATTTGTTTTAACGTGGATATCCATGTATTAGTTATAACAAACTTGAAATGATTGATGTAGAACAATCTGATACTCGTACATCAATAGTTATTATCATTAATGTGAAGGCCGAAGTATCATCGGACTTCGACTGCTCACCACGGCCATATCTGTCGTATTGTGCTTCCCGTAGTAGTTTCTAAAATCAACTTCACTATAAGTTCTTTAGTGAACTTCATAATTGTCCTTAAAGAAGTATCTCCTACATATCGTGGTATTAGGTATGATTGCCTTAAATTATTTATAAACCTTAAAGCCTCTAAACTTTTAAGTCTTTAAACTTTGAACCTCTTAAAGGCCACAGACTCACATTCACAAACAATGTGCTTAAACATTTCTGCTTTTTCCATACAGAGTTTCCATAAGCGATAGATCAGAGGACAATGTCCGGCTAAATATTGTTCATATATTTCTTAATCATTCCTTTGAAAATTTATTTCCTTTACAAATTTAAGTTAATTTGGATTGAGCTTATTAGACTGAATTAGATCTGGTTGTTTTAGCCAATTTTGATCCGCTTTTCTTATTTCATTAATTGAACCCATGAGGAAGCTATTGGGAGTTATTTATAAAGCACGAGACTGCCTAAGGTTTGTTTAAGTCCAATCTTTTCTAACCGGTCCACTACCTCATTATCCTGCGTGTTCACGTACCAACAAGAGAGTTAACTTTTTCATTTTCATTTCATTTCATTTTTAGCTTTTCCCATATAAACAAACGTTTCAATCCGTTAGTGTGAGATCTGAAGAAGGGTTTTCTTGGTTATTCGTATTACTTAGTTTTTACCCTATTGATAGTTTGTCTATTATGTTTTCAATTAAATCCATTGTTAATTTCTATTTCTTTTATGGTTTTCAATTCATTATTGTAATCTATAGTTCATAGAGGAACTTGTATTAATCTGTTTACAATATATGCAACCTCAGACAATTTTAGAGATAACAGATGTTGTAAAATTATGAATAGTTAGTAACATCGTTACTGTTGGATTTCTATATGTATTAAAGTTTAGTTCATTATCGCGTATTTTTACTTTACTATAAGTAAAGTATAGTGATCGTGAAAAAATTCGATCTCGAGATTTTGACGGAATTACATGTTTTGAGGTCCCAAAAGTCGTTTTATGACGTTTTTACGATGATGTCTGTGTGTGTGTGTGGGTGGGTGGGTGGGTGTGTTAGCATTACTTGTTACCACGCTACAGTCCAGAATCTTTGATGGATCAAGTTGATATTTTACACAAAAATGGGCCTCATAAGGAAGAAGATCCCTATTGTTTGGGAAGAATTTGCATGATGGGAAAGTCACTTTTTTTTGCCAAAAACCGTTTTTTTGAAAACATTTATTTCTCAACTATGGTTTTAAAACCATATATATAGCTTTTTCTTGTTAAAGTAATTATATAGCTGTAATTTTGTTGATACTAAATTGAAAGTTATTTTTGTAAATTAAACTATTAATAATTATTAGATCGATTTAAAAAATATATATGCATGATTGATTAATTAATTCATGTATGTCTGATATGTAGATTAATTTATGTTTTAAATAATTAAGGGTATATTATTTATCATGTATTCATTGGCCAACCTGTCAGTTCCCGCCTAATCGACCTCCTTAAGCTTGGTTATAGCTGTTAATTGAGCGCGAAAGTGTTGTTGGTTGAGGTTTGCTATTGAGGTAAGCTAGATAGAATTTTGTCTTCTGTAAAATGTGGTATATTACAGGAACGTAATTTGTTATTGTATGAAATCCTGATGTGTATGAATGTCGTATTTGAATATGATTGTGAAGATCATTATTTACGTGATAAAGTAAAGTGACTGATGGGTTCCATTGCAAGAATATTTCTTTTCTTTTATTAATCTAATTAACAATATTTTAGTGTTCTTCCGAACACTATTATTTGTAATAGTTGTATGTTTGTTGTTTTTGTAATAATTAAATATTAATACTAAAATTTGTTCCTAAATATAACCTTACTTTTAGTATATAATAACCGAACATGCCAAGAAAAAGACGACGAGGAATTAAGTCACCAGGCCAGAGGTCTACACCTGAAGCATCACAAGCTACAGGTTCTAATAGTCAACCAGACTTCATTGTTGAACCGTCGGACCCTGGGTCTGTTTTAGGTAATATTTCTTTAATAAAATTTAAACCCGATAACTTTGATTGACAAAACCTTGAAACTTGGCAACTATTATTGATTGTTTGACTGAGATTATCATTAAGCTTTTTCGTTGAGTTGTTCGCAGCTCCAGTTATTGGCTCCGTTAATTATAACAGTTATGCAAATTTTTTAAGTTTACTTATTTAACATAAATATAGAAATGTGTTTCTTGGTTGAAGATTGGTGACTAAGGAGGATGTTTGGGTTGCGGATAACTTGTATGTATTACGAAAAGCAGGTAGTTGTGACAAAAAAGGTTAACGTACTTAGTGTAAAAGGCTAAATTTAGAAGGTCAAGAACCTTCTAAATTGAAATCGGGATGTTCAGTGTTCTCGTATCGATCACAACGGCCGGTGCGTTACTATTAGTTACTATCTCTATATTACTTTGGTATATTTTTATTTTTTTACTTATAACTGCCCTATTTGTGATTTAGATGTACCCTGAAGAAAGACATGAGTTAAAGATGTGAATTTTTTTTTAACTTTTTTGTATAGATAAATTTAATTATCTTATATAATTGTCTCCAAAAAAGACACACACACATATATATATATATATATATATTTGGTGCTACAGTATTTTCTCTCTCTCTATCTGAAATTTAATAGTTCTGATGCTTTTCTTGTGTTTTTTTTTGTGGTTTTTGACTGATATGTCATCAAGTCTATGTAAGTATTATGCTACTGATTGTCGGGAGGTACACATATCTCACTTAATCCTTCCCAGTAAAGGATGGGATCAGTGCTGAGTACATATTTGAGATATTATTTTTCTATCGATTTTCTTGATGTAACCAGAGGTTATTTATGAGCATTTGTGTGACAAATGTAGCAGTCATCTGCATGGCCTTTAACTCTTGTATTTAAAGAAGTGTATTTCCGTTCTTGATCATTGGTGTTTGCTTTTAACTCATGGTTTAATGAAGTTGTGTGGACCATCATTATCCGTATCACCACTAAGTTCAAGCAGAATTTTGTTGTATTAGATATAAACTTTGGATGTATATTGTTAAACTGGTTGAAGTAATAACTACTAAAATGCAGAAATAATTATATTTGTTAAAGTCGTGGGGAATCACCTGGAGAAAAGAAAAGGTTACAACAAGTAAGTAGGTTATGCAAAACCAAAAAACAGTAGTGCCTTAAGAAAAATACACTAATGACTTTAACACTTCCCCACATTGAGGATTTTTCTTCACAAAATTGAAAAAAACATTAAATGATTATTCCCATTTTCTTCGATAGAAGTTGTAGTCTAGGTTTGTGCAGGGGTTTTGTGAAGAGATCTGCTAGTTGATCTTCTGTAGAAACTTTCTTCACATCAATTTTCCCATTAGTCACTAGCTCCCGGACAAAGAAATGACGTGTGCTGATGTGTTTTGTTCGCTTATGGTACTCAGGGTTCTGAGCAAGCCTTAAAGCAGCCTGATTGTCAATTTGAAGCTCTGGAGTATGAAGATAGGTAATTTCTCCTAGTAAGCGCTTCAACCAGATAATCTCCTTCGCAGCTTCACTTGCGGCAACAATATCAGCTTCTGTGGTCGAGATGGCCACGGTTGTTTTTGGCTTAACGAAGACACAGCAGCACCCGAGTAGATGCAGACAACTCCCGAAGTTGATCTGCCAGATCCTAGATCGCCAGCGTGATCAGCATCACTGAAGGATTCCAGAATTCCTTTCTTGTAGCCTGACTTATAGAGTAGGCTGGCGTTGACGGTCCCATTCAGATAGCGGTAAATTCGTTTCACCTTAAGCCAGTCTGACCCAGACGGATTCTCCAGCGTCCGAGACACCAATCCCACAGCGTATGAGATATCCGGCCTTGTGCCAGTTGCTAGATACATCAAAGCACCAACAGCCTGTCGATACGGAAACGATTTTTCACAGTTTGTCACTTCCCCAGGTTGAGTACCATCCTTGATGATAGGAGTGGCCACCGCACGAGATTTACTCATGTTACATCATTCCAGAATTTTCCTCACATAAGACATTTGAGAGACTTTGATTGAACCATCATCGAATCTATCTATTTCCAACCCTAGAAAATATGTAGCAGGCTTGTATGTTATTTTAAATTCCTGTCGAAGCTTTGCGATGAAGTCAGAGCACATCGTTTGATTGTTCGAAGCAACAAATCCGTCATCAACATATAAGGTGACTAAAAGTTTGTCAACTCCTTTCTTCATGATAAATAGGCAGGGATCAGCTTGACTTTGTCTAAAACCCAAACTTAGCATAAAACCTCCGAACCTTTTGTTCTAACAGCGAGGACCTTGTTTCAGGCCATATAGACTTCTCTTAAGGCGGAATTAACCCGATCACTTCCATTACTATAACCTTCAGGTTGTACGACGTAGATCTCCTCATCGAGGTTACCATAGAGAAAAGCTGTAGATACATCAAATTGGGTTAGATTCAGTTTCTCATTAGCAGATACACTAAGTATGGTTCTGATGGTGCTGGCTTTGGCTACAGGGCTGAAGGTTTGATCTTAGTCGCTGCCTTTCTTCTGTGAAAAACCTTTAATGACAAGCCGAGCTTTGTAACGTTCCACAGTTCCATCAGAGTTGTGTTTAATTTTGTAGACCCATTTACATGGGATCGCTCGTCTACCAGGTGGTAGTGGTTGTAGGTCCTAAGTACTATTTTCTTTCAGGGCACTCATTTCAATGTCCATAGCCTCCTTCCATCTACTCATTTCATCGTATTTTAGGGCATCTTCATAACACAATGGCTCGGTAGATTCTTCTAGAGAATTCACGTTCAATACAAAATTCGAATATTTAGTAGGAAGTCTAAATTGGTCACGATTCCTGAAAGAATAAGTTGATAAGTTGATCTTCGATGTCTTGAGAATTGGTAGAGTCCTGATCGTCATACATTTGAGGCAGGGTTTTTGATTCTTCAGAGTCCTTGGCATCACCAGGAGAGTCCTCCTCAGGGCTGGAGACGTTGGGCAGCAACGAATCCTTGACTTGTAGGGGCACTTCTTCGAAGATGACATCTCTGGATCTGATTAAACTGTTACTTTTAGCACACCAGTTTCGATACCAATCAGTTTCATAGCCAATTAATATGCCCTTCTTGGCTTTACGTTCCATTTTCTTCCTATTTTCTTTGGGTGCATGGGCATAACAGGTTGAACCAATAATTTTCAGATGTTTTCTACTTGGCTTTCTCCCTTCCCATAGCTCGAAAGGTGAGCATTCAGAACTGCTGGACGGTCCTGTTAAATTTAGGACATATACAGCTGTATTAATAAGCTCCGCCCATAAAAACTGAGGCAGGCCCTCACGAACATTCATCATAGTTCTTGCTGCCTCCACAACAGTTCGATTGTCTCTTTCAACACTCCCGTGTTGTTCTGGAGTGTATGGCATGGTGAGACGTTGGCGTATGCCTTGTGATTCAAGTATGTTCATCACGGATCCATTGTCAAACTCGCCACCATTATCAGAGAGCACCTCTTTGACACAATAACCAGCATTTTTGATAGTGGCTAAAACTAGTTTTAGTTTTTCCGGCACTTCTGATTTATGCTTAACGAAGTAAACAAAGCGAAACTTGGTGAAATCGTCTTTAAATAATACAAAATATCTTTTACTGGTTTTGGAAGGTTGAAAAGGTCCACGTATGTCAGTATGTAGAAGGCTTCCAGGTTTAGAACCTCCGATCCTTTCTCCAAATTTGAGTCGGTGCGCCTTCCCATAAATACAACCTTCACACAGTTTACTGTCCAAGGGAACGGTTACACAAAGTTTCCGTTTGAGAAGAGCTCTGACATGACGTTTATTCTGGTGTCCAAATCTTTCGTGATACAGCTGCAGCAGATTGTTGTGAGAAGAAGCAGCAACGTTCAAATCTGAGAAATTATTCTTATTTCTGACTTCTAGTCTGAAGAGACCACCAGATCTAGACCGTTGTCTAGTAAGCAGGATCACTCCTCCAATTTCCAGACGGCAGTTCTCCGCAGTAGAGAAGAATTGGCCGTGAGGCTTTCTATCCTGGGCTGCTAACAGAGAAAAAAGGTTCCTTTTAACATCAGGCACAAGCCAAACATCATTCAAAGTTAGATGATGCTCAATATCTCCAACAAGAGACACAACAGGGACTACTCCTTTTCCAACCGCCTTCATGATATCACCATTCGCAGTTCTAACCTCATGGCTAGTTGTGAACTCTTCAAAGCTGGTGAAAAGGTCACCGTTACTTGTAATGTGTTTAGTGGCCCCGTTGTCAACATACCAACCCTCTGAGTCACGCTTCATGCTGAGCGCGTTGCTGCACTCAGCTAACAGCATACCATTGTTGACTCCGCCTTTGCTGTCTCCTTTCGATGGTTTTCCGTCAGCCTTCCATTTCTTGCAATGAATTTGTGGCCTCGCTTTTTGCAGTAGTTGCAATTCCACTTCTTATTATTCTTTATTTTACCATCCTTGGTTGCTCCTGAGTGTCGAGCTAGAAGAACTTCCTTCTTCCTAGACTATTCCTAGAAGAACTTCCTGACTATTTCCCCTGCCATTTAATGTAAGAGTCCGCTCATGCATACAGAGCTGCGTTGTCAGGTTGTCGTCAGTTCTGTCAGTCCTTGCAATGAGTTGCCAACTTTGCCTGAAATTAAAATAATTATCAGGTAATGTATGAAGGATCTTACATACGAGTAGCAACTCTGGAAGTTCACTAGTAGCCCTTTCCTTGCGTAATTCTGTATTTAGATCACTCCAAATATTTTTCAGTTTTGAAATATGACCAACAATGTCATCACTCGAGTCTTTTCTAAAATCAAAAAACTTGACACTCAGTTCAAATGCATTATCTTCGGTACCACCGTCATAAAGTCGATGAAGCTCATCCCAGACTTCCTTGGCAGTAGTGAATCGCATAACAAGTTTTAAAGTATCTTCTGTCATATTTGTTGTTAACAGTAAGAGGGTGGTCGTGTCAATAGCCATAAAAGAGTCGTACTCCTTCTTATACGTATCCTTAGCCGTAGCAGTAGCAGTAGACTCCAGTGGAGTCTTTCCACTCCAGGAGCAGTAGTCTTTCCATTTAATATGTCCAACGACCCAGCAATTCCTCTCAGTGCAACACTTACTTTGTATTCCATGTCGACCAGTTATTTTTCCCGTCCAAAATTCCAATCTTCACTCTTGCTGTTTCCATCGCACTCACGTGTTACACAACACAAGACAAACAGAGTTCACAAAACGACTTAACAAATTGTTATATTCCTAGCACAACGTACTGTGCCCATAACCTGTTAAAGTAGTTGAAGTAATAACTACTAAAATGTACAAAATAATTATATTTGTTAAAGTCGTGGAAAACCACATGGAGAAAAGAAAAGGTTACAAGTAAGTAGGTTATGCAAAACCAAAAAACATTAGTGCCAAAAGAAAAATACACTAATGACTTTAACATTAATTAATTATATAATAATTCTGTGTTGATTTATTTTTGTTGTTATACATTTTAGATATGTGTTTGGTAGAAATGTTCCGTGATAAATTTTAAAAAATATTTTCAGGGTTAAACGATAGTGTTCAGTTGAGTTCTCCCTTAAATTATGGAACTCCTAGCCCTCTTTTGTCTTATAGAACACCCAGATCTGTTAATCGATCCACTCCTATTCAAATTAGAAGAGACATTGGTATGGAAAAAACAGTTCGGCAATTTACATCAGTTCCCATGGTAAAAATTAATTTATATTTTGTATCTGATGTTGGATTTATTTCTCTATAACTTAGTTAATCGACTTGTTGCAGAAATGTGTTTAGTCTCTTGATCTAATTCAAGAGCTAATTTCAGTTAGTAACATAATCTAATTCCATTAATGTGATCTAGTGTGCTAATTCAATCCTTATTGTTTGCTGAATATATAAATAGTTAAACAAGTCTATTTGACTGTTAATTTAAGTCATTATGACTACAGAATTTTTTATCTGGTGCGGTCTTCCGTATAAGTGCAATATGGTTTGAATTCAGATTAGTTTTGTTATATGTGTAGAATCTATTGTGAGCACAATACATTTAGCTATTGTGCGTTTTCCCTTTTGTGAATTAAGTTTTTTTAGGTACCTTCATCTGGTCGAGAAGAATCATCTGTCGAACCCAATGTCCTTATATGGGGAACTGACATAGTTATATCAGTATGTAAACAGAAGTTTAAATCTTTTATTCAGAATTACGTTGGTACCAACGTGAATGATGCTATTGACAATAATTCTAACATTCCTCGTAAAATTTATTTGGAGCAATTACAAAAGGTAAACTTTTTTTTCATTTGTTATTTTACAAATTAAATGTATTTCTGTCATTCCTATAATGTTTTCAGGTTGGTAGTTTGGAATTACCTATTCTTGAAGTGAATTGCGCTCATCTTGAGCAATATGATAACGATATGTACAATCAGCTAGTCTGCTACCCCCAGGATCTTATTCCAACTCTTGATATGGTGGCAAATGAAATTTTTTTCACAAAGAACCCTGATGTTGCATTGGTTCATCAGATTCAAATAAGACCATTTAATGTAGCACGTACGAAGCACATACGGGACTTGAATCCTGAAGGTAACTCGTTAGTTATTTTGTAAAATTAAATAATAATCCAAATCAAATGTCATTATTTTTCTATATTTCGTTTTATAACGATATTCCAATGCATTCCTTCTGAAAAATCATGTCAAAATTTAATATACTACTTTGGGATATTGATGTTTATGCTCTTGATTGGTTCCAGTTATCTGTAGAATATTTATTTAGTTTACATATACTATTTACTTATTTTATTACTTCCAAAATGAAATAACCTAATGTGTTTATTGATAATATAAGCAAACCCATAGCTATCACAAACCGAAAGCTATTTAAACATCGAAGTCCATTTTTTATCTTTTACTTGGCATCAAATAATAAAAACATGCTATCATTTGCTTTGTCCCGTACTAGAGTATAATAATGAGTGGTGCTAAATGGCTTGTGAAACTATGAATTGAAAATATATTTTTGATCTAGCATATAATATATTGTCCTCATTTCTGTATTTGCCAGATTGCAAAGATCTGTATATTTTGAATAAACAACATAAAATATATTAATCGTCGAATTGATCATTATAACTTCTTAGTTGTGAATCAATTTAATCATTTTATCTTATCTGAACAAGAATATGAAAATGTATTGTAGATTTGAATGGTTTAGTCTGATCTTTTAAATTAATTATTTTATTTAAATCCTCAGGATGTGTTAAGTAGTTAATGAAATCTTGGGTAACTTTCTATACTCTTCACTGAAATTTTTTTTGAACATCTTAGGAATAACGTAAATTTACAACTAAATATTTTACAGTCATATTAACCACAATCAAACTTTGCTATATAACACTTAATATTTTGTTAGAAGGGAACCAAGTTAAATTAATTACTTACGCCTATTTGTTAAATGTTTTATTTCATTGGGTTTCACAGTATCTATTTTCATTCCCTGAATGTGGTATTCATTTTGTAGTATATGTATATATATTCTCCTCGCTTTGATGTCTGTCTTGTTATATTCATAACCATTTCAGTATATCTTAGCAGTCTGTATGAACCTATCATTGCTCTAATGAAGGACTTTAGTTCGGCGAAGTGTGTATTGTTTTTATTAACTTGACCTGTTCCGTAGTTATATGTATGTGTACGTAAATCTTATTGGTTGGTTTATGACCAAATGAAATATCTTATAAGGTGGTACAGTTTTAGAGAAGTTCTGTTTATTCATTTGTCCTTGAGGTTCTGTCCTTTACGACTCTAAAAAGGTTATCAGAAGATGCACTGCTTGGTGGCCCTTTTTTAGAGCAGTGAAGAACAAAACCTCAAGGATAGGCTAAATTCATATTTTATCAAATAGGCCCTGATACGAATATTACACTAAAGGTGACAATTATTAGGTTTTATATTAGTAACACGAGAAATTTTTTGTAAATAAGCATCTTCGTAAGTGACAGCCTTCATATCATACATAAGGGCAAATCAACAGAGTCAGTTTAGCAAACTTTGATTAACGAAATAAAAGTTTCTTAAGTTTTGGAGGATTCTCTGTGGTCTGATTCTTGGATATTACAGGAGCTTTTGATAACATGCTTTAGAAACCAGTGAATCAAAACAAAAATATAGATGTTTTAATTCAAGAACTATAGGATGGATTACAACAATCTACCGCAAGAATAATTAGTGTAAGTATAGCATCTAGTGAAATTTTGACCACTTAAGAATGCCATTAAGTATGCTATCGCCGCGTCCATTTCATGGATGACCTACTGGATATGGTAAGTGTAATCAAGGATATCATAGGCAAGGTTATGCAGAGATAACCTTGTGATTATAATAAGATCAATGTTTGATGGTGGTGCTATATTGGAGTTTAAATTGGTAAAGGGAAAAGTTTGATATAAATACAGCTATAAGACAATTCTCATAAAACTCGTAAATATAAGTTAGCTCTCATTTGGATACGGGAGAATAGATGGAAGTGAGGATGATATACAGTCAATAAAACGACTAAAACCATTAAAATTCATGGTATATGAGTTTGGATCACACTTTTACCAGAGAGTTTAATATTACCACTGCATGATACTCTCACTTAAGTAAAACCAAATACTCAAACGATTGTCAGTGAGTTTGATATTATGTTTAGTTATAATGAAGTTGAGTGCAGGTCACTCTAAATTTTTTATAATGCATAGCCCCAAACTGACGTATTTGATTAATAGAGAGGCAGTTACTGTATTAAGGTAATACAATTTTAAGAGGCATTACGAAACAAAAGTAACATATATAAAATTTAGCAAATAAATGAGAATGAAATTAACATTTTTTCGAAAACTGGGTTGAAAGTCTGCAAAATATGCTAAATCATTTGATGTTAAAGCAAGCTGTTCAGTCCCATGGTTTATTGCTTAAAAATGAGAGACAGTTTCAGATGCAAGAATTCGTAGAGGAATGTCAGAAATATTTTACAAAGCCAAAGTAAAATATTTTCAACGATAGTCTTTCGTTAAAATTATTAGACCACATATTAATGTATTTCGTTAAAAAATCGAGTCAAACACATTGCTACAAGGGCAAAAGAATTTAATTATCGATGCTTGTAACCATATTACAGTATTTGAAATGGAGTTAATGTCGTTTGAGTCTCTATTTAAAGTGAATAGTAATAATACTTCCTTTTTTAAATTATTTTAGAAGCAATCTTAGACATTTTTCGCTATAACTTGAGTAGATAAAACTCTCGGCAGAGTTTAATTGATGTTTTTCAGAACTGAAGAAATATGAAAGATCGTTGAATTAATTATATTTCTCTTTCCAAGTGGATGTATCTTCCATATCAAAAACACTGCAGATTGAAGTAATTAAATTACAGTGTAAGATTGAAATAAAAAGGATTTTCAAAACAATTCCAACAATTAAATTTTACAGCTAATACGTGAAAGAAGAGAAAAATTTAAAATTACTATAATGCGCTACAAAATTAAAAATTTATAATGCACTCCCTAAACTATATACATATATTTAATAAGGGGGAAGATAGCAACTAGTAACAAATCTAAGCTGTCAGACAAGTCCGTCATTAGAGTATTAACAGACAAACCAACGTGCATGTCTAGCGAGCAGAAGCTAATTGTATGCTTACGTATTTATAAAGAGAGAAAAAAATGATCTCGTTTTTATATTTAGACAACTATGATCTTCAGGAGTAAAAAAGGTAAACGAGTAACTTTATCTTGTCCTCTCTCCTTATGATTACTGCTGTCGAAAAGTAGAAGTTAGTTTCGTTAATGTTTTTCCTGTGATACTTAATTTATCTTCCTTTTTGACCAATTAAATTTATTTAGTATGAATGCTAATTTTTTTTTTTTTTTTTTTTAGATATTGACAAATTGGTGACAATAAGTGGAATGGTTATCAGAGCAAGCAATATAATTCCCGAAATGAGAGAGGCATTCTTCAAGTGTAATATATGCCAGCATACAATATCAGTTGAAGTTGATAGAGGACGTGTGAATGAACATAATTTCTGCCTTAATTGCAACACGAGTTTTAGCTACTGTTTAATTCACAATCGGTGTCGGTTTACGGATAAGCAGCTTATAAAATTACAAGAAGCACATACTGGTATGTTTATATAGTCCAAACAATTTCTATATTGAATATTGTATTTCAAATGACAACATAATTGCATTAATTTATTTGTTCTTTTTGGAGGAAAGATGTAATGTTCCTTTTTTCAACAAATACAAAAATATTGTATGACTTATGTTGGTATGTATATTGTGATTTGAAAAAAAAACAATACGATTGATGCTCTTAATATCATTTTATTCTGCTCTATATTTATGTAAATCATTTTTTTGAAAATATGAGTTTTTGTAATGAAGTTTTCACACAAAAGTAGAATTATGATTTAATTTTATTTTTTGTTGATAATATATATATAAAAGAAATCACCACAGCATCAATAAGAAAAGAGAAGTTTTAGAACTTTTTTTATTTTTCTAATTATACTGTGGTGTTCATTGTAACATTTCTGTTCATATATTTATATAGATGAATGTTTTGGTCTAAACTAATATGAATGAATGTTGTCCATAAATACAAGGGTCGTTAAAAAAATAGTTGTAGTTAGAAAAATAATGATAAATCTATTGACCTACTTCTTTATTTAGATCAAAATGCTTTACTTATACTGCTCTCCATTCAGTAATTTAACTAATTAATTTAATAACTTCAATTTGTGTAATATGTTTCTATTCCTCCTTCATAATCCTTTTATGCGAGTTCATTGAGAAATTGTTTCATTAGATGGCTCATAGTCGTCACTCACACATGTCTTGCGTTTAGAAACTCACTATAGAACTAATTTTACAAGTGGAGGTGTTTTCAAAATGTTTAAACCTCCTGTTTAAAATTGGGTTACTTTATTGACATCTAGTTTATAATTGTAATCGTGGTTTTTTTCAGGATTTGGTCATGCTATGAAACTCTGTCAACCTTTTTACGTCTGTTTATATCATCTGGGCTATGAATACAGTAGTAGTATTGTAGATTCTCATAACCATCATTTTAAGAATATATTAAAGCCCACATTATTGTACATGTTGTACCATAATTCATTTTGGTTATCATAATATTTAGATGCTGGAATTTTATCTACTGCACACTTGTATATATTTGTTTTATTGTTATGCGTGTATTTCACATTGTTTTAGGCTTTAGGATCAACGAAGTTCTATTACGAAAACAAAGCGTTTAGAACACGTAGTGATTTTCTTCAAGTTTATCTACAAACATTATAATATTATAAAAACGTATTAAATAACAAAATGAAAGATATATTATTTGCTTATAGTGAAAACGTATAAACAGGAATATTGAAAGTGTTGATTTGAAATATAATGACTTTGTGAGGAAGTGCATATAATGCTTACAGCTCACTAAACAAGACATCAAAATAGAGATCACAATTAAAGAAAAAGATAGAGCATTTTAATTAATATTTAGGGTTTAATATTAATGCGGACAGTTGACATTTTGGACAATTAGTTTTTTGCTTCTATGAATTGTGAATATCATCTGTTCTACACCCACTCCGTGCTTGTAAGCTCTTTAAACGATTACTTACTATAGCCTAATCCCGTTCGTACATTATCACCGCAAATAATGTGTTCTTGATTTCCCATTCGTTAGTTTTGGTATTTAATAAGTTTTTGCACTATATCATTTTTGGAGATAAATTTGAAGAGTTAACACTAAGTGCTCGAAACTAGTTTTTTTTGTGATTAGTGTGGTGCCACGAATGTAGAAAGGAGATGCCTAGCCTACATTACGAACATCATACCATATAACAAAATCAATATAATTTCAAATATAGAGCTCTCTATTTGAGTTACTCTGTGTTTTTCACAAGAAACGTATGAGAACAGTTCATCAATAAATTCAAATGATCAACAATTTCAAAATACAAGTAAATGTTGAATCTCGTTCTAACCATGATAGTTTAATCTCAGGAAGAACAAATTATAGAAGCCTTACATATGTTAAAAGTCTATCTGAACAGATAAAAAAAAAAAACTTTGAAGAGAATGCGGAGTGAATAGCCTACACAATGGAACCCTTAATACCGTTTATTCTAATTCAAATCATACATCCCGTTTTTAAATAAAAGTATAGTAGTATATACATATTTGTAATATGTCCTTTAATATATTTGCATACTGATGTCTGTATTTTATATATAATAAGAAATAAACCAGGAGGAAAAAAAAATAGAAATAAATATTGTAGGTCTTTCACTTTATGTCATCAGAGAGCAAACTAAAAACTCAATTTATACATATTTATTTGTCATTTGTAGTCCTGTTGATGGGGACTACAAATACCAAAAAAAAAAAAATATGTCGAAACATTGAAATGATTTCATGACCTATCCAAAACTCCCAATTTTACTTGAAGATTCTAATGAAGAAAAGTATTTTGAATATATTTTATTTAATTTAATAGTAGCCTCGTTGTATAAACAGTTTTATTTGTAAATATTAAATTATTTGTTGTATAACCTTAAATGGCTATCTCTGTCAAATTAGATTAATGCCGCTTTTAATTTCAGATGACATGCCTGGTGGTCAGATTCCTCGAACCATTAGTTTGTATGCTTATAATGATCTGGTTGATGGTATTAGTCCCGGTTGTAGAGTTACCGTCACTGGAATCTACAGAGCCATTCCAGTGAAAGTTAATCCTAGATTAAGAAATATTAAATCAGTTTACAAAACTCACATAGACGTTCTACACTATCAGAAAGGGGATTCTGATAGATTATTGGACGAAGAAGACAATAAGTATTTAATTTTTGAGTCACTCTATGATTTATTTATTTTTATGTATAGAATAATATTTTTTTTTTTAGTTTGTTTAAAGTTACTTCTTCTCGGCAAAAAACGTTGTATAAATTAAGTGAAAGACCTGATTTGTATGAACGACTTTCGTTAGCCATTGCACCTTCCATTTATGAACATGATGATGTAAAAAAAGGAATATTGCTGCAATTGTTTGGAGGAACTAGGAAAAAGAAAAAGACTGGAAGAGCAGGCTTCAGGTCAGTTTTGTTTAGAATCTAAGAACCGTTTATTTTAATTACTGTGTATTTTTAATTATTGAAAATAATGAAGAAATATTGCTTAATATGTAGGAAGGTCTGCTACAATAGTAATATTCTTAATACGGAAATCGCGGAATATTCACCAATTATTAAAATATCATAGTTGTGACATTGTATTTTATTCATATTTTAATTTATTGTTATATTTAATTCATTTAATTATTCATATATATATATATATATATATATATATATATATCATTAATCAAATGGCCGTATTTCGCTGAAGTCATTTTCTTTATTAGTTTTTCCAAGTCTCTAAATAATTTCTTCTTTTGTTCATCCAAACGTTAAAGAATATTTGTTAGGGTGGATTCGATATGAAATCTTCTTGGATGCATATTTGGTTGAAGTATACAGCAGGTTCTGCATTTATAACCTTGTAGCTGTTGCATTCGAGTCTCCTGACTATCTGTTGTTGCTCAGGAAGTAAATCCCAAATTAGTTGTCCAAGGGGCATTTAATAAAAGAGAACACAGATCTTTGACAACACTATATTGTGAAGGAGAAATAACTAAATCTAAAATTCCACTTAATAAACGAGCTTTCGGTCTCATAGATCATCTTCAGATAGACCATGAATAGAATATGGACTAATGAAACAATTTACAAAGAAATTAATACAACAGGATTGATTAAATGGACAGTAACAGGTTATGAAATAATTCACTGTTATGATGAGATGTGATATGATGGTTGATTCCACCACACTCGACCGTTGATACATGGAACTAAATATATTAAAGTTTAAAATAGATAAAATTAATAAATCGTAGAACTACAGTTAATTCTTTTGCTTCGCTCCAATTTATTAAATGATTTTTGTTCCTTACATTCCTTACATTAGCCTAACAACACCAATATTCTATTAGACGGGAAGATGAAAAGAGTGCCATGTACTTACATGTAAGAAACAAAAATCATTTAATAAATTGGAGCGAAGCAAAAGAATTAATTTTTGTGGCTTCAGAAAGAAAGAGAAATATTATTGAAAGTGCCCTCATAAAGAACTTCTACGGAAATTTAATAAACAATAGTCCTGGATTGGACAAACTGGATGAAATATTGACAAAAGAAATAAGTAAGAAAATTAAGACCCTTCAATTTTAGGAACTTTAAATTCAAACAGGGATTCCAGCAATCCTGAAGACTATTCAATCAACCAGGTTAACTTGCTATTATACTTGTTGTTTTGTTCATTTAGCTCTCTGATGATGTTTTGACGAAAGGCCTTAGAGCATTATATGTAATATTAATTGTTTATTGTGGTGTTTAATTTCATATATTATATCAAGAGTTATTGTTGATTATTAATTTTTCATATATATAGTAAATAATCATCCTCTTATGACGTTATAATTAATTAATTATTGTAATGGTAATAAATATCAGTTGAAATAAATTTCGGTTTAGTAATAATTTAAGTTAAAATTGATAATAAACAATAGAAAAAAATGTACTTTTTTTTAATAGAAGTATGTTTTCGTGTTTCTATGGAAAATATTGGTGTTACTCTGAAAAATATATTCCGCTAGTGCATATGGTAATTAATTGACATTGTTTTAAATATTTTTCCGTGAACGTAATCTATGTTATTCATTTGTAAATTGAATTACAGGGCAGATTTAAACATTCTACTCTGTGGTGATCCTGGCACTAGCAAATCTCAGTTACTGACTTATGTTTACAATTTAGTTCCAAAATCTCAATATACTAGTGGGAAAAGTTCTTCTGCTGTTGGTTTGACAGCTTATATAATGCGGGATACGGATTCCAAGCAACTTGTTCTTCAAACGTAAGAACACATTTTTTTCAAACTTACAAATTTTTCCTTTTATCCTACTTTATATGTTTAAACTATTGTTGCATTTTTTGTAGGGGGGCTTTAATTTTAGCTGATAATGGTGTTTGTTGTATTGATGAATTTGATAAAATGGATGAATCTACTCGCAGTGTGCTCCATGAGGTACGATTTTATGATTCAAAATGTTAATCAACTTAAGTGTTTGATTTTATTTAAAATTGAATTTTGATTGCAATTTTTCATATTTAGGTGATGGAGCAGCAGACATTCAGTATTGCGAAAGCTGGATTTATTTGTCAACTCACCACAAGAACATCAGTTCTAGCTGCCGCTAATCCTGTTGAGTCTCGGTGGAATAAAAATAAAACCATCATTGAGAACATAAATTTACCTCATACTTTATTATCAAGGTTGAATTAATGCTAACTTGTATAGCCTTTCAAATTAGGGAATATTTTTTGGTGACATTATAATGTACATATTTATGTTAACACATCAATTAATTATGATTTATAAAAAGAGATATAGGATAAGTAGTGTTCATTACAATTAATTGCTTGTATTGTTTATGTAGATTCTCTGGATGTTAATTTCAGTCTGAGAAGTAGTTAAACATACAAATGCCTTTTTATTTTTTCACTCGACATATTTTATTTAAATTCTGGACAAACCAACTTCACATTTATATCGAGTTATCACCACATAGATATAAAGTTCAAGAAACAAAATATATTTCAAACCTCGTACGTTAAGGCTTTATATATACCATATATTACATTTCCAAGGAGAATTATGTTGAAAGTACTCCTGTGTTTATTTTTCAAGAATCTGTCTTAAGCTAATTTCAATAATTGCTCTTCTTCTATATAAAATTATTCTATCAGAAGGTTGGATGTTGTTAATTAATGTTGAACGGATATCGTATCCATTCAATTTTCTTGTTAACCTCAGGAAAATAGTTCTTCAATAAATATTTTATATGCTGCGCTGTACTGTTCAGAGTATCGTTATTAACATTTCCAGTAGAAATTGTAATGATTTCATGAAGACAGAGAAACGAATTCACTTCATCATTACAAACTTTCTGTCGTCAAAAATTTGATTTTGTTAAAATTGCGTTTCCATTATTGTTCAAATGAAACAGTGAGTTTTCTTTGCATCGTAACGACAGATTAATACATTGTAAAACAGAATATTCCAGTTAAGTATGATAATTTCGAGCCATTTCAGTCTTGTAAACAGTTCTTTAGCTCTAATTTAACACGAAGAAAAACTTGAAGATCATTTCAGGTTTAAATAATTGGCTTAGAATTTTCACTCCAGACAACCAACGAACATTAATTCAGAAAAAGAAGCTTAATTAATTCTTGCTTAAAGAAACATGATCCAACTTCACAAGTTCCAATATCTTCACATATTTGCCAAAAAAGTTGTTAATTCAAAGGGCGACCCTCTATGTAATTAATTGTTTATACACTGTCATCCAAAACTTGCTATAGATCACAGTCATATATATACACTTAAAATTCGAAAAAACGATCCAAACTGGACGCAAATCAGTTCACAAACGAAGAAAAGCAACACACAGAGAAAGAGACACACTTACAAACTCAAATTTTCGGATGATCCGTCTTCAGGAGAAAAGAGAGAATGGGCGACCAAGCACGCCAGAAACACAACGGCAGGAAACCGTCCCGGCAACCGACCGTGCTGCCACGCGCGCCCGGTTCAGGAAGTAATGAAGTAGAGACGATCAGAAGAAAATTAATATTAAAATTAAGAATTAAGAAAAGCAGTTCTGGTTGATTGAAGGTAAAATAAACAGCAGGAAGATAAATGAAGTATCAAAAGGAATACCGTGAAAAATACCTAAAAGCATGAAAAAGGAAGATAACAGAGTTGGTAAGGCGATGAGTATTCCTTTTGATACTTCATTTATCTTCCTGCTGTTTATTTTACCTTCAATCAACCAGAACTGCTTTTCTTAATTTTAATATTAATTTTCTTCTGATCGTCTCTACTTCATTACTTCCTGAACCGGGCGCGCGTGGCAGCACGGTCGGTTACCGGGACGGTTTCCTGCCGTTGTATTTCCGGCGTGCTTGGTCGCCCATTCTCTCTTTTCTCCTGAAGATGGATCATCCGAAAATTTGAGTTTGTAAGTGTGTCTTTCTCTGTGTGTTGCTATATATATATATATATATATATATAGCACACTTCCTCAATACCTTCTCGATACCACCCAACCTCACCCATCCCCTCCTCATGGTTACTATGGACGTCACCTCTCTGTATACTAATATTGAACACAGTGAGGGACTGAATTCCCTTCGTTACTTTCTTGAACTCAGAACTCCCCCCCTCACTCCTTCTACCAATTTTCTAGTTTCCTTAGCCGAATTTGTCCTGAAGCATAATGCCTTCCAGTTTGATGGTGCCTTTTACCTTCAAACCAAGGGTACTGCGATGGGCACTATTATGGCTCCTTCTTTTGCTAATTTGTTCTTGGACAAATTAGAGCAATCTTTTCTATCTGTTCGTCAATTCCTTCCCCTTCTTTATACTCGCTACATTGACGATATCTTCTTCATTTGGCCACATGGTACCCATGAGTTAAACCTCTTCCTACTTTCCTTCCAAAACTTTTCTTCCTCCATCTCCTTCACCCACCAAGTGTCCAGCAATAAAATTACTTTCCTTGATGTTGATGTCACCCTCAACAATAGCAGTTTCTCCACCTCTGTACATATAAAACCTACCAATGCACAGCAGTACCTCCACTATAGTAGTTGCCATCCCACCCACATCAAAAAAGCAATCCCCAGATCCCTTTCCATTCGCATCCACAGGATTTGTAATTTGAAAAACCGTAGTCCCCATATTAACAGTTTAAAGGAAAAATTAGTTGATCGTGGCTACCCTTCTAATGTCATTGATAGTCGTGTCGTGCCGGCTGAAATAGTTCACCGGCACGTACCGAGAAAAGACCACACTGATAGTGTTTTCTGATATCCACTTTTTTCCCTGGTGCTCATAGGATTGGCTCGGTTATTAAGGAGTTTTTCCCATTGCTCTCCTCTTCTCCTTCTACCTCGTCTGTTTTTCCTGAAGCCCCCTCCTTATCATATCGCAAACCACCGAACCTCAGAAACCTCCGAACCACTCTCCCTTGAACCCTGCACTTGGGAGGGGAATGGTGGAGTGCGGACGGAGCAGATGCCAAACCTGTCTTATCATAAACCCTAATCCCTTTTTTACTTCCCCCCATAGCAACATTAACTACCCTTGTCCTCCCCACACCTCATGCACATCGGTTAATTGCGTTTACTTTTTGGACTGCACCCAGTGTGATGCATTCTACGTTGGTATGGCCTCTACGCAGCTCAACTTGCGTATGAATGGTCACAGGGCTTCCGTTGGTCAACGCAAAAACCTCCCTATTGCTATCCACTCTAATTCCCATGGACTGGATTTTAATCACTGCTTCCGGGTCCAAGTCCTTAATCATATCCCTGTTCCGTCTTCTCGGGTTACTTTAAGAGCTTCAGAGGAGGCAATTATCTGTCTTCTCAAAGCTTGCTCTCCTCCTGGCCTTAACTTGTACCGTTAATTTAATTATTTTATTTTATTTTTTATTTATTTATTTTTTTTTAAATTGTTTATTGCTTCATTTACTATTCTTCTCCTTCTGTTATTTTTATTTGCTTTTATTTGTTCTTTTTAGTTATTTTTCTCTCTGTAGTTAGTAGCTTACCTAGGACGGCCGACAGAGTGCGTGCGTGTTCGTTTGCATTCGGCCTACCTCTCAGTTAGCTTCAGCTACTCAAAGGGACTACTTCTACCCGATGACGACGACTGTCGAAATATCGTTGTGAGTCTTTTGTGTGTATCTTTATTTGTTTTTTCTCTTTCATGTGTTAACTATATATATATATATATATATATATATATTATCTACAGGAAACCTATCCAGAAAGGACAACAAACGTTTCACAGTAAACTATAGACACAGAGTGAAGATACGAACACACTTACAGTCTCTAATTTTTATTTATTTACTTATTTATTTTTACTTACTTATTTTTTTATAAATTAGAGACTGCGTTCGTATCTTTAGTCTGTATCTATAGTTTACTGTGAAACGTATATATATATATAAACTAGAATTTAAAAACAACACGTAGAAAAGAAATCACTGAACTCACTACTATATTTCGATGTCCTCGTCTTCAGGAAAAAATGTGAATCGCTCCAAAGGCTGATAACGACTCTTATCAGTCTTATGTATATATATATATGTATATTGTATGTATTATCTATATATTATATGTATTATGTATATATATATATATATATATATATATATATATATATATTTTACAAGTTTTCACATAAACACGTGAAACAACAATCAATGTTCAAACAATCAATATACTAATTGTGCCAGGTCTCGAAATGGTGTTTTAAGTTAGATGGATTCATATTTGCATTTGATAGATTTTCAGAACACATTACGCTGTGTGAAATGGTGTTGTTTTAATTCCAATCTATGATAACCTAAATTTTCGATAAATTTTGCGTACTTTCTTTCGTACTACTTTCTTTTTCTTCTTAATGGTTTCTTGCAGAATTGAATACAATTCTATAAACTGACACTGACCAAGCAGATCATTTGTGGTAATGTCAGTGAGTTTATGAGTGTGTAAATATTGGCGCTAGTCTAGTCAGTAGTCAATAATAGGATGCTACCAGGTGCAGTATGTATACATGCGCAATATATATACTCTTGTACCCCGCAGTAGAACAAGGTGTCTTCAAAAAGTACTTGAATTTTCCACGCTTTGTACACTCAAAAATTTTTTTTTTGTGGGTACACTCGTTATTTTTACAGTTTTGACTATATAGCATGTGTTGTTTTTATGTGAAATGCATAAACGTTAGACTCGTGGTTGCGTGCTCAGCGATTTTTTGCTGTTGAAAAAAAAATTACCTGCGGAATAACGTACTGTTTATAAATATATTTTTTGCTGAAGTTAACGCATCGTATCCCACTGTCAACATTTCATGGGTTTTTGAACACTTAATGCCATTTTTTCAAAAAAATTAATAGAAACTCTCTACTCCATTATTTTCAAGAGAAAAAAATCGCCGAGCACGTATCTAACTTCAATAACCTCGTCTAACCTCTCACATGAAAACAACATGCTATATAGTCAAAACTGAACATATGATCGTGATGAGTGTACCAACACAACAAAAAAATTTTGAAATTAGAGTGTACAAAGTTCGCGAAATTCAACAAGTCACCTTACTTGTTGATCATAACTCACATGCGTACCCCTTACAAATTCTGTCTGTACCCCGAGTAGTAAACGTACTAAACTTTAAGAAATACTGATCTGATCAATATCAAATTTTGTTACCAGTTCAAGAAGTAGCAAAGCTGCTGCTACACTGGTTTTGTTTTTTTTTTGTATTATTATTTCAGGGTGATTATAGCACAGCGTCTTAAAGCTATTGTACTTCACCTCTTCTGTACTAAAGTACCCCAGCAGTTAGCTTCAACGCCTCCAAGAAGCTGAGTACTTTTGCTGGTTCCAACTGTAAAAGTTGTTCTATGGTTTTGTTGAGTGTCCCGAAGCACCTACCTCTGTGCGGTAAAGTTGCCTCAGTCAGCAGGTGCAATGGTGTTGCTTCCTCTTCTTTGCAGTATCTGCATAAACCATCATTGATAATACCCATTCAGGTTCCCTACATTACGGGAGGAAGTAACTTCCTTCTTCGGGCCCTTGGGTGCACTTGTGGGAGGTTGGCTCCCACTAGTTAGCGCTTTTGGACCCTCTGCGCTTCCTTGAGGATGGTCTCCAGACTTCCTTCTCCTTAGTATCATACAGGGGAAAATCCCTGATCTCTATCGGTGGTATTGTATTTTGTTCGCTCCGGCAGAGTACCGCATACCAGAGTAAGGCTATTTACTCAAGAAGGTCGCTTGGTACCCTTGAAGCTCCGTTCATAATACAGTAACCCCTGTATCATTCATCCTTCGGCACTGATCGCATAAAACTTTAGATTGGGGCTGGGATAAAAGGAGGGGATTTTGGGATTAAGAAGGATGTGAAACGAAGGTGGTCAGGCCCAGCCCCTGGTCACCTTCTCCTCCTCTTTCGTCTGTCTCTGTATATAGCAGGTTAACAGGGTAGTCTCGTGAAGGCCGAAAGTCGGAGTTGAGTGTTGGAGGCTATAAGTGGCGCTTAATCACTCCATTACTACCCCTACACTGGTCTTTAAAACGTTTTTTACCCTTTTTACATCAGTATTACAGTGGTGTTGCATAAGAAATATATAGTTAGTCATAATTAGTTATAATTGACCTATTTAAAAGATAGTACTTTCAAGTATTAATAACTAATATTGAAGTAGACTAATACTAAGTTTTTCTTAACCGTATGTTTCTAATGATTACTTAAATTACAAAAAGGTATATATTTTTAAATATTTTATGTGATATATAATTCTTATGGTTATTCCATCATTTTAGATTCGATCTGATCTTCCTTATGCTTGATCCCCAGAATGTGTACCACGACCGCAAACTAGCTCGGCATCTAGTGTCTATGTATTACCGTGAAAAAGAAGTAGAAGAAAATGAATTCATGGTATACAAGATGTATAATTTCTAAATGTTACTATTGAATTTTTAAATCAGTTAATGATGGTAGAAATGAGAAATACTATTTTATATCCATTCAATGAAATTAATATTGGAAATAACAAAGGTGTTTCAAAGTATGTTTAATAATTTTAATCAGAGTTGCCTTTTATCAATTTACTGAAGTCAAAAATTAATTGGACTGTTATATTTTATCTAGTCATTGATTTAAAAAAATTAAATAAAAAGTAAGATAATACCTTATTTTCAGCGTTCTGTGACTAGATGCTGACATTCACGTATTGCAATATTGCCGAGCAAATGTTGATCCTCTTTATTTGGACCGCTGATTTATGTATTTACAATGTATTATCAATCTAAATTTATGGTTTATGGTTATTTTTTAATTATTTTGATTGTAATAATCGTTAGTGTTCTTGCAATTAGTACTTATTAACCATATGTTGTAAATTAAATTTATATAATCATGTGAAAATTTATCAGAACTAATTTTTCATCACAATTGACTAATACTAGTTACTGTTTCATTATAAATACTTCTTATCGATTAACGAATGTATGTATACAATTTTTGAAATATTAAAAAGTTTGTTGTTTTTTTGTTTATGTACGTAATTGAATTCTTTATGCTCACAGTTCAAGGTTATTTGTGAGAATCAGAAATCACTAAAGTTTAATGGTAATTTTGAATATGCAGGCACTATTTGTCATTAATAATAGCTATATGCTTAACCAGTCCATCTTTTTTAGGATGTTTATATTTAAAAGATTTACACCAAAATATATCTGGTGATTTATTTTATTTTTTTTTTTTTAGGATATTTGTTTGTTTAGAGATTATCTCCGCTTTGCTAGAGAGAATATTCATCCAGTTCTTAATCGTGATGCATGTGTCGCTTTAGCTGATGCTTATGTCCAAATGAGAAAGATTGCTTGTGGCAAGGGACAAGTGGGAGCCTATCCTAGGCAATTGGAATCTCTCATTCGATTGGCCGAAGCTCATGCAAAGATGCGTTATTCAAAAGAAGTTACAAGGGATGATGTCAAGGAGGCTGTCAGGTAACATTCGTTAATAACTGTATCTTTTTTTTCTTTATATAGTTCATTTCCCACTATTCCTTGTTATATTCTTTCCGTATGTTGTTTGAATTACCAATCTTTTAATGGCTGCAAAGTAGAGGTCTTTAGTCGCCTGTTATTTCTTGAATTTTCTCACCAAGCATCTGAAGTATTGAAAACTGAGTTGTATTATATGTTATGTTTTCTTGTAAACTTGTTCATACTACGTTAGATCCGATTTCCTGGATAACTGATCAGTTCTAATAAAAATATAAAACCTATGATGTGTACAATCAACCTGATTAAAACACAAAATTTGTGTCTAAATGTCCTTCACTTATAATTGGGGTTAATTAAAAGTCATAACGATGATTGATTCCCTGTAAAACCATTGACTTCGTTGGTTCGGTATCATAGTCCCAGTCCGAATGGTTGGTTGGTATTTTGAATCAAGTAATTACTAAATTTTAAGTAATAGTTTTAAAAGTAGTATTGACTTATCAGATTAGTTTAAAAAGCTAAAATATAATGGGTCAATATAGATTCATTACACCTTTTTTTTCAGCTGATGTCTAATCCCAATTTTCCAAGTCACCTCTAATATTTCATTAAGATTTTTCTTTTCGTCAAGTCATGGAATAATAATGTAATCCATTATTAATATATAATAATATATGCAAGCCCACTCTTCTATTAATGAGGTTTACACAGAAAACATGATTTATATAGGTGAATAGAAAACATCAGGCGAATTCGAACTCTACAGACACAAGGTGGAAACTATTTCGCAGATCTAGTATGAAGAACACCTTTGTTTTTTGTAAACGGTCAGCTGTTGTTCAATTAATGGAAGGGGGTATCTATCTTTGACTGCAACCCGATTTAATTCTCTTTCAAACTACTATCACTGGACTAACGAAGTCGAATAGCTGTTCCAATAACAGTTTACTATTTGGTCTTCAACTTTTTGTTTCTTTAACAAAGGTAATTGCATTGTTGATGTATAGGTTTGTCATGTTTTACTTTACTATAAGTAAAGTATAGTTATCGTGAAAAAAGATCTCAAGATTTTTTAACGGATGTTTTGAGGTGTGCGAAGTTATTTTATGACGTTTTTTCGATTAAGTATCTGTCTGGGTGGATGGTTAGGTATCCAAAAGTTTGTGTAGACACTACAGTCCACAATCTTTAATGCATCATATGAATATTTTACACAAAAATAGACCTCATAGTGTAGATCAGTGTTTCTCAAACTTTTTTTAAGTATTGCCCCCCTTAAGACACCATTTGATTTGCCACCGCCCTGTAAAGAATTTAATTCTATAATATACAATATTATTTAAGTTTCCAAATGTATTACATGCAAATAAGTTCTAAGATACAGAAAAATGTTAGATAAACTCAAACATTGTTTAAATTCATTTTTTTGACAAGAATTTAATTTACACAAACAAGTTTATAAAACGAACAGAAATTTTCAGTGCCAATTGTCTGTCGTGTGGACAACGCATTATGGCAGTTTATCATTCGTACATAACGGTAACATGTATCTAGAGACATACTTGACTATGTAAAACCCTCTCTTTCATTCATTCTTCAGAAATAATACAATTTTCTACGAGCCGCAAATAACTCTTCACTCCAACGAAACTTACCTGTTGACTGACGGACTTACTCGGTTATTACATCCAACAAGATGGAAAACAAGAACAGTCGCAGGTTTCCCCGCGTGCCATACATAATGCCTGCAGTGTGAGTCCTCCTAGTCATAGAACAAGTAGTAAATAGAATTCTTTCAACCTATTTATTACTTGAATAACTGTATATTCAACCTCTCTTGTATGTTTAATATGCCCCCTTCTGTTATTAGAAACCCCCATAAAAGGCGGCATTTCCTGCTGCCCCCTTGAACTTCTTTAACGCCCCTAAGGGGGCGGTATGGACCACTTTGTGAAACACTGGTGTAGATGTACCCTGTTCTTTTGGGAGCAATTTGCATGATGGGAAAGTCATTTTTTTTTTGCCAAAATCTATTTTTAGACATTTTCTCTCCTATACTACTAATTCTACTCTGGAGTCTAGAATCTTGAAATCTTGGCATTCTTATGAAAGTGACAAAAGTATTAACTGAAGAAATCCTCATGTTTTTTAAATCCATATTTAAACTGGATTTTTTTTTTAAATAAAATGTAAAATTTTTCAATTATGATTCGATCTGAAAGCTGGTGAGAAGGATGCAAGCCATACAGTTTTTTGAAGGATCAAAATGATTTTATGCCTAAAAATAGAGCATTATGTGAGGGATGAGTTGAGGTAGTTTTCTTCAAAAATTAACGCCCCAAAGGGGTGTTATGGTACATTGTATATTTTGAGAAAATGAATTGTTGATGCTAAACGGTTCATTAAAGAACAGTGAAATTTTATTCAAAAATTGAACAACAAATTATCAATTTATGAAAGAAATGGTGACATTTCAATTACTTCAAAGAGAGCAATAAAGCTATAAAAACTGAATATTTATCCTGGACTTATGGGTCACCTGCTATACTTGTCGGATTTGTTTACACTTATTTACATTGTTCACATTGACGTAGAAATCTTTTAAGTGAATTGACTGAAATAAAATTGACGTTTAGAGGTTTAATAGTTTTTGGGACACATAATAAGGTAAAACCCTCTAAAGAAAAGTCTGAAGCAGTTTACAACTTTCTGTAGCTAGTAAAAATTAAATATGTATAAAGTTCCTTCATCTTTCGGGTTTTTTTAGAAAATGCATTCCCTCATATGCTTTTATCGCCATTTCCATTTAAATTTAGTTTAGAAGAAGAGCGAGTTTTGGAAGAATTAAAGTCTGGACTATTCTCTTCTCCGTTCTTACGTCTGTTCGAGCAGAATGGAAGAAATGAAGTACACACAGACGCTAGTAAAGAAGGGTGTTTGGAATGTTGTTGCTTTTGGCCAAAAGACCAAAAACTTCATCCAGTATTTTACTTGAGTATAACGAAGACAGATTCTGAGAAGCATAATAGGTATGGAATTGGAAGTTTTGGCAGTAATAGAAGATATAAAGAAATTTAGAATTTACCTACCTTTTAGGGCAACACTTCAAGATAATAACTGATTGTGTTGCATTCCAAATGACCATGAATAAAGAGGATTTTTTTTTACCCCTAGGATGGCACGATGGTCTGTAATCTTAGAATATTGTCTACTCTATAGTACATCAACCAGGAACACGAATGGCCCACTGTCGAAGCTGTAAGTCGATTTACTGACATGATTAGCATATCAATTTATAATATTCCAGTGTAAAGATGACAATTTAAAAACCATAAAGGTGACATTATGAAAATGAAGCGTTTGAAGATTATGTATTGAAGAATGACTTAATGTATTAATGTGAAAGGGGTAGAGAAGCTTCTAGTTATACCAAAATTGATGCAGACTGAAATAATTAAGAATAAGATTAAGACTGAAGACTGAAAACTTAATTACAAGAGAGTTTTATATTTCTAATTTAAGCAACAAAATCCAAGGATGTATCAGGAATTGTATACCCTGCATTCTGCCCTACAGAAAAGAAGGAAAGCTTTATAAATCCGCTTCCAAAAGATGAAGGTCCGCTTGGGTTTTTAGTCAAAATAAAAACCATAAGCACATTTTGATGATGATAGATGATTTTACGATATTTGTTTATTTTTAGAGAAGAAGTCTACGAACAGGGCTGTGTGGAACTTCCTAATCTGAATTAAAATACTAATTTTTGCTTGCTTGGTTTCTATTTATTATTTTTGCTTCTTATTATCTGTGAGGCCATTCTTACCATGTGTCGAGATAAGTTGTGTAATTTTATAGAACTAATTCCAAGCTTGCAATAATATATAGGTCTGTTTACATATTTTAAAATATTACGTAAGTTAAATGTTACTAAGACTGCAGTATGTTTTTTACTAAGTAGGTAAATTTTGGAACAGCTGTTTTAGAGCCCCTATTTTTTGTTGATTTATTATTTATTTTATTCAGTGAATTACTTTTTTTACATTTAGGCTACATCGGGAAGCTTTAAAACAGTCTGCTACAGATCCCATTTCCGGAAAAATAGACCTGAATATAATTACGACTGGTTTGAGTCTTTTAGCTCGTCGGAAGAGACAGGAACTTTCAGGAGAGTTAAGGAAATTATTGAAATCAAAACCGAAATCGTCTTCATTTTTGTGCACTACAATATTCAACAACATAAAGGAGAGCTGCTCAATGGTATGTTACAAAATATGTAAAAAATTGTGTTATGTTCTTGTTACACTAAGCTCAAAATCCATATGTTAGGTGTCCTTTTCATTCTATTTTCTTTGGAAGTGATCGATAAATACGTATTTCAGTTTTTTCATTATGCCCTACATGATAGATTTCAAGAAAATTCATTGTAAACGTGTCAACGTGTTTAAACTAGTATTTGATGTCAATCTACACTGATTAACCTATTTATATACGAGTAGATAGGTCATGCTTTTTGCATATTATATCATTGAAAGATTTAGTGTTTTCATAATCTCAAATATTTATATTCACATTTTCTAAAATATATTATTTAGAAACGTGTATAGTTTTGTTTCCTTGGCCATAATAGTTTTTTTTTTTTTTTTCATTTTAAACATGGCTCATCAATAATTTGAAACTACCTAATAACAAAAATGATGTCATTTTATTATGTTTACAGAGAATTGAATTGGTTGTTTTTGTTGTTGTTTTTTTAGGTAGTGACAAAAGATATGTTCGAAGATGCCTTGCGTGATCTAAAAGACGAAGGTTTCATCTCATTTGTTGGAAGAAGTTCTATAAAACTTGTATTAGACTAAAATCACTTTGTATGTGTAATATTGGAATTAAAGTTGATACAAATATTTTATTTTTCGTCATCCATGTTTATTTTCTTTGTGTTTTATTGTCGATTAAAGCAATGCAATCGATCAAAATATAATTATTCGCGGGTTTATAAATTAATTTTTTTTCAGTGATAGTAAATATTTTGTTGTGTTACTAATTACATAACTATACAATATACACACTCTGTTTAGAAAAAAAAATACCACAGATAAGTGTTAAAAAAAATACGTTAAGTTTAAGGTTTTGTATGATTATAATAGAGGAAATAACGAGATTTATATTAAATAGTTATATTCCTTCAGACGAACTCACAAATTTCTGAGGTAAAATGGATAAACCAACAAGTCTCCACACAAATGAAGTTTTATTCAACGCGTTTCGAACACTTTGTGTTCATCATGAGGAAGACACTATGATACAAATTATATCTAATTAGTTACAAAAATTAAATACCACACAATTACGGATTGCACAACTAATGATATAATATGTTTCATGATAATTAAAAAGTTAAACGCTTTAGTGGTAGTAGTATAGAAGAAAAAAAGTGTGAAATCAGATTTTTGACAAGTGTGACTTTCCCTTCTTCAATACTGCCCAAAAACAATATAGCAAATGTACACTATAGGGTCTAATTTTTGGTAAAATATGGATTTGATCCATCAAACGATGTGGGCTGTAGCGTGCCCATAAACTTTGAGATACACTTCTACCCCCAGATACACATAACCATAATAAAAACTTCAAAAAAGGACCGAAAACATGTGTATTTTTGGAGACCTCAAAACATGTAAACTATCAAAATGTTTCATGGTTACTACCAGAAAAGTAAGAAATCTGAATTAGACTACATTCAACTTTACTACAAGCAAATAGATACCAAACTTATTGGCAGTAGTTTTAATTTTGGTTTTATTTAATGAGGTTATCGTGTAGAGGTAATATCGAAGTCTCTAGTAAAGTTTGATCATACTCGTAGATCATCAATTTAATGACTTCAATCCTTTTATTGTGTGTACACCATTCCCTATTTCACTCTATTCCACTGTATCAAAGTATCCACATGTGAGCTTTATTGATACTTTCGGACAGTAAACTATACAAGAGCCTCTTTCTAATATGGATATGGAGCTTCTAATCCAAGAGATTATTTTTAATCAATTATTCGCCTTATCTATAATACCAAATGAATACCATTGTATCTAGTAATATATTGACCATACTATTAACATGTCGCTATATTAAATTGATGAACAATTTGTCAGTATACAAACTTTTCTTAATACTTAATACTTATTCAAGATTCAATCAAAATCATAGGAATAATGTAGACTATTTAGAACAGAACTTGTGGAAACCTTTGACTGCATTTAATCTAAATGAGAGCCAATCGCCTTGAAAAAAGGAAACAAATTTTTGGTAAAATATACCTATGTATATATATAAAATAAAGGTTTTGTCTGTACATTGCTTAGAACTGACTCATTTCAAATTATCATTACGTTTCATACATTAGAGGAACCAAATCCACCCTTAGAAAAATTTCTGTCAGTTTGTCCACATACGAGTACATTTGACACAAGTAAACTCAGCCATCATATTATATGGCGAACTGAAACTTTGCCGGTAGATTTGTGTATGTCTAACTTAAAATCTAAGCTTTGAATGGATTGGAAATTCAACGTGAAAGCCAAGTTATGGACTTTTAAACTGTCTTTAGCTAACTTCGCAAACATGTTTATTTTGAAAACTAGCAGACGTACCCGTCTTTGACGGAATCAAAAATTCGTTTATACATAGTATTCCGAAATATCATTAGAAATTATAGAATAGCAGGAAATATCATTATTAGTACAGTGTTAAGCAAATGCCTCTGTATACACTACATTAACTCTCGGTCCTTCAGGATCATGGAAGAACAAAGAGTTGGAACCTCTGACTTTTCAGAAAGAAAACTACAGTTCATCATTTGAGAAAAACTTGGTCTTACTCACTGCAACTCCTGCGGTATAAAAGTTTCCCCTTGCGACTTAGTTACCGTCATTGCGAAACAGGTTGAAGGGACATTGCAATCGTTTGAATGGAATCGGATAGTGCCTTAGAATCTGTGGGATGCCTGGTATACACACAGACTCCCCAGTACCACACCCAGTCATGATGTCCATCTCTATGGCGTATCTATGCAGAGCACGAACTCAGAGTCGTGTCCTGTTGCACATTTTCGGGCATTCAAGTTTCGTAACATGAAATTTGTTACTGATACTAGTAAATCGTAGCATGATTGGTGCTCCTGCTTAAGTTTTTACTCATGAGCAGGCAGTCCAGGAGCAGTCATGGAGTCATCAAATTTAGTTGGATAATGAACTGCTTCCTCATCACTAATCACTCTCTTTACTGACTTGTAAGTTCTTACCACGGCTTGATATAGCGTAAGAACTTGTCTGTTCTTACAAACAGGAATTTTTCCTGCCTGTTCATTAGTAATGGTTGAGAATCGCTCGTTCACAAAGTCATTAATTTTGAATAGATAGTACATCTTGAACTCTAGGAAATACCTTTTCAATAAGCTCAAATACGCAATATATTCATTTATGTAAATGAAATTAGAATCAACTACAGTACCTGTTTGCTGCACCTGTATGTTTTCAAAATAAACATTTCTTTGAAGTTAGCAAAATACAGCTTAAAAGTACATAACTTGATTCTAAACTGAATTATCAATCTATTCAGAGCCTATATTTTAAGTTAGGTATACACAAGTCTAGTGTCCAAATTCGAGCTCGCTATGTCTCTTGATGGCTGAGTTTACTTGTGATGAACTTTTTTGCTTTAAAGGTCCATAACTTCGTTTCTACGTTGAATTTCCTATAAATTAAAAAGCCCATATTTTAAGTTAAACATACACAAATCCACTGTCAAAGTTTCAGCTTGCTATGCTTTTTTAAAAAACTTGCTGCGTCTTAAAAAAAAAAACTATTGTACTTCCCCCCTCCTGTACTAAAGTACCCCAGCAGTCAGCTTCAACGCCTCCAAGAAGTTCAGCACTTTTGCTGGTAACTGAGGTAAAAGTTTTTCTATGGTATTGTTGACTGTCCCGAAGCATCTACCTCTATACAGTAAAGTTACCTTGCAGTCAGTCAGCAGGTGCAATGGTGTTTCTTCCTGTCTGTTAAAAACTTGTGTTTAAGCACAAACTTTTGTCACAAGTAAACTCAGCTGCCATAAGGTATAGCAAGCTGAAACTTTTGAAAGTTGTTTGTGTGTGTCTAACTTAAAATCTAATCTTTGAATGGATTGAAAATTCAACGTAGAAGCAAAGTTATGAACTTTCAAGCTGTCTTTGGCTAACTTCACAGATGTTTTTTTTTGAAAATATACAGGTATAGCAAGTAGGTATTGTTAGTTAATTTTAATTTCATTTTTACTTTACTATAAGTAAAGCATAGTGACCGTGAAAAAATTTGATCTCGAAATTTTGACGGAATTACATGTTTTGAGGTCCCAGAAGTCGTTTTATGAAGTTTATTCAATGATGTCTGTGTGTGTGTGTGTGGGTGGGTGGGTGGATGGGTGAGTGTGTTAGCATTGCTTGTTACCACGCTACGGTCCAGAATCATTGATGGATCAAGTTGATATTTTACACAAAAATGGGCTTCATAGGGAAGAAGATCCCTATTGTTAGGGAAGAATTATGCATGACGGGAAAGTCACTTTTTTTACCAAAAACCGTATATAGAAAACATTTTTTTCTCCTAAACTGATAACCCTAGAGTTTTGAAATTTTGACATTATCTTTGAGGTTACAAATGGAACAAACGAAAAATATATCCAGAATTTTAAAACAACAGGAAATATTTTTTTTTCAATAAAATGTAAAAATTTTGACTTATAATTCAATCTCAAACCTTGTGAGAGCGATACAAGCCATACTGTTTGACGGATCAAAATGAAACTATGCCTAAAAATAGAACATTATGTGGAGAATGAGTTGAGATATTTTTTTTAAAAATTACATTGGCTAAAGAGGCGTTACAGTACGATTTCTGTTTTCAGAAAGTATTTTTTTGACGCTAAATGGCTCATTAAAAAATAATGAAAATTTGACCAAAAATGGAACAAAAAATTAGCAATTCATAAAAAAAAATTCATGAAGTTTCAATTACGGGAAAGAGCAATAACGCTATAAAAACTGTTTGTTTATCCTAGACTAAGAGATCACCTGCTATACTTGTCGAATTTTTTATATTTTTTACTTTACTATAAGTAAAGTATAGTGATCGTGAAAAAATTCGATCTCGAGATTTTGACGGAATTACATGTTTTGAGGTCCCAGAAGTCGTTTTATGACGTTTTTACGATGATGTCTGTGTGTGTGTGGGTGGGTGGGTGGGTGCGTGTGTTAGCATTGCTTGTTACCACGCTACGGTCCAGAATCTTTGATGGATTACGTTGATATTTTACACAAAAATGGGCCTCATAAAGACGAAGATCCCTATTGTTTGGGAAGAATTATGCATGATGGGAAAGTCACTTTTTTTGCCAAAAACCGTTTTTTTTAAAACATTTATTTCTCCTAAACTGATAACCCTAGAGTTTTGAAATTTTGACATTATCTTTGACGTTACAAATGGAACAAACGAAAAATATATTCAGAATTTTTAATCAACAGGAAATATTTTTTTTTCAATAAAATGTAAAAATTTTGACTTATAATTTAATCTCAAACCTTGTGAGAGCGATACAAGCCATACTGTTTGACGGACAAGAATGAAACTATGCCTATTAATAGAACATTATATGGAGAATGAGTTGAGATATTTTTTTCTAAAATTACATTCGCTAATGTAATGTTACAGTACGATTTGTGTTTTCAGAAAATGTTTTTTTGACGCTAAACGGCTCGTTAAAAAATAATGAAAATTTGACCAAAAATGGAACAAAAAATTAGCAATTCATAAAAAAAGATCATGAAGTTTCAATTACGGGAAAGAGCAATAACGATATAAAAACTCTTTGTTTATCTTAGACTAAGAGATCACCTGCTATACTTGTCGAATTTTTTGTATTTTTTTACATTGTTTACATTGACTTAGAAATTTTTTGAGCTAATCCACTGAGATAAAATTGATTTTATAAAGGAACAGTTTAAATTGTTTATTGAATTATATGACATGTTAGAGGAATAATATTGTGCAGGAAAATGATAACACTCACTCAGAAAAAATTCGTATATATGTTATTTGACAAAGGGGAAGGAAAATGATCTTATTAAATACTAAGAAGCTTATTATTATTATTATTTTAAAGATTAAAATTCCCAGTATGATAATTCTTTAAAAGACCAAAAATGTAAATGATAATTCATAATTGGAATCTTTCGTTTAGAGATTAATAAATGTAATTATCGTACATCTTTAATTAACAAATCACCTTAAAACAACATTTTCTTCGCAGTTAAAGATGTTTTTCAGAGAAAAAAAGGGTTTTTTCCTGTTTTAAATTTAAAAATTTTACTTTAATATTCAATGTAGAAGGATGTCAAGTAAACGATGTAAGAAATCTACTGGCTGTTTGAACGAAAGCCATTCTTTTGTAGGAGAATAAATCGTTTCAAGAAATGTTCACTTTGGTTTTTCAAAAATGTTATTACTGCTGTAGTTATACTAATGCAATTATTTGCAAATAATAAATTATTTGTGATGTACAAAAATAAACTTATAACATGATATGTCCTTCAATCACTATCTGTACTACCTCAGGAATGATAGGCTAATAATTATAGCCCATTTAGATGTTTACGTTATGATTAAATAAGACGTTATGTTTTATATACTCAAGAAATTTGACATTAAGTTACTTCTAGTAAAGTAGAGTGTAGGCCACTCCAGATTTTTTACATTGTTACATTGACTTAGAAATTTTTTGAGCAAATCCACTGAGATAATATTGATATTTTTAAAGGAACAATTTAAATAGTTTATTGACTTATGACACTAGCAAACGTACCCGTCTTTGAAGGAATCAAAAATTCTGTTATACTTGGTATTCCAAAATATCAATTATAGTATTATACTAATACTATAATTAGAAATTATAGAATAGTAGAAAATACCATTATTAGTACAGTGTTGAACAAATGCCTCTGTATACACCACATTAGCTGTCTGTCCTTCAGGTTTACGGAAGAACAAACAGTTGGAACCTCTGACTCTTGAGCAAGTAAACTATAGTTGACCATGTGAGAAAAACTTGGTCTCGCTAACTTGAATTCCTGCGTTAGATAAAGTCTCCCTTTGCGACTTAGTTAACCTCAATGCGAATAGACTCTCAAAGGACTTTGCAATCACTTCAACAAAAACAAATAGTGGCTCGGATTCAATGGTATGCGTGCTATACCCACAGACTCCCAAATACCACATCCAGTCATTATGTCCTCCTCTTTGGTATATCTGTGTAGAGCACGAACTCAGAGTCATGTCCCGTTGCACAGTTTTGGGGCACTTATGTTTCGTAACATGAAATTTGTTACTGCTACTAAATTCCAGCATGATTGGTGCTCCTACTTTAAGTTTTTACTCATGAGCAGGCAGTCCAGGAGAAATAAATTCACAGTCAATAAATTCAATTAGATAATGAACTGCTTCTTCATCACTAATCCAATCTCTTTACTGACTTGTAAGTTCTTTCCTCGGTATGATATAGCGTAATAACTTGTTTGTTGATTTTTTCTGCCTGTTCATATTAAGGGTAGAGAATTTCTCGTTTACAAAACTATTTATTCGTAATAGATAGTATGTGGCAGCTGGTCTACTTGCCAGCCAGCTGGTAACCAGGGACAACGAGGAAAAAACAGTGACTCGTTCTGGTAGGAATACGAGAGACGTTTGCGACACTTAATAATATTTTATTTAGCTATTATTAGTCTTTTCTGTAAAAAGTGGATTCGTTATAGAATGGTCCACAATTGGTGACCCCGACGTGATCAATTCACAACGTTTTGACCGATCACAAAAGTTTCGCGAGTGTCGTTTTCCCTCTTCAATCCTGATCCAGGACTAAACAATGGATACCACAGCCCAAACACCTTCAACTTCGGCCTTCACCCAGTCATCAGCTCTCACACGCTTTACACCCCCGCCATTTTCCCGCTCTAACGTGAGTGTCTGGTTTCTCCAGGTGGAAGCTCACTTCACGTTAAACAAAATCAGTGAAGAAATACTTCGTTTCCAGTACATCCTTGCCATTCTAAACACCGACGTGGCCGCAGAGGTATCAGATATCCTTTTCACAAATCCTCCATCAAGCACTCCGTATACCGACCTAAAACAACGTCTAATATACCTGTACACAGAAACAGAAGAGAGACGAATACAAAAGCTCCTGACCGAATTGGAGTTGAGTGGCCGTCGTCCGTCTCAGTTGCTGAGGGAAATGCGTCAGTTGGCAGGGAATACGACAATCCCTGAGGACTTTTTGAAACGTTTGTTCATTCAACGGTTACCAGTTCAAGTCCGGTATGTCTTGTTCAAGAGCCAAGACAGTCTTACAGCTTTGGCCGATATGGCGGACCAACTCATAGACACCGCCGGTAACACGACAACACATTCCGTTTCAGGGATTTCTGAGGCAACACGCCAGACCCAGCCCCCACTGGAACCAACTCTTGCTGACTTAACAACGCAGCTAGCGGCGCTCCAACAACAAGTGGCTGCCTTGTCGACGTGTGCACGATCCAAAACCAACGGCAGAAACCAAAGTTCAGACCCGAACAATCACTACCACCTTGGTTGGTCTCCAACAACACCAGGAACGACAGAATGTTGGTATCATGCCAAATTTAAGGAGCGGACAAGAAAATGCAGACATCCTTGTTCCTACAAGCAGCAAGAACAACAAAATTTGACTAAGGGAAACTGAATACGTCATCAACCGCGGCCGATGATGACGTCATACGCCCAGGCCGCTTATTGATAACTGATCCCGTTACTGGATACCGATTTTTAATTGACACCGGTGCTGACATTTCAGTTATCCCTTCTTTGGCTACTAACATCAAGCCTACGAACCATCAGCTTTTCGCCGCCAATGGAACTTCCATACCAACATATGGCGAACGTCTTCTTTATGTTTCACTTAATTTACGACGCAATCGAGCTTGGCCTTTTGTGATCGCCCAGGTACAGTCACCGATCATCGGGGCCGATTTTCTTCGATATTATGACCTTAAGGTGGATATGCGCAACATGTGCCTCCTGGATTCACAGACTTCACTTCGAGCATAAGGAATTCAAGCACCAGACTCCGTGGGATGCTCTATACTTACCATCTCACTCAAAGCTCAGACAAATGAACTCTCTAATATCATCCGTGAGTTTCCTGATCTTCCTCGCGCAAAATTTGCTATGGCCACCACAAACGTTCTTCACCACATTCATACCCAGGGAGGACCAGTCACAGCTAGAGCTCGACGGTTGGCACCAGATAAATTGAAAGATGCTAAGTGTGCTTTTCAAGAAATAATTAATCTTGGGATCTGCCGCACTTCCGACACTGAGTGGGCTTCTCCTCTCGTCATGGTCACGAAGAACGACGGCTCCTGGCGTCCCTGTGGCGATTATAGAGCTCTTAACAGAGTTACAGTCCCGGACAAATACCCGCTACCTCATATCCAAGACTTCAATCTTGAACTAACCGGCTGTACAGTGTTTAGCAAAGTGGACTTGGTCAAAGCATATCACCACGACAGTGTCTCCCCAGCAGATGTACCCAAGACAGCAGTGATTACTCCATTTGGGCTATTTGAATTCCTAAAAATGCCATACGGATTACGAAATGCAGGGCAATCTTTTCAAAGATTCATGGACTCAGTCCTTCGTAGAATCTCAGGCTGCTATGCATACATAGATGACATTTTAGTAGCTACCAAAAACATCGATGAACACAAGGAAGTTCTACGTTCTTTGTTCACTCGTTTACGTGATAACCACCTGACGGTTAATCTGTCAAAATGTATTTTTGGAGTCTCTGAGGTACCCTTTCTTGGTTACTCCATCTCAGCCAAAGGAATTTCCCCAAATACCGAAAGTGTACAATCCCTGTTGGATTTTCCACAACCTCAGACAGTCAGAGAATTACGTAGATTTACAGGAATGGTTAACTACTACCATCGAGCCCTACCACAAGCTTCTAGCATTCTCGCTCCACTTACAAGACTATTTCAATCCAATGAGCGGAATGATAATACACTTATCACTTGGACCCAAGAATCAATCGCATCATTCCAAGAGGTCAAAAAAGCATTGGCAAATATTTCGCTGTTGGCTCACCCTGTGCCAAATGCAGAACTATTTCTGATGACAGATGCCTCAGACATCGCTGCAGGCGCCTCTTTGTACCAGATCGTCAACGACGTCAAACAACCACTTGGTTTCTTCTCGACAAGATTCACATCTGCTCAGCAGAACTATAGCACTTACGATAGAGAGCTTACAGCAGCCTACCTGACCATTCGACATTTCCGCCATATGCTGGAAGGTACCAAGTTCATTCTCTACACCGACCACCGTCCATTGACATATGCTTTTCTGCAACGAGCCGACAAAGCAAACAAACGTCAGAGGCGACAGCTCGATTTCATCGGCCAGTATACCACTGACATACGATACGTCCCTGGTGTTGACAACGTAGTCGCAGATGCGTGTTCCCGTGTTGGCATGATGAGTTCACGGCTTCCAGAAATTACAGCGGAAGCAATCGCTGCAGCTCAAGCTTCAGATATCACAATTGAGAAGGAGAGAGTAGCATGCCCTGGTCTTAGGTGGGCCGAAGTCCCTTTGCCTAATGGCTCGACTCTGCTATGTGACAACTCTACTGGCGTCATGAGGCCGTATATTCCTCCCCAGTATCGACAACAACTGTTTCTTTCCCTTCACAACATGTCACACTCCGGAAGACATGGTTCTGTCGACCTTATTCGTCGTCGTTATGTATGGCACTCTCTTCGCCGCGACTGCACCCGTGGGACCCAGTGTTGCATCGCCTGCCAGCGAGCCAAAGTGTCAAGACATACCGTGAGCCCTGTTACTCAGTATCAACCATCTACACGCCGTTTTGACCATCTTAATATTGACATCGTCGGCCCATTACCCGTATGCAATAGCTACCGCTACATTGTCACGATTATTGATAGGTTCACCAGATGGGTCGAAGCCATCCCCGTCATGGAAGTCACCGCAGACACCGTTGCACAGGCAGTCCTCTCGCAATGGATTTCTCGTTATGGCGTTCCCAGCTACATAACAACGGAAGAGGATGTCAGTTTGAGAGTGATTTATTTAAATCACTGACAACTTTGTTGGGTGTTCAACACATCAGCACAACATCATACCATCCTGCTGCCAACGGCAAAGTGGAAAGGTGGCACCGAGTGTTGAAGGCCGCCTTAAAGGCCCATATGTGCAATGACTGACTCATTAAACTAACCATCGTTTTAATGGGTCTTCGGTCTTACGTAGTACCAGAGAGTGACTCCTCTTCGGCCGAACTCGTGTTTGGCACGGGCATTCGTCTACCCTCAGATTTCTTCGATCAGGCAACTCCAGTTCTCGACGGGCCGACCTTTGTCAAGCGTCTCCGAGAGGCTTTGCGAGAAGTCCAGCCCGTGGTCATTCCCCATCGATCTTCTCGCAAAATATTTGTTCATCCCGCCTTGGAAACATGCACGCACGTTTTTGTACAGCATGATGCTGTCCGCCGCTCTCTCCAACCCGCCTACAATGGACCGTTTAGAGTTCTGCGGCGGTCACCTAAAACTTTCCGGCTGCAGCTCAATCGTGGCCCCGATGAAGTCTCCATCGATCATCTTAAGCCATCTTTTCTGCTAGACGAAGACACAACTAATAGAAGTCAACCTGCTCCCGAACCTTTAGCGCCAACAGTCTACACACGAACTAGTGTGGACACATCTTCTCCACCCGCTGTGTGTATCCCTGACCAGCCAGCTGCAAATGTAGCACCCGAGTTAAATGAGCCTCAACCGTCGCCTGCAGTGCCTCTTAGACGCACACGCTCCGGAAGAATTGTACGCTTCCCTAAGAGGTACTTGGAAGCCATCAAGGTCAATTATCGCCGAGCAGCGACATAAGTGCTCGTCTAAGGAGGGAGCTCTGTGGCAGCTGGTCTATTTGCCAGCCAGCTGGTAACCAGGGACAACGAGGAAAAAACAGTGACTCGTTCTGGTAGGAATACGAGAGACGTTTGCGACACTTAAATATATTTTATTTAGCTATTATTAGTCTTTTCTGTAAAAAGTGGATTCGTTATAGAATCGTCCACAAGTACATCCTCAACTCTGGGAAACACCTTTTCAAGGATGTCAAATACGCAATATATTCATATGATCCAATGACATTAAAATCAACTAACAATACCTACTTGCCACACCTGTGTATTTTCAAAACAAACTTGTCTGTGAAGTTAGGAAAATACGTTTAAATCCCTATAACTTCGCTTCTGTACTGAATTATGAATCTATTTAGAGCCTGTATTTTAAGTTAGGCATACACGAATCCAATGTCAAAGTTTAGCTCGCCATGTCTTATTGTGGCTGAGTTTACTTATGACAAACGTTTTTGTTTAAACGTCCATAACTTCACTTCTACGTTGAATTTCCAATTAATTCAGAGCCTATATTTTAAGTGAGACCTACACAAATCTACTGTAAAAGTTTCAGTTTTATATGTCTTATGGTAGCTGAGTTTACTTGTGACAAAGTTTTGCGGACAAACAGACAAACTGACAAACCGACAGAAATTTTTCTAAGGGTGGATTCGGTTTCTCCAATGTATGAAAAGTAAAGAAAACTTGAAATGAATCAGTTCTAAGCAATGTACAGACAAAATCATTATTTTATTTATATAGATGTAAGAGAAATAATATTGTTACATGTAAAAAAATCACCTCCAATAAACATAAATAAATTACCTTAATGTAATTATCGTACATCTTTAATTATAAATCATTTTAAAAGAACATTTTTTCTTAGCTGTTTATGATGTTTTTCAGAGAAAATAAGAGTATTTTCTGTTTTAAATTTGAAAAATTTTACTTTAATATTTAATGTAGAAGGTTGTCAAGTAAACGATGTAAGAAATCCACTGGCTATTTGAACAAAAGTCATGTTTTCTTGTAGGAGAATATTTCGTATCAAGAAATGTTCACTTTGGTTTTTCAAAAATGTTATTACTGCTATAGTTATACTAATGAAATTATTTGCATCAGCTGTGTGATGTACAAAAATAAGCTTATATATTGATATGTCCTTCCATCACTATCTGTACTACCTCAGGAATGAAAGCCTAATAATTATATCCCATTTAGATGTTTACTTATGCTTAAATGAGACGTTATGTGTTATATATTCAAGAAATTTGATATTAAGTTACTTATAGTAAAGTTGAGTGTAGGCCACTCCAGATTTTTTTTTAAGCTCCCAACAAGAGATAATTGTCAAGGTGTTTCCCGAAGTTCAAGATCTGCCATCTATTCAGAATAACTGGCTTTGTGAACGAGCAATTCTCACCCCTACAAATGAGGTGGCAGGAAAAATCAATAAACAAGTCTTGGCCTATATCAAGCTGAGCAAAGATCTTACAAGTCAGTAAATAGAGTGAGTAGTGATAAGGAAGCAGTTCATTATCCAATTGAATTTCTCGACTCCTGGGCTGCCTACTCATGAATTAAAACTTACAGTGGGGCACCAATCATGCTGTTACGAAACTTGAGTGCCCCAAAAATGTGCAACGGGACAAGACTCTGAATTCGTGCTTTGCACAGATACTTCACAGAGGCCGATATCATGACTGGATGTGGTACTGGGGAGTCAGTGTGTATACCAAGCATACCACTGATACCTAGTAGCAACTGTCCCTTTCAATCAAACGGATGCAATTTCCCGACGCGTTTGTTTTTCAATGACGGTAAATAAGTTGCAAGGCCAAACTCTGTCTACGGCAGGAATTAAAGTGAGTGAGACCAAGTTTTTTTTTACTTTACTATAAGTAAAGTATAGTGATCGTGAAAAAATTCCATCTCGAGATTTTGACGGAATTACATGTTTTGAGGTACCAGAAGTCGTTTTATGACGTTTTTACGATGATGTCTGTGTGTGTGTGGGTGGGTGGGTGGGTGCGTGGGTGGGTGCGTGTGTTAGCATTGCTTGTTACCACGCTACGGTCCAGAATCTTTGATGGATCAAGTTGATATTTTACACAAAAATGGGCCCCATTTAGACGAAGATCCCTATTGTTTGGGAAGAATTATGCATGATGGGAAAGTCACTTTTTTTGCCAAAAACCGTTTTTTTTAAAACATTTATTTCTCCTAAACTGATAACCCTAGAGTTTTGAAATTTTGACATTATCTTTGAAGTTACAAATGCAACAAACGAAAAATATATTCAGAATATTAAAACAATAGGAAATATTTTTTTTTCAATAAAATGTAAAAATTTTGACTTATAATTCAATCTCAAACCTTGTGAGAGCGATACAAGCCATACTGTTTGACGGACAAGAATGAAACTATGCCTATAAATAGAACATTATATGGCGAATGAGTTGAGATATTTTTTTTTGAAATTCCTTTCGCTAAAGGGGCGTTACAGTACGATTTGTGTTTTCAGAAAATGATTTTTTGACGCTAAACGGCTCGTTAAAAAAAAATGAAAATTTGACCAAAAATGGAACAAAAAATTAGCAATTCATAAAAAAAAAATTCATGAAGTTTCAATTACGGGAAAGAGCAATAACGATATAAAAACTCTTTGTTTATCTTAGACTAAGAGGATCACCTGCTATACTTGTCGAATTTTTTGTATTTTTTTACATTGTTTACATTGACTTAGAAATTTTTTGAGCTAATCCACTGAGATAAAATTGATGTTTCTAATGGAAAAATGAAAATATATTATTGACTTATAAGAGATGTAAGAGGAATAATATTGTGCAGGTAAATGATAACACTTATTAAAAAAAAATTCGTATATATGTTATTTGACAAAGGGGAAGGAAAATGATCTTATTAAATACTAAGAAGCCATAAAATTCCCAGTATAATAATTCTGTTAAAAACCAAAAATGTAAAAGATAATTCAAAATTGAAATCTTTCGTTTAGAGATTAATAATTGTAATTATCGTACATCTTTAATTAACAAATCACCTTAAAACAACATTTTCTTCGCTGTTTAAGAAGTTTTTCAGAGAAAAAAAAGAGTATTTTACTGTTTCAAATTTGAAAATTTTACATTAATATTCAATGTAGAAGGATGTCAAGTAAACGATGTAAGAAATCTACTGGCTATTTGAACAATAGCCATGTTCTCTTGTAGGATACTATTTCGTTTCAAGAAATGTTCACTTTGGTTTTCTAAAAATGTTATTACGGCTGTAGTTATACTAATGAAATTATTTGCAAATAATAAATTATTTGTGATGTACAAAAATAAGCTTATAAATTGATTATGTCCTTCAATCACTATCTGTACTACCTCAGGAATGACAGGCTAATAATTATATCCCATTTAGATGTTTACGTTATGCTTAAATGAGACGTTATGTTTTATATATTCAAGAAATTTGACATTAAGTTACTTATAGTAAAGTAGAGTGTAGGCCACTCCAGATTTTCTTATGTGGTCAACTGTATGTTGCTTGCTAAAGAGTCACAGGTTCCAACTCTATGTTCTTCCATGTACCATACCTTGAGGACAGACAGCTAATGTGGTGTATACAGAGCCACTATTTTTTTCTATTCTATAATTTTTCTAATAATATTTTGAAATACCACGTATCATCTATGAATTTTTGTAAAATACCCGTCAATTATGGGCTCGTCTGCTAGTAACCAATAAAGATGAAAGCTAATTCTTAAGAAAAATTTTGAAGTTGAATAAAAAAATTAAAATGCATAGTTGATACTAAAAAGGGAGACTAGACAGATCTCATGTGGTAGCGATGCACAAGAATTTGATTAAGTCTCAGACCCTAACACACTCTGTTAGATCCTAATAATAAGAGTTTGTTTGATTGTTCTAGATCAATGATTCAAAATTTGTTATAGCTGACTAAATGTTTATAGTCAAAACATTTTCTTCCTAAACTACTTTATCATTGAACTGACAGGACCAATAATTGGAAAAAACCTCATATTTCTAAAATGGAAAGGTTTTTTTTTGCAAGAAAATGTAAAATTGTTGACTTATGATTGATTCTATAGTTAGTGGGAAGGATAAAGCCATAACGTATGACCAAAATAAAATTTTACCTAATAGCTCTTTCTGGGAGGATGAGTTGATGCCGTTTTTTAAAAAATGACTTTCACAAAGAGGGGCGTTATGATTTATTTTATGATTTCAGATGTTTTTTTTAGGTTAAATGGTTAATTATATAGAACATGGGTTCTCAGGCTTGCTGAAATTTTTAGGTCAAGAATTCATCCTGGCAATCATCTGGAACTCTTTCAACTGGCAATTTTAATGGATTTCTTACTAAAGGGAACTCATCATTACCAAGTTCAGGAAAGTATTTGCTGAATTCATTTTCCAGTGCTGTCAAATTTTGCAAAATTTCATTTTTTGCAAATTGTGGAAGCATCTTAACTTCACCACAAACATCAAGAATGGATGTCAGTTTCTCAAACATAACTACATTTTTTGTATTGACTTTTCTCTTCCAATTTTCAAGCTTGCTCATAAAATCTCTCAAGGCATCTACGAATTTTATAATATTTGTATTCCTTCCTTGCACCTGAAGATCCTGTTTATTCAGTTGCTCGAATATATCCATTCTTCATTGTTTAGCCAGACAAGAAATTCAGTCTTACCTTGAACCTCGAAAAACAATTTGAGCTCGTCCCTAAGCTCAAATATTCGCTCAGTTACATTTCCTCTTGACAGCCAACGGACGTTTGTGTGAAAAAGAAGAGAATGATGAGTAGCATCCATATCATAACGTAACTGCTTGAAAAGTCGGGAGTTTAGAGTTCCTCCTTTGACAAAATTCGCAATTTGAATTATTTGATCCAAAACCTTCTCTAACGGAGCTTGAAGTGTTTTTGAGACTAGTGTCTGATGATGGATCATACAATGAATAAGGATTAATACAATACTATGGATTAATAGGATTCAGTTGGTTTTCCCAAACCTTTTCCCAATTTACCTGAAATACTGAATTAAAATTTAAAACGGTGGTAAAAATCCCTCTCAAGTGGTCAGTGTCCCCTGGCCGTGGCTACTATGGATTTACAATATTCGGCCCAGGGCATCTCCAGTAGATCTTTTCTCCAAAGTCATAATTCACCCCCTTAAATCCCGAAATTCACCCCTAATGAGAACCCCTGATTTAGAACAATGACGATGTATGAACAATATACGATCTAAAAGAATAAAATTCTTACATGTATAAAATCACACCTAAAATATAATTCTGATGCTTTTCATGGTGTGATAGATTTTGTCTTACAAAATGCTCTAATCAATCTATAAGTTGCACCCTCGAACAAAACTTAATATCATGTAAACATTTTTTTGTCAATCAATCATATTAACTTTGTGTAATATTAAAGTGTGAGGAATGGTCTGTTTCCCATTATGTTATTAACAAGTATCCAGTTTTTTAGTATTAAAGTGTAATAGTTAACATGTATTTTTTTTTCAAAAATTTCAAGGTTCCAGCTATAAAAGTTTTAAATTATGCTGAAAAGCCGGTTTTGAATTTAATTTGAGTATGAAAATTACTAATATATATATGTTAGTTACAGAGCCTTATAACAGAGTACAGTACGCAGGAAAAAGATAACTCTGGCCTAGTGTAAATTGAATTTTTGACAAAGAGAAAGAGAAGTGATTTTTAAAAAAACACTAGCATACCATAAATTTCCCGGTATAATAACTTTATAAAAGATCAAAAATGTAAAACTTAATTAAAAATTGATAACATTCCTTGAAAAATAATAAATGATATTATCCAAAAGCTTAAATTAAAAATTACTTTAATTTACTTTACAACGACATTTAACCGACCTTTTTTGTTACATTTTTCAGACCAAATAGGAACATTTTCAAGTTTTAAATGGAAAACTTTGTCTTAAATCTTCAATGTAGAATGAGGTCAGGCTATGTTCTCCTGTAAGAGATTATTTCGTAACACGAAATCTACGCTTTGCCTTTGAAGAATGTTATTACTCCTGTAGTTATACTAATGATATTATATGCATCGGTGGTGTGATATACAAAAATAAGCATATATATTGACAAGTGGATCAATCACTATTTGTACTACCTCCAGGCATGAAATACTAATAAACTTCTCCCATTTAGACATTTTATTATGCCTAAATGGAACATTATATATTATATACCCAAAAAGTTTGATATTAAGTTTACTTATAGTAAAGTTGAGTGTAGGCGACTCCAGATTTTTATGATTATTATTACCTAGTATGATGTTCATTATATTATTATTCTAGTTGTTCGTTCTTCTTCTTCTTCTTCTTCTTATTATTATTATTGTTAAACTATTGTTGATATGTCAAGTATTAATGACGATTATTATCTTATTCTAGAATGTCATAAATATAATTAATACCTTCTGGCGATGCATGTAGATTAATAAATAAAAGAATATTGCCGGTCCGGCCAGAGGGCTGCATATAGAGTGGGGAAAAATAGAAAATAAGAAAAATTAGAATAATAAAAAGCTGACAAGAAATCTGAAATTTTGTACCAAAATAAGTTTTTAAGATCATAATTATTTTTACGTGCCTAATACTGGTTTCAAACAGATTTTTCGACTGAAATAGTTGCAAATTTACTGTTCACAAAGCCATTTATTCGGAATAAATGGCTGATCTTGAACTTCGGGAAACATCTTGACAATTCTCTTTCTGGGAGCTTAGATTCAAATGAAATTGAAAACCACTAACAATACCATCTTACTAGACCTGTATAATTTCAAAATAAACATGTCTGTAAAGTTAACTAAAGACAGCTTAAAAGTTCATAACTTCGCTTCTACTTTGAATTTCCATTCCATTCAATGCTTAGATTTTAAGCTAGACATACACATATCTACTGTCAGAGTTTCAGTTCGCTATGTCTTATTGTGGCTGAGTTTACTTGTGACAAATGTTTGTGGACAAACCGACAGAATTTTTTAAGGGTGGATTCGGTTTCTCTAATGTATGAAATGTAAAGATAATTGAAATGATTCAGTTCCAAGCAATGTACAGACAAAACCTTTGTTTTATTTATATAGATTTGTATTAGGACTGATTATAAAAGGAAAAAGCAAATTTTTTCAAATGAGATCAACCCTTTTTGTAGTATAAATCAGTAGATACTTTAGGTGGACATATAATATTTGTTAGTAGTTGAATAGTCGTTTAAGATACATTTATTTTGGAAGAAAAATTTAATATTATTTGAAACTTCAAATGACTGATATAATAAAAACAAATGTCAAATTGTGTTATCAGTGTTGCCGTTATGGTAATCCTGTTTTAATAAATGATTGTATACATACCAATTTATAAAGTTCAGGTTGCTCTTGTTATCTAACAAAATATTATTGAATAAGAGTTTTATTAACTATTAACGGGTGTTTAAAATTTTTTGGGATTTTAAATGTTGTGGTAAGCTTGCTAATGTCCTGCTGCGTTCTTCAAGTTAAAACTTTTTAACTGTTTTTAATGCATTCTTTAATTTGTGGTAGTAACTTTGTTATTTGGTTTAAATGGTGTTATAGTCGTACTTAAACATAGTAATGGACAGTTCGCAAAGTAGATTTGAAAAGTCCTTAGGCTTATTAACGAGACGCTTTGTATATTTATTACAGAATTCACCAAGTGGTATATTGGATTTAAAATTAGTGAGTATAAGGGATGATTATGGTACTTTCGTGATGTAAAATTTAAGAACGAGGTTAATAATCTAAGGCTGAAATTCATATTATTAGAAATTAAATATTCAGCTTTTCTAATCAAAACATACATTTGTCATGGTAATTTTTCAGTACTCTGAGTAAAATTCTGTTACCTATTCCTAAGATCTCTTTTATTTAGGTCTCGTAATTGTATTGTTGTTGTCAGTTGTCATAATGATTTCTAATTTGTAGGCTGCAGAGGTACTTGCGGTGAAACAGAAAAGGAGAATATATGATATTACGAATGTACTTGAAGGTGTTGGACTGATAGAAAAGAAGACAAAGAACATCATCAAGTGGAAGTACAAATTATTGTTCTTACATAATGTTGGCTAGAGATTAGTTTAGGATCTCCAGAGTTTAAAATGACAGATCTATTAAAAAAGTTGAAATAATCATATAAAAAGTTCACTAGGGTTTTCTTACATCTAGGACTAGAAAAATCTAGAACCCGCTAAATTTACACTAAAAACTCTTCTTACAAAATAACCAAATCGAGCTTTGACATAGAAAAAAAATTGGGGTCGGGTACAGTTAATTAATTTATCTACCTTTTAATAAACCATACCAGTTATTTGGATTACTTTTAACCTGTCACTTGTTAGTATTTTCGTGACATTATAATATTAATGCAAAAGAAATGCGTTAATTAAAAAAATTGAATTTTATAGTTACATATAATACTGTATATCCATAATATACCTCATGAAACTACTTTAAGTACCAAGATTGAATAAGCTTGGCCTGAGTATTGCTGGAATTGTATTTAAGCGAAATTTAGATATCAATAAAGCTCTTTTTCATTGTTTTTATATTTCATAGTTTATTTCGCAGTTGATTAGATGACATTGATTTTACTTTATTTGAAAAAGACAAGTTTGACCAAAGTCATGCTGTATTTGTTTTTTTGGACACGAACTTATTCTTTGTATTCACATGACATGCACTGTTAACACGTTATGATAGTTGACCTTATTATTATTACGCTGAATTAAAAAATAAAATAATGTAAACTTAAATAGATAATAAGAATTCAATAAATACTTTATTTTATTAGCAGGGAACATTGATCACATATTTCAACAGTAAAAGTTTACTATGATAGATCAAGAAAAAATATTTCACGTTCATATACACTTTATATAAGCAGCAGTAAACTTTTAAATGGTCAACTTTCAGTTCTTTAGTTCATAATTTCAAACCTAATTCTTTAGCAAATCAGTTCTAAATATTAGCTTGTACTTTCTTGGCAAGTACTATTGTCTATTTAGTCATAGAAAATTCCCAAATTTGTCTTAAAGAGAGCATGCAAAAGTGAAAGTTGCAACAATCGAAACTGGCCATGTTACTTTTCAAAATTTTAAAAAAACTATTAGTTAAGGGGCGAGGTTAGTCCAGTTGCATCATTCTCGGCTCTGGACTGGTAGGTTCAATACCATTCTGGCTCTCGATTTATTCATGCGTGAGGTGAATAAATCTGAGCACTTAGGTCCCGAGCCTCTGTAGGATGTCAGGTACTCATTAAAGATCCCTACTCTAAATACACTTGGGCTAAGCAAAATTTAGGACTTCCAATGGATAATATTCATTGTGTAGCTTCACAAAGCGCCAATCTTTGATCTATGTGTGTTCCTTGTAGTAGGACTGCCACTTTAACCTAACCTAACGTAGTTGAGTAAGTTAAGTTTAATTTAAATTAGTTCTTTTTAATATTTAATATGATAGTATTTGATTTAATATGTTAATGGTGATCACTAGTTTAATAAATGATTTTTAGAATCATTAGTTAATTAAATTGATTACTCGTGAGTTTGAGAATATGTTTATTTATAGTAAAATTAAAATACAGAGTAGTGAAAAACACTTTACTAAGGTACAGCTCCGAGAAACACTTAATTACGAAGGTGTAGCTCCTAGAAATTACGAAGTTCTGGAGTTTAGAATGAAAAACCGTGTGACTTTTTCACCAATATTAGAATAAATGCCCAAGGTACCAATCATTTAAAAACAATCTCTATTGCCAATTATTTATGTGTCGCAAAGTCATTTCTTAACTATGAAAACGAAATGTTTGCATGGGTATTGAAACTTAATGTTCTAGGATGAGAAATAATTTTATAATAAACTAAAAAGAATTAATTTAAATTAAACTAAACTTAACTAAATACATTTTAAACATTTTCAAAAGTAAAGTTCTCTTTGGAAGTAGTTCCTATATGAAGGAACTACCGTACTTTGAAGCATACATATTTGATGACTGTATCGATTTAGTTAAAATTAACTGTCCGTTAGTTTACTTGATCAAGAGTGTTCAGACCAAAAATGTTGAAAAGAAAGTGCCTTTGTGTAAAAGAAAAAAAAAATTGATTTTACACTGAACTTCTCTATTAGTAAACAAATTCTTAAACTTACGAGTAATCAATTTAATTAACTAAGTCATACTGAAAACTATTTATTAAACTAGTCATTTTCATTAAGACTTTAAAATAAGAACTTTTTTTTTATTATTTTTCTTGTCAGCTAAAATTATTTATCAATTAAGGATGAAAATATATTGAATTACTTATCTCTTAAAATTAATATCTAGAATTGGTGCCTAGAACACTACTCTTTTCCATTGAAAAAGTTTTAAAGTCTTCTAAACATGTAAATAATAGCTATCATTCATGTGGGAATGATTTATACCATACCATTCCTGTTGGATTATACTTCCGAGAAACTTAGAGCCTTCCTCTTAAATACAGAAATTTCTACAATAGACAAATAGGTGCAGATTTAGGCCGTAATATTTATTTAATTTTAATTCTCTTCCATATATTCCTATATCTTGGTTACTCAAATCATTAAATGAATCGTGTATTAATACTCACAGGACTTAATAAAATGTACATAAGTTTAAATAAAAACCATTATATAACTTCTCAGCCTTGTACTTTAGAGTATTAATACAAATTAAGGTTCTGATCAATAATAATTGTACATTGAGAAGTTATCAGATTGTTTTTATTGTGATTATTATAAGAAAAACTGTTAGTACAGAGAAACTCCTATGTTATCCACATATATAAATAACAAATTACACCATAAACACGTGAAGTGAAAGTAATCGTTTAAATAACATTAAGTAATTCAGAATTGGGGCTAATATATTTCAGCTAACAAATAACTCATTAAACATAAATTACTTTACATATAATATATATTCAAAATAAACTTGTTGAAAAGTGTTAATTTTTTTGTGATGATATTATATTTATATATATATATATATATATATATATATATATATTACGAAGTGCTGTGAAATTATCTGAACATTACACATTCTAGAGTAAAATTTTCTCCTAAGAGTAATATTATCTGCTAAAACAAAGTTGACGTTATGTAGGAATAGAAATAATTATTAATTAGATTCATAAAACTCCCTTTTAATTTTACCTTTAAGAACAAACACTTTGTTTTGAATAATTGAAATAAAGGACATAAAAAATAAAATTGTTTATGATCCAAGAATATGAAGTTTCAATACCCATGCAAACATTTCTTATTGATGTTTAAGATATTCATTGAGGTACAAAAAATAACTTTGTGAACAGAAATAATTGCCATTAGAGAATTGTTTTTAAATTATTGGTACCTTCATATTTATTCTAATACTGGTGAAAAATTCACATGATTTTTCTGACTAAACCTTACAATTTCTTAATTTCTAGGAACAATGCATTAGAAATTAGGTGCTTCTCATTACTCTGTGTTAACGATACCATTCTTCAAGTTTGATGTAGTCTTGAGGATGCCTAAGGACGAAACGTTAGCATAAGTGTTGAAACGCTATGTCCTTGGCGAAAAGTCATCATGATAGGAATAAAAATATTCCTTAAAATTCTTTTGTGGTCAAGATAACAATATAACTAGAGATCAGTACTACGCTAACGGTAATGATATTTATGATTGTTGCATATAGAATTGCTAAATTACCACTAATAGAATGTACCCTTCCATAGTTAGAATGTACTGTAACTCGTATATGTAGTATATTAAATGCCATTAATACATTAATTTTTATTTGTTCATGTTCAATTAGCAAAAAATAGTAAACTGGCATTCTATACCTATAAATTTCACTGACTGAAATTTTGAAGTTTTGTGGAGGTAGTCATAGATTTCACAAATTTGAGTGATTTCTGGGCCTAAAATTATTGTACTCATTTTCATCATAATTTGTAGAATGATTCTTGGGTAATTAGAATCAAGCGATTGTTTGTATAAGTTGGATAAAATTATTACTATAGTAAGTAAATTTTGTTTACTTTAATGAATTCATTGTACTAGTTTAAATTTTCCATTTTAGTTATTTCATTTCATCCATACGTATGGCTAAAGGTGTATGCTCTCATATGATGAAAATAAAACTATGTAAATTAAATTCTATTTATATTATAGTATATATATATATAATATTCTTGATCTAATATAAAGTAATTATAATTATACTTGTGCAATATGACCACGATTTGTTTAGTTCTTCATGTTTTCAAATGTAAGGTAGTATCATTTCATAAGCCATCCCATCGATCTAATGTCGAATATTTGATCTTATCTCTTTTTTTTTTTGCATGGTCTTGTCAGTTAATACTGATTTAATGGAAGTCAGTTAATTTAACTGGATTTCCCTTAATCTTTTCATGGAGGAGTTGATATGTTTTTGTTGACTAGACGTAGAGGAGATACTGCTAATTCCTTTTTGATGCACATTGGCCTATCAAAAGCCAGCGATGTAACATGCGTCATTGTGGGAAGGATTTATGTTGACTCTCTCAAACAGGGACAGAATGATTTGGAAGTGTGGCAGAGTCAGACTAACGAACAAAAATGCCACAGTTCCAAATCGGTTAGACACGGGTGCTGGTTTACCGGCTATCACTTACATTCACATACACTCATTGAACTGGCTTGACTAATTGTTTTAAAACATTCACGTGACAGTGTAATGGAAGAACTAAATGTTAGTACCAAGACGTTAGGTTCGGTTGCAGTGAGAATACACATTGACCCTTTGTGATACCGCAATAGATATTCTACTTTGGTAATCCTAAATTTTACTTACTCAAGTGTATTTAAAGTAGGGATCTTTAACAAGTACCTGACATCTTCTCGGGAACGATGGCTTAACGTCCTCTCCGAGGGTCCGCTTGCTCAGATTTTCACCTCCCGCGTGAATAATCGAGGGCCAGAGTGGGTATTGAACCCCGGATCTACCAGTCCAGAGGTAAGTACGTCGCTGCTAGCCTGACTGTCCCCTTACACCTTCAGAATCCTTCAGAGTCTATTGGTAAGCCCAAAATGATTGCTGAAATAGACAAGAGTAAATTTGGGGAGCGTAAGTATAATGGTTTTAGAGGGAATAGAAAGTGGGAGTGGGAAGATGTTTTCGGTCGGAGTAGACGACAGTACGTCTGAGATACTGACTGACTGTATAAGAAATGAATCTATTATCGTCGTTCTTCCTTGGAATGACAATTTACACATACTGCTGGAGGGCATAGGACCGGCTCGGGGAATATGGGTGTACGCACTTAAATGTAAATCATTCCTTATACCGTATTTTCCGTACTATAAGGCGCACCTAAAAGCCTTCAATTTTTTCAAAAGCTGACCATGCGCCTTATAATCCGGTGCGCCTTATATATGGATCAATATTGAGCCGCAACAGTCTCGCAACTACGGTAAGCAGCCGCCGACTCCATTTTCCCCCGTAGAAGAAGTAGTGCGCGGTGCATGCTGGGATATATAAGTCACGTGGTTCCAAGGAATGAAAGGGTTTTTAAAGAAAAGGAATATTACAAGTCTTGTTCGCACGGCGGTCAAACAAGAAGTGGTGTTTATTCACTATTCACAGGCTCTCGTATTACTTGGGGAGGCAATGTTGATAAGGACTTCTCCGTAATCTGAGCCCAGAGTGTCTCTCGGCTGGACATTACTTATATTACGGCGCTTCATTTCCATTTGTGTATTTCAGTAAAGACCCTGAAATGGCTCCTATTAAGAGACACGCTTACAATGCAGAGTTTAAACTCAAGGTGATCAGTCATGCAGTAGAACACGGGAATAGAGCAGCAGCGAGAGAGTTTAACATTAACGAATCAATGGTGCGGAAGTGGAGGAAGCAAGAGGATGAGCTGCGCCAAGTAAAGAAGACTAAACAGAGTTTCCGCGGGAACAAAGCGAGATGGCCACAGTTAGAGGACAAACTTGAACAGTGGGTTGTTGAACAGAGAGCTGCAAGTAGAAGTGTCAGTACAATCACTATTCGAATGAAGGCAACGGCGCTAGCACGCGAACTTAACATCAATGAATTTAGAGGCTGTCCTTCTTGGTGCTTTCGGTTTATGAAAAGACGTAATCTCTCCATCTGTAACTGTAGCGCCTTATAATGCGGTGCGCCTTGTATATGGAAAAAGTTTTAAAATACGTCATTCATTGAAGGTGCGCCTTATAATGCGGTGCGCCTTATAGTGCGGAAAATACGGTACTTTGTTGACCCTAATACAGGAACAACACAAAAACAATTGAGTGATGGTATGTTGCGACACGGAAAGTATTTTATTCTGGGATGTTTGTAGAATAAAGTAGTAATTTCAGAATTATTTGGACCTCTTCGACAGGTTGGCTAAGTCCAACACTGATTAGTAATGCTTATACTTTTTTTATATTGTTCAACAAATTGACTGGTCGATGATGACAGTTGTTCATACCAGACTGCAATAAACGGACTACGACCCCTGGTATTTCTGGTACTAACAGACAAGAGACGGACTGAAGACGACAAACTGACTGACTAAAGACCAGTCCACTAGTACGCATGTTACTCTACGGCCTTCCATCCCTTCTTTCAGTACTAATCCAATTTAAGTTTTGCTTATTAATTATGTGGTTTTTAATTCTCATCTATTTAAATTAGTCCAATAAATATTCACTAATTGTTCATTTTTTTTAAATTAATCTGCTATTTTTACAATATATTTCATGGGGTGGTCATTCTACGCCTTTTATTTAAACAATTACCTTCCATGGACAACCGGAAACTCTGTTTCTACTCAGAGTAAGTCTATTTATGATGCACATTTTTTAAAAATTACTTTGTAAAAATAATATAGTCAGCCAGCCCCCATATCCACCTCTACTGCTCGTAGTCAGTTGGACATGATGTTCGACATACGTCATGTGACTTTATGTCCCTACCTCTACTGCTGCAGTAGAGTGGGAGTATAGCGGCTGGCCCTTTATACTCTGGAGGTTCTAAACTACCCCTTTCCTGCACTCTCCTAGATGTTATTCTGTTTTTCTTTTACCTCACCTTCCACTAAAGTTATATTATGTCTGATATAAATCCCGTAATATTTTGAAAAGAAATAACCAGAACAGATAATACTTCGATTGTATGATGTATTCACGTTTGATGGTATTTCTTTTGTAAGCCTATTTCAATATATTCTTCTGGGCGAATTTCGGTGTTATCAAAATTTTTAATGTGTTGTATACTATTTCAGAGGATATAATGCATACGATGATTCTGAAGTAGACGCAGATGAACTTTCATCATTGAAGGAAGACATCCGTGAACTGAAAGATTATGAGGAAGAATTGGATCGTCATATGATAGTAAATAAATTAACTCTTTAGCAGTACTGAAAATGTATGAGAGATAAAGTTGTAACTTTATATTTCAGGATGTTCGTAAAAAGACAAATGACATAAGAAAACTTCAGCATTGTTACGTCACTCAAGAAGATTTAAAGAAGTGTTTTCAAGATAATTTGATAATTGGTTTAAAAGTTCCTGATGAGTCAGCCGTAACAGTTAGATCAGTGCCTGACGTGAGTGTTGTTTATAGTAGTCTGTCTTAATTTATAATGTTTTAAATTTAAATTAATTTTTAAATGTATATATTCATAGGCATTAATAAAAGGAGTATCACCTTAAAAATAAATCGACCAGGAGGTAAGGGAAAGGAATATGAAAATATTATGGAATAAAGATATGGAATATCTTTTGCTTGCAATGATTTCACTGAAATGTTTTGTTCTATTAGAATTTTTCAAAAATTTCTTCCTTCTGTCTACGAAAAGTTGACAGAAAGAAAAGTCATTGTTATTTTTAGGTTTTAAATTTATGTTGTATAATAGGTTTTAAATAAATAATGTATTAAGTTCTTTGTTTCAAATGTCAATATGATGAACCGTCCAAAATTGACTAAGTGGCTTTCATAGTGTTATATTTTTTTGCTTTTGAGAGTGTGTACTATTTTAATTCATATTTTAGTTGTTACCTTATTCGAAACATTGTTGTTGCTCTTTAATTTATTGATTTCTTTTAATTTTAGAATGAATCTATAAATTATATTCTGAATTTTAAATCACGAGGATACCCATTAAGTGCAGTGTTTTTGGATAGTGGTCAGACCGTGTGTCAAAAAGAAATTGAAGTAAATACAGAAGGTTTCCTTTCTTCAACTTTTTTGGTTTGTACTCTTGTTTTAGTATGTCCATGAAGTTTTTTTTTTCTTTCTTTCTTTTGCTTTTAATTAAAATTACTTTTTAATTTAAGGGTGGTAAATTGTTTAACTCAAGAGTAACAAAGGCGAGTAGAAAACAAACCTTTGTTAAAGAAGAATCTAGAAGCATTATATCTGATGAAACTAGTCAAATAAAAGACACGTTAGCTGATGCAGCTAGTGTAATACTTCGTGGATTAACTCCAGGTAAAAATTAATCATTTTATTAGATATATACATTAAGAAGCAGTCAGTTTTTTAGTTTGATATTGAGTAAAATATGCTTAATGATAAAAAAATTCTGCTGTTAAGAAATTTTCCCATTTTTAATTCCATTGCCAAAGACCAATTCTGGTTTATACTTTTTTTAAAGTTCCTTCGTCTGATTGATAATTCTAGGGTATTAAAACTCCCTTTGCATTAGTATCAAAAAAGTAAAGTACCCAAACATGAATAATCTTAGTCGACAGCATATGAAATCGTTTAATAAATCAAGATATAAAACATGAACTTCAGTGGAGTTGAACCGTGCTACTGTAGTTCGTAATCACATTTTCAATTGATTTACAACTATCTTCACGTTGTTTCAATTTGTTTCGCCGTATTTACTCTTACTTTTTTTCACTGGTTTCCGATATTTAGTTTTTTTTTTTAACTTTCTCCAGAGCCTCAGATATTTTGTTTTCAGTATGGTCACTCGGAAAGGATTCCGCTTGTAAAAGTTCAAATGTGGTACTGTCAGTGTAATCATTGAGTTTTATATAAGTTTTAATTTAAATTCCTATATTTATGTGTGTTTTAAGTGGGGTGAAATGATAGTATGGAACTCTATAATGCATATGATCAGGTTACGTAGGGTTTGTAGAGTGTGAAAATCACCGTTAGCTCGAAGTATAGTGTTGACAACTGGTTTGTCCATAGTCGTTTGAGTTTGATTATATCACATTATTTTGTCCATAATGTTCCCCACCAAAACAAAATGTATTAGTTTAAAATATATAAACGTACAATTTGTGATTGATGTAGTTTTCTTCAGGGAAATCACTTTGCAATGTATGTGGGAGTGGAATGTGGTTTTTCATTTTTTAGTGAATGATTTTTATCGAGTATTTGAAGGTATTTAAAACCATTGCTAGTGTTGGTATGGTAGTCAAAGTAATGATTGTTAACTGGAAAAACGAAAGTTAAGACGAGTACAAGGATTTTATGTGCTCGAAAGGGGCAGGCAGGATTAATTTTTTTTTTCAAAATCTTTGAAAACGTGATGTGGATACGCTGCAAGTGTTGTTAAGAGTTATTATCTTTTGGTAGCTTAAGGTATTATCTTATGATTGCCTCGAAAATGAAAGTTCTCGTCACTGCACAGTCAACAGTTTCATCCAATTGTAATATCCTGAAGCAGGTGTGCATGCTTAACGTAAAAAGGTAAATAATCATGTACATACTTATTCTCGACGTTTAGTCAGAAACAAGAATCATATGCCTACGTCTTTTATTTTGAGAGATATTTAAACTTGGTTTTAAAATATTTATTATTAGTTTTCTTTTGATTGAGTAGTTACTGACACAAAATTCAATTATTGATGACACAAAAGAAGCACTTTTCTTTAAATTGAAAAAAATTAATATCAATAGGATTGATTGTGAAAATGATTAGTTGTATAACTGCCTTTAACAAAATTTGAATGGAAATAATTCTATATTTCTTTAAATAAAAAATGTATTTCGGGTTGCAATTTTAGTAAAACATTTTCTTTTTTATTATTACAGTAATCTTGTCAAAAATTTTCTTATTTTACCAAGAGAGGAGAATATAAATGTTGCTAGTCCACAGAGGTTGGTATATAATATCCTATGCGAAAATTAATGATATTGCATTATAACGAACTCTTGTTTATAACTGGATGTTACACGCGGACTTTCCTAGAGAAAATTAATCTATTTAATGAAAGTCAGCATAAATGAGAAGGTGCAAACTACTTAAATTGATGTTTGACTAAATTTCAGTCCAATTTATTTCATGATTCTCATTATCTATATGCAAGAATAAAGTGCTAATTAATTCACCTCTAATTACGTTTTATTGGTGTTGTTTGATACGTTTTTTAATGATTTACTCTTCTGATCTATATATGTTTTATGGAATTTACACAGAATTTTATAAATATCACTAAACTCCAGTACCTTAGGAGAGTTTTTAATCGACAAATTATGTATGTAATTGGAGGTTTATTTGTATAAAGGCAGGATATTTTTATGAGTGAGTAATAGGGAAAATGTTACTAATTTCATCGTTAAGGAATTCAGGAGAGCAAACTCTTAACACTCTCAAAAACAATGTCTAACTCAGATATTATAACATTTCTTGGATGGCAGAATAAAAATGGACATATGTACATTGGTGACTTTTCTATATAATCCCCACCCAATATATCAAATAAATAAATAACTACCAAACCGTAATTAGAGTTGAACAAAGTAGCATCTTATTCTTGCATATAAATAATATTTACCATGACATAAATTGGATAGAAGCTAAAATGGTCGCAGAACGTTTGTCTGGTTTTAATGTTTCTAATTTTCTTATTTTTTTTCTATATTTAATTGATATAAAAGGTCAACAAAATTACTTTGTGAAATGTTTAATTAAAACTTCTAAAAATATATGTACATTATAATAAGTAGAAACATATATTCCTTTTGTTTATTCTGTTTGACTCTGACGAGTACCCTACTGGTTGGAAGATCTTAGTCCCATTTTAAAATCACATCTGTGGTTTTATACGTTGACTTTTGTTTTACATGTTTACTGTGGAATTGCTATCTATATATATTCTAATTCTCCTTATTGTATGTATAACTAACTAATTATTACTACTTATTTACTTTACACGACTAGCTACATTCTATGCAAGAAAATAGTGTTTCAGTTTTCCTTCATCTTTACCGCTCACACATATCAACAAACTTAATGAGTCAATCCTTAATTAATGTAATCCATTATAAATGGATGAGTTAATCCATGCTTAATCCATAATTTAAATATACAAAAATAGATATTTTTGAGCTGAAGTGACATCAATTCAACATAAATGTTAAAAAAATATATATTATTGATAGTAACCCAGAGGTTAGTGATATATTGAGGTTTTCCGGAAGGTCCTGCGGTTTTTCTCACTAAACAGGATTTGAACTGAGTCTTTTAATATACTTTCAGAGAAGAAAGGGTATTTATTTTTGCCCAGTAAGTAAAATAAACATTCCTTTAATATCTCCTTCAAATTGATTTATTGTCACCAGTATATTTTGTTTTGTGCTAGATTGAAGACGACAGGTCAAAGAGAACATTTTCGTCATATTATACTTTTTTATTTTAAGAAAAGGAAGAATCTTTGTAAGACGGCTCGGAGAATGTGCGCGGTATACAGAGTAGGAGCAGTGTTAAAGACACAAGTGGTTTCAAAAATGTATGTAGGGAAATACCAACAACAAAGATGAACGAACAGGATGGCATTCTACCGTTGATAACGATCTTCTTAAAGACATTATCGTTGAAAACCCACGCTATTCTATAATAGACTTAGAAGAAAAGCTCAAGATTGCAAAAAGTACTGTCCATGACCCCATGAAGGGGTACATAAGTCGATATGATGTTTGGGTACCACATAGGTTGAATGAAGGCAATCTGATTTCTCGCTCATATCAGCTTTTATCTGATCTCTCGCATATCAGCTTGTATCTGATCACTCGATATCAGCTTGTGATTCTTTGTTAAGGCAAAAACAGAAGTGTCTTTTTTGAAACGACCATCACAGGGGATGAAAAACAGATCCTTTACAGTAACGTGGTGCGCAAGTTGTCATCCATATGCCCAGTGATGCATCTATCTAAACGTGAACTTCAAACAAAAAAAGTTATTCTCTCAATTTGGTGGAATTTGTGTGGTATAACTTATTATAATGGTAGTTACTCGTACTACCATTTGACCAATCAGTAAATTTTTAAAGACTGCTCTTGAAGAAAAGAGATCTGGTGAGTCGAAAAGAGATGGTTTTCCGTTATGATAATGCCAGACCACAGGTTTCTTTGCCTTTTCGCCGTCAGGATATGACTGGGTTGTTTTGGTGCACTCTCCGACTGTCATCTGTTTAGATCACTACAGAATGCATTAGGCGAAGGAGATTCAATTCTTTGTCGGATGTGAAATATTTCTTGGATAGCTTGTGTGCCTCCAAACCATGGTCCTCCTTCGAGAGAAGGATCTTTCAGTTCTCTGAACATTGGCTGAAAGCTGTCAGTCAACGAGGCACATATATTGTTTAATTTTTTTTTTCTTTCATTAAATTGTTTCATTACATATCCTGAATAAAAGTACCACAGGACTTTCCGGACAATCCTTGAATTGGATAAATATACCGTCTTACCTTGTATGTTTCTGTAGTACGCCGACCGGTTTCGCATATTAGTAAACTTGTTTAAAAATCATTGACACATCACTTTAAAATCAAATAGTTTAATAAAATACGTAACTTAACTTCTTATACAAAAGAAAATAAATTAGATAAAAGTTCTTGAATTTATAAAATTAAATCCAAAGATTGTGGGCATATTCTGTTGTACAGATAGGACGAACTTTAAGACTAAGATATAAAAACACTCATGCTTTCAAATATATTAAAATGAATTCCAGTTTTGCAAACCACTTAAAGACACATGGACATGAACCGGATTCGATGGACTCCTGTATGTCAGAAAGAAAGTGCTGAGACGGGCAATAACAGAAGCACTAGGGATATTTAAACATAAAACAGTTCTCAAGCCCACAATTGACAATCAGACTACACCACCCGATAGACGACCTGTTTCAATATAATGTAGAATGATGATGAAGGTAACAGTGACATTAAAGTAATATCATTAAAAATAAATAGTAATTAGTGAAAATAAAAATTAAGTTAATTCTTTAGGAAAATTATATATTATTGATTGGGACAGCATTCGACTCAAAGAAAGGTGGATTGTTATCTTTATATAAAACAGAATAACATTCAGTTTCCTCTTGATGTTGGGCGAAGTCCGAAATTGGCCAGGTATGAAGGAAACGTGCGAGGTAGAACGATATATTTTTAAGAGCACATGATTTATTAGGTCTTTTCTTGTTTTCTTAGGATATTGCTTACTGTATACAATAAATGTTATGTAATTAAGTCTAGAATTAATTTAATTTTAATTTTATTACATCAAATTAGTCAATTGTTTCCAATAGCAATATTGCGTTGTTTTCAGATCCCCTTGATAATGATGGTTATTTAAATGATGAGATCATCACCTTCATTCCACCAGAAGGTATTTTATTTTTTTTTTGTTAGTATTTGTTGAAATCATCCCATAATTTTTACATGTTTTCCTCTTTCAATAGATTATAGTCCCTTCAACCCAGTCAGCCCATCCCACACCAAACAGGATTACTTATTTGCTCTTTATCCTAGAGAAGGAATACTTGACTTCTTCGATGACATATCTGATGAAAAGGACATTAGTAATAGCTAAGTGTTGTAGTGCCTAATCTCAGTTCTTCGTAAATAGATTTCGTGAAAACTTCAAAGACTGATTTTATATTAAGAAACACGTATCAGTTTATAGGTGTAGGCAACCCCTCTTCTCAACCCCTCACCAGATGTTTTCTGCATCTAGTGTTTCAGTTGGGTTTTTGACTCTGACGAAGACCGCTTGTTACGGTTGAAAGATCTTAAGTCTTGTTTTCCCATTTACATATTATGGTTGATCATTGTATCAGTTTATATATAATTGTGGGTGGCATATTTACTCAAATTCCCTGAAATTACACAAAGAATATATTATTCTCAAAACTAATGGAGAGAAATAAATGCCTCTCGAGAGCATATGACACAAGGTGTTATAGACGATCCCGGCTGTGAGGCAAGTCAAGATAAATAAAATTTAAGACCTTCCATGTAACCAACTCTTACATATTCTATACTAAAGCCTACAATACTTCATGAGAAAATTTATTTACACCGATTCGTAAATACTCAGGTTATTTTTCAATCACTGCAGTAGTTATTTTCTTGTGTAATATTGCTATATTTGGTCGTCTACTTTAGTAATCACTACTCTCGACTATTTCAAAATAATTTCCTTAGACCGATCAATGTTCTTATTCAATCATAGTATTTCTTTTGATTATTATGAGTTAAATGTTAAACATTATGTTCGTATTATATGTTTCATTATTTGTTATCAATGGTACGGATAAATAGCGAACATGACCTGACTTTGCATTCCCCGTACCATACTTTGCTTATTTAATCAAAAATTTATCGAATATTGAGAACTGAGCGTTTAGTTGACATGATCTCTTCCATAATTTTGTATGATTAGGTATGTGATTATAAGTTATTTCTCAAACGTTTATTTAAATTTAGTTTATGAAATTGAGGCATATTTTGGTTTTTATAATGTAGATATGCAAAATCAAAGGTATCCAGCCTGTTTTCTACAATTTTTGATTTTTAACCAAGTATTATCTAGAACTTATAGGTCACATGTGTTTAACCAATGGATGTAAGGAAACTAAATTTGGAATTGTAAGTATTTGGTTCTTAATAAATTTACTTTGGATTTGTGAGAAAACTGCTCCGTACATTTTGCGTTAGTTGTTTGAAATCAATTTGATGATTTATTCTTTAATTCTCTAATTGATTTAATAAAATCATATTCTTTGTTATAAAAATTACTAATATAACTTCAGATGATTAATTTAAACCGTCAAAAGTTGTTTGTAATTATCTAGCGAAATTAGTGAAATAAAGAAAATGATACTGATCTCTGCTAAAACTTTGAATACATATTAGTTATCAAATTCTTGTATATATTTAATTTTAAAATACGTTTCAAAGCGAAATTCAATATGTGACATAGTTTTTGAAATATAATGTATAAATTTGTTATTGTAAAATTTACAAACAGGAAATTTGTATTTTTTTCATGTTACCATTCTGTACATATTGATGAATAGTTCAATAAAACTGTTTTATAGTAATTTGTATTATTTATTTGAAATGATAAATCCATTAAACCTTGCTAGCTAAATCTTACTGGATAACTTTTTTTTTTTTTTTTTGTAATATCTAAGATACGAATTATCTTACTTCGAAATGAGAATCTACAGTGTTTGGACCATATGAATGACACCTGGATTCAACTTCATATGAATTATTATAACTATTCAAATGAATTTATGATTAAAAAATGTGATGAAGAAACTTGAGGAGATGAAATGTTAAAGTTCAAACTGTCCTCGAGAACGAAGTTCTTTAACTGTGTTTACACTATCGATTTCATAACATTTAATCATTCGTAATATGATTTCCTATGTTCAACCATTTTTTATTTCGTTACAGAACTTTATAAATCATAAGCATACCGACGCCTATTTTAGTATTGGACTTCTGACAAAACACTCAGAAGGAAGTTACCAAAAAATTCTAATGTATTATTTCCGCATTAAATTCAAATATGTATACTGAAAATACATTAAATTTGGTATTTTTATATATACTTTCGTTTAATATTCAAGGTGCATGAACTACCATTATCAGATGAATTTATTATTTTGTAACGGGGTTTTTCAGATAACTTGAAAATAAAAAATGCTGCACATCTTTTAAAAGAATGCAAACCATTCATTTCAGTTTGAATGTGCTAAATTTCATTTTTTTTTTAAGAAAGTAAAAAGTTATAATTTAATATTTCTTAAGCATCAATTATCAGTTTACAATGAAATGATAGATTATGAAATGAATTAAAATGTAAACAATTGAAACAGAAACAAAATTTATTTAACTAATTTATACAATTACCAACAGTAAGTAAAACTTTCTAGGGTCATCCAACCTGCAGTAATAAATAATTACTAAAAATGTTAATATCGTTAATTTTATAACCCTACTGAAAAATATGTCTAGCGCCATATTTGGGTTTATGACGAGGATATTCATCGGGTAGTTCAGGCACTGCATCAGGAAACACTTGAACCTCTCTGGGCGCAGGCTTAGGTCTGGACGTATCATGTACTTTTAATTCACAGAAATAACCCCAATGAGGTCGCCCAATGTTGAGTTTTTCCAGCATACATTTGTCATATACACTTTGAGTTTTCCTGCACCTGCAATAAATTAGAATTTATTATATTTGATATCACGCATAAAAGGAAAAAAATAAGATTCTGCTAAAGTCAATTCATGTGAATGCTATCAATTTTCAACAATACTAACAACGAACTAATAAAAAAAAACAACTAATTTTATATTACCCTCCTGTCTCATTTCAAAATACTTAATGCATTGCAACTAATACAACTTGCATTTATATCATATACAAACATTAAGTTATGGAAAGATTCAACAGCCACATTTAACATATAACCAAAGATTAATGATCAAAGTAGTGAATATATGTATTGGTAATTTAATTAAACATAATCGCATGCTCAAAGTGGTGGAACAAATTGCCAAACATGATAACTCTTGAAGATATGACATTCCTATTTCAGAAATCAGTTTCTATTATGGCATTTCTCTATCATTACCAATCATTGTTTTCAGGTTCTATCATGGGGTAAAATAATTGTGACGTAAATAAAGAAATGTCTTAGGAAATTGTTATCATAAAAGCATAATTTGTATTCAGATAGCGGAATGAAGTAACAACTGTGATCCGTAATTTCGAACTGAGTTTTTAACTAAGTATAATACGGAAAGCCTATATACAATGTATCACTTCAGATCAGATTGTGGCATAGATAATTGGTCAAAATATTGTTTAATCTTTCTAGAGAAAAGAAATCTTTGAACAGTCATAGAGGAATGCAGTAGAGGTACAATACACAGTTTAATATTTTGGGGCAATCAGTTGTATAAATAGTAGAAAATTAATATTAAGTCGTATCCACTTGAAAATAAAATTGATATTGGACAAATGTATTGGTATTAAGTGCAGTCCACATTGCAGAGACCCTATGCCGTTATAATATTTATAGTTCGAATTCTATTTAAAGGTTTGATAATTATGTTCTCATGATTATCAGCGAAACAACAAAACTAAATAAGTAAATTAAGAAAGGAAAAAATAATTCCAGGGATTATAACAAGAAAAACCATGTGGGGGATAATTTAATTGAAAGAAATACTTCGAAATCAGTAATTCATTTGATTATTGTTAGCAGGTTAAGTAATATTCACACCAGAGTTCTTTACTCATTGATACTGAGCACGAAAACTTCATGAGGACTACAAATTTAGCTCAAGAATTACAGCAGGATACAAAATGACAAGTGAAAACAGACATATATACTAATTAAACATATATAGTTTCGAAGAGAAAGCTGTAAACTACCAATAATTATACTTATAACATATGCAGCCTCCAGTCAAGAACATAAACTCGATTTCATTCTTTGACCCATTTACCCACAATAATTTGATTGACTGATAGTACTAACGTGACAAGACAATACTAAAGTTTCAATACAACTGAGTCTAGATTATGGATAGTGACATAATGTACTAAATAATTAAAAATAAACTTACGGAGAAAACTCCATAGTGGCACTTGATTTATCAACACATTCTGCATATCTTTCAAATTCATCTCTACATGCCGATTTTAATTTCTGAAAAAACTGTAGAGAACAAGCCGTTACACATTTACCTTCTTTCAAGCATTTCCTTGGATCATCATTGTTTTCAGACCTACATAACATAAATTCCTACAAAAGAAAAATAATGGACACATTAACCTTACATAGTTCAGACAACCTATTTCTATAACAAAACATAATGAAAACTGCAGAACTATAAATCATAATTCATGAAAACTATCAGTAAGAAATACTGCCTAACTAAAATCAAAACACTAGATTTTAATTAAAACCAAACTGCAGTTAATTAAAGAATGAACTAATAACACGGAAGTCTCAACAAGAAACTAATATCATAGAAAGGAACATACATTATTGAAATTTTCACAGTACTTTCCTAAATGAAAAGCAGCTGCTTTTAATGTAGCAGAACTAGCTGTAACTTCTTTAACCGTAAGTTCTTCATCAGAAGGCAATACTATATTAGCAGTCAGAACCATTGTTTTCCTACAAATAAACTGAGATAATTGAGGAAAGAATGTAACTTTATCAGGTCGGTTTTAATAAGCAGTGTTGATGCAATAAAATTATAACTCCGTTCTGCTACTAGAACGTTTGAATCTTTTAAGTTTTATACAATTAAATAATAAAAAATTGCATGCATCTTATTATTTCATATATTGCAAAAAAGTTATATTTCACCAATAATTGACTTAGTATATTGTGTAGCAAAATATGAATAGCATCACTTCAGCTGCCATCTATTTACATCAGCTCTTCAACGGCCTGTGTCACAGTGCAGAGTTTGTTGGGGTGCCCCTGGAATAACTTGATTCAAAATCTTCATTTAACTAGAAAAAGTTAGAGTTGTTAAATAATTGAGGGCGACTATTTTAAATTTATAATTTTGTGGAGCTAATTTGATAGTGTTAGTGTGGTTCGGTATTGAGCTTCAACCTACCTTTCATGGCCGCCGGTCATTCTCTTTTCTGAATTAAGTTATGTCTAATAATTGTGAAGAAATTTGAATCGCTTAGAACCTCTATCCGAGATTTATCTGGTAATTGTTAATTTAAGTTCGTTTATACATTTTGTAATTTAAATCTGAACATTTTTCTGTGTATTTATTATCTAGGTGTGGTCTTCGTCACCGATAGAATTACTCTGTTCAAAATAGATGGGGATCATTATAGTTATTGAAATTGGTGTTTCGTTCCGAGTATTATATGTATTTGACTAACAGACTAGATTGAGTTTAAATATACAAAAATTACATTGGAATTGGCCGTCCATTGCACTATGATTTCATCTGTTCTATTTTCATGTTTCTTTCCAAGTAAGTTTATTGATGACTTTTCTAACGAAACATTATTCACGACATATTATACCTGTTATGGTTTAAATTAAATTATTGCTGGCATTACAGTGTTCCAAATGTTATTTTAAATCCATACAGTTTATTTGTTTGGTTTTGAAATTGTAGTTAAGATCATCCTGATAGTTAATTCCAATTACATTAATAGGCTTTTACGTATGTTTAATTATTAAATACATGGTTAGAATTTCCCAGTTTGTTTCTTGCACACACAGTCAACAAGAAATGTAAAACTATACAAATGTAGTTAGTTTTGCAAATATAGTGTGTTGGTAGATAGAATTGTATTAAAATTATTTGTCTGATTAAAATTGCGGCTTTTAGAGTAGTGATATACACAATCAGTTAAGAATAACAAACAAGTAATGTTTTACAACACTTGCTGATTGTAACGTTAGCAACCATATTACTAATTTAAAGTAGTGAAAACACAATATTTGTTGATAGCATACATACAATCGAAGCTTCCACAATCGTGCTTACGAAGTATCTTAACAAATAACATACAGGTATGAATTGGTCTGCATAGATTGATTATCATAAGCATTGATATAGAGAGTAGAATAACTTACCACCCAATATCACTTCTAGGCAACCAACCATCTTCCATTATATTGCTCGTTAATTAATATATTTCCATAACAATTTTTATAAAAAAAAAATCTCATGGACTTATATATCCTTCCATAGTAGTGGAACTAGTACATACATTTTTAGTTGTGCAATTTATTCAGACTTGGTAGATTTGCAAGTAATGTTTTACAACACTTGCTGATTGTAACGTTAGCAACCATATTACTAATTTAAAGTAGTGAAAATACAATATTTGTTAAAAGCATAAATACAATCGAAGCTTCCACAATCGCGCTTACGAACTATCTGAACAAATAACATACAGGTATGAATTGGTCTGCATAGATTGATTATCATAAGCATTGATATAGAGAGTAGAATAACTTACCACCCAATATCACTTCTAGGCAACCAACCATCTTCCATTATTTATTGCTCGTTAATTAATATATTTCCATAACAATTTTTATCTCCTTCCATAGTAGTTGAACTAGTACATACATTTTTAGTTGTGCAATTTATTCAGACTTAATAGATTTGCAAGTACGTGTTGTACATTTGGTGGTAACTATTTCTTGACTCAATTGTAGGGAACGTAAACTCATTCTTTAGTAGAAACACCTATTGTCCTTAGACAAGCCTCAAAACTTAACCTTAACCTATCTTTTGTATGTCAGGGATTCTTAACCTTTTACCATTTGAATATTTAATTCGTATAGATTGCTATATATAAATATGAATAACAGTTTATTTATACGTAATATGGGGTTTTTGCATACAGATTCCTAAACTGTACTATGAACGTTTGATGCCAAGATGAGGATCAGTAGTAATAAGGATGTAACCTTAGTGTATAAATTCATTTATTAAAAAAATGTATGATAGAACCAAGTTATTAGTTGTAAAAATTGTCCATTAGTGGAAAGGATATATGTCTTTAGTGAACATTATTTAGGCCATTGATGCCTGATATCAGTTGGGTTTTTGACTCTGACGAAGACCGCTTGTTACTGTTGAAAGATCTTAGTCTTGTTTTCCCATTTTCGTATTGTGGTTTGATCATTGATTGTTATTTCACGTGTTTATGTGAAATCTTTTTATGCCTGATATATGATAGGTGAGTTTCACTAGTATGTTACGTCGCAATGATCTTACAGGTTCAGCCTGCTTCTCGATTTCCTTAAAGCCGACTTTATGAGACTGTAACTAACTGTTACTGAAATTTGGTATCCGCAAATATATAAATTCAATTATTTTTTTAGTAGGATTATCAATGTCTACATTTCTCCTTATCCGATAAACTTATATAAAATTTTAATGATAATTGGCACACATTCGTCAGTGCCTACGACAAACACTTTTCACCATCCGTTATAGCAGTTTTTTTTATGTTTAAAAATATGCAGCAGGTCTAGTTATCGAGATATACAGAAGTCAAAACTCAAATCAATGCTTTCTTAAATATAAATTATACCAATCTTTCATGGATTGGAATGGAAAAAAATTATGGACTTACTTTATTATAGCTTCATTTGAAATATTGTTTGCTGACTAATCGTCAAGTGTTAGTTTTATTTAAAAACTGTAAGGTGTTTTTCTATGTATTTAGACCAGGACTATGTTTGCTCAAATGTGATGTAGTTATTTAAGGTTTCTTTACAGCAAACTTTTATTTATTGATTTCTTAAATATCAATCTCATGATAAGTATATCTTATTGTGGTAATAATTGTGGTAAAACTATTTCATTTGTTAGGAAACGAAAAACATCTGTATGAGTTCCTGAACCTGCTCTCTGTTAAAACAGATAGGTTATTTCGATTGTAGTCTTCAAAAGTTCATTACTTTTTTTTCTTTATATTTAGGTTTCTTATCTATTCAGAATTTAGTAATAAGAGTATTTTATTTCATTCGACCATCAGTAAACGTTCAAAGAAATTTAGTTCTTGAAAGTTTTACTTCTTTAATAACATCAAATTAGTTGTTATTAAACACTTACCGACTAAACACTTATGCAATGAATTTAATGACCCAATCTTTTTTTTTGCGTTAGTACTACCAGAGTGTTATGTCTGGTGCTGGATCTAGCGGCAGTGGCCGTGGTGGAGGTGCTGCTTCTTTACCGGAAACTGCCAAAACTGAAAATAAAGAAGTTAAGCCGAACCCGAAAATGTCAAAAGCACTCAGTACTTCCGCTAAAAGGTTAAATTACTCATACAAGTATACATTCTTTGTGTTATGTAGTACCCATTAATTTTATGTAAATATGTTATAATTTAATGACATGGAGTAATTTAAGATTATTTTTTGATACATTCAGAAAATTATTTTGTACTGTTGGACGTCACATTTTTTATTAATACATTTTATTGTTTATATTATTTACAATTGAAATAACCAATGATCAATCTGTAAGGTATAAAATATTGAAAATTATTTCAGGTTATCGTCCGTTTATGTTGCATAACAAGTTTTGAAATCTATAAATTTACAAATATATATGGTTTTGAATAATTTTACAGTTGTCAAATTATGATGCTAATAATTATAATTTGTAATTTATACTTATAAATTATAATTTATAAATAAATTTCTTAATAAGATATTTTAGAGTTTAAATAATTGTAATTTACATAAAAGTTTCCCATTTATATGAGCATTAACTTTGTTATCGTAAAAGACTTTCCATTTGTTAGCTGTATTAACTAACCAATTGCAACATAGCAGCAGTAAATAAACAAACTTGTTTTTGAATTGCACTGATTACTTGCTTCATTTCACTCCGTTTTAATTGAATAGATGAGATCCTTATTTTACAACCAGGATCACATCGAATTCGGAAGTCATCTTAGTTAAGGAAAGGATAGGTTAAGGGTTCTGGAGCTCCCGAATGAAGGAGAACTTTCTTATAAACTTAGAGGTCTTTTTTTGATCTCTCATAGCATGATCTTGCTATGTGATTGTTGCTTTTCCAGCCTCTTCTACTGTTCAGACCTCGACCAGAGTCTTAACCATCACTATCTGATTTGGGAGTTCTTTGTGTGAATTTGCTGAACATTCTGGCCACTTGTACCAACTATTGGCACAACTATTCATATTTTGTTTTGTTTGTTCTTCTAAAAAACGATTTTTAATAAAAGCCACCGTAGATCATTAACAGATAAAGTAAGTCAATATAAAAAAATAGTATTAACAAAAATGTCGCATTAATGCATTTATTCATTCCTTAACTCGTAAGTAAGAGATTTTTTTTCATGAAATTTTCATATTTCCCTTAATAGTTCTGAAATAATTATTCTAGACAATATTTGGGTAACCCATTTTTTTGATTTCTCATTTGTTAAGAAAAGTTTCATATGAGGATTAGAGTATAAATAACCCAATATTTATGGTTACACTTTAAACAAGAATTATTATACGCAGTTCCAGGTAGTTTAGTGACATCTAGTTGTTGTTGTTGTTGTTATGTTCTCTAAATATTGAAAATAATAATTGGTGATAGTAACAATAGTAGCAATTAATTACAGTATTTCACTGTTTGTACCTTCCTATCCAGCAGTATATATGAAATCGTATCTTATATATTCTATGCAGAAAAATCACAATAAATAAACATGTGATGCAATTAATGAAATTAAACCACAAGGAAAAAAAGAAAACAATAGAAAAAATGTCCTGAGGCCTTTCAATTTATGTCATTAGAGCATTTTTTCTATTGTTTTCTTTTTTCCCTTGTGGTTTAATTTCATTGTATATTCTATATTTCTCTCTACTATTTTTTTTACATATAACAATTTTATATGCCACTCACCATTTTTTCTATAAAGTGACTATTAGTACTCCCATTGAAATGATATGAAAATCATTTTCCAATGAAATTTACTTTATATAAACGAACTAACAATCTTGATCTGATCAAAGTCTTTGTTGAGACTAATTAGATGATATTACAAGTAAATCGCAACACTGTTCACACAAAGGTCACAACAGAAACTGAGGAAATCAAATTTCAAAAAAAGTCGGCATAATACTCCAGAATAAATATTGTTTAATTAGTAATATCACTTCTTTACTAATAATAGAAATAGAAAAGACTGAAACAAGCCTTTCATTTAGAAAACGACTTCTTTCTCTATAGTAACACTTGTCAATCTCTATACAATATCTGTCTTAAATGTAAATGTAGCTTTATCAACATTCTCTTATAAGAACAATTAAAATAACGTAACTGCTTTATTTTTATACGCCATAAACGAATTCATTGTTGCTTGTGACATAGCTGAGATATATGGATACGATGGGGTGTAAGGGATATCCTGTCCTGTTCAAGTTTACTAACTCATTTTACAGTTGTACTTTGGTCTAGTACTCCCAATGTAGAGTCAACCCGGCAATGTAACTCGGCTATATCAAAAATGGGTGGCAAATAGCAGTTGAGTCACTTGCCACCCTTAGAACAAACACTATAAAAGGTGAAAGCCTAGAATTTAGGACACTGGAAACAAACAAAAAAGTATTCATGTGGGCATTATTCAAGTCAATGTTTAGTTTCTTCTTTCATTTACACCGATGAACATTTTTCATGTTCTTTAAGGATGAAAAAAAAACTTCATAGGCACTTCAAAGTTCAAACGAACCTATTTCGCTAAGATTTAATGGTCTCACGGTATTTTATAATCAGTCTATGATTGTTTCTTTCTGCTTGGAAGTTTTTCAAAGAAAATTTATTTTTTAGATTAAACCATAGTTAACAGATTTCACAACTGTAAAAAGTAAAGTATCATTTGTTTACCTATATAAAGTGAAGTGATTTACTTTATTAAAAAATCGAATTATTACTTTAATAAAAACATCTGTTTGCTTCAAAAAAATGTATTCACTTTAAGGTAGTCATATGCTCAGAATAATAATTATGTTTGTAAAACTTGGAAAATCTTTCTCTAAATCTTCGTTAAATTCAATATGCCTTTGTAATTGTAGTTCTAATACTTTAATTGATTATTAAAATTATCTTGTTAAATACAGTCTTTTTGTTAATGGTAGAAATGGAAACATACAGCAGCAATATTAATTCCTTTTGTAAAGTAGAATTGATTCTCACAACTTTTTAATTGCCGCAACTGGTACAACTTAACTGTTCAATTTTGAGTCATCGCAAAAGAGATTACTGAAGTGGTTTAGAATCGAAGGAACAAGCTAAGGGAGACAAATGAATTAATAGTGTCTACAGTAACACTCCTCAATAATTGCGCTTACGTTATTCTTGACACATGTGATTCTTCAGGGATGGTTAGGATTGAGGAAGGTTGTTTTCTATTGCTCCCAAACAAATTATCCTCATCTAACTGATCCATATCTTGTTTTAACTTTTTACTTTTTATTAAATGAAATTTAATTAAGATTTAAACATTTAGTTAAACATTTTAGTTCCTAAAATAAAATTAACTTTTTCAATAAAATATTGCTGATTGAATCTGCTTGTGCATAGTACACTAACAATAACTCCATCAGTGGTTTAAGTTTAGCAATTAAATATTTTATATATCTCTTTGACTCACCTAATGTGTAAATGTTTAAAGCACTTAGATACACTGAGTTGGTTCTTCAATTTGTCCTTCCTTTGGTAAAGCACCATCCCCTTCGTGAATTTGATGTTGCTCATTTTATTGAGTGTTTATTTTTTATGTGCCGAATCAAACCACTTATTGAAAAGCCTTACATTTAATGATAATTAATGAAATAACACTTTTAACATTCAAATTTTCACTCGTCCTTCTTCCATTATCGTTTCCCCACGAATGTTTTTTATTTTTTGCATTATATAAAAAAAAGAATCTTTCATGTGTATTAAAAGTGTTATTCCTAACAAAATAATTAGTTGTAATGAGTTGTATATTAATACGTAAAGTTAAAATAAGAAGACTGCAGTTTCGTAAGAAAGCGAAAGTAAGATGACGAATTTATTATTATGAACAGCAGATCTTTTCATAATAATGTGTAAAATTTAATTTTGACATCTTTAAATTAATTAAATTAGATTAGTTATTAATTCAGTACGAGGGCATGATATCCCAAATAGGCACCAGGTTATTGACTTATAGTTCAGACTATTACTACCGAAATTTTAAGTTAAGTGAAGAATGGTTTTCATAAAATCATTTTCCTGTACCTGAAACCTTCTTCTTCTTACATAAATTAAAAAAAAACTGTTACAACAGTGCCTACCTTAACACTCTTCAAACAACCAATAGAGACTTAATACCTTTATATTATATTATTCGATTTCAGTATTCCTGATATCTTTTTATTATACTTCCATGCATTTAAAATACTCTTAATATGTACGCTATAAACTGAATATTTGTTATCCGGTATTATTAAATTTTATATAAACATATGTATTCACTTTATTTATAATTTCTTTCAGGATTCAGAAGGAATTAGCTGAAATTACACTTGACCCTCCACCTAATTGCAGGTATGATCTTGTTTAACGTACTTAATATAAAACTATGGTAATTTATACGCAATTTGATTATTGTGTAGTTTTTGTCTTCTTTCTTTTTCTTTTTATTTATATTTTCGTTTATATGATTCCATTGAAACGTGTGTTTTGTTAAGAAAACAAAGTATATCCCTATGATCTTATATGAGATTATTCTTATTCATATAATCTCATCTTGTTATGAAATATAGTATAATCAATAGTTTTGCAATCAGTTAGTATTTAGTGTTTACTCAGGGAAGGTAACGGAAAAGGTCTCCAAAGTTTTTTAAAACCAACGAGTTTCAAATTATAGTGTTTTTTTTCAGGTTACATCTAAAATACAAATCAAAACTGAAGAAAATTTAGTATTAAATTAATAACAGTACATTAAATTAAAAGAATTACGTACCAACTTCTGTTGAAGAGGACTGAGGACTAGAAACGAGAACAGTGTTGTTTAGGGAGTCTATTTTGGTGAGACATTAGTTGATAGGAAACAAGAAATACATATATTAGGAAACGGAGTAATGTTAAAATAACTGTACTAGATCGTTGATCTTCTAAACTAATTGAAAATTGAATAGAATTTATATGGGAGAATAGAGTTTTATATTATTAAGAAGAGTTCAAAAAATGTTCGCAATTTGGAATACGTTAATTAAAATAGAAAGGAGACTTTTTATATACGGATCTTTTAATCTCTCGAGGTTTAGATTTGATATTTCAGGGAATTTTTATTGCGTTGTAAAATATCATGGCTATCCGGATCAAACTGATGATTACTTGTTACGAGGTGTTTAAGAAAGTGAGAGTTAAAATTTTTGTAATTTGTATTTGTTCAATTTATATTTTTAATACATTTATTTATCATTTTGTTGAGTGATTTGTAAATGCATATAAAAGCTGGGTCATTTCGAACATGTCAGTTAGTAAACGCCACCAAATGACAGATGTTCGCTGACGATTTCCGTTGGCACTTTAGATTGCATTTCATTTAGAATAAAACAATGTTTATTTATATTCATGTATCAATTCACACATTCAATGTCTTATATGCTATCCATGGGTGGAGGTGTGACTCATTTTTGCGGCACCTTTTAGCTAAGGGCGTCCTGCATTGGGATTAGCGGATGAGTGGTGAGGAAAATTAACTGCCATATTATAGTGATCACTTTATATTGTAATAATGAACTTAAACATCTCTGTTGTTGGGGTTGTATGTAGTCGAATAGTTGAATGTTAGTCGTTGATACTGAGGGTTCTGGGTGTTTGAATTTTAATTACGATTCTTGGGGATGGAGGTGCGGGTTTGGATAGGATATCTTGTCACAAGTAATCGTAATTTTTACTCAGTAAGTATAATGTTTAGGCTTATGAGATTAACAAATCCTTAAATTAGGAATTTCTCAAATGATTGTATAAATTCTAATAGTTATTTAATAATTAAATTAAATTAAAAATTGAAGATTAAATTAAATTTATCTTCATTACAAACCTAACCATCCTATAATTAAAAGGATGATTAGCTCTGTTGCTGGGGATTTTCTCTATTCTTGTCCCCTCTTATCTGGAACTCAAACCGTAAAATGTCAGAATCATTAACTTTTTTACCTCAGTCCCTCTCACCTTTCCACTAGAGCAGGTATTTTATTCCCTAAATCTATTATTATTATTATTGTTTTTTGTTATTAAATAGTTAAATTATTGTTTATTGTTTTTATGTTTGTGATTTTTATCTTAGATTTACCTCTGAGGAACACTGCGTGTTTGAAATGCGTTTTTTTAAAAAAAAAAACTTATTTATGTAAAGAGTTTCTTTATAATTCCCAAGAATTTTTACCATCATTCAACTCTCATTTGAGTTCTCCTTGTGATTCTGCATTGAGTTCCTTCGCATGATTTCTCCTCCGCATTCTCTTTTGGAAGTAGGATTAAGCTCCCTAGTGAAGCTTTACTAGTATTACTGATTACAAGATGACCATGCCATCCACTCTACCAGTATACAAGCTGGCTTGTTCACAAAGATCTTTGATCTCCTCTGGCTTGGTGTCTCCTACCAGGCAGTTCTCTTCATCCACCACCATACTTATCTGAGACCCTCCCCCCCAGTCTCTGGATGATGTTTTTCAGATATCTTGGAATTTGGAATGATTCCAAGGGCAAATCTATCACTAAAAAGGATAACTATCTTTTTTTTTATTCCAATGCTAAATTGGCTCAACATTCAAAACATTCAATGGCGCACTGCCCGATAGAGAGCAGATACCCCTCCCAGATGTGGCTGCTTCAAGTTCAAGGTGTCAGTAAGTAGTTTGTTACGAACGGAGGGTTAAAGTGAAACATGTCAAGAGATGTTCGGTGATTATAGTTTTGGCCTGCAAATGGTCGTGCCATAAACATATTAAAGATGGCAATACTAGTGTTGCAAGGTAAATCCATGGGAACAAACCACTTTTAGGTAGAAGAATTCATTTGCATGGTCAAGTGATTTGCAGCTAGTGCGTGAGTATCACAGTAGTGGTCTCCGAGCCACCGACTCCGAAGCTTTTCAGACAGGAATATTTCTTCCTGTTTTGATTTTCTTCTTAACAGTTTTGATTATCGATCAAAACATTATTTTGAACTCCCATGTAGTTTTCTTAATACTGTGTTGTCGGCTGTAACTATAACTTTTATTCCATAGCGGGCACTATTTTTTATCGTGCACAAATATAGTCAAGTATCATCAGTTCTGTTGAACCTCTGACCATCGATTGCACTGCAGGTTAATCAGGTGACTCTTTGTAGATAGAGTAAATAGTTGAAGATTGACTTACTGGGATTGACGTGCATTATCTACTGCAACACATCTTGAATGCTCTAGAGTTTGTTTCTGAAATCTTCTATTGCGGCGACATTCAGACTGGTGTCTAGCGGTTCTGATAAAACAACCATCAAGTTACCTGTAGTCACTTGCATTTCTTTTCCTTATTTTATTTAAATTTCAGAGGTCAAAATATGTAATTTTTATCAGAATCAAATTTATTATCAAATTAGAATAATGATTAATTAATAATTGAAATGACTCATATTTGGGAATAATTAATTGCAAAAGTTACACAACCGTTCATACAATTTAAACTATGATAATTTTTTACGTACCCACTATAAAATGTGAAATCAAATGAAATAATATAATTTTGCTGTAAATTTTTTATCATTCAAATGTTTTATTCTTAGAATGAAACTTACGATTTTCTCTTTTTGTATTTCTATCTACTATTAGATCCGGCATTTCCCATTTATTATCTTTTAACCAGGAAACTTCAAAATGAATCCATAAAAAGAAATATTCATACTTCCTTTATGGTTTGTTCATTACATTTTATAAATTCTCTAATTAAGAACCAGAAAAACCTCTTCCGCACCTTATTGATAACGTATCAAATTACTTAGCATACTTCTTTTCTTCTGTTTCATGATTTGATTAATAATGTGTTTCAATGAGTAATAACTAATATATTAATAACTAATCTTATTAGTTATAGGTCCTTGTGTCAAGAGCCACTAGTATGGTTACATTTTCGTTGCGATTAGCTAAATCGAGATTACCACATGAAAGTATATCAGGTCATTCATTTTTTTATCAATGAATTTGATAATACATTTATTTACCAAAGTTAAGTTCAGTGTAGACCACTCTAGAGATTATATGGGTTTAAGAGTTTCACTCTAATTTTATTGTCAATCTAGGTAATTTAAAAAAAAAATGTTTTACTGACATAATATAAAATTAATATGGAGTTCAGATCGATTAATAGGTTTCAATAAAGTGTTTAAAAGATCCATCGAAGGCCAGCGTAATACCGTTGTTATAACATTACCTGCTTTTCCGATCACATACCCTTCTCTTTTTCCGAATTAACCAACCTCTCACCTCTTCCGAATAGACATTCTAAATAAACACTTTCATTTATATCCTGTGTTTTCCTACACAATAGTGATAATGATTTATTAGCTTTGTTTATTTCATTTATAAATTTTAATTAATTTAATCCCTAGTGTTTGGCTTTGATTTGTTGTAGCCTATTGAAGAACGTGTTGTTATAAAACTTTATTTATTGGAGAATTTTTTCTTGACTTTTACAAGAATAATATATTATATATTCAGAGTTGCTTGAATCATGCGGCGATTTTTTTTAAGTTCCTTTAAAATACTAATAATGATTTTCTCTATTTTCACGTTACTGTTTTAATGAATCACAATTGTGTGCACATTGTGAATACAATAACGGATTTCTACACGACGCCCAGTCCTAGAACTATAACAGCAAAGGTCTCCAAGAAATAAAGTATTTTATTGTAAACTTTTCACTGTGTTATTTACGAATATTAATTAGTAATTTAGATTAATTTATTAGTAATTTAAATGAAATTTATTTAGTAATTTAAATAAAATTTATTTATTAATTAATAGACTGTTATTTAAAGAAGCTTTAATGTAATATTATAGTATAATTTACTAATAGAAGTTTCTAAATTGTTTGTCGATATCATTATAATATTCCATGAAACATCTCGACAAAAAATTAAGTCTGAAGTAGAACATATATAGTCATTAATGTTAAAATTAAACGTTTCCCGTTGTTTTTATTTTTTTTTTTTTTTATTTGAGGTAATTCCACGAAGAACTCTCTGAGAATATTGTTCAACAAACGATATTATGTTTATTTATAGGCTCATATAACACTATTCTCATCTGACTGAGGCTCAAAAAGTAAAGGAAGCAGTATTTTTGAACATCTGAAATTACTAGTACTGTGGTATTAGGTTGTGTTTTTGTTTCTCAAATAGAGAACTGACTATTTGAATAAACCTGATAAATATTAATGTTAGATTTTTTGAAGATCTTAGTTAAGTTATTTTGTTAATGTTCGTAATAATTGTGCGACGAAAATTATAAAAATCGCCACACCAAACCTAAAGCATCTGATCCTAGAAAGCACAGCCACTGGAAATAATTAAATGGGGATTCTCAAAATTTCATTGCATCTGTACTCCAACTATAAAACACGCCAAGAATAATGAAACTTCGTATAGATCTTCTAAAATCATTATATATTGATAGTATTAAACTAGGCTGGATGGAGAAACAGAATTTAATTTAATAGGATAATATATCTTAATTACATTTAATATAAATAAATGCATTTTTAGAAAATGGTTTCAAAATCATTGTAAACAAAAAATCGTTTATTTCTGAAAGACCCCACACTACGACTGTTAAATTTGTAGGTTTGATGATGAAATGATGCACTCTGAATTTTCTATTGCATAGTTCCACACTTAATGAGCTGATTAATTCTCACACCTCTAAATCAAGAAAAATAAAATTTAAATTAAATAAAGAAGAAACTCTTGTTAGAATTTAATTTTTTTTTATCATTATTTTTGTTTGTTTTTATTACTTCACGTGTTTTTGTACGTATTAAAAATTTCTCCCTATTCTTATTGTATCTTATCAGACCGTTTGAAATGTCGTATGTGTAAGTATACATAATTTTCATCTCCTCCAAAATCATGATAATGAAAATCCTTTTAGTGATGGCCAGTTTTATATCTTGTTCTTGTTAGAAATGTGTTGGGTATGACTTTAGAAAAATGGTGTTTAAGAAAAGGAATGTGGTGATTCAAAGTAAAGTTAAGAATACTGTATGGTATATTAATGTAAAACAACGTTCAACACTCAGAACTCAGTCTTGCACTAAGTTAGTGTATAAATTGTTCATAATGTGGTACAATAATTATAGTGATTCCAAGTATGTATTAGTATAAATTATATTAAAGGTATCATATAAGTTCACACCATCTTCATTGGTACAAAGCCTGTATGGGAAAAAGTAACACCTCTAAACAAGGCGATCCCATACCGTCATGCGTAATAATTGTTAATCTTACGAGAACTAACCCATCTTTAGATCAAATGCGATGAAGAACAATGCTAACTCATTTCCTCAGGCATTTAATAAATACTGAGAATATTTTAATGCTTAAAATATATCTTAATTCATTTTAATTCAAATAAATAAATTTAGAATAATTTCAGTGCTGGCCCTAAAGGAGATAATTTGTATGAATGGGTCTCTACTATTCTGGGCCCACCAGGTTCTGTTTATGAAGGTGGTGTCTTTTTCCTCGACATTCACTTTTCTCCCGAATATCCTTTCAAACCTCCCAAGGTAAATAATTTCATTTTTTTACTTGTTTTCAGTAGTTCTATAGTGTATTGATTGTTTAATGTTGTAAAAATGTCCTTTGTGTTGTACAGATATTCGTTTTCTCCTTTTTTAAAAAATGTACTATTAAAAAATTGTTTGTCTGTTTGTTAGTGAATATAGAAATACTAGGAAAATTTAATGTGTATAAAGCTTTGTACATATATTTCAACTAACAGTTATCGTACTTAGCCGATGTTGATGAAATTTTGCTTAAAACAGAGGGAAGCTCTGTTATCTTATTATTTTGAAATACTACTATATATATATATATATATATATACACTTTAACACATAGAAAAGAACACAGAAAGACACTACAGAACTCACTTCGATATTTCGACATCCGTCGTCATCGGGAAGAAGTGCGAAGTACTCGCGTTGAGAAGCAAACTGCTACTATATATATATATATATATATATATATATATATATATATATATATATATATATACATTTAATTATAAAAACATGTTGAAGAATAAAATTCACATGAAAGTAAACATGTAATTCTGCATACAATCCAATACTACCTGGTGTCATATTAGTAAACATACAACCAAGCGTTCAGATATTTTCTCTGATGTTTGCTAGAACCAAAAGTAAGATATAAATACAATTTTATTTTTAAAAAAATGTAATATAGACTATTGTCATCATAATTTACTACTGGTTATCTAATGAATTGGAATAAAAATATAAGAACAAGAACTGAAAAAATGTCTATGTACAATCCTAGTATAGACGAATGTTTTTCAACAAGAGGGATGACGAGTTCCAAAACAAAAGTAGTTAAAAAAAAAAACAGATCGTTTCCTCTGTTGTGACAGTGTCTGAATAGATCGTTGAATACGGAAAACGTTTAAAAGAAGCAAGGAAACGTTCACAACATAGACAGGTAAACAACATCATATTTGTTGAAGTTACTTCCTAATGTAAGTACTATTATAAAAAGAAAGATCCACTAGTAAAAATAATCTCTTATTCTCTGAAAAGTATCAAGTCTCTTACATAGTGAACTTATACTCGGGACCCAGATTAAAAGATGTGGAAGCAAAAGACAGTGCATTTGTTCTACATAGTTTGAGAGACGTTCAATATTTAAAGAGATGAATTTGTGTAAAAAAAAAGAACTGTATTTTTAGTAAGTGAAACTTTTTTCCTCAAATTCTTTGGTCTTCTCGTTGCTGCTGTTTTCTTTGTAATGCCTCCTTTAGTAGACCAGAGAAATGAAAACTGATGTAGCCAGATCTAAAATACCGAGAGGATGAGTAGCATCTTCCAACCCATTTTGTCATCTATGAGTTTTTGGGTCAGCTGAGTGTTATCGTGTAGCAGCATCACACCTTTTCTTTGATATCTACGTTTTTTCTCACATTATGGTATTACTTTGTTCATATTTCTGAGTACTGTACACTGTTTATTGTATTTTATAAATAGTAACAAAAGACAACATCTGGGACATATAAAGATGGTGTAACATGACTTTTCTCGCTGACAGTACATTTCATCTCAATTTAAGATTTGTTTAGAAAAGGGTTACCTTCTCTTTCATAGAGTTCTTTAAGTCTTGTCTCCTTGTGTTGTGTAAACTCCTTCGGATCCAACTTGCACTTGCTTTACTGTACTTGAACTTGTGACTGATAACGTTGTGAACTGTGCCTACAATATCTGCAACTGTTTTTACTGTATACTCAACTGGTACACTCGATCTTTACGAACAATGCCAAATCAGGGTTCAAGCCAAGGACTTGAACCTTCAACTAAATGGTGTGGACGTTGCTCGTCAGTCACTGAAGTTCGACCGTTTTTTAACTATTCTACAGACGTATAAACTTTTCCATAGTTCGTTGTACTGTCATAATTCTGAAAAATCATTCGAGGAAAGATTTTATCAGTTTCTCCTTCAAAAATTAAAAAGCGGATCAGTGAACGTTGTTCAAGAAGTGTTGTAACGTAAGCAGACATTCCAATTGTTGCATGTAATATTGAGGATTTAACGAAACAATTTTTATCTCTCAACTGTTCTCAGCTCATTCGCAAGTGATACCACCCTAAAGTTTAAAAGTACAAAACTTCTCCTACAATTTGTTTCGTTTCAACATTGATTTGTCTCTTTATAGAGGAGGGTCGTATTGCTTGAAACCGATAGCCACTCCCGACGCATTTTTACCTGTATCATTTGTCATTTGTAACGCTTTCTCAGATCGAGTTCTTCCTCAAGTACTTTAGTTTGTAACTTTTGAATGGTGGTAAATTTTAGAAATAAATTTCAGACCAGAATCATAGTGATTTGTATGAATGATTGTATTCAACTGTGATATCTTCTGGATTTACTCACTACAATTAACAATTAGAGATTAGGAAGTTGAAACACTAATTCTAGTTTATGACCATTCGAATTCGTACGCTAAATCAAGCTGTACAATTTTATGTATCTAATTTTAGTAACACTTTGAAAATGATAATTTTGCCTTTTGAGGATTACTAGTTTCTATCAGCCATTCACGATCTTTTTTCTAGCCATTATTAAATAAATTCATGCTCTTCTTTTTCTTCATTGATGGTTAGATGATTAGGGAAGAAATAAATACTAAACATTTATATCTATTATTTATATTTTTGAAAATGCTCTGAGGCCTTTCACTTAATGTCATCAGGGAGAGAGCAAACAAAGTAAAAAGTAAAAATAAAAGAATGATGACCTTTTTTTGTTTGCTCTCTGATGAGATAAAGTGAAATGTCTCAAAGCATTTATTTCCATCATTTTCATTTTTCCTTGTTGTTTAAACTTCATTGTTACATTACGTGTTTATTGTGATTCGTCAGCATAATGAATTGAATTAATCAACTAAGCTGAGTAATGCCGCTTTGTCAATACTATTTATGTATAGTTTATATTGATTGCCTGAAAATAGTGTCATAAATGACTAAGTAATAAATAGGAAATAGTTATATTTTTATTGTCAGATGACTGAAAGTAAATAAATAAAATAAGCATCAAGCATCACCGAGTCAACCTTCAACCGTCACTATTACCTACAACACAACGTGTGATCAATAGTCTGGTCAGGAGTGACAATAAATTTTCAGAAAAAACAATTCTTAGAGTCCAAAAGATTAAATTTCTCCCATAAAAAATGGGAGAAGAACATATAAGTTTTAGTGAGAGTAGTTTAACTATAGTTGAGAGCACTGTTTATTTCCCAGCTGATTGACAGAGAGAGTGGTCTTTGCGGTATGCGAGGGGACCTGAGGGTTGGTCAACTTACTGTGCTGTTTTCAAGCAATTTTGGAAGAGGTTGAAACTTAAATAACTCATTTTTTTGTTAATGTGAAGCAATTGCCTTTAAGAGGTTAAAGATTTTTGGTTATCATACCTAAAACCAAAGCAGTGAGAAATACTTCTCCCAGGACAATTTGAAAGTTAATTAATAAAGTTAAAATCTAAAGTTGTTTTTAGAAACTGCAAAGGGAAGCACAATAGGATACAGATATGACCACGAGATTCGTGCACGAGTCCGTACAGACTCAGGTCCTCATTTTAATAAAAATAATAATGTATAACATCTGAGAAGCCATTTTGAAATCAGAAATCACTAGAACAATGGATAGTTGAAGTTTATTGATCATGAATTAAAACCAGGGAGGAGGGTTCATGATGGCATCATAGAGGAAACTGACTGGAAAGTATGAATAATACATATAGTTAAACAAAGAACGAATAAATAAATATAGGTATATAAAGATAATTTAAAAACTAAGTAGATTATTATTGGTACTTTTACAATTTTGTCCCTGCCGCTAATCAAAGCTAAATCTACCCCTTTGCTTCAATAATTAATAATGAAAAATAAGACAGGACACATTGCAGGTACAGAAATGAAGAAAGCGCAATGCTTGTAACAGCATTAAATGCTAATAAACATTGCAGAAAGGCAGATCAGAAATGAGCATAGTGTGTTTGATTTCAATAAATCCTCATACACATATTCATAGCACAATGAATAGGTATATAATAGTTGCAATATACCTGTCATACATAATGACATAGTCAATTTATAAAGATCGAAAGAAAGCATGAAACATATGAAGGGAAACTAATATATCAATATCACTCAACAGAGAATGCCGCAGATATGGCTGTCATCCATTGATATCTTTTTTCACGTGCATATTTATTCTCCCATTTCTTCACCATACACTCTGTTTTAATATTCATTCATTTTCATTTACTGTTTATGTACAATGCGTAAATCAGAACAATGTGTATGTTTTATCTATTAAATATCCTTCTTTGGTTCATTTTTTATTTTTCGTTTAGTTGTTATCTTTAATATAACTGTCCTTTGTACAACTTCAACAAAATGTTTTTGAAAGAATAAATTATAAATATAAAGGTCTGTCACCTTTAAATATATAATTTAATTTGACGTAGATGTAAAATGTTTCTCTTTGTATTTATATTTTGTATTTTGTTTGTTTTTTTTTTGTAACTGCTCATAATAAGAGTACAATGAATGAATCTGTGAACAATTTGTATAATAAAAGATCTTTATTTCAATTGCAGGTTACATTCCGAACTCGAATTTACCACTGTAACATCAATAGTCAAGGGGTTATTTGTCTAGATATTCTCAAGGATAATTGGTCCCCTGCTTTAACCATATCAAAAGTTCTTCTGTCAATCTGTTCACTGTTGACAGACTGTAATCCAGGTTAGTAGTTCTAGTTACCAGGTATATTTATTCCATCTTAAAGTATGAAGTAGGAGAAAGTAATGTGTAAAGTTAAATTTGATACAGGAATGTTCGTTATTTAATAAATTAAAATTGGTAGTGTCTGCCCGTTTGATTTTGTTATCAAACTGCGTAAAGTTTTTTACAGTAAACTAAAGAATCATAAATATTCTGAAACTGCATGATCCAGGCTACTTGTAAATGTATGTTTTATTTACGTATTATACGTTTGCTATGTCCAATGACGTCATATCACGTCATCTAAGCCTTTAAAATCTTAAAAAGTATAAAATTGGCGTTTGGCATCCAATTATCAATGATAGAAATATTTTTATCAACATTTTATATTGATTTTTACACTGATAAGCTTTTTTTGCTTCATTCTATGGGTAAAACTAAGAACTGTGAGTTAATTGTTTAAACTTTTCTTTTTTAAATTTGTAACTATAAATTAATAGATAGCCTTTTATCTATATGTATGAATTATTTTCGCTCTTGCTTCATAGTGTAGTCCACCAAGTTAAGATTCATTTGAAATTTAGAGAGTGGATACTCCTACAATACCTAAATGACAAAACACGTACACGAATATTTTAAAAGAAACCTTTCAAATTAATTGTTATTATTATTTCTTCACCAGTGCTTTGACATTTTGGGAACAATATAATATTTTGTGAAACTTCATGTGAATTAATGTTATTATGTGAGTTAATTAATGTAGTATATTTATCCTCATTTATGAAATTAATTTTTACCATGATTTGTGTATACTCGTATGTTAACTGTAAACTCATATTTTTTTTTTTCATTAAGCTGACCCGTTGGTGGGAAGTATTGCTACTCACTATCTACAGAACAGAGAAGAACACGACCGTATTGCCCGTATTTGGACCAAGCGCTATGCCACGTGATTTCCTTCTTCTTTCGAAGCCAAGCTCTCTATCTACCTCCCCTATCTCTTTAGTCCACTCACTAGTTCAGCTTTTTGTTACAAAATGTCAATAGTCGTCTCCCTTTCAAACAAAAATCCTAATTTTTTCTTTAACTTTTTTGCTTTTTATTTTTCATCAAATTTAGGTGCAAAATAAAAGATGCTTTTGTACATAAAAAACATTTGTTTGAAATATTTTGGCCTTATCGCTCAGTGTGCTTTTAAAGGTATCTGCAAATTGTTTTTTGTGTGACTTGTTCTAATTAGTAGTTGACTGATTGGTAATCAGGAAAAAACTTACATTGTTCACTGATGTATTTTTTGTGACATTGATTTAATTAGCAATTTTCATGTAATCATTATATTAATGGACTGCATAGAGATAATGCCATTTAACTATCTGAGTGTTTCCTTTTGAGTGCTGTGTTCCGAAATTTTCCTTATTTATGAATTTCCAACCGTGAAGGTTGATAATTATATTAGTTATAACTTTCCTTTATAATGTTGAATGTAAACCTAGTTGTATTCTAATATTTTAAAGCATGGAACTGTGTTACTTATTTCAGAGAAGTAACATATTACCTGTGATTTAAAAAAAAAAATAGCGAAATTTTACTGGTTACTTTCGCATGACTGACAGTTGTGGTCACTTTTCTATTTAAAATGTATTTTTTCGCAATGAGTTAAACATTACGACTGAAAGTTCTTGGTTAACGTAATCCTGCATAACATCAAACCAGTTAGTTTGTATATTCCTGATAACATTTTGATCAGTTAATAAAACATAAACATTTTCTAATTTATAAATATTTTGTTTTATATTTAAATGATTTTTATGTTAGGTAAATCCCTCTGTGTTGTTCAGGTCAAAACTTGCCAATAAATTCTCCTTGAAAACAGTTATTAACAATCAGCTACATGTGTAATATTTAATTTTTAAAAAAATTAAGTTCCTTTGTGATCCAGATCAAATAGTACAATCTACCAGAATATTTAGTTTTTTTTGTGGAGTTGATAACATCATATGTTGTAATACTGTGTTACAGTTTTAAACTGAAATAATATCTTATTTCATAAGTAGCTGTAAGTAATAAAAAAGTACATATAAATGACTTATAAATAAAATGTATTCGAATTAATATCATATCACAGTCCTGACCTTATTGATTTATTTTTACAAACGTATTCGTCTTTTGACAGGTGTTTAAGATGGTACTAATATGAACCTAGTATTTCCACGTTTATAATTACCTTATTTGATATAGTATCTGGAATATTCTGGAGCCAGGAAGATTTACTATAGTAGCCTAGAACTGCCTGAGCCTCATTTCAATCAAACTAACACTGATTCAATGAGAACTGAGTAATTTAAATCCAAGAAACCAAGCCATGAGTTTACATATGTCGAAGCCAAAAAGGACGAAATAATTAGAGAATTGAGAGATCAAATTAAACAATTATCGACACAGGACTGACACTATCGTCACGTACAAACCTTCCCAGTACAGGATGAGATAGGACAAGGAAGGAAACATTTTTTTTTTTAGAATAAGGGGTCAGACTTTTAAGTCCCATGGAATTAAAAATTTCGAGTTAGGCTTAGTAAGCAAGTCCTTTCATATAATAGTATATAAAAAGAATATAAAATGACGTATCAGTACCGGTTCGGAACATAAATTACGTCAATCCAAAACTATTGGACTCCAAAATCACAAGAACAAAGATAAATTCGAAGTTAACACACCGGCAGAATCTACAGAAGGGTTTGAATATATAATAGTTGACGTGAGAAATATTCGACCGTCCGTCTCTGATGAAAGTACACGTATTTATGTTCTGGGGAAAATATGATATTTTATTAGGTCAACACATAATATATGAGGGTTATATGAAAATTATTTTTAAGACCAATCACTTAGAGTCCGATTGAGTCAAAATCCGATTAATTCAAGTAACAGTCTACCGTTACAAAAAGGTTTAAACATAATAGAACTCCCAATTCAGACAAATAGAAAAGAAAAATTGCCAACGGAAACTACGAGGTGGTTAGAGGTGGTATATGGGAACATTGATATTAAAAAAAGAAACACCGGGAACTATAAACTATTTTGAGGTCTTCATCCAATGAAAAGAAAATAAGGTTGAAGTACATATCGAAAGCAAAAAATGCGCGACCATAATATTCTTGTTGTATCTATGGATATTTATGAAGATTTTGTAATAAAAAAATGTAAACCTAAAATAATATTAATAAATAAAACAACTAGACCTATTAAGCAGGGATATGAGTAAAGCAGAGAACTAAATGGTTTAATTAGTGAAGTTATACCCCGAAATTATTAAAGGAGATCAAAATTTAACAGCAAACAATCACACAAAACACAACCCGTATAGGTTCTAACTAGATTTTTTTTAAAAAAAATCATCATATTGGTGTTGGATTGCAGTAAATTAAATCAGAAAACTATGTCGATAAGTTCCCATTGCTCAATATAGAATATCTTTGTGGTAAAATTGCAAGAGCCAAATATTTTAAATTGTTTTTGTAAGAAACCATATGCCTATATCCAGCGTCAATTTTTTCTTCGTAGATTTGACCCAAAACCAGTTGAATCAGAGGGACACAGTTTCTCGGGAATTTACACACCCCGACTAGTCTAGTCCATGAATTAAACTCGATTGCGACTCCTTGTCTCTGACTCTCGACTCCACAACCCTGCTGCTAAGTGCTCAAATTGGAAAGATTTATCATTCCAAAAAGACTATTAAATAATTCCCTAGGGCAAATAATCAAACAAAAAAAGAATCCAAAAGAACTAGAAAATGAACGAAAACAGTGAAATTATCACTATCTCAGAAGGGAATGTACGCCGGGGAGAGTGTAGTCTAAAAGTAAAGCAAAATGTAGACTCAAAGATTAAATTACTTAAAGCAATATACTTCAGAGATAGATAACCAAGTGAAAATTTGCCCAATTCCATCAAAGTCAAGTTAAAAGAACCTAAAAATTCGAAAAGAATAACACTGATTGTATTCCTACACACATAGTTATGGAGTCACCTTAGAAAAATCCCCTTGGTTATTACCCTGATATCGGATATTGGGAAATTCCCAATATCTATGCTAACTCTGTCAGGGATATATAAAAGTCCTGAGACCATAGTACTGCAGACTAGTTGTAGGACAACTCTTGTGTTGATGTCACTCCGTAAATAAGGTCATTTTGATGTTTCTTTTTCAAAAATCTATTACACGTTGACATATTAAACTCTACCAATAACAAAAATCAAACAAGAATATCGAGTGCCAAAACAATATGGTACTCAATTTCTAGAAGTATAGTTCTAGAACTATGAACTAAATCCTTCTCCGACTACTGCCCAAACGACACTTTGTGTATTCCTACTAGAGGTAAGAGATAGGGCTTAAAAAAATCCAGCCCGACCCGACGCAGGCCCACAGGTATTAAATATTGGGTATATAACCGGATCGGTTATATATTGGGAGTTTATTCTCCACCAGCCAAGCAAATCTCTGTCATCTGTTTTATCCAAATTATTTGTTTTAGATCAAATGTTCCTTAGTTTAATATCCACACATCGTTTTAGAATATATAAATTTATTTCAAAAAAGTTAGAGATAGAGAAGCCTGACACGAACGTAATAATTGACATTACAGACCCGAATTCGGGCCGGATCAGGCTCCGGCTTAGGATTTTACCGCTAATTCCCACTTGTGGAAGGATATATTAAAAACAAAAAGTTATAATCACCAAATTTATTACATTTTTTATGAGTCGGAACAGCGAACTCAGCACCAATATTGCATTTTTTTAGGGCTACTTTACATGGAATTTTTTTTTAATTCGGTAAAAATGTGTCAGAAGATTTTGATCAAAATCGATGTTCTGTTTTTTTAGCTGACATTTAATATGTATAAGATTCAATCCAAACATGAAGTTTAAAAACTTACGTAATGGTGATTAATGAACTTCAGAAGGAATCTTGTTTGCGTACGGATATCAAACAGATAAAATGAAATATAAATAACGAATTTTAAATTTAATCTCAATAACCTGAGAGAGAAATAAGAGAAACAAATACCAACAAACAAAAAGTAAAACTACTAATATGTAAGTTCAGAAAATTTCAGATGTTTCCAAAATTATGAATCACTCCAATGAATTTCGTATGATTTTAATTGATTGAGTAAAACATTTAACCCATTCATTTAATGAAATACACTTTCAAAGAAATGTTTTCATCACAATGATCTGCAGGATGATTATTCGACTGTCTAAGATTTCACCAAGTGTTATAAAAGAAGTGCAGCATTTATTTATTGAATCAATCGTTGGTCATAAAGTACTACCATGATTGTTTGAAAGTTTGCTTATTTCATTCATACGAGGTTTATTCCCATAAGTTTGGTCAAATACTATTAAGTATTTAAATAAATTAAATATAATAAATAAATCGTCTTCCGATGCAAAACTGTTTACGTCTTATTATCCAAGGTATATACCAAAGATTAATCTCACAAATAGGAAGTTTGTGAAGCCTTGCAGTTCAAGTAGTGAACCAGTGACATAAAGGATTCTGTCTGTGTATTATGAAAATAATCTGCATTCAATTTCAGAGTACCTTTTAGTTTACAAATGCCTATCAATGAAACCTCACAATCCCTAGAAATTCTCATTTTAACATTACTTTTTACCCACTATAGGTAATGCTCATTCGGAAATGTGAACAGCTATTATCTTATTTTTATCTGCAATTCATCTAATTTGTTAGAAACTTTTTCTTTTAAGGCTATCGGAAATTGCCGAGGCCTACAGAAAACTGGTTTGCAATTAGAATTTTGAGATATCATAAATTTTCATGAATTCAAGAAATTGTTCGTGAATTTTGTTATTTCTATGCCAGAACTAATACTTAATTCTTAGTTATTAATACTTTCTAACTTATTAATTCTGGTATATGATTTCTTCATATTAGATATCATTTCTCTTAGGCAATTTTATCCTGATGATTTGGGCTTCTATTTCCAGCACTGGAGGAGGTTGGACAATTTAATTGAACTAACACTTAGTAGGGAGATGCTTGGGGTTTGTCCTCTTGAACTATTGGTATCTGGAAGTAACTCTTTAAGTGGCCGAATTGAGAATAAAGTTTTGAGTTCTATAGGACGACATATCGCTTATCAACTCGCGCTGGTGTTTATTTGTTTCCGAGAGAACTCGGAAGGATGGATTTAATATAAACTGTAACAATTCTATATACATTTACTGTATAAATTTAAACGCGTCTGTTTTAAAAGGGTGTGAGGCGATGGACTGACCGGATGTAATAATTTTGTTCTGCACGTAATATTGTTCGTCCATTGTTTACAGGTTGGTCAGATTTGGTAGTTATGTAGGTCAGCAGACTTATGGAGCCCACTTACTGTGCATAGTGTACACAATAGTGAACATGGATATAGTGAATACTCTTCACGCAGTGAACAATCTTATTATTACATCAATTATTAATTTCTATTGAACGTCTATCAGTAATTCAAAATGGAGTAGAAAATCCAGACCGATTAGAGCTTTTTATTTACCTTAGCCTCAATAAACGACTAACGAAACTCACACCTGAAACCCCTGTCAATATTTAGAACCATTATTCCGGATGTTTTAATTTCAGGCCTGTTGCGGTATATAATTTAAAATTGGATTCTGTACCAATTTGGTTTGAATAAGTGGGGGATTACGGGACCATCACATCAACTATCTATCAAAAAAGCATCACCGTTATTTTGTCAGTCATAAAAATCGATAATTGGTGACATCTAGTAATACAAAATTATGTTGGAATGTAAAATGTTAAAAACAAAAGCATCCAACCAGCATTGAAAAAATTAATGTAAAAGCATCCAGATCAACACATTACAAGATGTTGGTATTCGTAAACATACCTTCCTTTAAAGAAAGCCTAAATTATTAGGTTAAATTAATTCAAGAAACCTAAAACTATAACGAAAACCTGCTGAGCAGTAAATGTAATTTAGCTTTGAATCAAAATTAAATTATAACTAATAAAGCATGGCAGTAACTATCTATCATCAACTGCTTAGGTATTGTAAAGAGTAAAAACCCCTAGCTGGATTTATACGTTACAATGGTGGATCAAATTTTACGAAGTTGACAAGATTGTATCAACAGATTCAGTTTTAAAGCTCTAGTAATGTAATGCTGTATGCTTCATAAAGCAGAATTCTATTTAATTTTTATCAAAGATACATCTAGAAATGAAATAAACATAAAGATTAATTCTTTATTTTAATTTTAAACAGAATTATATGATAGTGTTTAGAAAATTGAAATTATCATTTTATCATATAATGTGTCATTCAGCCTACTTGGTTTGATGTATATAATTCAGATTGATATGGACTCCAATTGAATTGTGAACACATCTTAGAACCTTGTTCTCATAGTTTAGAAATATCTTCTAACACTGATAACGTCAGTTAGTCTTAAGGCTAAAATAATTAACTAATTTTTACTAAACTAATGCGTTCTACTTCGTCCTCTACAAGACTTCGGAAGTTCCAGAATTCTTAAGTTTATATAAACCAAGATGTAAAAAAAGTTATGTTTCAATGATATCACTACAGGGTTTTTTGTTTTGTTTTTTTTTTTTAAAGTTATTAATTTACATGTGGAAGGTATGAAATAGCGAGAAACAAAAAAGTAAGTAATAACGTAATATTTAAAAAACTCAGTTCCATAACATATCAATTATGATTAAAGTCAATTCACCACAGAACACATAGTTTAAATAAAATTACATTTAGCACAGTTCCAAGAAAGTCTTAATCGCTCTCTTCTTAAATACATATAAAAAAAAATACTATTTAAGGTAAAATGGCAACAAAGGTGGAAGTATATTTACTATGTACACATTCACAATCAAAATAGATAAAAAAAATGACGTAACTACTTATGTAATACGTAATAATTATGAGATACAAAATTGTGCGATATTTATACAAATTCTTAGCTATCAATAGTGATGGAAATTTATATATTTAAACATATTCTCAAACCAATAAATAATTCTTCAGTTTTACATGGAATGTGGTTTATTAAGTTTATATAAACAAATTCAAAAATCTGACGGAACAAAATGGAAATAATTACTCCTCAATTTACTCCATATAAAATAAAAAAAAAAAAATTTATTGAACTTCAAACAATCATTTGAATGCATACCATAAAGCCTAGATTAATTACAATTATATAAAACATATTGTGGCCTAGCAAGGAAAGTTACATATGAAATTAAGTACAGGAGATCATATTTCCTTAGACGGTTTCATACTGACGGATGGAATGCGATAGAACGCATGCAAAAATTACACCAATCAACTGAAATAAAACAATATTATAAGTCATTTAAACATTAATATAAAACCAATTAATCAAAATCTAATCCTACTTAATTCCATTTTATTTACTAATTTTCATATAAATTATGTTTATTTTATATTTATATATTACTGGAGTAATTACGACACATTAGAAGTAATTCAAAGTTGTCAAGACTACTTGTTTAAAGTACTTTAAAAAATGTTTATCTTTCTCAATAAATTAAATTCTACTCAATTAATCACACAAAAATTAAATAGAGAAGCAAGTAAGTACACAACTGGGGGGTCAAGGGGTCATGAAGCGTCGCTTATAGCCTCTCTGACTCACCTCCGTGTGGTGACCCCTGGACAAGAGTGGGGCTCCAAGCTGCCTCACTCTGACAAACGAGAGTAAAGCGGCCTATTTCCTACGTCCTATATCCTTTCATACCTGTGTCTCTGTATCCTCTTAATTTGGGTTTTCTTGTTCGTTTCATCCTGTGGAAGGAGGATTCTGAACCGACCTGATGTCGGTGTGTCAAGCGACCCGTGCGCCGACTGGAAGGCACCTGGGTCAGTTTAGGTGTCCAAACGGAGCCTTTGGGATACCTGGCACCCTCCCAAAGTAAGTAACCTTACCTGGTCAGTCGTGGCTCTCACCAAGCGGACATCTACCGTCCGGTACTCGTGGGAACAATATTGATACAAATGAAACTAAACTTATAAAAAAACCCTAAACCAGCAATGGGCGTTGGAGACAAGCCCAGAAAAACAACTCGGAAGGAACAGGATACGTCCATTCAAAAGAAAGGCGATCCTGGCCCTACTGAGGAACGTAAGGATTTAGTAGGATCACAGGTTACTGGACCTACTAAACCTAAGAAGAATATCTCTCCCTCGTTAAGAGCCTACAGAGATAAAAGAGGTGCTTTGCGCGTGCTGAAAAAGCTTAGTGAGATACCTGAGAAAGAGCTCACTGAGCAAAATAGGCAGTCGGTCGCTGAGCTGGGCCAAGACGGTATTGAAGATAGGGAGGAATACCTGAGGCGCAATGTGGGGAAGAGGCCGCGCTTGGGTAAGGATACTGTGCCGGAAGCTAAAAAGCATACGCAGGGACCCTCACCTAAGAGACGCTTACCTCGCCCCTTTAGTGAAGTGGTCAAGGATCACCACATTTGGGCGGTGATCGACCGCAGCCAACCGGACGGGGCATTTCCACAGAAGCAGTGGAAGCTGATGGAAATAGCCCTGCTCGGGGTGTTCGAGGCCACTCTGGAGGAGAACCCAGGTAAGGCTCCTTGTTGCAGGGATGCAGGATGGTACCAGGGCCGAATAAAGCTTATGGCATGTGCGGACCAGAGATCTGCAGACCTTTTTTAGATTAGCTATAGCTAAGATCGGAGAGGTATGGCCGGGGCCAAGACTAGAGGCGGTTGGTAAGGAGGACATTCCTAGCCGACCAAGGTCCAGGGCTTCGTTTCCGGCGGAACCTTCCGATCTCGAGAAGATCTTAAAGATCCTAAAAAAATGCAATCCTTCCCTTCCCACTCATGACTGGAAGGTGGGTGAGGTGAAGGAGCACTCTCGACAGGTCCCTATCGTTCTTAACGAGAACTCCTTGGCTGAGCTGAAACGCACAGAGGGGGTGATCAACTACGGATGCATGGGTACGCAGGACAGGGGAATGAACGAACAAACATATATACTAGCAGGAGCACAGGAAGCCACTAATAAGATCGGAACCATTCTTTTGCATAGGATGATACATTACTAAGATATCTTTAGAGAAGAGGATTGAAAATTCAGGGGAAAGCACTGGAAATCTCTTCAAAGAGAAAGACAGTCCACACAAATTTTGGGCAAATTTGAGACAAATCATATTTTACATTGTTATTATTAGAGCAGGAATAATCTAAGAATCTTGACATGTTTCTTGGTTGAATACTGCTAACTCAACCAAGATAATGGTTTGTGAAAAAAAATCACCGATATATTTGCCAGTGGACTGTGACGTCACTATCCTTCGCTGGAACCGTTTTTCCAAGACTATAACGGAACCCTAACCTTTGGAGCTAGGAAAAGTATTGGTCTTTTTAAAGGAATTGAAATTCACCGGTGTTACAGTTAACATTATAAGGGCGATGCAACAGTACCTTGCAGAAACAGTATATATCACACACATAAAAAATCCTATTTAACCCCTTGTTATCATATATATCACGTAGAACTTACCACGTATTCAGAGAAGTTTTGTGCTTCATAATATGGGAAATAACGCACTTATTCACAAAGTAGATTAATGGGAGAAGAGCTATTTCCTCTACTCGCTGTCTCCGTTTAACTAGGATTACGGATATTTCTCTCGATCTGAAGCCAGTAACATCCACAGCTCCTATGGTCTAGGAAATTCATAGCTTCAAATTTTAATAATCTATAGTTTTCGCTTTACTACAGGTTATGAATTTTGTTTCAAGGAGTACCAATTCGTTTGGTTAGGATCATTAAAAACACAAAACTGAACGCAAAATATTCTCATGTATATTAATTTGCCCGCATTAATCATGCAATCCAACATTTGTCCTGGATCATAACCTGTTGGTGTGAAACAGGATTGGATGCAAAGACAAGGTGAGATAGAAAATATTAAACTATAGGACGAACGTTATTTCGTCAGTCGTAAACATCGACTGGAAAGAAACACCCAGTTACACTAAACTAAATCAGAAATGCTTATAGCTGATTTCATTTTACTCGACTCCCGTGGGTCACTGCCGGGAATGCAAGCAATATTTTCATTCTTCCTATGTCTTGCACGTACTCGAGGAATGAGGCTCTGTATTTAAAATAAGCCATACTATTTAATGATTTAGTTTTACTAAGTAGAGAGTACAGTAAGACTTTATTTCAATTTTACTTTCAACATAGCGAAAGGTCTCAAAATTGTTTAAAATCATTAAACATAGTCAATGGCACAGATGATAATCTAGACAAGCATAACCATAGGCACAAGAAAACCCATTCACAGAATCATAATCAATCTTGACAAGATGACAATTCGTTGGAAATTTTAATTACAAGATTACCTGCGGAGGCAAAAAGCGTTTTTCAACATTAAAAGGTCATTTAATCACCTTAACTTTCTTAAACCGTTGTTTTAATATTGCAACCAATTTTAAAAATAAAAACTGTATAATATATGTAATCAAAGATAGTATCAGTTGAATAAAAACTTACTGATTGAATTAAACTTTCGATATCATAAAACACTTTTTTCACCTTTTAATATAGCATTTTTTTTAAATTTCTTACGAATTTCATTGTTCTCATCACGAATCACCAATTCTATAAATATTTCTATATTAAATATCTACTACCTAGGCGTATGATAAATTACCTGTATAACACAAATACCAATCACAAAGCAAACAATAATAGATATGTTCTGCTCAAGAAGTCCAAGAAGAGTTGGGAGGCATCCAGTGTTGACTGCGAGATCAGGAGCACAGTGTTCAACCAGAGATATGTCATCGCAGCATGAATGGGGTAAGGAACCATTGGGAAAAACCACCATCCAGTCCATCTTAGATCTGACACCACAACAACGGAGCTGAAAATATTACATTCCTTAGAAATCACAAATGTCGAGTGAGAAGGAATCAGAACTTCATGTTGAAAAAGGTAAAAGATTTTTCTACAAGGCTCTTCAAAATAAAAAAATGTTTTGGGTAAAACACTCTATGCATCCCTCCCTCCTCCTTTTCTGTAGTCTATGTGGTACCCGTCATAATCAAATCATTTTGTCATTTTGATTCTAGGAAGATCTTAGATCTAATTTAAGTTGTATGATATGATTTAATAGATATAGTTTGAAGAAAATGGCTCAATACAAAAATTTATAAATCTGGGAACATTGGATGGCATATCTCAGGGTAAAATCTGCAATCCTAGTCCCTTCAATATATCCGAACACAATATTGGAAACACCTTACCCTTCGCAGTACAATGCACTGTACAGACACGTTTTTCAAATTCATGCAAAATGGCACTGGGATGACTCAGCAATATGTGGTCACTAAGTTCTCCTACGAAAACCCGAGGCGCTTTCGTTCTAGGAGAAATATGCATGAGACATACTTCCACACTAATATTAATGGCTAACACCTGATTATTACTGAATGCTCCAAAATAATGGCAGTTCACAAGGAAAAGAAGCTTGGATGGAAAACTTATAGACGATTCAGTGACCGCCATAGATTCACAACCGAAAGCGTTCTCGAATAGTCTTAAAAATGTTTATCTCTCCTTAAAAAGATCTAAAGTAACCATCTCTGGATCCTAAAATAATAAGTATTAAAAAAAGCAGACCATGAAGACTACCATTTCGATATTTCATGTAAAATAAACGAAGGCAAGTAAGAAGCAATCCTTCAGGTATAATCATTCCACAATAAATTACCCTCAGAAAAACCATAATTATAACCACCTTTCAGACGGAACTTTCTTGGTGGGAAATAGAGGTAGTAAATTAAAAATGAGTAACCTACAAGGTTTAGTAAAGCAGATCCTGAAACAACTCAGACAGGTACATTGGAAATGCTCACACTAACCAAGGAAACATTGTCCTTCACTGAATTCCAGCTAATCGCAGAATAAAGAGAAACAAAAACAGGGACCAAATTGCAAAGGAGGCTTCGAAGGTTGGATGGATATACCCTTTTTAGTGGTATGTAAAAAATCAAAAGGTACATCATTCTACTCATTCGAAGTTGGTTAAACGTTGTAGCACAGGTTACACAGTTCGACACCTATACCAAATTCAGAAAGAACCAACAGATCCGAATTTTTAAGGCACTTTTAAAACAACTGCAGCAACATATGGTATACGGTAAGAGATAGGTTGGAGCCATTTATTCTCCTGAGAATATATCTAAGGTTCAACATACAAGGCTCTTAAAATTGGGAAAAGATCTTACAATAAACAAGATTAAGAATTTGGGTCAAGTATCTGATTGAAGACTTGGACACGGAAACAGTTATTACATTGAAGTACAAGGGGATTCGCATGGATTGCAACAGGCAAGTTACTGCTGCAATGATCAACAGATCTTTGAGACGAACGATTAATACGTAGGCTCAGAGTACAAAACATCACACCAGGAACAGTCAAAACGGTGAATGCAGTGCGGGGAACACAGGAGATATGCGGAATACACGGGTAGGTATTACTGCTCAGTGAAGAAGGGATTTGGGTTAGTAATGGAACAGTTTTGACAGCCACATGCTACCGCTACATGCCTTCACAGGAATAATTACGGGTCTTTAGCCGGTTAAGATAGTACCCTTATTGTCGCTATTCACACTAAATCTTACAGTTGCAGCTATAATGAATGTTTTAAATCATTTGAAAAATATACAAAACATTTATATGTCACTTTAACACCCGAAATAAAAAAAAATAAATAAGAAATAATTACGAAAATTAATATAGAAATAAAAATACATTTATTTCAATTATTTTATTCAATTTCAATATACTTGTAGTGTCATGTGTTCATTCAAACAAGACAGTTATAGTTAAAATCCACAGACTATTTTTCATTGTAAAATATTAGTTTTTCTGTTTCAAAATATTATACTTCTGGTTATTAAAAAAGTTTTAAATAAAACCCGAAACGTTGACAATGAGTTTAATTTGAACCTGAACAACTGACCGAGTCCTGATAAACTTTAATTTTGTATATATACATCAATCAATGATCATCCCTAATATGAAATGGAAAAAAAAAAGATTAAGATCTTTCAACCCTAACAAGCGGTCTTCGTCAGGGTTAAAAACCCAACTGAACACCAGATGCAGAAACATCATGGTGAGGGGTTGAGAGGTGGTGTTTTAAAAGGGTGCAAAGTGCAGGCAAGACAATAGTCCAGAATATGAAAGAGTAAAAAAACTATCCGCTAGCCGTCAACCCTCTCAGAAGAGGCTATTGCCCTCGTAATGAAAGTATCAATTTTGAAGAGACCGTTACTAATGTTTATAATATTTGATCTATTAAATTTAAATAGAGACGATTCAATAATATTTCTTAACAACATTGATTTTTCATAGGTAATAAATTTAGCTCCTGTCCAATTAATATGATTTTCTTTGTTTATATATAAGAATAAGGCGCTACTTTTTTTCCGTCTACTTACGCTGTATTGGTGTTGTTTTACACGTTTCTTTAAAGATTTACCAGTTCGACCAATAAAAACCTTATGGCTATTTTTGCATGGAATTTTATAAATACTACCAGACCTCAATTCCCTGGGAGAGTTTTTTTATTAATATATTGCTCACGTTATTACGATTAGAAAACACTATATTAAAATCAAATTGTCACGCTAGCCTAGAAAGGGGGTCCAATGACTCAAGATACGGTAACACTACAGAACTTGACAATGAACGGGGCTCTGTTGAAATATTAGAGAAAGTTTTTTTTATTACCCTTTAAAGCTAAATCGATATAACAGGAGTATTTTAATGATAGGGCAATTGACCTAATGTTGTTAATCTCATCATTAAGGAATTCAAGGGAGCACACTCTTAACGCCCTCAAAAACATATTTCTAAAAACAGAAATTTTAACATTTTTTGGATGGGAAAAATAAAAGTGAACATATGCAAGTACATTCGTAGGTTTTCTATATACACTAAAGCGTAACTCTTTAGGAAACCTATGGATTAGGACATCTAAGAAGGGCAAATTACCACTTACTTCTTCTTCCATTGTGAATTGGATTGTCGGCACTAATGAATTTAATTATATTAGAAAAGCATCTTTATTTATAGATTTAGGTCAGATGCATAGTATATATCGTCAACATATCTATACCATTTAACATGACTAGACAATAATGAGCTTAACATTTTAGTTTCAAAAAATACCATGATAAATTACTCTGGAGAGGGGATAAGCATCCCAAATTTTGGTTTATAAAAATTATTTTCAAATTGGAAATAACAATCTACTAAACATAACTTAATTAACTCTATTATAGTGTTAGAAGGAAGAGGAAGGGAATAATTAATTAATTCCTCCTGGAGTAAACTTAAAAGATCAGTTACAGGTACATTGGTAAAAAGGGACTTCACTTCAAAACTAATCAATCTATATTTTTTATTCATGTTGACGCTTTTCAATTTACTTATTAAATCAACATTGTTTTTAATAGAACTGCCTGAAATTTTTCCAACTTATGGGCTCAAAACACTAACTAACCATTTGGACAAGCCATATGAGGCCGAACCAACCAAACTCACAATCAAACGTATTGGGTAATTATCCTTATGTGTCTTGATCAACCGGAACAGATATGGTAAAGAAGGGGATTTTGATAAAAATTTAGTAATAAGTTCGGGTTGATTTTTCAAGATAGTTTTAATTTTTTTATTAAACGAACTAATTGACCATTTCCAAAAGGATTGGACCTGAACTTTGTATATACATTTTTATCTTTTAACATCGTCTCAATGTTATCTACATAATCTTTTTTACTTAATATTACAGTTACTTTTGATTTATCGGCTTTAGTAATTTTTATAGTATTATCTTTTTAAGTTTAGAATAAGCCTCGACAAAACGTCTAGGTACACTAACAACATCGTTTTATGTATTAGGTATTATGGATACCAAGTATCGCACATGGTATCCATAGATACAAGATTTCACATAAACAAGTGAAATAACAATCAATGATCAAACCACATATGAAATGGGAAAAAAAAGACCAAGATCTTTTTGAACCGTAACAAGCGGTCTTCGTCTGAGTTTAAGATTTCACATAAACACGTGAAATAACAATCAATGATCAAACCACATATGAAATGAGAAAAAAAAAGACCAAGATCTTTTTGAACCGTAAAAAGCGGTCTTCGTCAGAGTCAAAAACCTAACTGAAAATAACATAATTATTATTATGTAAATAATAATAATCTTATTATTTAATTTTTCTGCGTTACAAAAACCTTTAGCCACCTGAACATAATTTAAATTTTACTTTTAGGAAAATATTTAAACCGTATCCTAATGATGCTACTGTATTATTGTCTAATATTCTGTCCGATAAATTAAGAACTAACTTTCTATTTTTATTTTGATTCCACGGGCTATTCTGAATTAAGGTCTGAAGTTTTTTAATATGAACTTTTACCAATTTTTTACACGCCTTTCTAACTTGACAATAAACATAATCAAAGGCTACTTTCATCCAATCCGATGGGATGAGTAAAATTTAATAAGGTGACTTTTCTTACGCACCGAATCACCAAAAGCTAATTTTACCTCAATCCGGCACAAATAATGTTTTCTTAGTAACGAAGAATGAAAATTATCAAAGGGACCTTCACAAATTTTTAGCAAAAATTTAGAAATTAGAGATTTAGGTATAACTTTTTAATTTAAATAATTAGTTAAAACAATAATTTTAGTTTTAATTTATGGGCTTTTGTCAAGCTAGACGAACAATTTTTTAATACAGGGAAGAAGAAAGAAAAAAGATGACAGAAATAGGAGTAAGTATCGCACATGATATCCATAGATACAAGATTTCACATAAACACGTGAAATAACAATCAATGATCAAACCACATATGAAATGGGAAAAAAAAGACAAAGGTCTTTTTGAACCGTAACAAGCGGTCTTCGTCAGAATCAAAAACCCCAAAAAAATCTGACAAAGACAGCTTGTTATGGTTGAAAGATCTTAGCCTTTTTTCCCATTTGATTTTGTGGTTTTATCATATGTATACGTATATACACAAGTTCAAAATCGAAAAAGAGTAACATATAGTAAGGAAACACTTTAACCCAAATCTGTCTTTAGAAAAAAAGAGAGGGAGACCAAGCAAGCCGTAAACGCAACTGCAGGTAACCGACGATGCAGCCCCATGCGCCGTATATATATATATATATATATATATATATATATATATATTTTACTTACTTTTACTTCCCCTCTCAGTAACGACTCCTATCCTGTTCCTTCTCATACATCTTGCACTTCCTGTAACTGCGTTTACCGTTTGGAGTGTACTCGATGTGATGCTTTTTACGTTGGCTTGGCTTCAACCAAGCTGAGCCTGCGTATGAACAATCACAGGGCGTCCGTTGGTCAGCGCAGAGACCTACCCATAGCTATCCATGCTAATTCCCATGACCTCCCTTTCAATGATTGTTTCAGGGTACAAATCCTCAAACAAATCCCCGAGTCTAATCCCCATGTCACCCTTAGAGCTTCCGAAGAGGCATTCATATGCCTCCTTGGGGCTCGTTCTCCTCCTGGTCTCAACCTGTACCGTTAATTATTTTTTTTTATTATTATATTTTTATTATTATTATTATTATCATTATTTTATTATTATTATTTATTTATTATTATTATTATTTCGTATTTTATATATTTTTTTATATATTTTTTATCTTGTTTTCTAAATAAATATTGGAAGGATTTCTATTTTTCCTCTCCTCCGCTGGGGAGCAGCATTGCGGTGGTTCCACGAGTTACTCTGGAGGCCAGTAGTAGTTTGCTTCTCAACGCGAGTACTTCGCACTTCTTCCCGATGACGACGGATGTCGAAATATCGAAGTGAGTTCTGTAGTGTCTTTCTGTGTTCTTTTCTATGTGTTAAAGTGTATATATATATATATATATATATATATATATATATATATATATATAAACTAGAATTTAAAAAAGGACACATAGAAAGGAAACCACTGAACTCACTACTATATTTCGATGTCCTCGTCTTCAGGAAAAGAAGTGAATCGCTCCAAAGGCTGATAACGACTGACTTGGCGTTCGAACTGAAGCACTCAAACAGTGTAGCCAACTTTCGGAGGAAAGGTAGACAGGGAAGATAAAGAAATAAAAGCCAAATAAAAATTAAAAAATGAAAACATTTAACTAAAATAAAATTAAAAGCTGATAACTTAAAAAAAAAAAAAAAAAAAATCAACGATTGAGGTTAAGCCCAGGAGCCGATCTACCGCCCAGAAGACTAATAAGTGCTTCTTCTGAAGCTCTCAGAGTAACTTTCGAATTAGTCTGATCAATCTGCCTCAGGACCTGTACACGGAAACAGTCATTAAAACTGAGTCCGTGAGAACTGGCATGAGTAGCAACGGGAAGGTCACTGCGTTTGCCAACGGATACCTGTGATTATTCATACGCAGGCTTAGCTTGGTGGAAGCCAAACCCACATAAAAAGAATCACACTGGGTGCAATCCAAACGGTAAACGCAGTTACCAGAGGTACAAGAGGTCTTGTGAGAGATAGGGTAGGTGCGTTTACTATGGACAGAGGTAAAGGAAGGAACAGGATTGATGATAGGACAAGTAAGACATCCACGACGTCCACATTGAACCATACCACCAGCAGTTTTTGGAGGCTTAGGAGAAGAGATGTGAGAGAAGATAGATTGAAGATAAGCAGGTTTGCGATAGGAAATGGAAGGTGGCTCACTAAAGACTGAAGAAGTACAGGAGGAAGAAGAAAGTATAGGGAAAAACTCCCTGCCAACTGCACCCAGCCTATGAGCACCAGGAAAATAAGTGGTGATGAGGAAATTAGAGTCACTACGATCCCTCCTAGGACCTGAATTATGATGAATGTCTGCAGGGACTATACGGTTGTTAATGAAATTAGAAGGATATCCTCGGTCAGAAAATTTCTGTTTCAATAAATCTATTTGGAAGGAACGATCTTTTATTCTGCTACAAATTTTATAGAGGCGTATGGACAATGATCTGGGGATAGCTTTTTTTACGTGGGAGGGATGGCAACTATTGAAATGAAGGTACTGCTGGGCGTTAGTAGGCTTGATATGGACAGATGTAGAAAGATGAACCCCATCGTAGGTGACGCTGACATCCAAAAATGTAATAAAGTTATTGGACACTTGATGAGTAAAGGAAATAGATGAAGAGAAGGAATTAAATGACGTAAGGAACTGATCTAACTCATGCTTACCATGGGTCCACAGGAAAAAAATATCATCTATGTATCGTACGTAAAGGATGGGGAGGAGATTGCGAGTGGCAAGGAAATCTTGTTCCAGCTTCGCCATGAAAAGATTTGCAAAGGAAGGAGCCATGATCGTGCCCATAGCCGTTCCCCTGATCTGAAGGTAATAATTACCATCAAAACAGAAGACATTATGTCTAAGGACAAAATCAGCTAACTGAACAATGAAATTGGTGGTAGGAGTGAGGGGTGGAGTTCTTCGATCTAGGAAGTATCGGAGCGCATCCAAGCCTTCAGAATGTTCAATAGAAGTGTATAGGGATGTGACATCCATGGTAACCATGAGGAGGGGGTGAACAAGGTTTGATGGGGGAGAAAAATCTTTAAGGATCTGAAGGAAATTAAAAGAATCCTTACAAAAGGAAGGTTGACTGCGGACTAATGGCTGAAGGAAGTAGTCTATAAAAGCAGATAATCTCTCAGTCAAACAACCATAATTGGAGACGATGGGTCTACCGGGGGGAGGGGAATCAGGCATGTTGAAAGGTTTATGGATTTTGGGAAGAAGATAGAACACAGGACAGCGAGGATGTGCAGGGATAAGTGTGTCAACGTCACCACGCGAAAGGCCCTCGCCCTGGGCGCAGCTGTCAAGTAATGCAGATAGATTAGAGCGAAAAGTAGAAGTAGGATCAGAGGAAAGGGGGACGTAGAAGGTAGGGTTCGACAGTTGGTCCATGGCGACGCGATTATAAACATCACGGTCCATTAGAACAACAGTGGCCCCTTATCAGCAGGCATGATGAGCAAGGAACCATCAGTTCTCAGACTCTTGATAGCTACCCTCTCATCAGCCGTAAGGTTGTCATAGGGTCTTAGGGAATTAAGGAAAGTATATATATATATATATATAAAACTTCAAAGGCGGTGAAATGTTCACAAGTGACAATTAGATGAAACGATTCTTCGAACTGAATAAACTAGAATTTAAAAAGAACACATAGAAAGGAAATCACTGATATATATATATATATATATATATATATATATATATAAAAGGATTTCACATAAACACGTGAAACAACAATCAATGATTAAACCACAATAAGAATGGGAAAACAAGACTAAGATCTTTCAACCGTAACAAGCGGTCTTCGTCAGAGTCAAAAACCCAACTGATTTCAGTTGGGTTTTTGACTCTGACGAAGACCGCTTGTTACGGTTGAAAGATCTTAGTCTTGTTTTCCCATTCTTATTGTGGTTTAATCACATATATATATATATATATACATATATTTAAATACCGAGCTGGTTTTTCATCTTAACAGTCTTTCTAGATAGTTGTTATATCTCTTAATGATTGCTTTCTATTTTCTAGGAATAATATATAAAGTAATTAACCAAAGGATTTATTTCAATACTCCATGTTCCAGAGTTGTATGTTGTAAAATATTTATTACAACATATACTTAAAACTAAGTTGAATCTAACAAGAGGGGAGGTTTCATTTTGCGTTTAGGTTCCTTATCAGATCCGCCTTATTCATTTCTGAGTTCTTGAAAAATCTGTTGCCTTATTAAGCTCATTGTTGCCTCATATGTTTCAGCCATGAGGAAGCTGAAAATTGTGAGGGCAATCAAACCTAAAGGAATAATAACATCATTGGAAGCTGAATTCCTCTTCACAATCGTCCCTTTCGAAAAAACAATTGAAACCATTTGTGATTCAGCATATGAACATCCTTCTCTGGCCTCTTCCATCTTTGAGAGATCAGTTATGCAATAGCTGCTACGATCCTGTAGAATAAAGAATCCGTTCACCTGTATTGAGAGCAGTATATGTTGTAGTGGGTGTAGCCATGGGTTCCCCACTATCGGTAAACTTCGCCAACTTTTATGTGCCGAATGGAGAATAAAGTACTGGTATAGAACCGAATTTTTAAGCCTTATGTATACTGTATGTGTGTCAACGATTGCTTCATCATGTCTGAAACTATACAATGGATTGAAAAGTTGAAAACTTGGCATTAGAAGGAGTTTCTGTTTTGAAATCTATCCTCGAGCTTGGTAACAACTAAATTTTGGTGTCTAAAAATACATAAGAAACGTCAGCTAAACGTGTTGGGATTATTTTATACTTGACTATACCTCAAGCAATAGAAATACAAATAACACTGTAAAATATATGTGGTCAAGATAACATAGCTTTTGATATGTATGTATACATATATGCATTAAAAACAGAAATAAACACGAGTGATAACACTACGACTCACTTTCAACATTTCAACCCCTCTAAATGGTCATCCTCAGGAGATGAAGTACTACGGGAGGAGACGACATTCATCTGAAGAGCTCCACAAAATGTAGACCAGTGTAGGTTAGCCACAGTGAAACCGAAAAAAGTACTAGGAATAACCAAAGAAGAAAACAAATTAAATAAATATAAAATAACATAAAAAAATAATTAAACTAACTAAATAAATAACTAATAACTACATAAATTAAATAAAACAAAGAGCATTTAAGAAACTTAACACATAAAATAGAAATAAAAATGTCCAGGTATATTTTTTCAGAATACATTCATTAACGCTGAGACTATAAGAATTGGTGTGAATAGGGACAGGAAGGATACCACCTCAATTGGTTGAAGCCCCTTCATTACTCCTATGAAGGCTGAAAATGGTTGTAGTAAGACCAATATAGAATCCATCACACCGATATATATGAAAAGATTTCACAAACACAAACAACATGTGAAATAACAATCAATGTTATTTCATAACCACAATAAGAAATGAGAAAAAAGGCTAAGATCTTTCAACCGTAACATACGGTCTTCGTCATAGTCAAATCCCAACAGTCGAGAAGTTTACTTCTATCTGATGACAACGGAAGTCGAAATATCGTTGTGTATACATATATACAAGATTTGACATAAACACGTGAAATAACAATCAATGATCCCAACCACAATATGAAATGGGAAAAAGACTGAGATCTTTCAACCGTAACAAGCGGTCTTCGTTAGTTGGGTTTTTAACTCTGACGAAGACCGCTTCTTACGGTGAAAGATCTTTATCTTTTTTTCCATTTCATATTGTGGTTTGATCATTGACATACATATATATATATAAACATTTTCAAAAGAACACACAGAAATAAAATCACTGAAACTCACTACTATATTTCGATGGCCTCGTTATCAGGTAGATAGAAGTGATCGCTCCAGAGACTGATAACATTGGCTTACGTTCAAAAAGAAGCGCTCAAACCATGTAGCCAACTTTCGGAGGGAGGGAAGACAAGGAAGATAAAGAAATAAAAGCATTTCTTTATCTTCCTTGTCTCCGCTCCCTCCAGAAGTTGGCTACACGGTTTGAGTGCTTCTTTTGTAAAGCAAGCCAGTCGCTATCAGCCTTTGGAGCGATTCACTTCTATCTACCTGATAACGAGGCAATCGAAATACGGTAATGAGTTTCAGTGATTTCATTTCTGTGTGTTCTTTTGAAAATTCTAGTTTATTCAGTTCGAAGAATTGTTTCATCTAATTGGCTATGTGTGTGTGCGTGGGTGTAAATTACAAAAAAACTTCACAAAAAACATGAGATGATTTTTAACAGTTCTCATCAAAGTTACAACAGAATGATTGTGACTCTGATGAGGACCGTTACTAGTCGAAAGATCTGTCTTATTTTAGGATTTCATATATGTTGATATATACAAATACATGTTCTTGTAATCCATTCTATTAATTATTTACTTAATATAAAGAAGAATAAAAAAACTTACATCAAACTGTAGAACATTCCATGTTCGAAAGATGTACACATTTGTAGAATATTCTTTCAAGGAATTGTTCATTTTTGTTTCAACCATTTTCGCAAGGTCTTCTTTCAGAAAGAACCCAGCTGCTCCGGCAGCTATTTCCGTGATAAATATTAAACACAGGAAAAAAGAAAACTGAAATTGATCAAATTTATGGTAAATTAGTCAAGAAAGTAATATGTTTCTTATTAATTAAACATAAATCCCAGAAAGCAATTATTAAGTTATACATTCAAAAATAAAAGTGAAATTTATAATTAAAGAAGAATGAAACAACTTATCCAAAAGATGAAACAGCCTATACTATATTCTTATCTCCATATTGATTCTTTGTATTTGATGACCTACTATGGTATTATATACTGGAGATTAAATGTTCGATTTCTTTTCTTTCTCTCCATTTATAAAATACATTTAATTCATTTTTGTTTACTTTCTTTCTCCTTTATTAGTCTCTTGTTTCTTTGTTGATCTTTTTCCAAACATCCGTAAGTTTGTCAACGGTTTAAATAAGTTGTCTATCGGGCGATTAGTTTGTTCGTTAATTGTCAGTTAAAATTCTGTTTTTCACTCTGAAAGATGGACAAAATCCGAAACCAGTAGAGTGAAGGAGGGAAGTTAGGAGGTTAGATATTTCATTCTTCTTTCAGAATAACAAGTTTCATAGTACTAAAAATAACAATATACGACAAGTTTTATATGAAGCGCACGAAACAGGGGTACGAACCAGTTTTAAGTACTGCAACTGTGAAATAAACATTAAAAATGCCTTTCTCTTTGAAATGGTTTAGTCGAGCACAAGGATTGCACAACTATACCAACGTTACATCTTAATTTAAAATAGAAATAAATAGAAATCCATAGTGACCATAAAATGGATATTTTCAGACAAATATTTGATTGACTATATTTTTTTTTTCAAATGTATGTATTTCACATATTATTACCAATGGCAACTACTATGTGTATGATGGAAATATTTTTCCATGTTAGTATAAGACCTACCGTAATTAAGTGTTTTATATCTATAGTTCTACTCTTGCCTTGATAAACTCTTATTATCCTTGGATACATCAGAATTATAACTCATAAAATCAAATGTATAACTGATATTTTGATTGTTTACTGATGAATTAACGCGGAGAAAGAGTCCTCAACTATTAATGAATGTAGCGTATATTTAGCTCAAATTATTTATCACCTTTCTATTTCCGACATCACCAATTATACATAAAAAATGAACAATGTCAAAGTTTAGAGCTTTACTTATAATTAATATAGTCGACAAAAATTAATATATTGAAACTCAAGGAATGAGGGGAAAATTTGGATACAATTTTGTCAGCAGTCAAGGACAAATTAAGTAAAGCAACTTAATATTTTACTACAACTAAAATCTCAAATGATTACAGAATTAATAATACCACAACAAACAATTAAGGGCACAATCTCAATAGAAAATTAAAAAACATTATATAAATCAATCAATCCATAACATGATTGTTCTTATAAAGTAAGTATACTTTAAATGCCCCATTTCAGTGAATACAAATTAATTATTGGCAAAATTAAATACGTTAACTTCGAAATAAATTTTGTATACTTACAACAGTCAACATAAAATTACTTTCCTTTATAGCTCCACAGCAACCACAGAAAGCTATAACGAAAATTAAAACGCCCACAAATACAAATAAAACAGGTACTGTGAATAACTTTTCATCAATAAAAGCAGAATAATTATTGTACATCTGATTCACAATCATTCCAATAGAAATTATAGCAACTCCGGAAACCTATAACCATAAAGCTATTACTTCAATTGTATTAAAACATTCATTTAACATAATATTCAAAATACTCTTACCACGAATATAAGATTGAATAGGAACAGAGAATACTTAATACATATGACTCCAACAGAACCCATGATGAAATATGTGCTATAAATATTAAAATTAAAAAAAGGAAATTATAAGTTACGACACAATGAGTGGAATCTCCATATTATTTATAAACATTTTTGAGCCTAGGTGTGACTTCAAAAAGAACGCTAACATGAAGAAGAAATCTGACTTCACAGTGTTCACCTGAACTACTATCTTCTACTGAATTACCCTCACTGAGATTTACAACTCTTACCAGTAATCAATGGATAATTAGCACACAATCATCTGGTTTAATTTTAATATTGGAATAACCAACCAGTCAAACTTATCGACTCTTTAACGTATATACATTTTTTTTTACAAAAACCTGCATAAAAAGGGGTATATGCACCACTTTTTTGTATTTACTTGTTTATGAATTAAAATCATTCGTAAACAAATGCAAAATATAATCATCATATACAAACTAGAAATGTTATAAATTAAAAGTCATATTGTATATGACATCTAGGAGTACAGTACTTTTATATACTTATTTATCTGTAAACTCTTAGATAACTATTAACTTCCTCGACTACTACGAAACTTAATGTTCCAATTAATATTTTGAATTTAGTTTTCAAAGTCACATCCGGGAATGATGTTGATGATGCTCCTACAGTGAAGGATTGCACTTTTTTTCTTTGATTTTTCAGAAATATAGTTTACCCTGTTTCATCAACAGGGTAAATGAAATTAGAATCAACTACAATACCTATTTGCTGCACCTGTATACTTTCAAAATAAACATTTCTTTGAAGTTAGCAAAATACAGCTTAAAAGTACATAACTTGACTCTAAACTGAATTATCAATCTATTCAGAGCTTATATTTTAAGTTAGGCATACACAAGTCTAGTGTCCAAGTTCCAGCTCGCTATGTCTCTTCGTGGCTGAGTTTACTTGTGACGAACTTTTTTGCTTTAAAGGTCCATAACTTCGTTTCTACGTTGAATTTCCTATAAATTAAAAAGCCCATATTTTAAGTTAGACATACACAAATCCACTGTCAAAGTTTCAGCTTGCTATGCTTTTTTTTTTTTATTATTTGAGAGTGACTATAGCATTACGTCTTAAAAAAAACTATTGTACTTCCCCCCTTCTGTACTAAAGTACCTCGGCAGTTAGCTTCAATGCCTCCAAGAAGCTCAGCACTTTTGCTGGTTCCAGAGATAAATGTTTTTCTATGGTTTTGTTGAGTATCCCGAAGCACCAACCTCTGTGCGGCAAAGTTGCCTGAGTCAGTCAGCAGATGCAACGGTGTTTTTCTTTGCAGAATCTGCACAAACCATCATTGATAATGTCCATTCAGGCTCCTTACGTTCGGGAGAAAGTAACTTCTTTTCTCCTTCTTCGGGTCCTCAGGTACACTTGTGGGAAGTTGGCTCCCACTAGTTAGTGCTTTTGGTTCCTCTGCGCTTCCGGAGGATGGTCTCCGGACTTCCTTCTCCTTACAGGGAAAATTCCCTGTGGTATTTTGTCCACTCCAGTAGATCACCGCATACGGGAGTAAGGTTATTTACTCAAGGGGGTCGCCTGGTACCCTTGAGGCTCCGTTCATAATGCAGTCACCCCTGTATCATCCATCCTTCGGTGCGGATCGCATAAAGCCTTGGATTCGGGCTGGGATAAGAGGAGAGGATTTGGGAAGTTGGAAGGATGTGAAACGAAGGTGGTTAGGCCCAACACCTGATCACCTTCTCTTCCTCTTTCGTTTGTCCCTGCATATAGCAGGTTAACAGCTTAGCCTCGTGAAAGACGAAAGTTGGAGTTGAGTTTTAAAGACTATTAGTGGCCCTTAACCACTCCATTACTATCCCATTAGAAATCTTACATTCATAATCAATTCAATCTCCTCTTATAAATGACTATAGCAGATAAAAATTTCGTAGTGAAATGAAATGTAGAGATGATTAACATATGTATTACAAATATTGATACTTTCAAATGAAAAAGTAAGGGAGTTTAAAAAACGTTGAGTACTTATTGCATTACACGTAATCAAATATAGATATTCATAGCCTTCCTTTATAATCCAATGGTGGCGCTGAGAGAACCACGCTCATCAGGCCCAATCCACGAATGATGGTGAATCCCTCCAACTGTGTTTCCAGTGTACTACCATCTTAAACCGCACGAGGTACCTGAACATGGCGAGTATCGTTTACTTCAAAGTCCGGAGGATTTCTACACCAAATATGTAAGTTTTTTTGATTTTTAATCTTTCTTTTTAACTTTTACTATATACTAAACGACCAGTGACCACTTGTGTCACTCAGTGTTAAGAAATTTTAGCAACAGAAGTTTTAGCAAAATAAATTCACTAACATGATTGGCAGGAATAACTGTATTGCTGTTTCTTGTTAATATGTCATAAAAAGAAAGATTTCTTGAAAAACGCATACAAATATTTTAAAAAATCGGTCATCTGATCGTAATATCGTCTAATTAATCGTGCTACTCCTGAAACAGAAAGTGCTAAAACTTTTCTCATTTGAATAAAAAGAAGCATATAAAAAGAATTGTACTGATATTATAATTTCCATTGAAAATTATATAAACTCAAAGGAAAAAGTGGTACCATATCATGAATCTTGGTTGTTATCTTGTGATCCAGAAATTAAGCATCAGTCCATCCGTTAGAAGAGTCCAAATTCACCGAGATTTAAAAAAGCTCGAATGAGCAAATCAAAATTCAAGAAATGATTACTGTTTCTTCGATTCAATTGAGGGTTGCGTACCTTAACTAGGTTCTTGAATATTGTGAATCAATACGACTGCCTTGAAGCTATTGCACAAATCAGAAAAAAAAAGATTGGAATTGTGGAAAACAAAAATAGTTTCTTCATATAGGCAACGCCTGCTTTGTATTCATTGCCTGTTAAGACGCTTCTACCAAGTATAACATTTCGGTGTCAGACCAACCGCTTTATTCCCCTGACATGGCACCATGTCACGTTGATCTATTCCTTAAGATCAAATCTGCATAAAAGGAACAGTATTTTAGGGATAATAAGAAAATGTGTACAACTTTAAATAAAAAATATAGGTCACTCTCGTAATTTGTAGTTATACGTAGTTTCAAATGTGTATTTATAATAAAAACAGCATATTGAATCATGAGATGAGTTAACAACTTTTAAATTTATAAAAGTTAAATTCATAAAGTAACAGTTATTATATTCATAACTGCATAACATTAAAAGTCAATATATTTGTGACATTGGTTTTCAAATTACAACACAAATTAATTCACCAATATTGCAGAATTCACTTAACTGTGGAGATAATACAGCTGAAAAAGCTCTTTCTCATTCAGAAGTTTGGAGCACCATGATAGTTTGAGATTAAACAAAAGTTTAATCCCTCAATAGCGAAATGCGAAATCCCTGAAAGACTTATATATGCACCTTAACCTGATATTATGTGATATCTTATTTGGACTGATACTGTCATATAAAAAATAGGTTTTTTTTTAATGCTGGAAAATAATTGATTTTGTTTCTGTTTCATTCATGTATCACTGGGCATCCCAGGTTCGTGATCTCTTCCATACATCAACACAAAGAAAACAAAGTAAATAAAAATATGGAAAAATCTAAGCTAAAGAATGAACTTCATTGTTATTGTTTGACTTAAAAAGAAATATTATTTTTTAAAAGTCTGTTAAAAACTCTACCCTCAATATATAGGTGCGACCGTTAAGGAATAGCTGGTATACCGGCCAACCGATACATTAATTAAAGACTTTCAACTGTAAAAAATTAATGGTTAGGAGCTTGTGTCATCTGAAGTTGTTGATTTCAAAAGAGAGTATGGGTTCTCCAGCCCTGCACAAAAACTATTATTGTTACTTACTTTGAACATTGCCTTTGATTTTAGCATTTGGCATAGCGTTTCAGTAATTTATAGATTCCTTCTTCATAAAATGCAGCCGCCTGCATTTTCTCATGAAGTTTGTCGTCGTCAAAGTGCTCTAATGTGACTTCCACATGTGGGAGTGGATTACAACCAGAGGATTTCCCATACTCTCCTAGAGTTTGTAATAATGATTTTATAACCAAACATTCAAATTACTAAATGTTTTTGTTCAGTAGTCAACCAAGGTTAAATAAAAAATAAATCTCCCAGGATTAGATGTTTCATTTACCTAACACCAAATAGAAAAATTAATGGTTTGTTGAACCTTAAGAAGTAAACTTATAAGAATGGAGATAATGCTGGAGTTCAGAGTCAAACGTTCGGAACTGAAGCCTAACCTAATTTACACCAGTTCTGCAGCCTTAGGATGTATATAATTAAGTAGTTTTCTAAGCAACTTTTTCATTTTACTTTCCAAAACCAACGACCAAAGCTGTAATCGTAGAAATATCTATCATTTTATATATTTTTCTCTCGTTAATGGTAGAATACATTTTGTTACAATTTTAAACATTTTCGTTCAAAATAATTCACTTATTTTGTAAAATAGAAAGTTAATTTATTTTACCTGCTTTATTTATTACCAGTATTTTTTTAAAATAGCCGGTCAATCCAACGGAAAAATTGTCAACTCTTTTTAAGTAAATAGAAATAATTATAGTAAGTCGTTCAGTTATTATACATAATCCACAATCTAGTATTTTATCAACACCAATAAATTGAATCTTTGGTTGAAGTTACAAAATAAAGCAATGTTCACTTGAGTACAATACGTTCACCTTATATCTAACTCTAAGTACTAGTTTTAAATCAACTTCTAGTATCAACCACTTCTACTATAGTAGTGGTGCTAATTAATAGGATTCGAATAGAATAATCGAATAGACTTCTTCTGGACAGTCTACATTTTCTTCTGATGTTAGTTTTAGCTTAGAATGTCTGTTTAGATATTCCTCATATCCGTACAAATTTAAGTTCAATTGGAATAAAACTGAACTTCTTAAATCTGGTGGTTTTAGTCAGCTTCTATCTGCTTCCTTCTTCATCCATTCATTAATTCTATCCTTGAAGAGGAGAGGGGAGGGTGTTGTGCAAAAAAGTTTCGGGCTAGAAAGTAGGGTTTGTTTGGCTCCAGCCATCATCAACTGGTCCTCTACCTCAATGAGGTGTCACGTGGGGCCCGTTTTTATTTATACTATTTGTTATTGACGTAAGAATACTGACATAGAGTAGTGTATAAATGGTCACTGATCATCTTAATTTATATCTTAGAATGAAATCACAAGATGTTATTTTTAACTTACAAAATAATCTTCAGTTATTTCTCAATTGGTGCAATGTAAACCTATTAACATCGAACATAAGTAAATATAAAGTCACTAGACGACCCCGTGTGTGACTCAGTGTTAAGAAATTATAGCAACAGTTAATAACATAAATTCACTGAACGTGATTAACAGGATTAACTGTTATTGCTGTTTCTTGTTATTATCTCATGAAACCAAAGATTCTTATGTGGCCCAAGCTTTTGATATAGTATTCTTAACATTATTCAAGGTATATACACAAAAGTATATTTAATGAAACAAAACATCATTTAAAAGTGAAAAATTTCATTTCTTTTATGACATAAATAAATGAAACACCAATACAAGTTATATACACACTCAACAATATTTAAAACAAACAAAACCTGTAAATTCAATTTTTCAATTTATTTTACCCAACATAAAATAACATTAATGAAAGGAATGTTTTTTTATAATATTGCCTTAGAACATTCATATTCGTTCTGACATTTGGTTACTAAAATTATTCATTTTTCAAATCTCCAATGTAATAGTTTATTATACATACTTTCGAAATTTCATACAAGTGGTTAATACGAGGGTTCCAACTCCAACTACGAATCTTGAATAAAAACGTTGCTTTTAAAGTTTGATTTGATCCAGGAAAACTGACCGATTCCTGATAAATGAAATGTGTTATATATATATATATATATATATATATATATGTATAACAAGAATTATCAGTAAATGCGTGGAATAAAAAAAAAACATCGTCTAAACAACAATACGATTTCCAAAAATGAGACTAGGATCTGTCAACCCTAAGATCTTTCTTATAACTGGTAAAATAACAATTCCATATCGGTAATAGATTTTACATCTGGAGTCATTAATTTACCTTAATTATGTTGAGAGAATTTATTTTCTTCTTTTTTTTAAATGTAATTTAAAGTACTTTTAATTAATTACTTTTTAAAGTAATATAATATTGACTGTTTTAATATTTATAGCTGACCCTGCGAACTTCGTAAAGCCAACTGTTTATGAATGTCGTGTTACCTTTAGCTTTTTTAACATACATGTCATGTACGTTTATACTTGTATATTACTAAGTATATTTTACTTAAGTAATATCTTGCCTAAAATATCTGCAAAAGATAAATCATAAACATCAGATAATTAGTTCCATGATATATTAAACTATTGTAATATTGCTGGTGAACTTTATCTTACCTGTTTATTACTTCTCGATAGAAAAAATATTTTGCCAATATATTTTTGATTGTCGTACTTGTAAATATACAACATTTTTTGTTTTCCTATCTGGTGCAAGAACAAAGAAATTTGATGGTTTTCCAACTCGTGAACACCCAATGTACAGCTGTCAATGTGAAAAGGATGGATTTATCAAATTTAATCCACATATTTGCATTGTTTGTCCTTGTGCTTCGTTAATGGTCCTTGTAAAGGCTAGTCGCACAGGTAACTGTAGATGTTTGAATTCAAATTGAGGATCCGTTACCATAGGAACTCATGGCATTAGTACATGTTCCCCCCTTGGTGTTTTCCACTTAAAATGGTTGACTCAATTATGTTATTCATTAATTTCTTTACTGATAGCCTAGTCCCATTGCATAGTCGTGGTGGGTTTATACTTCGTAGAAGGACGATGAAGAAACCAATTTTCAAAGATAAAATATGCGATGGCATTCCTGGTAGTTCCGATGAATTTAAAAATTCTATTGAATAATTAACTGATTCATCTTGATTGACAACAGTATCTATGGAATATATGTTGTTTCTTCACCAGGTGTTTCATTTTGAATATGCACCTGTTTCATTTTAGTATAGCGTGCCAATATAGCACGATCACTAACCCATTGATTATTTTTATAATTCTGCGATAAATTTAGAAAAGCTTTGGCAATCAATTCATCAGTGGATTTTACAATGTGACAAAAGTTTTCTGGTAATGCAATAGTGTGTGGATTCGTACATTTCCATTTTACTAACAATGGAAATTGTTAGTACAATTTATATTCGTCCATTCCCCTATACGAGGTGTGTAAATAAAGTAGTGAGACTGGCGACGTCGCTTTCGATCTGGCAACGCTGGAGACGCGTGGCCTTGAGTAGCGTCAGGTGCACGTGTGATGCGCCTCCAGTATGAATCTGAACTCGCCACAGTCATTTGTTTGTCCGTAGCGTTGGTTTTCGTGAAATGGTTTTTTCTTGAGCGTTTTAAAAATGAGTGACCTCATAGTTAAGCAGCGGTGTGCAATCAAATTTTGCTTCAGACTTGGACATAATGCAACCGAAACTTTTGAAAAACTTCAGGAGGCCTATGGAGAACGTGTTTTATCAAGGGCACAGGTTTTTCGGTGGTTTAAGGAATTTTCAGAAGGAAGAGAGTCGATTGAAGATGAACCACGAAGCGGAAGGCCTTCAAGTGCAAACACCGATGAAAATGTCAACAGAGTACGGAACCTTGTGCGTTCAGATCGACGCTTGACAGTCAGAATGATCGGGGAACAGTTGAATTTGAATCACACCTCCGTTCATCACATTTTGACCAATGAATTGGAGATGAGAAAAATTTGTGCGAAAATGGTTCCGAAAAACCTTTCCCAAGACCAAAAAGATCTCAGAAAGGGAAGGAGTCTTGACTTTTTGGGTTCAATTGAAAATGATCCCCGTTTTCTTGAACGTGTCATTACTGGTGACAGTAATTTGATTTTGTCGAAAATCAAATGCATGCTGATTTGTTTTTTTGATAGCCACGGAATCGTCCACAAAGAGTTTGTGCCACAAGGCCAAACAGTTAATCAGCACTTCTACCGTGAGGTCCTTGAAAGACTTCGAAAAAGAGTCCTTCGTGTGCGGCCAAACATCAAAGACAAGTGGGTGTTGCATCACGACAACGCGCCCTGTCACACTGCCATCTCAATAAACGAGTTTTTGGCCAGTAAAAACATTCCTGTTGCTCCTCAGCCTCCTTATTCACCAGACTTGAGTCCTTGTGACTTTTTCCTCTTCCCGAGATTGAAAAATCACCTCAAGGGAACTCATTTCGGGACACTACAAAACATACAAACTGCTGTAACCGACCAGCTGAAGGCCATTCCAGAATCCGAGTTCCAGCAATGCTACAATGATTGGAAGGACCGTCTCCAGCGCTGTGTGGCTTCCGAAGGGAACTATTTTGAAGGTGACAATATCACATTGTAATTATATTTGAATAGAACATTTAAAAAAAATCAGTCTCACTACTTTATTTACACACCTCGTATCTAACAATTGTTTTGCAAATCGGAAAGAGCTCATATTAATTGTATATGTCAATAGGATTTCATTTTATTACCTATTTATCAAGATTTAACTAATGGTAAAAGTGTGTGCATTAAATTTGTTTCAATTTACCCATATAAAATTCAGGAAGTACAACTTGTTTTAAATTAAATTTTATAAAAGGCGTTATTATTTTTACTCGTAAATTCCCAGATTCATTATATTTTTGTAATAAAATAAATGTGTTAAATGAGTCCAGAAAGTCATTTAACAAAAACAGTTAAATTCTTTATAGAACATAGTTTGTAAAAAATTATAGGAATGTCGTATGATATAAATATCACAATCTTCGTCCTCATTTTCATTATTAACTAATAATTACCTTAAAACATTAAGTATCTATGTTTCCAAACAATATGTCTCATCCTTAACATAATTAGTTGTGTTTTGTCTGAAGATACTCTAATATATTTACACTCCTTTGAGAGTTCTAGTTTAGTATTTTTATAAAGAGGTCTTTGACAGTATTCTTAAGCATTCTTTGTAATAACAAGATCATCTCCATATGGTCACTTTGATATATGGTATTGTATCCAGTAGGCCCTGTAAAACCTAATGACCACAAGTGCGACAGGATATCCTTTAGTGGTTGATCACAATTTCAGATGGCAATTAATATACGAGGGTCGTCCAGAAAATAAGTTCCGTTTTGGTCTGAAGGGCGGTAGGAGTGGTTTTTGCCAAATCCGGCAACACCGCTCGAAAGAGGAGAGGTGGGGGAATAGAATGAGAGGTGCGGGACCTCAGTCGGTCAATTACCAACGTCAGGGCAGGTAGTTGAAATGGAGCCCTCCATGTCACGTCCCGCCACCTCGATCCCGTTCCCTCTCGAGTTGTTTTGCGCTGAGTGATTCAATTTCTTTATGCACAGGGTTTCAAATCAGTTCAAATTCACGAACAGCTCATTTCTGTTTATGGAGAAGGTGTAATGAGTGAATCAATGGTGAGGAGATGGGTACGTGAATTTAAGGCGGGAAGACATTCAGCTCTCTAGGGACCCACCGGGCGGAAACTTTCCGAAAGTCAAGTTTTTCCGAGACGATCTCATGGATGAGGGATCGTGAGATGTCTGGGAAACTCAGGTGGAGTTCATCCAGGGTTGAACGACGATCTTTGCGAATTGCATTGTCGATTTCTGCGACAATTTCGTCCGTCACAACTGAGGGTCTGCCTCTCCCACTTTCATCCTCAAGTGAATGTCTTCCCGCCTTAAATTCACGTACCCATCTCCTCACCATTGATTCACTCATTACACCTTCTCCATAAACAGAAATGAGCTGTTCGTGAATTTGAACTGATTTGAAACCCTGTGCATAAAGAAATTGAATCACTCAGCGCAAAACAACTCGAGAGGGAACGGGATGGAGGTGGCGGGACGTGACATGGAGGGCTCCATGAATTGACCGACTGAGGTCCCCCACCTCTCATTCTATTCCCCCACCTCTCCTCTTTCGAACAGTGTTGCCGGATTTGGCAAAAACCACTCCTACCGCCCTACAGACCAAAACGGAACTTATTTTCTGGACGACCCTCGTACTTACACTAATTATTCCTTTGCGTTAGCATTGTTTTAATCCATGGCGCTGCATTAATCCATCTGTGTATTTGTGGTCCTTCAATGCATTGGAAGGATGTATTATCAAAAGTAACCATCCCAATGATTTTATTTTTTTAAACACTTCAAGGATTTTTCTACTTAGTTTTCTGATAGTCATGTTGTGAAGAGGTTTATTTACCAAACACTTCTCATGGTATTGCAGATGGAGCTTAGTGATATCATTTTTAGTGTAATATTACTCTTCCCATATTATAAGTTCATGAAATATTCCTAATAAAACAACATATACAGTGGTACCTCGGGATAGGAGTTTAATTCGTTCTGTAACCTTACTCTTATCTCAAAGCAATTTTCCCCATTGAAATCAAGTGAAATGCCATTAATCCGTTCCAGCCCCAAAAATACTTACCCCTAATAAGACGCAGGCGCGGTAAATTGGCCGTTCCTGGAATCTCAAATGTTCCTCATATTTCAAAGGTAATAAACTGAGAACTGAGTGGGCCGTAGGCGGAATCGTAGAAAAAAAAATGTACATATTTAAAAATGACCTGATACTACAATTGGCTGTTCCTTGTATCTCAAATTTCACTGGTATTTCAAAACACAATTTGCTCATTTGACTGCTCGTATCTCAAATAACTCGTATGTTGGGGCACTCGTATCCCGAGGTACCACTGTAATTCGAAATTTAAAGTATTTTTAATCACCGGAAAAGTGATTTAAAATTAGTAGTAGTTTTTTCATAAAGACAGAAAAAGAACACTTCTGTTACTTCAATGTTACACAAATACAATCGATTCTTAAACACAGTAACAATTATATGTATGACCTTTATGATTTGTCAAAGGGCGCACATGGAGATCAATTACATTTTCGTCTGACAACCATCTATCACATGCTGGAATACTTCTTAAAATATATGGCTAATTTGCAATTTTATTGATCTTACATATCATATTAACACATAAAATGAATTCAAATTTAATTATTTTAACTTTTAAATAGAACTAGCAAACGTACCCGTCTTTGACGGAATCAAAAATGCTATTATACTTGGTATTCCAAAATATCAATTATATTATTATACTAATACTACAATTAGAAGTTATAGAATAGTAGAAAATACCATTATTAGTACAGTGCTAAACAATGCCTCTGTATACAAAGATTAGATTTTAAGTTAGACATACACAAATCTACAATCAATGTATCAGATTTATATGTCTTATGGTGGCAATATTTTGTGGACAAACCGACAGACAGAAATTATTCTAAGGGTACATGTGGCTACTCTGAAGTATGAAACGTAAAGAAAACTTGAAATGAGTTAGTTCTAATTAACGTGCTCCCAGTCAAAAGCTAGCACGCAAGCCACTGGGCTACTCTGGTCCCATACCTTATATTATTACCAGTGTACTTATTAAGCAAATTTTTTTAAAAAAAAGTTTACAGTTATATATAATACATAGCAAACGTACCCGTCTTTGACGGAATCAGAAGTTCCGTCATTTTTGGTATTCCAAAATGTCATTAAAAATTATAGAACAGTAGAAAATACCATTATTACTACAGTGTTAAACAAATGCCTCTAAATACACTACATTAGCTGTCTGTCCTTCAGGTTCATGGTAGAAGAAAGAGTTGAAACCTCTGACCCTTGAGCAAGTAAACTACATTTGACCATGTGAGAAAAACCTGGTTTCGCTACCTTGTATTCCTGCGTTAGATGAAGTCTCCCTTTGCGACTTAGTTAACGTCATTGCGAAATAGACTCTGACCGGACTTTGCAATCATTTCAACGTAAACAGACAGTGGCTCGGAATCAATGGTATGTGTGGTATATACACAGACTCCCCAATACCACATCCAGTCATAATGTCCGCCTCTGTGGCATATCTGTGTAGAGCACGAACTCAGAGTCGTGTCCCGTTGCACAGTTTTGGGGCACTCATGTTTCGTAACATGAAATTTGTTACTGCTACTAAATTGCAGCATGATTGATTCTCCTACTTTAAGTTTTTACTCATGAGCAGGCAGTCCAGGAGAAATAAATTCAGTCAAGAAATTCAATTAGATAATGAACTGCTTCTTCATCACTAATCCAATCTCTTTACTGACTTGTAAGTTCTTTCCTCGGTATGATATAGCGTAAGAACTTATTTGTTGATTTTTCCTGCCTGTCCGTATTAAGAGTAGAGAATTGCTCGTTTACAAAACTATTTATTCGTAATAGATAGTATATCCTCAACTCTGGGAAACACTTTTTCAAAGATGTCAAATACGCAATATATTCATATGCTCCAATGAAATTAAAATCAACTAACAATACCTACTTGCTTCACCTGTGTATTTTCAAAACAAACTTGTCCGTGAAGTTAGGAAAATACGCTTAAAGTCCTATAACTTCGTTTCTGTACTTAATTATGAATCTATTTAGAGCCCATATTTTAAGTTAGGCATACACAAATCCAGTGTCAAAGTTTCAGTTCGCCATGTCTTATGGTGGCTGAGTTTACTTGTGACAAACGTTTTTGCTTTAAACGTCCATAACTTCACTTCTACGTTGAATTTCCAAATAATTCAGAGCCTATATTTTAAGTTAGACCTACCCATATCTACTGTAAAAGTTTCAGCTTTATATGTCTTATGGTAGCTGAGTTTACTTGTGACAAAGTTTTGCGGACAAACCGACAACCCGACAGAAATTTTTCTAAGGGCGGATTCGGTTTCTCCAATGTATGAAACGTAAAGAAAACTTGAATTGAGTCAGTTCTAAGCAATGTACAGACAAAATCATTATTTTATTTATATAGATTCTGTCTGACTGACTCAATTTTCATAAATAAATTTTTTTGACAATATTTCATTTTCTATATTTAGTAGTTCAGCGGATAAGAAATTCTGAACTAATAAACAGTATCAAAATACTCTTTTCCGTCAATCGGAAAATTGTCAATTTCGACAAAAAAGTATACACTTCATCCTCTCATAAAGAGCTATTTTAAGGTACAGTTTCGTTAAGATCGGTGAAACGGTGTGACCAGTATCGTGCCGAGAAGCATGCAGAATCAATCCGAAGTCCAAAGTTTTACATTTTCGCGCAAAACTGACCTTGAAGGTTCTTGAAATTTTTTTAAGTTACTTTGTGTTAAAGTTACTACTGGTTTCAAAGATCCCAAATTTACAACACTCTAGAGTTAGTTGAGTTTAAAAGTCTAAAATCATATATTGGCCAAAAAAATTTACCTTTTCAATGATGCAGTCAATATTGATCAAAAACAATAAATCCCATCTACACTTTAGGGGTCAGCCGGGTAAAATATGGATTTGATACATCAAACAGTATGAACTGAACATGGTACGTGTCCAAATCGTTTCGGGCACACAGACACCATAGAAAAAACTTCAAAAATAGACTCAAGGCACCTCTCAAAATAGTAAACCTGTCATTCATAATCTCGGCATCGAATGTTTCCGTAATTATTATACTTTAGTTATAGTAAAGTAGAGGTTATGTCAGCTTAGGTTGCAGTGGCAGTCCCACGAGAGGATAGACATCGGTGTAACATTGACCCTTTGTGATATAAATAATGAATATTCTAAATTGAGTCCTAAATTTTGCCTAACTCAAGTGTATTTAGAATACAAATCTTTAACAACTATCTGTCATCGTACAGACTCAGAACTGACGGCTTTTCGTCCTCTCCGAGAGACGACGTGACAGATTTCTTTACCTCCCGCCTGAATAAATCGAGAGCCACAGAGTGAGTATTGAACCCCGGATATAAGTCCAGAGGCGAGCACGTTAGCCACTGGGCAAACTTGACCCCTTATAGTAAATTAAAAAAAAAAAAAAAAAAAAGACTCCCATAATTAAAAATCCTGTCATAATTAAAAAACCCTTTCAGTTTCTAAACTACCTTCATTTTAAGGGATTGGGTAAAATGGATTAACAACAAAGATTAATTAATTACAATTATATTTATGCATACAGAAATGTCATCCAATTAATCCTCACCTCTTTTTTGGTCTGTTTTACCTCCCCTAATTCGTCCAGTTCTCCTTGCAGCTATCAAACCAACCTAAGAAAAGAATAAACTATTGCTTCACATAGCTGCATCAAAAAGAAAACTATACAGTAATAATGACTGAATTTTTACTAGTGATCAAGGTGCATACTGTATAAACTTAAACTATAAATAAAAAATGTACAACCATACAACATAATACATCAATTAAAAACCAAACCTTGAAGTTTTTCAGAACTTCAAATGTCAACTTGAATTGATTTAGATAATTTGTAAATGACCAATTCATATTCTCATTCTTATTACAATAGGTTGGATATATTGCATTTGTAGAAGTATACAGCACCTTGCATACAAGAATAAAGTATTTTTGATTTTTTTAAATGTTTTTTTTTTTTTGGGATAAAATTATTTATTCACTAAACTCACTTACTTGTTTTAAAAAAGTTTTTATTATCTTATTTTTAAATATGCAAAAACATTTTGTAGTTTTAATTGCTGTAACGACAATAAGAACTTTGTAAGAACACAACAGAAATGTTTTAATTAATAACAAATAAAATCACAAAACTATCCATGTAAAAATGGAAAATATGAAGTTACTACCAAGGGAGGAATGAAAAAGGTAAAAACAAGGGAGAAGTATTCCGTTAGATTAGACGAACAGAGGAAGCAAAAAGGTAAACAAATATGAAAATAAAGGGAAGAAAACGAGATATGAAGATAAAATAAGTCAAGGATGGAAGTAACAGAAATAACCACAATTAACATAAATAAAAGTTATAATAACAGAAATAATTTTATAAAATATAACGGGTAAAATAACAACAAATAGAAATTAATAGTCATAAAACTAATGCTGTGAGAATTCAAATAGATCACAACTGGAAGGTTATTACGATGACCGTAAGAAGCCCTACATCAATTCATATGAAGGCCCAGCTTAGTTAAAGCAAACCAATATAACAAGTATTACATAGAGTACAATCCAGTTTTCTAGACCCAGTAGCGAGGGTACGCAATGGGTTATTATAATGATATGACGCCTCAATTATAATAATAATATCATCGGTATTATGTTATAACTGAATAATATGTTTCCTTCTTTTATGGCTGAACTTTTGTTACCGGGTCACATCCCGAACACCAAAGGCTTGCTGAATTTTCTGGATAGTCAGTACTACTTTATTACTAGCATATAACAAAACTAATGCAGTACCATAGTCCGATATGCTATGTGTGAGGTAATGATCCGATGTATGTGTGAGAGTTTCCTGCACTTTTACCTTGTCAAATAAGGTAAAAGATAAGGTAAATTGATCTTGTAAAAATAAGGATATTTAAGAATGTTATAATGTGAAACTGTTTCACAAACAGTTACTGAAATGTAAGGTATTACTTTATAATGTCTTCGACAACTTATGAAAATTAGTGTAAAAAATAAGTTAGTGTAAAAAAATTAAGAGAACGAGATGTACCTTTCTTCCTGCAGGAGTTCCTCTTTTAACAGTGGATGCTTTTCCTATATGTTGATGATTACCACCACCATGAGGATGTTCAACAGGGTTCATAGCTACACCTCTCACTTTGGGCCAGCAGTTCCTCTTAGCTTTATATTTATAATAAGCTCTTCCTGCTTTCAGAATAGGTTTGTCTATTCTCCCGCCTCCGGCAACAATACCAACCATAGCTCGATTATTTGATGGTATCACTTTCTTAGCCCCAGATGGAAGTTTTACTCTAGTCCTCCTAGTGTCAGGATTGTGGGCTATCACTGTAGCGTAGTTTCCTGTTGAACATTCAAGAATTAATCTTAATAAAATATTAACAATAAATATAAAAACAAAATATAGTCAAAAATTCAATCCAATATGGGGAACAATAATAACAATAAAATCAGGAAGATATACCCACATAAAGGAGTTTTATAATGCAATTAAAATTCTTTATCAGTTATAAAAGATAGAACACAAATTTTAACTTCAAACTAAATTATAGGAAAAAGGGGACATATTCACATTCCAGAAGCAGATAGGGCAAGAGAAATTGAGCCTTGACAACGACCGTTATTAAATAGACAAGGTCCAATAATAGACCATATCAAATTAATAAGATTCTTAATGCCATTGTTTAAAATAAAATATTCAGATATAACGTTCAAAGGAGTGTTGCATAAAAAAATGAAGGTAAAAAATAAATTAATTCACACATTTTAGGAAATAGGAAGCCAGAAAATAAGTTCTTCCTTAACCCTATGTAGTCCAATGGACTTGTTTGTCCAATACATTTTAATGAACTCCAAATCCAACAGAAACTAGGTATGTGTTCCTAGTATAATAGTTTCTGCAATATAATTTGTGTATCGTTTCAGGAGTGTTTCCAATCCTATGTTTGTATTGACTGCAGGTATTAATCTATGTTACTCAGATAAATCATTAGAGTAACCATTGTTAATGAATGCTTGCTTTGTTTTTTCAATATTAGCGTGAAAAATCTCCCCAGTCGTATTGACTTCTAAGTGAACAACTGCTAAGGGTGCTCCTCTTCTAGAGTCATGGATAATATCATAGATATTGAACATTTGTCGAAATTAAATACTCAATATCAACTTTATTTGAGAAGTTTTATAAATTAATTTTACTGAACGTTAGGTGTAAGACTTGTCTACATCTATAAGTTTCAACGGATTCATTTTCTGGCATGAAGTAATTTATGCCAGTAAAACTCCCAGTTTGAAGCAATTATTTAGGTTGTAAGTATTAAGGTTTTTACTGTGGCAATTTTGTACCGTTGAGGACATTCACCTTTGATAATAAAGTAGGATGTTTTACTGCATTACTTTCTATTTGACACATATAACAGCCAAAGAAACTCCAAGGGGCATAACCCACCCCATTGTATTTGTTTGTATATATATATATATCAATGTTTGCAGATAAAATGAATTAAGCTTAGCTGAAGCTTCTGTTGGGACTTTTTTCTGACTGATTATTTCCAATTTGCTTACTATTTTTCTCTCGCCTGGCGGTAATTTCCATATTAAGCTGGCCAGAGACATTGACTTTACACTGTAATCCAAGGTTACAAGAGTTAACAATAATGAACTAAAAATCATTAAACAAATATAGTAATTAACACTAGTAATATAGGAGTATTCGGCCTTCATAAGCAATATTAAGGTTTTAGACAAACGATATAATAAATTTAAACCTGAAATAAAATAAAATAACTTATTAGAAACTAATAACAAGAGTTTCAAAGTGAAGTTTTAAAGGTAGCGTGGTCGGTGAGGTGGTAATAAATCTGATCTGCTAGAGCGACAACCATTTAGTAGGTCATAATACAATTTCCTATTACCTAACAGTTTAAAAACAGAACTAAAATTTTGATAACTAGACACTATATTTAAATCATTATTCTGGACAAGAAGATTATGGTTTCAGTTCTAAATGTACAGGGCTTCCCATTCACTTTAGCGTGACCACAAGGAAGGGTCTTGAAGATTACCTTGCATCATACAGTCCTTTAAGCGATGTTAACTTTAAGAGTCTGAGGTTCCAACTCTTTGTTCTTCCATGCACCTGAAGGACAGACAGCTAATGTGGTGTATACAGAGGCACTTATTTAACACTGTGCTAATATATATATTTTGTGCTATATATATTAATATATATATTGTGCTAAATATATTTTTTCCTATTCTATAATTTTTCTAATAATATTTTGAAATACCACGTATCATCTCTGATTTTTTGTAAATTACTCGTCAAAGACGGGCAGGTCTGCTACTGGATACTAAATTTAAGATAAATTTAAACCATACAAGAGAAATAAATAAACCAAAAACTGTGAATCAAGGGTAAAAATATGTAAAAAATGAAAGAGTAAGAAAAAGTTCCAGCTCTTTTGGTTTAAACAGAGTTTGGATCAAAGAAATCAAACCTCTGGCTGATCTTAAGAACTTCCGAAAGAAAATTCTAAAAAAATATATCGTCCAATGAATTATGAAAGATAGATGTCACATGATAATAAGAACTAATAGAGAATTAAATGACCTTTATGCCATTAACAACATTACTTAATTTATTAAGTCCCATATTGTATAGTGGTTAGGTCAAGTTTGGATAATATCAGAAAGCAGAATGCCGTAAATAATATTCCATGGAAGGTTGGACGATATGAACGATGACCTGAGCAAATTAAAAGTAATAAGTTTAAAGAAAAGTATTGAAGAGAAATATCTGTAGGACTGCTGAGCTGAAATTCAAAACCCCCACCCTGGGATGTAGAGGTCAAGAAGCAGAAAAAGAGGGGTGGGTGTGCATCTGTACATCAAACATAACATCATGATCAGCTAAGTATTTATTTTTAGGTATGATCCACTGATTTTGAACCTCCTAGTGTAAATCTACAGCACAAACTCTTCTCTAAAAGTACGCCGTTTATAATTTTTCTCCAAAAAGTAAAATGTATACGGCTTTTTAAACTCCCATGTGACCTCTTAACGTTGTCATCCAAAAAATTACTTCTCAGTCTGAAAGAAAATGAAACCATTGAAACATATAGATGTGGCAATTCCTTATCCCTGACTTTCGGTTAAATTAATTTATAAAACTTCTAAAATAAAGTTGATATTGAGCATTTGATTTTGACAGATGTGCACAACTAACAGGTACTCAATGTTCACAATTCATCTCTTACCAATAGTAAATTAAATAATAATTATCAAAAGGGGAATATATGATTAAATACCAGAAGCCCTGGAGAGACGACCGCGGTCTCCTGTTTTTTCTTCCAAATTACAAACAATAGTGCCTTCAGGCATAGTACCAACTGGCATAACATTGCCTATGTGGAGAGTTGCTGGAATCAAAGAATGGAATAAATATAAATACAAAAAAAATCAATATCATACAAAAAGAAATTATACCTTTCTTTCCACAGTACACAAATTGACCACTGTATATTCCTTCCGGAGCAATGAACAATTCCTTCCTCGTTTTGAACCTATAAGGATCTCTAAAGTGAACAACTGCTAAGGGAGCTCCTCTTCCAGGGTCATGGATAATATCCTACAAGGCATACAATTAATATTGAGTTATTTTAGTTTTCATATGTTGGCTTGATAAGTGATGCAAGGTCCAAAAACAGATAATTGCACGAACATAACTTTTCATTACAATGCACTTACGATGCCGACACAAGATCTTCAGGTCATGGTTCATTAATTTCGTCAAAACAAAAGAGCAATAATTAAGGTTTCCTAAAGAATGCTCATTTCCTTGAGAATCCAGTATAAAAGAGATAAACCATAACTCATAAATAGTTTGATAAAAATCTGTCAAGATATTTTTTTTATGACTGACACCTGTCTATAGCTTTCGTATTCAAATGTAAGACTCCATTTGTCGTTGCAACTAAAATCAGTGTTGAAAAATTCATGAATAATTAAAACATTTATACAGAACTTGTAACGATCTCGGAATCCAACATTTAGCGCGTTTCAGAAACAAAGCTAAAAAAATTATAAAAAAATAAGGGAACAAATTATTGCTTAACAAATCAAATGTTCCAGTCTGGATTGAAAATTAATATAAGGAAAGTAGTAATCATTAATCTCAGTTGTTTCTTAGCAAGTAGAAATAATTTAAATCATGTCATTGAGTTCAAAACAAGAATTTTTATAACTTAGATTTAAACATTTAGGAAAGATAGTACCATATGATAAGATGTATTAATTTACATTACGACACTATATTGTAATGTGTCTCAATATTTATCAGCAATCAAAAAACATTAAGGACACACATAGACAGCTCAGTAATGAATCTTATGCTGAAAGAGGCAGTAACTAAACTACTTTACAAGGCTGTGCAGTCCGACCTTTTAGGGTCGACTCTAAATCCAGCTCTTCTTTTTATTATTAAAAAAGCAGGTAACAGGTGGATAATAACAATTAGTACTTTGTAATAACAATAATTAGCAATTTACAAAAAAAAAAATCGTGAAATTTCAAAGTGCATTAAAACTAGAATAACTGAATATTCATCCTGGAGCAATGGATCGATCACCTGCTATACACGTCGGATTTGTATAACTACATTATACAAAAAAAATGAAAAAGTTTACTTAAAAAGTAAACTACATTAAGTTTAAAAGTGAAAAAGATTCACTTTTTAACTGAATAGACTGAAATAAAATTGATGTTTAGAGGTTTAATGAAATAATTTGAGATGAATTAATGACTTAATATGAGATGTAAGAAGAATAAAATTTTACATTTAAAAAATCTACGTCAATCAAACTTATAATTTCTATACTTTCCATGGTCTGATGGATTTGTCTAACAAAATAACCTAATCAATTTATATGTTGCATCCTTGAACTAAACTTAATATCGGATGTAAATTTTCTTGTGTTTACGAATGGTATTATTTTTGGGTAATATTGTAGTAAAGAATGGACTTTGTTGTTCTATATTACAAAACGGATATTAATTTTAAACTAATTTCTCGGTGATTTTTTTGTTAAATGTTTCCGATATTTTTCAAACAAAATAGGAATATTTTGAAGTCTCCTAACGAAAACTTTGGCTTCATTCTTCAATATAGAAGGAGATCAGATAAACGACATTAAATGTAACATATCCACTGGCCATGTAGTTACAGATGGTCACGTATGAGATCCACTGGCTATGAGAACGAAATCCATGTTCTCCTGTAAGAGATTGTTTCGTAACACGTTTTTTTCCCTTTGCCGTTAAAAAAGTGTTATTACTACTATGGTAATACCAAGGATATTATATGATTCAGTTGTATAATATACCAAGATAACCGTTTACATTGATAACTGGTTCAATAACTATCTGTACTACCGCCAGGAATAAAAGACTAATAAACATTTCCTATTTAGGCATTTATATTGCATCTAAGGAGTAAAATAACTTGTTCAAGGAGGTGAAAAGTTGAAAGAGGTAGAGGTTCATGATTAGAGGGAGGCTTAAATTTTTGGAGATAGTTATACACATTGGAGTGGAAGGATGGTTGAGGATCAACACAAGATTTCCAAAAATTTTACCAACGAAGAGGACATATATATATGTAAATTTTGGTAGCAGTCCTTCCAGTAAGCACATATTGTTAAAAATGTAACCATAATTTGCAGAAACTTGCTTCTTGATAAGTTTATCAGTCTTCCTGAATAACGTTTATTGCATCTAATCTAGATAACATACTTTCTACAGTCAGTATGTTTCAACTGTTTCCTAGAGTCATCTTCAGAGCGAGAATATTTCTCAAGGAGCACAATACATCTGATGTCTGGAGTTCCCAAGAACATGGATACATGAAGCAAATTCACAAAAAAAATAATTGTAGCAGGTACTAAAATAATAAAAACGGAAAGAGATCATTACAGACATAAAATTATTGAAGCGGTATGCATACAAAAAATGAAACCGCATATCAATATACAATTAGAAAATAGTCATAAAATTTTGAAGTTATTTGGAACACGAGACCAAATAGACCCGACCGAGGTTGTAATAGCAACCTCTTAGGTCACTCACCCTCCAGCTTTGAATAAAAACTTTAATCCTGCTAATCGACTCTACTTTACCTATATAAAAGGAAAAACATTTTAGAATAATCATTCTCCTAGCCAAGATGGCTATAGAATAGAGTTAAAACATGTAGACAGTAGGAAGTATGTTATCTTGTTTAGATGCAATATAATAATAGCCATTTAAAAGAAAATGCAACTTGTTAATAAATAAAAAAAAACATATTTCTTTTGATAAACTTATGTATAAGTTAGAATGAAGTTTTTTTTGCAAATGTGAAACTAGGTCCACTTCTGGGCATAGGCAGCCATAGCCTCTCCCAACTCCATCCATTTTTTTTTCTCGAGTCTCTGAACCATATTCGTCTCGTTGTTTCTCCAAAATTCATCTTCCCACTATTCTTCTAGCTTCTCTAGGATACCATTCAGAATTATCTTTGCCCATCTATCGTTCTTCAACCTCATGACATGTCTTGCCCACTTCCATATTAGTGCAGATATTATAGTCAAAATATTTGTTATTTCTATCTTTCTATTTATTATTTCACTACTTATTCTGCCGTATTTCTCAATCCCTAGTAAACTTCTCTCCTCCATTGCTCTTTGTATGGCCTGGAGTTTTCTCATATTCCTTACTGTTGCTGTCCACATTTGAGCACCATAGGTCAGTGCAGGAAACACACACTTTTCTAAAATCTTTTTTTTGGTATATTTCAACCTTCGGGTCTTTTAATATGTACCTCAACGTCCAATATCTCCTCCAGCTAATCCCAATTCTTCTTCTGATTTCATTATACAAGCAATGCTGGAAGATAAGTAATTGGTTAAGACATATCACTTCGTCAGATCATTTAATCATCTTATTTTGCAGTTAATTTCATTTTACTGACCGTTAGTCATTAAGACAGTTTTTTCTAAATTTATATCAAGTTCCGCCTTTTTCCCGGCTACTTTGTAGATCACTTATCATTTTTGCTACGTCTCTTGCGTTTGAGGCTATTAGGCCTTTTTCCATTACCCATTTTCCATTACAAAATCCTGGTCGTTATACAAGTTTTTATGAAATTCAGTTGCACAATAAATTACTTTTTTCTATTGGTTTTAGTGTTGTTGCCTTTATCTTTCACTTTATGTTTAATCTTTCACTCAACAGTGACCTTGTCTGGTTGTTTTATTTTGCTAACTGCACTGTTGGAATCTAAGTAGAGTTCATTAATCTTCCTGTTGTATTGTCGCAAGTCAGTCCTGATGTTAATCCGAACCTATTACACACTAAATTATAGTTGAGCTTATCTAAATACGTTTTCATTTTAATTTAGTTCTGTTTTTAATTAAATTTGTTTTGTGAGAGTTTTCCCATTCTAAGAAGATTTTTAGTAAATTCTGCTGAGTTTATTAAAATTAAAATAGTTTCTTTTAATTTATCATAAATTTTCTGCACATCAATATCACTTTTATTTATTTTAAGTACCTCCTCAAAGTCAGTTTTGATTTTTTTCCTTTCTTCTTTCATTTATTTAAACTTTATTTACTGTACTATACTCACAAGGTTCACATCTCTTTCTCATTTCTGTACTTGATATTTAATTAATCTATAAACCAAGTGCCAGTCAAATTTTTGTGATAACACCGTTTGTTATTAACTTTTAAGTTCTCGGTTGATACAATATCAATTTGAGCTTTGAGTATACCATTTGGTGCCAGCCAGGTCCATCTTCTGCCAGATCGTTCTTGAAAAAGGTATTTACTCTTCTAAATTCATTGATTAGACAGAAGTTGACAAGCTTCTCCCCTCTCACGTTTCTTAAGCCATAACCACACAGTCTTAATGCTTCTTTTTCTTCCTGTATTACTTAATCTATTCTGGCTATTGAAGTCTCTCATGATAATTCATTGGTGGTAAACATTTATTTGATATCTTCAATAGTTTTCTGCAATGACTCATAAAATAGTTCTACTTCTTCATCACTAGATCCACTAGTAGGTGCATATACTAGAACTACTGTTATTGTGCTGCTCTAAACAGTTTTATTTGAATTAGGGCTATACTATCATTAAGACGTCTCAGTTTCAAGATCTTGCTAGTAATCCAAGACTTGACCATAAATCCTACTCTTCTTCGCACGTTTATTATTCAATTGTTTTGAGCAAAATTCCACATTTTCTTTGAAGCATAGCTTCCCATTCTCTTTATTTCTGCAATTCCTAGGATGCCAAGTTTGATTTTGAGAATGCGTATTCAATTTAGGTTATTCGTTCTTCTGACCTTAGTGAACTTACATTTAATATCTGAAGTAGTGATTTTATTTTTCTGTTAGGCTTTTTATTTTATGTAATTTTGGGAAGTTTAGGTCTAATAAACCCAAGGTGACTAGTCCTATTAGGTGATGATTGGATGCAACAACGAAAACATTATTGAGGAAGACAGAGAAACTTATAAAGAAGCAAGATTCTGCAAATAATACTTACATTTTTAATAATATATATATATATATACTTTTTCGTTGGAAATACGATCCGAAAGGGACAAATATAGTTCAATGTACAAAAAAAACCTTAGAGAAATTAAAAGCACAAACTTACAGTCAGTCTCTAATTTTCAGTTCAAACCGAAAATTAGAGACTATAAGTGTGTGCTTTTAATTTCTCTATGTTTCTTTTTGTACACTGAACTATATATATATATATATATGTTTCTATGCATTAATCATACATAGTTATACTTCATATAATGAAGTGCTTTGTATATGTATACTTGGTGATCAAACCACGAGTGAAATGGGAAAACAAGACTAAGATCTTTTAACCGTAACAAGCCGTCTTCTTCAAAGTCAAAAACCCAACTGAAACACTAGTTGTACGACACATCTGGTGAGGGGTTGAGAAGAGTGGTATTTTAAAACGGTGAAATCGCAGGAAAGAACTAATGTCCAGAAAGGGATGTTTGGGAAAACAAAGGAGTACAGTAAGAAAGAGTTGTCAACCCTCTTAAAAGAGGCTATTGCCCTCGTAACGAAAGTATCAAGTTTAAAGAGACCGTTATTAATGTTTATATTTGATCTATTAAATTTAATTAGAGACGATTCACAATATTTCTTAACAACATCAAATTTTCATAGGTAATAAATTTAGGACCTGTCCAATCAATATGATGATTTTCATTGTTTATATGCAAGAATAAGGCGCTACTTTTTTCCTGTCTACTTACGTTGTATCGGTGTTGTTTTACACGGCACCAAAAATGTAAAACATAATTCAAAATGGAAAATATTCTTTGAAGAAAAATAAAGGTTTTTATCCTAATCTTAAATTAAAAATGATCTTAAAACAATATATTTCCTGATTTTTCTGAGGTTTTTCAGAAAAAATAGCAGTATTTTTTTGTTTTAAATGTGAAAATCTGTCTTCAATTGAATACTCAATGTAGAAGGAGGTCAGGTAAAGTATGTAAGACATCCACTGGCTACTGGAACAAAAGTCATATTCTCCTGTAAAAGATGATTTCGTAACACGAAATCTACCTTTTCTCTTTTCAAAAATGTTATTACTGCTGTTGTTATGCTAATGATATTATATGCATCAGTGGTGTGATATACAAAATTAAGCATATACTGATAAGTGAATCAATCACTACCTGTACTAACTACAGGAATGAAAGACTAATAAACATCTCCCATTTAGACAATTATATGATACTTATATAGAACATTATATATTATACACCCAAGACGTATGATATTATGGTATTAAATCAAATGATCTAAATAACTTTTTAAATTTAATTAAAAATTACTTTCATGAAGCATGTTGCAAATAGATTTATAACCTATAAATTGTAAAATAAACCTATTTTATTGGACTCAGGGGACCTCAAAATGAATATTATCATTAACAACTCTAAGACAAATTATTGTCCTGAACGTAATACTTTTATTACTCTATAATGTATACAGACGTTAAATGAATGTAACATATTTTAGGGTTATCATTTATTATTTCCATTCCTTAATGAGAAATTTATTTAGTCCTTAAAGTTAAGATGCACTAATAAGAACCATATAATTCTTGATCTTAGTATTATGAATTTAATATTCGCACGTATAGTTTGTTTACATGATCTCAACAAAAGACCACCTGAATTTAGGGTAAAACAGCAAACTATAATAAATATGAGAATTATTCCACTTACTTTGATAACACCTTTAATATAGCCGTGACGCTCGGCAAAATCAAGAGATCTTAATTTGGGAGCTCCTTTTCTATGCTTAGTATGGGCTCTAAAGACACTTCCAGCACCCTTCCTCTGTGCTCTTATAACTCTTCCCATACTTGCCTGAAAAAATTAACCTGATTAGTATAATAAACAATCCCTGGGTGAAAATAAAAATTAAAAAAAAAACAGCAGGCAGAAAAACTGGAAGTCATATTATTATCACCTACCAGAAGAGAATCCGTGAGACTGTAAATTCCAACTTTAAAACAGAATCAGATAACTAGTTATAACTTAGGGAAGTGAATACATGGTAAACTATATATTTCCAATATGTTACGAAAATATGTTCAAATTTGAAATAGTAAAAAAGTAACGGTGTACATTTTAAGCCTACGGTTTTGAACCAAATAGAAATATAAACTAAAACAGTTTAAAATTTAACAGCAAACAGATCAAACTCAATCGAAAAAACTTAAGAAACACTCCTGTTATAGAGATCTATGGTACCTTCTATGAATTTTCAGATATAAAACTCAGTATTGAAATTACAAGGGGAAACCGAAACACTACGTCTCCACACAAAATTAGATTAAGGGGAAGGAAATCGCCTATTTTAATCATGAGTAAATATCACAGAATAAATGATTGGATAGCTCAGTATCAAAATTTGTTTTCATTAAAATAATAATAATACCATGAAACAGAGAAAAAAATTACGCACGTATCTGGTAGTAAGTATAAGCCCAGGTTTCAATATGTTCTCTAACTTTCACCATCTACCCTTTATAAGGGTATTTATAACGTATGGCACAAAAATCTTATCAATGTACTAGCAAAGTGTACAGATCTGCTATTTGATGTGTAGATGAAAGACTTTTATCTTAACCCTTTAAAGTTCGAGAAAATGTAAAAGTTCCCTCAATATAGAAATACTGCAAAATACATTTCATCCAACATTATTAAAGTGCAGAGGTCAGGAGGGTTTACAATGGTGTTTCATTATATGGTAAACTCTTGACTTCTCATTACTAAAAGAGGAGATGAGAAAACCTACAGCAGTATAATAAACAAGTAATTACGTCCTTCCATTCTACTGACTTTCCTATCAGAAAGAGTAACATGCACATACTAATTTCGTATAATCGTGGATCATCAAAAATTAACTGGGCTTACAAAAATATATAGGCTTTAACTCATTATTTTGAAAACGAATAATAAACATATGAACGAGGATGGTGTATAAAAATGCAGCAAAATTTATCTAGAAATTCATAATGAATATTTCAACATATTAAAAAAGTATTTATAACATTACATACCTTCTGATCACAGGAATAAAAATGGATACGAAAAACGATTGAACAATCTATAACCCAGAATTTACTGGTTACAAAGAGGAATGTTAACTGTTGTCAAACGTGGGTTCGCAGTGTTGACAATGGAATCCTAAAAGTATTTACAATGCTTCAGCTAATTCTGTCATTTTATTCGGTCATTCTATTTCTGACTATTCGGTCATTTTAATGACTATTTTATTCTAATAGAATATTAGTTATACAATTACTGTATGTTGGTTCTGCAATTCAGAAATATTGTTGATCATTAATAAGTTTTATTTCTTTCAACTGTGCAATCCTATAACATAAACTTAATGCCTTCTATGTTGTTTTTATATTAAACACCTTAGTTCAATAATTACTTACTAATTTATAAATCGTCCAGGAATTATTTATTTAACTACAAATGCAGGTTGACATTGTTAGGAGGTATAAGCTTTTCATTTGTGTTTATTCAAATATTTTTAATATTCATTACATTGATATATTAAATCGTACCAGATTATTTCATGAATTATACATACATCCGATAAAATGATCAATTCAATTCATTATTTTTGAAATGGATATCACAAGCAAATACAAACCTCGACTGTTAAATATTTACAAGGAAAGACACGTCAAAAATGTTTTACTAACATCGTTTGTTAAATAAAGATCTACTTAGAGTATGTAGGTAATAAAATTAGCAAATAAAGGAAAAATAAAGAAAACTAAAAGATTGTCTACAATTCAAGAAGCAAGTGTCTAGAGTAAATTGTTGTTTATACCAATTTTGTTAAATTTTACTATAAATAAAATAACTGTGGGATAATATAGATATAATTAAAATTCTTTGTAACTTGAGGGGAAAATAAATAAATAAAGAGGTTTGTAGTCAGTGTTGCTTAGAGCGTGAAAATTACCGTGTTAGGTTACTATGCAGATTTTAGTTGTTAAGATTCCCGAAGTGGTTTTTTAGAACGGCTACGTGAAGAGTTTCGAATGACATACTTCCTCAAAGTAGTTTCTTTCATTGGACGATTTCCTAAATCAATCCAAAGTGGTCATGAAATACGATACGGTGTATGCGTCTACTCCAAGGTCGTATTGACGTCCAAGTTGGTTCAATTTATCAGTAATACATCTCTTAAACTTAATTCATCCCATCGATTATCCGATATGGGAAGCAAGGCTCCCTCAAAAGAAGAACTCAAACAAATGTTGACACCACTGCAGTATCATGTGACTCAGGAAAAAGGAACTGAAGCGTAATTCAAATATAATGTAAATAATTTTTTTTGATGCATAAGACATGTTCTATAAGCTGGTTAATTTTTAGACCGTTTTCTGGAAAGTATGATAAGACAACTGAGGCTGGTACTTACCTTTGTATTGTTTGCAAACAACCACTATTTTCATCTGATAAGAAGTTTGACTCTGGATGTGGATGGCCAGCATTCAATGATGTTCTTGATAAAGGATTAGTAAAGTTATCAAAAGATGTATCTCATGGTAAGAGGCAGACTTACACAAATACTTGTTTTAGTTTGAGCTTTTCTCAATTATATTCCGCCTATAGTTAGGTTTGTGGAAAGGTAGTATCCTTAGCTTCTTGAAAAGTTAATAGGGAATATTTATGATGAGAGGAATACAGAATTATTTATTACTTTGTGGTATTTTTTTATAAGTGCTAATGTTTGCTTTAATTGCATGACTATTTATGGAATCTGCATGGACTATTTTGCATGGTTTCTTAAGTTACATTGCTGATTGCCTCCATTGTATTGGATTTGCCTCTGCTAACTTCACTTAATTAGTACAATTACTTTGATTTCCTGAAACTAAGGGTACGATACTACTATTTCATGTTAACATTCTAAAACTAATGGTTGTCTGAATATCTTAATTTCAACAAGTTTATTAAATGCTATTTGTTTTGTAGAAGTGTTATATCCTTAATCTAGTGGGAATGTGTGCAAATATAGTAGGGGTATGATAATGATTATTCCCGTGTAATTGGTTTGTTCACATTCCATCATTTAGTACTTGAAATAGACAGTCAATGCGGAATCTTTTTTTTTTTTTGTAGATTGTGTAGTTAGTAGATCATGAATTTCTGTGTAGAACATGGAATATTCAATAGATGTCAATAAAGGACTAGGGTTCGAAATTTTCTGTTAATCCAGTTTAATATGAATAACCGATAACTTTGTGATAAAGTTAAATATATTAGGTGTCTAATCAACAAAATATTAGAAGATATGCAGTGTTTACTTTCTTAAAAAGTACATTACTAATTTTACAGAAAAAGTTGCTACATCTGACACGTAGATTATCTTAACGATTCCGTGAATGTCATTCACAACTAAATTAATTTGTTATATTGAAAAAAACCATTAAAAATGAAATGATTTAATACTGCGGCCCAAAAGGCCGGTGAAATCATTAAAAATTGCCGAATGTGTTGTGATTTTTGATTCATTATAGTATATATGAGTAAAAATAAATTTTAAATTGTTCAGAGTGCACAGATATTTGCTGTATTAGTATATTGCAATAAGTTTTTGGACAATGCAGGAAAAAGTTAACCTAAACTAAGAGCCTGGTTTTTGTTTTTAATGAAGCATTTATCCTTTTTAAATTTGATATATAATGTCTTGGAACTTCTGTTATTAATACTGTAATTGATTATACGATTTTCTGATTGAATAATAGCAGGGCTGGGAAATGAAATAAATATCAATTTGACTTTGACCCTTCTGAAAAAATCAATTTTGATTTCGATTAGAGGTCTTTAATTTTTTTTAATTCGAAATTTTTGTTTTTTCGATATTTTAATTTTGATTCGAGTTCAGTTTATATTTCACATGCTTAAATCTATAATTTCGTTGCTCAATTCTTTTTTTTTTGTTTAAAGCATAATTTATAATAAGTTCAGATACACAAGTTTTTTCTTCTGTTTTTTTACACATTTAAAGTCTTACTTAGTGCCCTGTCTTAGAGGTACTAAGAAGAAGAACCTCTGTAAAAATATATTAAATTCAGAATGAATTAACGCTTAGTAATTTATAGACAAAAAACTATAAATACATCAAACTTCTTGGATATATAATATCTCCTTTAGACATAATATATGTCTGTTGGGAGATGTTTAATTGTATTTCATTCATCGTACCTGGAGACCGTACAGATAGTGATTAATATATAGTTATTAATATATACGCATGTTTCTGTACGTCATACAACTTCTTATAATATCATTAGTATACCACAGCAGTAATAACACTTTTCTAAAACCAAAGTGAAGGTTTAGTGTTACAAAATAATCTCTTACAGTATCACATGGCTTCTGTTCCTATAACCAGTGGATCTCTTACATGGCCAATGGATCAGTTACATTTGATGTCGTTAATCTCACCTTCTATATTGAAGTTTTAAGCCAAAGTTTTTGCTTTAAAACTTCAAAATATTCCTATTTTTTTGGAAAAATTTTAGAAACATGTAAGAAAAACTTGTCAGTGTTATCGAATCACCGAAGATTTAGCTTAAAACTAATATCCGTTTTGTAATATAGAACGAATGATTGCATTCCTCATACTTCAATATTAACAAAAGATAATATGATTCTTAAAAATAAGGAAATGTACCTGTGATATTAAGTATTCTTCAAGGGTACAACATATGGATTGATTAGAGCATTTTGTTGGACAAATCTATCATTCCATGGAAAGCATTAAAAAATTACGATTGGCGTTAATTTTTTTCCATGCAAGAATTTATTCTTCTTATAACTCATATTAAGTCATTGAATCACTTCCATTTTTTTCATTAAATCTCAAAAAATCAATTCTATTCCCGTCGATTTGCTGACAAAAATTCTAGGTCAATATAAACAATGCACATAATGTAAACAAATCCGACAAGTATAGCAGGTGATCTATTAGTCCAGGATAAATATTCTGTTTTTATTACTTTACTATAAGTAAAGTATAGTGATCGTGAAAAAATACGATTTTAACGGAATAACATGTTTTTTGAGGTTCTAGAAGTCGTTTTATGATGTTTTTGCGATGATGTCCGTGTGGGTGGGTGAGTGTGTTAGCATTGCTTGTTACCACGCTACGGTCCAGAATCTTGATGGATCAAGTTGATATTTTAAACAAGAATGGCCGTATAGTGCAGATGATCCCTGTTGTTTGGGAAGAATTATGCATGTCGGGAAAGTCACTTTTTTACCAAAAACCGTTTTTTAGGAAACTTTTTTTCTGCTAACTCTAGAGTTTTGAAATTTAGGCATTTTCTTTGAGGTTACAAATAGAATAAACGAAAAATATATGCAAAATTATAAAACGACGGAAAATATCTTTTTTTCAATAAAATGTAAAAATTTTGACTTATAATTCAATCTCAAAGATTGTGAGAGCGATACAAGCCATACAATTGACGGATAAAAATGAAGCAATGCTTAAAAATAGAACATTATGTGGAGAATGATATGAGGTAATTTTTTTCAAAATTCCATTCGCCAAAGAGGCGTTAAAGTACGATTTCTGTTTTCAGAAAATGTTTTTTTCACGCTAAACGGCTCATTAAAAAATCATAAAAATTTGACCAAAAATGGAACAAAAAATTAGCAATTTATAAAAAATAATTCATGAAATTTCAATTACGTCAAAGAGCAATAAAGCTGTAAAAACTGTTTGTTTATCCTAGACTAAGGGATTACCTGCTATACTTGTCGAATTTTTGATATTTTTTTACATTGTTTACATTGACTTACAATTGTTTACATTGAATAAATAATATAATGTTTAGAGGTATAATGAATTTTTTTTTCATTTAACGATTATAATGGGATGTAAGAATAATAACATTTTTATAAGTAAAGAATCAACAACAATAGTATATATGAAACATATAATTTCTGATTCTTTTTATGGTATGGTTTGTCTAACAGAATGTTCTAATCAATATATATGTTGCACCATTCTATAAAGGTTAATGCTGATTTTTTTAAGTTTATGAATAACATTATTATTGGGTAATATTGAAGTTTTTGGAATGAACCTTTTCGTCATATAGAAGGGTTTCTGTCTAATTTCCAGTTCTAATAGTACATGCCATTATTTTTAAAAATTTCAAGCTTCCAGCTTTTAAATTTAAAATTTAAACAGCAAAGTCGGCTTTGAACTTGATTTAAAAATGCAAAAGTAGCTAATACCAACATATTTTTTCTCAATATACATTTGCAGCTAACTTATAATAGAGTACAGTACGTGGGAAAAAATAACATTCGCTCAGAGTAAATTGGTTTTTTATGATTTTTGACCAAGGGAAAGAAAAGTGAGTTTTTAAAAAACTCTAGCATGCAATAAAATTTCCAGTATAATAATTTGATAAAAGACCAGAAATGTAGATTTTATTCAAAATTAAAAAAAAAATCCTTTTAAAAATAAGAAATGAAATTATCCTACATCTTAAATGAAATATGATCTGAAAACGACATTTTTTCTTACATGTTTATGACATTTCAGACAAAAAAACTTTGAAATTTTTTTAAATACTAAAAATATTTTCAAGTTCTAAATGGGAAAATTTGTCTTAAGTATTAAATGTAGAAGGAGGTCAGATAAACTATGTAAGAGATCCACGGGCTATTGGAGCAAAAGCCATGCTCTCTTGTATGATTATTTCGTATAAGCAAATTTTCACTTGGGCTTTTCATAATGTTATTACTGCTGTAGTTATACTAATGACTGTATATCCATTAATTGTGTGACATACAAAAAAGGCTTATCTATTGATAAGTGGATCAATCACTATCTGTACTTCCTCAGGAATGAAATACTAATAAACATTTCCCATTAAGACGATTATATTTTGCTTAAATGAGCTTTATATATTATATACCCAAGAAGTTTGATATTAAGTTTACTTATAGTAAAGTTGAGTGTAGGCCACTCCGATTTTATTTTTTTATGAATTGCTAAATTCTAATTAAATTTTATGGCAAAATTTCATTGTTCCACAATGAGACGTTTAGGGTCATAAAAAACATTTTCTGAAACATAAATTGACCCTAACGCCCTTTTGGTTAATGTAATTTTGAAAACAATTACCTCAACGTATCCTCCATGTAATGCCCTATTTTTACGTATAATTTCATTTTGATCCGTCTAATCGGATGGTTTGTATCGTCCTCACAAGTTTTCAGATTGAATCAGGAGTCAAAATTTTTCATTTTATTGAAAAAAAAAATATTTCCAGTTGTTTTAAAAATCTGGAGATTTGTCAGTTATTGTTTTTGTAGATTCCAATATGCCGAAATTTCAGGTCACTAGAGCTAATAGTTTAGGAGAGAAATAATGTCTAAAAACACATTTTGGCAAAAAAAGTGACTCCCATCAGAATTGCTCCCAAACAATCGGGTTCATCTAGACTATGAGGCCCATTTGTGTGTAAAATATCAATTTTATCCATCAAAGATTCTGGAACGTAGCTGTACACAATTTTTTGGATACACACACAGCACAGACATCATCGAAATAACTTCATAAAACTACTTTGGAGACCTCAAAACATGTAATTCCATCAAAATCTCGAGATAGATTTTTTTCACGATCGCTTTACTTATAGTAACTTAAAAATACCAATATATTATCTATAGATAATAATCATAAAATGATAATGAATGTTCAGTGTATTATTATTGTAGTGTTTTGTATTATCTGATGATGTCTGATGTTCGAATGAAACTTGTTGTAACCAGTAGATAATTAAGCTGAATTTGTTAAACCAAATTGAGGACCTGAATGTAAAGAAGTGCCGTTTTTGTGGAAGAAGTCACTAGATATGGTATTGTTTTTATTGAAATATATATATAATATTCAATATAAAATTGAAACACAAATAAATGAAAATACGCTATCTCTAATTTACGGTTAGAACCGTCATCACGAGAAATGAGAGAGAGACCAAGCGCAACTATTGTCGGTTGGAGACCCATATTATTATAGTAAATATTGTGTATATAATTATTTTAGTTTGATTATTGATTTGAGTTCAGACAAATATATCAATTTTAAAAGTTTATTGATTTGATTTCCCAGCCCAGAATAGTAGAACGCAGTTGTGTTATTTCTTCTAAAAAACAAGTAGGAATGTATTTTTGAATTAAAAGGAAAATTATCATCTATGTTTTCTGCAGTAGATTTTGTTTGCATGAGAAGCTTTAATGTATATTTTAGTAGAGGTATGTTGTCTATCTGAATTCGCTAATGAGCATTATTTGAATATATATTTAGGAAAGGAACTATTTATTAATTTAGTGTTTAACATTTCTTGGGGCATTCTAAAGAAGTTTGTTTTGTAAAAAATGTTCTCATTTTTTTGTTAAGTGGTTTATGTGTTTTTTTTATTATTTGTGTTTACACAAATTATTTTCGTATCTCTGGTTTCTGGGTGGCAGCTTATAATAGTAGAATGTTCCAAATTCCTAGAGATTTTAAACAATTAACAATCCCGACAATGGTGGTTATGATTTTAGTTAGTGTCGTGTGTTTGTGATGCCACATTTCAGTATATCTAACCATTATATTCTTGGAGTCCCTAAGTAGTATATATTTATCTCTTAATTCAAGGGTTTGTCTTTATTTTAATCAGAAAGTAAAGTATTTTATATAAGATTTACATTAATAAAACTATTGATGGCGATAAGGACAAATTGGTACTAACATTCTAATTTAATATCAAAATGCATAATGTATTCGTTATTCAGGTTCTGATATTTAAATTACTGTTTGATTGGTCTCGAGAAGCCGCATTGGGTAAAAGCATAATAGCCCTCCGTAAGGATTTCGTTAGTTTGAGCTCATCGCAAATTTAAAACGTATTTACTTCATTAAAAGATAAATGTAATATTTAATGGCAATTACTGAAAACTCATATATCTTTATCGTGTAAATATTGATGGCCCAACTTACGAAAATATGTGTGTAAAATTCTTTATAAAAAATCTGTTCTAATACATACGTTCAGTGTATTTTTGTTTATTGCTTTCGTAGTTAAAACTGCTTTACATGAATCATTCTTCATAGGAACCTTTTTACTATATTGAATACACTTGACTGCTTAAAATATTAATGTTGCATAAGTAGGGTGAGGGAGTTTTGGTGGTGGCAAAGGTAGTTAGAAGAGCTAATCTGGTGCTTGTCTGTCTTGTGTGTCCTTGCATCCCTGTATGTACCAAGTTGGGGCCAACATTCTGTTATTGCTGGCTCGCCCAGGTATGGTGCGCACGGAGGTTCAGTGTGCTAAATGTGATGCTCACCTCGGACACGTCTTCGATGATGGTCCTCTTCCTACGAAGAAGCGATTCTGTATCAACTCTGCCTCCATCCATTTTCAACCAACAGGATCTTCTTCTTGAGCCAGATAACTAACCATCATAAAAATATTTAACCAGTATACTAACTATAATCATCTTTATAGTGCTTATAGTTGAACAATGATATGTAATTAATTAGATTTGTAATACCCAGGGTTAGCCATACTTGAAATAAAAGTAGTAAAAAGTACATTTATATGAAAAGAATATAGGTAACCAAGAAGGTTCTGTACTTTTAAAATATTTGTACGTAAAATAACATTGTTGATCGAAATATCCACCTTCCCTTTGAACAACCCTTTCCTGACGATAAGATAATTAATTAATTCTTTTCCAATATTAAACTTTGTACTAAATATGTAAATGTTCAAAAATAAAAATAAATTTAATATTATGTTAGAATAGGGAGAGTTGCCCATTAAAAATTAATAATTTTTGTTCTGATCTCTACTTTAACGCGTGGTCTCGTAAAAAGAAAACTTTTTTTTTTAGGATTTGCCAATGATGGCCGTTTTTGTTTAAACGCACACTAAATTCGTTGGAGGTATTCGTCAGAATTGTTTACATTCGTAATGATTTGGCCCATTTATAAATATTCTTGGTGAATACAGAAGAAATTTCATTTTGTTATATTTATGAAAATGTATGTAGTTTAACTAATCTGGGATAACATTGCTCTTATTAAGTCGTAACAGTTCAAGAAACTATTCAAATCACTGAGGTCATAGGTTACAACAGTGGCTCCAATCATGAAATCTCCCTTCTATACTATAAGATCTCACAGAAACAGAATTATTGTTCTTGAGTCTAGAGCAATCTACCAAGTTACTGAATATGGAAGTTAATGTTATCATTTGTGTTGTAACATTTCCTTTTCCAACATTCTGAGTTCACGCAATTTTTATCATAAATTGTTATATTAAGACAATACTTAATATGAACTTAATATTTACGGTTTGTAGAATCAGCAGAAGAGGGGGTTAGAATTAGTATCCCTTTTGACATTAAGAACAATCGTGTACCTTTTCTATAGTTCTAAAAATAATCTTGAGAATGATTTTTTTCATTATCGCTATACTTTACTTATAGTAAAGTGTGGTTGATTTCCGTTTGCATTTACAGTTTTAGGAATTAAACCTAAATAAATCAATTTAATAACTAACAATCTTACAATTTCTATTATTAACGTTTGAACAACTATTTTACTTGACTTGATTTGGGTAAAAAACTGGATTGGCCTGCACTCAACTTTACTATAGGTAAACATGATATCAAATTCGTTGACAATCATTTGAGATTTGGTTTTATTTTAATGTAGCTGTCTTGATGAAGCTATATTATACACTTTGGTAAAGTATTGTCAAACTTATAGATAATCAATTTAATTTGTTTTGTTGTAGCGCTAACCATTTTGTCAGTTATAAGAAACTTGAAATCGTTGGTCTAGAACAATCAGTTGTATTATTGTTGTTAGGATTAAAGTGAAGGCATTAGACATCGGACTATTGATGAGTATGATATCTACTAATATCTATCTTGATAATAGACCATATCTACCCTATTGAGCTTCCCTTAGTCGTTTTTGAAATCAGCTTTGGATTTTAGTTTTTTTATTGAACTTCAAAATCGTCCTTAAAGAATATATCTTACTTCTATTGATTATAGGTATATTTTGCCAAAACTTTTTATCCTCGTCAAGGTGCCTTGCATTTATAAACGTGTGCTGTTTATAATGGATTGGTTTTGAAGAAAAATGGTACATTTATATGGCGTTACTCCAGTGTCCTCTAGAGTTATTGGTAAAAAAGGTTATTAATGTATTCATTATTACCCTAAAACGTGTAAATCCTTTAACTATAAAAATATTTGTTTTGAGAACCAGTTCAATAAATGAGCACGTTTGTGATAAGTGAACATTATCCATTAATTGTAAAGTCCCATAAATGTAACATGCTCGATCATATCACTTCATACCAACCTTGCAAACATAGCACTGTAAATATACTTATTTATAATTATTCTACAATTATTTAACAAAATTTTTGCGATAAACTTTTTTTTCGATAAATTATTAGGATGAAATTTAAGTTTCCCCACTTTAGTCTCTAAAGTAATTTCAAATATTTTCTACAATTAAAATATCAAATTAACCCATTGAAGGCATTTTAAAATTTTGTTTGAAATATTTTAAAGCCTAATAAATCATTTTGTCTCCAGTCTGATAATTTTTTTAAGTCAACAAATCAACCAAGTAGTACAGGTATGACTTATTCAGATTAAGTTTCACTGTTTTAAGGTTATATTATCTCTTAATTATCAAAATAATTATCTCTGAAGGTCAAAAATTCTTGGCATTTTTATCATTTCATACTTATTTATGTAGGTATTATGCAAAGTATTACCATTTCATCGTTATCAGTTAATCAAGAAAAAAATAGTTTCTGAATTCACAAAATGTACAATATCCTTTTCGTTGATGTACCTTTGGAGACACTATTCAACCCATGAACCTATTAAGAGAAATTTTATTTTTGCGTAATTTCATTATGCCCCCCTTCAAACGGTGAGACCATTATTGTCTTCACAATCTTTCAGATGCAATTAGAATTTATACATTTTGATATTTTGTACAGAAACTGACCCTTGTTAATCGAAAAGTTCTGACATTTAATGCTAATATTAGTATTATAATAACTGCAACATTTTATCTATTTAGAGTCATTAGTTCCGGAAGATATACAATTATATCTGAGAAGAGATAGGAGCAATAAAATTGACTTTGCAATAGTAATGTTATCCAAAAATAAAACAGCTTATCTACACTATAAGAGTTCTTGTTGGTTATAATGTTTGATGTATCAAATGCTATGACACCTGTATCGAGACAACACATTTGGATACACATACACAATATCATGAAAAAAACTTCAAAAATGGACGTAACATCATAACGTGTAAATTCGTCATGTAGATATCGAATTTTCCATGATATCTCTAGATTACTTATAGTAATGTAATATATTAAAATGATAAATTAATTAATGTAAACAATTGTTTATTGCATCTTAGTGCTGACAGAACTTTCTTGGTTATCCGTATATGAATTTTAAATTGTTATAACTATGTAGTCAACATAGTTTGATAATACTCAACCATATGATTAGTCCTCATAAATCAACATTTGTATTCCAAACATTGTTTACTGTTATTTTCCTGATATTTGTTTGTTGATATATATAAGGTACAAAAAAACATAATTGTCTAATCAAATTAAGTGCTAAAAGAAAAATAATTGGCTTCACTAATGTAGCTTCGAACGCCTATAGTGCCTTCTATCCTTTCTCAGGATATTAAAAATTTTAATATTAAAATTTAGTTTGAAAAAGTTTAATTGGACCTAGGAAGTTGTCATGATAGTATCCGCATTCAGACTACGGTTTGCCCAAAATTTTAAAACCGAGTTTTAACTTACATATAGCTTTAAAACCCATCGTAAATCCGGTTTTATCCTAATTAAGGAAATAAATAATATAACTTAAAAAGAGCTATTTACTTTAGGTTTTTGAAGTTTTGTAAATTCCAAAGAAACAGTTCAATTTCGCTGAAGCTTTAGTGCTAAAGGCACTTTTAACTATTTAAGTTTATTTATCAAACATTATATTATAAGGCTTTCTGTATCTGCTGAAGATATAGCCTTCAGAATTATTTCAAGTAGTTGTAAGGCTTAGATAACGACTGGAGTTTTTTTCCAATTATCAGAGACAGCTGTTGAAAAGACTTCACATAGAGCATTTTTAATATAATTTTGTAGTTTAAAAAAATTACAATGTAATATATTTTAATTTTTTCCTATCAAATTTTGAGCATTTCTCATTTTTTTGTCAGTGACTTTCGAAAGAGTCAGTAACATTTTTTTACTTCGTAGAAATTAAACTATGGTTTTTTGGCTAATGAAAATAAACTATCCTCTTCTTCTTCAAGTTTTTTCATTATTTCTACTTTACAAGAATCTGTTTAAGTAGACAATGATCATGATGGATTACTTTTTTCATAAAGAGCATATATTACAGAAAGATGTTTACCAAATTAGGTTTATTTGCTTTGCAAACTTGCCTATCATTGCTGTTCCATTTGTTGCAATTATATCTTCATCCAAGTTGGAACAAAATTCCTTCAACTGTACATATATAACTTACACAACTTATAGTTTTTTGTCTATCAAATGAGACTTAGGATCATAGAATTATTTTTGAGTGCATTTCTAAATTCATAAATCTCTCGTTTTATGAACAGATGAAATTTATGGTTCCACACTATAGAGTTACTTAGATATTTTCAAATAGTTTCTACAATTAAAATATGACGGAGGCACGACAGTCAACTGAGTCTCTGTTATGTTTCAGTCTATGAGTTCTATGTGTCACAGTTTATTTTGAGTGTTATCTGTCCTGCCGGACCGTTTTTTGTTTATCATGGTATATATATATTTAGAGTACACATCTTAAATTTAAAGATATGTATTCTATACGTCTTTAAAATCCTGAATAACTTCTTTTTCTTGCACTTATAATGTTTCAAAACCATGCTTAGAATTACACAAACAGAGGAAGGTAGGAGGGAATATCTTATCGTGCTTGTTTTTTTTTTTTTGAAATTGAAGGCTTGAGTGAAGAAACTCACTCAGTTTTTAGCAATTGAACTGAAAGAAATCTATCTAAAACAGCTAACTTTGAAATTTCTTCGTCTGTGGATTTTTTAAAGAGAGAGTTAAAATATTTTGTTATTATTGATGAAGTTTCATAGTTATCTGAAAAATTTCCCTTGAATATAATATCTACGATGATTTGAATCCTCAAGATGTCTTTATTAAATTCTGGCATTTCGTGCACATTCTTCTGGTGTTTCATTTTTGCTTTTTCAAGTAACATAATACTATACATTTGATTTACCCTGTATTAGGGTATTAGGGGGTGTATTAGGGTAATAATTAATTAATAGGAATTCATAGATATAGGAAAGCAATTAATTTAATGAACGGCAAACACTAAGTTGTTACCATAGGTCCATCCACAATAGTTTAATCATATACTGATCCTCAAATATTTAGTTATGACTAGAAGTGTACTCTCCTTGGTCGACTATGAAATTTATAAATTCGTTTCTCGAACTTGCTTTTTTTCCGTTGTCCTTATTATTATTTTTTTGTTGTATGATCTACTTATTATTAATATTAATCTTGCTTAAGCGTAATAATGCTTTTATTTTTAATGCCATGTACGAGTGATAATTTATTATATAACGTTAAAATCCAGATATGATGGTGTTTCTGAATTAATAACGGAGTATATTGAATTAATAAACAATCCTCAAGTGTTTCTGAAGGCCTTATTATTGAGGATATGTTTTCTTTATATCGAGTCTATTTTGGATAGTTATATTTGTAATTGAACTGTTCTTAAAATAAAACTGCTCATTTGTACAAGACTGGATGAATATTGTTATAAAATATCTAATTTTTGAAATTAATAATAGTAATTTACTGAATTTTAACCTAGTTTGTGGTTGCGATCAAGGCGAAGGGAGTGTATGAAAGATTTCCCCTAACCCTGTAGCAGTTCGTTGGGATAAACAAAAGTTAGTTTAATACTCCTTCTTTACTGCTCCTGTGAACCTCAGGTGACCATACACTTTTCTTATCTCTTTATGAAGTAGGAGGTACAACATTATTCATCTCCTACATGAAACATCTAGAGTCATTGTGTTTGAATAGAACCTGCTATCTTCAGTACTAAAGGCAATTACCCTGTCCGTTAGACAACACCCTACCATAATCCCCCCCCCAAAAAACTGTTAAAATGTATTTGCTTTCTGGGAGTTAAACACCTATCTTCTTTGGGGATGACTTACGATGCTTCCATTGCTTAGGTTGTCATAGAAGCTGTCAAAAAAGTTCATGGTTTTCGTGGTTCAAGGTCAATAGTTTCTGGGTACAAGTGACTCACTCTTTTGGAAAGGAGTCAGCAACCGGGAACTCATCGGACCGACACTTTATGAATGTGAAATTGTTTATAGATTATTTTCCCCACAAACCCCATACTTATATCATCTTCAGCTAGTTGGTAAATATTTGTACTCCAATCCACCAAAATGATGGTGTCTTCAACTTATTCAAAGGTGTCTTCATCAATGGCAAAATTTAGTCGTCATAGCACGATGCCTGTGTTTCCTGCGCCATCTGTTGGGTCTTGCTCACTACAAGTTTTTTCACTACATATATGTTTTATTTGGAGTATGGTCTCTCAACGCAGAAACTTCATCATTACCCAGATGATTAAACATGAATGCCTCACATTGTGTTAAGCGTTTCTGTTAAAATACATACATATTTGACCATACATCGTTGCAGATGTCAGCCTCATTCCAATCCGCTCCTTCGAAAGAAAGAAATCTTCCATCTGCTATGATCGAATAAGTTGATGGAGATGCAACATATGATTCAATTGTTTCAGTGATAATTGCTTCAATGATGTTTATATTCCCATAAAACGAAAAACCTGTAGTTAGAAACAGTGATTTTTCACCAGTACCCTTTACATTGACACTGTTTGTTTTATCATCAGCAGTTAATTCACTAGCTGTATTCATCAGCAAACGTTTAGGATGTTGATTATTGATAAGATTGTCAAGTAGCAGCCAATATTATGGCTGAGTCAAATCAGAATGCTGTTTTGGTTGCCTGGAAGGCCGAAATTTGGTGTGCTGTTCTGAGCATAGCAATGTTAAGTCTAAAAAGCTTCCACGAATTGTGATACTTACGTGTTGAGCTCATAAGAGAGAACTTCCCCCATCCTATATCTTCCAACCTCAGCTGCATTTTAGGTTGTAAATAGAGGCCAATCAATAAAGAGAAGGTATAGGTATAAACTGTATAGGGAAGAAGAATTTAAAAAAGAGAAAGTATTTTCACATCCAATTTTTCATAGTGCTGTGCAAATAAATATTTTTTTAATATAGTAGACCTAAAGCTCTAATTCAAACAGCTATCCTTTCTGAAAGCATTGGTTCCTGTATAAGTAAAAATATTCACTTTGACATAAATAAATTGAAATACATCAAACAAGTCGAAATTATTTAGAGGACATCGTTGATCCACCATTTTTTGATGGAAACCAGCATTGAAGAAGGATTTAAAACTTCTCAGGATTTGTTTTCTACATGTACAGGATATAATTGATTTGTGGGCTCTTTACGACTTTTTGGTTTATACTCGGTGGGGTGCTTTCGAAATTTGTCTGAGTACGTACGTATAAAGTATTACTTTTTTGTAACCTTATAATGATATAGATTTACCTTACCAAAACGTGAATATTAAAGAAACTATTTTGGTTATAATGTTAATGAAAATAAGAGATTTATCCTTTTGTAAATTTTTATTCATTATCACGCCGATCAAGCGCTATATAATATTTATGATTTTTATCCAATGCAAATACAGTAACTTTGTATTCCTTTACATAACGGTGTTTGGCATTATTAAGAAATAAGACCTTCAAGTATTCAGTAGTAGCCTGCCGAGCTTGGTAAACCCTGGTGTATTAGAAAATTAGGCTTTTATTAACTGCCTTCAGTACAGAGTGCCTATTTAATATTTTCTACCCCCCCCCCCCCCTTAATATTTTAAACATTATAATTCGATATATTTCTTCAGTGAAGTAGTTTTAATTAAAAGTTGGTGATGGTTTTCCATTGACTTATTTATTCCAACTGTCTCCTTAAACGTGTGTACTGTTTAATATTTTTTAAGGATGTTACTTACACAAGTAGAATAAATTTCTCATTCAAGAAACATTATGTTATTTATTAATGAAAATAGCTATACATTTTTTGTCATTAGGAAACGTTCTAATCTGACTGAAACTTAATCCACAGAATTGCTAAAGGTCACTCAGTCTTTTCCTTTTTTTTTTGTAATTGAAATTGTATTAATGTTTATAAAGTCCAATTTTTAACTTTCTATTAGCAGTTTTTTTTTAATTTAACCATATTTGAATTTTCATTTACTTGTTACATAATTGAAGGAAATTGGGTTTTTCTACTATATGTTTACTTAAGTATTTTTGCCAGAAATACTTCTTTCTGGATTTTTCTTTTATTTTTTTCCTGTTTATGTAAGGTATTGAAAAATATACTTTTGAATTATGCTGATAATGTATTGCTTCTTAAGCTTAAATTTTTTTAAATCCTTAAGAAAAGCTGGTATCAAGATATTAAAACAAACGTAGTAAAACTTACAAAGTCTGAACAGAGCACCAGTTTTTAATTATTTAAAGTATTTTTAAAGTATGAGTTGTTAAATATCTATTTTGTTTGTTTTTTTTTTAAAAAATGTGATAAGTTTGTATGAAAGTAATTTTATTGATGTTTTAAGATTAAGTTATAATTTATTTATTTACTGTATAACTAAACAAATATTTGGTTAATTTTAACTGTATGAATCCTAATGTTCCAAGAACTGTTAGTTCAAAACTAACTGGTCTAGTCTTTTGTTTCTTGAGAATTGATTATATAACAGTATAATGTATATGTATAATCACAATATATTTTTTCAACATGCTTTATGCCAATTTTTCTATAAACCTGTAAACAGTTTACTGGTTACTCGGTATCCATAGGATAATTTAACTTATGCCCAGAAATCACTACAATACGATTATAAGGAGATATATAAGTAGTGTCACATTGTGTATTTAATTTCTACGATAATCATTATTTTCATTCTGGAACACATGAGAGCCAGAGAGTCTCACTATCCGAAATCTCACTCAATATCCGAAATTAGGCTGATCTAGAAAGCTTCTGTTGAAAATTTGCAATGACCACAAATGACTCCTGTCAATACCTTAAAACGGATCTATGTGATTTTTCAAACACATTAAAACATTTCCGTAGTTCTGATCAAGCAATAAATTTTGCTATTTCTCTAGTGTTAAAATCCACAGAATAAAATTAAACTGCTACTGACCTCCAGAGTAACTTTTGTAACCACCGCAATGCAGCCCCCCAACGGAGGAGAGGAAAAATAGAAATCCCTCCAATATTTATTTATAAAACAAGATAAAAATATATAATACGAAATAATAATGAAAACAACAATAAGAATGCAAATAAAATTAAAAAAGAAACAATGAGAAAAAAAAATTAACGGCAGAGGTTAAGACCAGGAGAGCGAGCCCTAAGGAGGCATATGAATGCCTCTTCAGAAGCTCTAAGGCTGACATTGGAATTAGACTCGGGGATTTGTTTGAGGATTTGTACCCTGAAACAATCATTGAAACGGAGGTCATGGGAATTAGCATGGATAGCTATGGGTAGGTCTCTGCGCTGACCAACGGACGCCCTGTGATTGTTCATACGCAGGCTCAGCTTGGTTGAAGCCAAGCCAACGTAAAAAGCATCACATCGAGTACACTCCAAACGGTAAACGCAGTTACAGGAAGTGCAAGATGTATCAGAAGGAACAGGATAGGAGTTGTTACTGAGAGGGGAAGTAAAGTAAGGACTGGAGTTAATTAGGGGACAGGTTTGGCAGTTACGGCGTTCACATCGCTCCATCCCTCTGCTAGCACAGGGGCTGTTGAAAAAAAATTAAATTAATAAAAAAAAGTCCATTTTTACCCATATTTCCAGTATATATATACTGGAGGCCAGTAGCAGTTTGCTTCTCAACGCGAGTACTTCGTTACTCGCGAGGACAATATTGTTGTTATGTAATATGGTATTGTGTAGATTAAATGTATAAATAGTATCCTCAATAGGCAGTGTGTTAATTTTAATTAATTAATTATCCAGCTTCTAATTCAGTAACTACAGTGGTACCCACTTTTACATATAACCTAAAGTTTAATATTTACCATAATTTCTCAGACAATATTTTGAGATAAATCTGAGGAACTATAGAGACCCAGTAGTTCGGAAACACTGCTCTGTAAGAACTATAAGATTAATGTCACGACATTGCCAGCACATCGTATTACTGAAGCTATAATTTTGCTTGTAGTGAATTCCTTGTTCTGTTGGTGTGGATCATGGGGTTGATATGAGAAGCAATCTATACCTAAAGTGCAGACACTTACAGATAACCTGACCCTACTTGCTATTTCGATTGTTTCGTAATCCTATCTTCATTCTATGACCCTTTTCCTATGTTACCTTACTTTCTTTCTACTTTTATGAAACGGAACAATTTCAGAAAAAATTGAAAAAGTGTATTCTTCCAATGAACTCGAAAGACACAGATTCGTGTCTTGTAAAAGTCATCTAAGTAAAGACTTTTTCGTAACTAAGACTTGAACAAGCTAAAAATACACCAACAATAGTAAGCTTATTAGAAACTATTATATACAACATCAAGAGGTTAGTTAAGTGAACGGCTCTAAAGATTTCACTGGTTCATTAATAGACAAGTAAAGTTGACTGATCTATCAATACTAAAGACATTACTTAAGTCATAAAAAAAAATAATATTCGTTAATCAATAAGTCAGACAAGGCTTACAGACTTGCTATAGAATTGTTCCCTATTGATAAGGAACTTACTGATGCATTAATTTTGATAGCATCATTAATAATTATTCCAAAAGGAAAAAAATTGAAAGTGTGCTAGTAAATTTTTAACTACTTGATGTTTTGTGACGTACACTTGGATAGGAGTACTGTAATAAGATGGATGTTTATGACAAATCGATAAAGTTTAAGATTAAATCCTTGATTTAGCGATGAAAATAAGTATCTTACATGCTTTCTGTAATTTTGAAGTTAACGAACTTGCAGCGGGATAAAATAGTAGGGAGGGAGAAAATAATATGACTGCTCTAGGTGATAAAGAAGTTTTTACACCATTGCACTGACGTGTTCAAATATAGAGTCGTCCAGCGTACTAATGACATGATTATATCTAGTGGCATCTACCTTAATATTTGCCAACTGAAGTTCGATCGTTTTCTCCAAAATGTGGAGTCAGCGTTAGCTTAACGCTACCTCGATCAAAAGGCAGGAGGGATAGAAGAGGAAAAAGAAGAGATGTCTGCTTGAATGGGTAGAGTTTCGAGTGGAAGGGATACCATCAAGTAGGTAGTTCCAGAACACTGTCTGTCCACTGACGCCGGACCAGTTTCTTTGTCAGGTATTAATTAAAATATATAAGAGTTCAAAATCGAAGAAGAGTAAAACAGAGTAAAGAACCACACTTGCAAACTAAAATTTTTGGGCAATCCGGGTCTGTTACTTGCCGTTGAGTCTACAATGTGCTTGGGCTCCATTTCTCTTTTCTCCTGAAGACGGATTGCCCGAAAATTAGCGTTCGTTAATGTGTTACTCTTCTTCGATTTTGAACTCGATTGTGTCCAGTTTGAATAGTCTTTCCGTTTATTCCGTGAATACATACATATATAACAATACGACATATATATACACGAGTTCAGAATCGAAGAGGAGTAACACACAGAGTGTAAGAAACACACTTACCAACTCAAATTTTCGGGCAGTCTTCTGGAGAAAAGAGAAAGGGAGACCAAGCACGTTGTAGACGCAACGGTAAGTAAGTGATTTATTTTTTCTGTTTTACTTCATTTCTTAACTCAGTTTTTTATTATTTTTTTGTCTTATATGTTTTTTCTATTCCTCTTTACTAGCTTTATTCATCTTGAAAATTTGAGTTTGTAAGTGTGTTTCTTTCCTCTGTGTGTTACTCTTCTTCGATTTTGAACTCGTATTGTGTCCAGTTTGGATCGTCTTATAGCTTGAATCCGATTCTATAGTGAATATATATACAATTAAACATAAGGTAAAACCTACGAAGCAATAACAAAATAATTAAGTACCTTCTAGAATAAAATGATTACTTGAAGGGCACGGAGCAAAACTAAACTTTTTATTTAAAAAAAAGCTTCTATCCTGTCAATAATTAAATACAAGATTGAATTGATCAGATCAAAATAATAATGGACTTAGTGTTACTTGATAAGCACTTCATGAATAACATTAAAAATGCACTACCTATAAATAAAGGTAATAAAGACCAGTCTGTAAAAACTTTCTTGCTCCCACAATGTAAAAATGTACACTTCACTAAAAACCTATCACTGTTTCACAAAATCAAACTAAAAAGTAATAGTCCATCCTGGGCAGAAACACCTATTATGTTGTGAAGGTTTGATAAGGTATGAAGTTCAGAGAACAGAACTGGACAAATACAATTCATTAATTAAAGAACGATGTGACACCCTACAAACAAGTGTATATACTAAGATAGCAACGTCCAAACCACAGTAAGAAATGAGAAAAAGGCCAACATCTTTTAACCGTAACAAGCGGTCTTCATTAGATTCAAATTCCAACTGACTGGTCGCTGATTTTTCTTTCACTTTTTTATTGTGAAATCTTGTCCTACTAGATACGAGTAGCATACGAATGAAGGAATCGACAAGAGGAAAACTGAAAACTTAAACTCCAAGAACCAAAAAAGCAATGATACCATTATAGGCTCAAAAAGTTCCATGGTACAAAAATACTTGTACATTCTCTGCACTCTGTAATATCATCCAAACAACGGTTTTCAAAAACAATTGTTTACGCTTTTTACTTAAGTAAGTACGCCATCTACTTAATATTTTTGATTCATTTGCGCCATCACTTCTATTCCTAATATGCACACCACTACCGATGAGTGACCACATGTACATCATGTCTAGAAATCACTAAAAACTCCTTTATTCTGGTCCTGTCACGAATTCCAAAATATTTATTTCATACTTCAAGGTGAAACCACTGTATCTACATACAGAATGAAGTCTGCCAATCTAACCTCTTCACATCCCAAAAATACATCTACCCGACCTAATCCTTCTGACAAAGACCTTCTGTTTCCTTATCGCAACTCGTATGTCTAGTGATCCCACACTACCAGAGCCCCGTTACTCCAAAGAGAATTAAACTAGGTGGAGTGTGACTTTAGGGTAAATGAGTTTTAACTTTTACTCCCTGTGGGCTTCGCACTGGCCGAGGAAGTACTCTAGTAATTCACCTTTGCAGTAAGAGTACGAGTACTTGAACCGCAGTTGGCAACACATATTCAATAAACAAGTCGGGATCAATTTCTCGAAGATAATTATGAATTGGTCGATTATTGAAGCAATTTACTTAAAAATATACTTTTTATTTCAAGAAGAGGTGCTATCAGATCAAGAGGGAAATACTTTTTTAAATATTGAGGCGAACAACGACCCGGGTGGCTGTGAGGGTCCTATGCATGGTGATAGGAGTAATATGAGGGGGAGAAGAGTTCTCCATATGACCGTCAAGATAATAATTAACTAAGAGCGCTGGTAGTGCTGCATCAGCCCCCCCAATTAAATACTCAGATACATTATAACAGTATTAAATGCTTAAAATATTTTTACTTAATTATTCGAAATAAACCAAAATGTCATTCTTATTTTTCTAATCATTCCAATATCATTCATCTACGACAATGAGGGATAAAGTAATGTAAGTGTTACACTGAAATGGCTAAAGTTATATTACCTAAAGACGTTATTCATGTTAAAAAAAAAAAAAAAAAAAAAAAACGAATGGGGTGAGTGACTAATTTGTCAGACTTTACTGAGGAACCAAACTGATTCAATCAAATAAATCTAATGGCTATTTTGGATGGTAACAGAGAGACTACCTATTTACTTGGCGCCGAGCGATGTTCACTTTTTCAACTACCTAATGGAATTTCTCGGCGATAAGTACTTCGCCTGAGTTGACGAGGTGAAAGAAGCATTTGAAGACTGTATTGAATAAAGTATTTTTTTCAATACAAATAACACTGTTAGAAAAAAAAGTAGTTGTACTGATGTTAGTTCTATCTTAGAAAAGTTTTGTAGAAAGTTATATAGAGAGTTTCATATTAAATTAATCTTATTAATGATATTAGAGTTCCTAAAATATCACTAATAATTTCTTCTTAAGTAGTAAAAAAAGGAGTTTTTACATTGAAAGGAAGAATTATGAAACATTCAGGAACAAGTTGAAACTTTTACAAAAGTCTTTATTATAGCAAAATCAATAAACCGTTACATGAAGTAATTTGTTTCTAAAAAAATAATTTTAATGTTAAAAAGATAAAAGGAATTACGTAGTTAGTTCTACAGGATTTTCATTTAGATAAATAGGTCTTTCTTTCTACTGGTAAAATAAAATCTACTTTGGAATGACATCATACAATTAAATAACAAAAATATATTTATTCACTCTAAAAATAAGTAAACTGCAACAATACAAATACAACACAGAGACCTTGAGATTATAGTGGACGGTTTATTTATACATCATATAAAATACTTTATAAATATTTGAAAAAGTTTTTTATTCAGAATCAAAAAATAAATCGACATATAAACATGCTCGAATTCTTTAACTTTTGTACGAGGTTTACATTACTCTTTTACAATATTTACTCTAAAAATTAATAACACTGAGTCAGTTATGGACGGAATATTTTAGAAGATATAATTACTATAAAATACTGAATTAATTTGGATATCACAATTGCTTACCTTCGTCATTTGGATTCAAGTCTTGATTACTATACTACAACCATCTTATAATGACAATCAGATAAAACATAAAAATCAGTAAATATGCAGATATTGTAGGTTTTCAAAATACATAAACAATCACTATATTAACGCTAAATAGTCCTAATAAAAAGAAAAAAATATTTACAATACATAAACCTATCAGAGAAATGGACTAAAGACATAATGTACTCCTGCTGCACAGTTGGTATAAAAATTAAAAAAATACAAACAAAAGGTAAGACCTCTCGATGAATACTGAAATCGTTACTTCCTATAATAGCCGAATTTAGATAGGACATGAAATTTACACTGCTAAGTCACAATTTCTATTGTGAAATATTATGCCAATAGTCATTCATTTTTATTGTTATATATAAATTGATGAATTTCCATATGTTAATGAAACAGGAATTAAAATCAATCAATTTTCATCATACATTAGTTATGACATTTAATTTATATTACAGTAATATTTTTAAGAATCAGATACTTAAAAATCAAATAAAATGTGCCTAACATGGGAAGAGATAATTGTTCTCTTATATTCAAAACTTAACTTCTAATATAAACACAAATTTCTTATAAAGTTGATAACTTAAACTAGACATATTTCTTTGAACGGTAATCTACTATTCAAATTGATTGTTGCAAAAGAAATTAAGTAAACCAAAAATTACCTACAACAATCTTTTCATTTCTTAGTTTCATTAAAACGAGACTACGCTATTGTAACCATTGGCTGAAAAGTGTTGCAATATGCAAGATGAATGAGTCTGTTTTTTAAATATGATGGTACCTACTGCACCCTTTTAACAAATTAAATTTTAATCTTTCTTTGGTCAGTTCTTCGAAAATTGTGCTTAGAATATTTCATTTGAACATTTCTCAATTAACCCCAAAACTGGTAATTGAAAATAACAAAAAGTAAAGGTATCATTTCGATCATAGGAATGCCAGAATTGTACATTCTTCATACAACTGAAATTATAGATAGCAATATTTGTTAATATATTAATAACTCTTTACAGAAATCAGAAACAATGAGCATATTAAAACTAATGGACAATTAAATAAAGTAAAAAAAGTAATCATGATTTCGTTTCTTGCTCCATTTCGAACCTAGTTTGAGAATCTTTGAGATATTTCCTCTTTTTGTTTTGAATATTGGTTTCAACAAGGAATAAAAGACCTGAAATCAATGTTGCTATGGTGCCAACTATTGCTACTATGAATGACCAACCAAAGAAATTGTTGTCATGGTTGGGCATCCACTGGTCTCTGTTAGCCCAAATAGCAAAAATAATTACCGCCAAACCACTGCACACACCTAAAAAAAAGATCATAAATGAAATTTAATAATCGACTAATAGGGATTCAAGGCCGTAGACAGGAACTAAACCTATTCTTACATTATCACATAAATCATGATTATGGAAGTACTGGTTAAACCTTACTTAGTCCCTTATTCTCCTGTTAGGTAACAAGTGCATCAACCTCTAGTTTAATTTACATAAATCTACTATAACCGCAATCAATTATATACATCTAATACATATACAAAAATTTGTAGATATGTAGGGAACTAAGACGTCGTTTTGAATTGCTGTTTCTCTAGATCCTTCCTCAATAAAAATGATTACATATAGGAAACTATTCACTAATTTTCAACAGGAAAACTCAGTTTACTATAATAAGTAAGTTCCTGGAACCCCAATCTTGGCAGTATATTCTGCCTTCACATCAAACACTCCCACTTTTTTTCTTCAAAATTAAAAACAATTAAACATTTCATTCTTCATCGCAAATCCAAAATATTACTTGGCTTAACTTGCCTTCTACTTTTAGTTTTACAAGTTTTGTTTTCTTTTTTACACTAATTATAAATTACGGGAAGAGTAAAACCATTTAATAGAACATTAAATACTTTTAATTTATGTCAACTCCTTGGATTGCATGTCGTATTATTTCTAATAACCAGATTATCTGTTTCTGGTTGCTTTCCAATCAGATTATCTCTAGTCCTGTTTTTTTCTATTAAGTTTCCAGGATGCACAATTTTTACATTTCATCCTTCAATTGACCACTTACAGTTTCCTTAAGTTATCTTTTCCCAACAAAAATTTCTATCAATTAAATCTAATTTTAGAACCTTAGATTCTTTCAGATTTTGAATGAACATTAATGGAGTTAATATTCCAAGATCCTCTCTTTTTATTGTGTACTATATTTTCACAGTAAGGAATAATAGTATTTAGCTATTTAAAAACATAAACTGGTTCTTCTAGGTGTCCTTTTCATAATTCAATAATGCTTTCATAAAATTCTCCCCACCAAGGAGTCATGGGAGTTGAAAATCCAGTTTATTTTTTCAAATGTGTTATATTTTTGTACTATAGCCCTTCTGCAGTCATTATATGAACAAACAGACAAACAAACAAATCAATTGTGTATTTCATTCTCAACCATTTCGTATTCCTCTTCAAAAAAAAAAACTAGATTCAAAACGTAAACAGTTAATTGAGCATTAATTTCAAATAACCTTCTATCTTTATCTTCATAAATCGTGAATTCTCTCTCTTAAAACGTGTCACACATCTGCTCTAAGGACTTTCCATAATTTTACTGACTTAATAGTCTTCTTCAGTCCTTGATTTTGCCGTTGTTTACAATTGATATTCTTAAAGGTCCCAGTCAAACTAAAGTTATCAGATGAAGAACACAAATATGTACTTCCAACAGATAAACCTTTAGACGGTAAAAATCAGTTTAAAAAAAATAACAAACAAATCAGTATTTCTGGCTGCATATTAATATTGTTAATTCATATCATTTCACAGTTAATATTGTTTCTTAATCAAACACAGTGAAGATTAATTAAGTTCCTTTGTAAGTACATTGTTAGTATCGAATGAAGTAGTAAAAGCCGTAAAATATCAGTTTAAACTAAAAGTTTATTTCTAGCACAATATTAAATTAAAAAATAAAACCAATTTCACTTTACCTGATACAAGCAAGACAACTGATATTGCAGCTATCAGTTTGATAAAATACTTCTGATCAGGTCCAAAACACAGAAAGAAGAGCAAGATGAGAACAAATGAACCCAATATACCAATAAACGACAGTGTATAGAACAACTGGGTCATAATAATAAAAGCTGTAAAAATTACCATTTAAAAAGATTGAAAACATATATATCGCAATAGAAGAAAAAAAACAATGAACTTACGAGGTCTCAGAAACTGTCTTATTTCATTGTAACCATAAGTGAATTGATCGTACACAGTTCGACAACCAACAAAAAATCTAAAATCTACAAGGTACTGAGGATCACGCAATGATCTAAAGCAGTGCATCCATAGTCCTAATCTGTCAAATTTGGCTCCTCTAAAACGATGGTCCGACACCAACCAACTAGTTGAACAAAAAGCAACTAGGGTACATATTAATGCCACCACGAACACAGCAATTCCAACATTTCCTGAGAGGGTTCGACGCTTCATCTAAAATAAATAATCAGGATTCTAATCAAACGAAATAATCTTCATGAATACTTAAATTAGAAGTAATTTTTATTAAAAGTGAAGCAAACAATATCATGAATATCATAAATTTTGTCATGAGAGTAGGTAGAATATTCTATTAAAGAAAAACTATAAACATTTTAGTATTATTACAAAACAAATAATCACGCAAACGCCACAAACATCATATACAAAATTAAAATGATTGCTTCACACAATATTGTAATAACTGAGATAAAGAGAAACATACCACTAACACAATAACCAACGTTAAATAAAAACATAAGCCCCGCCTACCTTTCAGCAATGTAGACCACAGAAACAAAAAAAATCAGTCAGAATTTTACAAATGTTCTCATAAAATGTACTCCATTATTTAACTAGTTTAACTCTTACCTTTAGAATTAAGTTACTTAAAACAAACTGAAACACTTTTCAGAAGTGCTACACTCATCCTTGAGAAACATGAGGGTACTGAAAAGACTGTTAGTGTCTAATACGTGAACAATACATTCTCACAGAAATTCACAAGGTAGCAAGACAATGCTTCTTCTGTTTGATAATAATCTTCTGTTCCACTTTCTATTATTTCATATTTCTATCTCCCTTTTCCTTCGAGGAAAGTATGAAGTCCTTCGTTATTTATAACCAATAAGACTTGAATAAGTTAATAATGAATAAATAAACAATACTACAAAAAATTCCAAATAAAACTTCGCTGTTCATTTATGAAAGATAACAGTCTTCATTCAAGTATTACAAAGAATAGGTTAACCATATAATTATGATTATCATCCTATATAGAGATTATTAGCAATAACATAAGGATATAGTAATATCAAATTCTGTATTAAATACTTATTGAGACAACGTCATGATATACAAGTATCTGAAGAAACAGCCACTGTCTTAAAATTTCAAAATGCTTCTGATCAACAAAGGTCTTCAACATTGATAAACGCTGTTGTTGGTTAAAGGTCAAGTCCTAATATATTTATATTGAATTGTAATCTAATTTGGCTTTCTGACAGAAGATTGTTTTGCATGCATTGAAAAATATCTTATTCTTTGAGAATCTTAGAATTCATAACATCTAAACCTTCTGGAAATCTTGGTTTACTCCCAAAGTGGGTATATAATAAATCGCGTCCCGCCTACATGTATAGGTTCGAAAGTTTGATATCAGAATTACCTACGAACAGATACTTTTTCTTCATTCACTAAATTTGATTGCCACTGTTCCATTTTACAGGACCCACCAGTGTCGTTTGAGATTTACCAGAAGAGATAAATGTAATCTATTATAATAAAGTTGCTGTTGTTAACAAAAGTGTCTATCTGTTCGTTACCAAGTCCTCCAAGGGTTTTAGAGATAGTGCCGCATAACCATGTATATCTGAAACTGCATGAACCAGGCACTTGGAAATGTATTTATCATTTATGCACAAAACGTATGTCTTGCATAATGACATCAACGCAAGTTTTTATAATAATAGTATTTTTAAAACGAAATTTATTCTCTGTAACCTTTATTAAAAACATTTTTGCTCTTGAAGTCAGCTAAACTCTTGACAATTTAAAAACTGAAAAAGTGGAAGGAAAAGATTGTTTACATTTGGACATTCAGTCAAGTGCAGAGGTCTGGTGATATCCTGGGCAAATTTTGAATATATATTTTCCTTACTCGTAAGGAAAATATTTTGAATTGATTGTTGGTCCAGATAAAATATGAAATAAATTATTTATTGGATGTTATTACAGGAATGGATAAAATTGATCAAGCCCTTTACCCCGAATGATATCATCTGTCGTATAATACATCGCCTATCACTTTTAACATCAGTTGTGAAAAATTCATTTTCAATACTCATTAATTAGTTTGTGAATACTGTTACCAGGGAATAAATTTTAGACTTCGAAACTAACAAAGTTAAGGCCAGGGCTGTGCAGTCGGAGTCGGAGTGGTAGAGTTGGGGCATTTCTTAGGTCTTGAGAACTCGGAGTCGGAGTCGGGAGAAATCAGCCGACTCCGACTCCTCATCTATTTAAATTACTTGTGTACATGAAAAAGACATTAAACATTATAACATGATTAATTAGTCCAATTAGGAAATTTTCCCTTCGGAGAAGGACATTGGACATTGATTTATTTATCAAACATTAAACAAAATGTTTAGTTTAGTTTAACACAAAATATCTGGCCTTACCGTTTCAGTGTTTCAGAAGATTAATAATTAAAAATTTGGAGTGACCTACACTCAACTTTACTGTAAGAAAATATAATATCAAACTTCTTGGTTATATAATGTCCTATGTAGACATAATATAAATGCCTAAATAGGAGATTTATTAGTCTTTCATTCCTGGCGGTAGTACAGATAGTGTTTGAACCAGTTATCAATATAAATGCTTCTTTTGGTATATCATACAAATGAAATATATAATATCCTTAGTATTACCACAGCAGTAATAACCCTTTTGTAAATACAAAGAAAAGCTTTGTTCCCATAGCCAATGGATTTCATTCATGGCCATCTGTAACATTACATGGCCAATGGATCTGATACATTTAATGTTGTTCATCTTACCACCTTCTACATTGAAGAATTAAGCCAATGTTTTCTTTGGAAACTTCAAAATATTCCTCTTTTGTTAAAATGTCAGAAATATTTAACAAAAAATATCACTGAGAAATTAGCTTCAAATTAATATCCGTTTTGTAATATAGAACAAAGGAGTCCATTCATTATACTACAATATTACCCAAAGATCATACCATTCGTAAATACAAGAAAATATAAATCCAATATTAAATTTCGCTCAAGGGTGCAACATGTAGATTGATTAGAGTATTTTGTTAGACAAATCCTTCATACCATGGCATGTATAGAAATTATAGGTTTAATTGGCTAGATTTTTTAAATGTAAAATATGAATTGTTCTTCTTACATTTCATTTTAAGTCTTTAATTCATTTCAAATTATTTCAAAAAAACTCTAAACATCAATTTTATTTCAGTCTATTCAGTTAAAAAATTTCTATATCAATCTAAACAATGTAAATAAATGTAAACAAATCCAACAAATGTATTAGATAACCCATTAATCCAGGCAAAATATCCCGTTATTATAGTTTTATTTGCTCTTCGCGGTAATTGAAATTTCACGATTTTGTTTTATAAACTGCCTGTTATTATTATTATTATTATTAGAAAGTACTAATTATTATTATCCACCTGACATTTGTTTTTTAATAACAAACTGAATAGCTAGAGTAAGAGTCGGCCTTAACAGGTCCAACTGCACAGCCCTGGTTAAGGCTACATTATACTATATTCTCTGTTGTTCAAAATGCCCTAGATATTATGCATGACAGTAGGATCATTTGAAAAAAAAATTGTAACAAAGTATGTTTAATTGTTTTACAGAAAAATCTGGAGTGCCATACACACACACAAAAACACAAACCCAAACGCACACACACACACACACACACACACACACAAATCATACAATGCTGCATGTGTGATTGCAGGAATCACACCAATTAAAATAGTCGCAGAGCAACATCATATGTGGACACGATAAGATCAGGAGGACACATAGAGAACATGGATGGAGCACTCATTGACAGTCCTGTCAAAAGTAAATTTTGTAGGCACCCTCGAGACTTCAAATACATAAACGTAGATAATGCTGGAATAAGTGACTTCAACATCTATAGAGATGGCAGCAAAGAAGGAGAGCATGTAGGATGCAGCTTTGCAGTCTACAATCACGGAACTCTCATAAGGGAAAAAGGGTATCGTCTCGCACCACTGTGTTCAAATAACCTAAGGACTTTAAATCCTTAGAGTGGGTGATCTGCTCAGCCACTGCCGGAGCCTCCGTGTGTGTCAATACTGATAGCAAAATTACTTTACAGTCCTTAAACAATTTCAAAAACCATCAACCTTTAATCGAAAGTATCAGTTCCAAATTAATTTCCCTCGAAAACAAAGTTACAGTCACCTTCAAGTGGATCAAGACACACTCGGCGGTGGAAGGCAATGAAATGGCAGATTCGATAGCCAAAGCACCATCGAAGCAGGACAAAGAACCACAATATACACACTTCCCTCTCACTGCAGTGACTGCATGGGCCAACGAACTCAGCACTCAAAAGTGACAAGATCTATGGACGACCTCTATGACAGGCGTTTTCACACGAGAATTCATTCCATCAATTGAAAAAAGAACAAAGCTAGGCCACTTAAACGTTCATTGGAAACTGAGTCAGATCCTAACAGCTCATGAAAAATTCCAAAGCTATCTATACAGATTCGCCTTAGCCGACAATCCATCATGCACTTGTGATACCAGAGAGCCTCAAACTGTAAATCATCTGCTATTAAACTGCCCACGATTGAGCGCAGCCAGGGCAACATTGATGAAGGCAGTATTTCTCAAGGTGGTACCTGGCCACCAGAAAAACATCAACTCCTAGAAAAAGACTATTATGTATTTTTTGTAACGTACGTTAATCAAATATTCAAGATTTTCGAATAGTTTATAATAGTATCATAATGTAGCCATAAGTTATATTATTCATATAACTATAGGTATTATTAATTATATTCACATATGTAAATATTCATTGTATCTAAATATAATATTATATAATAATATCTAAACTAGCCAATCAATATAATGTAATCAAATTAATATTGTAAATATTGTACTTCAAATTACATCTAAACATGTAAAATCACTAGTTGTATATTGCATGTAATACACATTGTGGAGCATGCTCCATATCAAACAAATTCTCTCATGGCAAGAGTACTGCCCATGAGGAAAAAAAACACAAATACACACACACACACACAGACACACACACTCACTCACACACACGCACATACATCTACGTGTACAAACAAACGCGAACACACGATAACACTCACACACGCACACACTCACACACGTACATACGCACACACTCACAGATACGCACACAATCACACAACTTACACTTACGCAGACACGTACACACAAACGCACACACACACGCACACACACACACACACACACACACACATACACATATATATATATTCTATATATTCTATCAAATTATTAATTATTCTATCAAACGGTCGATATATTATTGAATCTGTTATATATATATATATATATATATATATATATATATATATATATATATATATATATATATCAATGATCAAACCACAATAAGAAATGGGAAAACAAGACTAAGATCTTTCAACCGTAACAAGCGGTCTTCGTCAGAGTCAAATACCTAGTTAAAAGAACACAAAAAATCACTACGAAATTTCGACAACCTCGTCATAAGTGAGCGGTTCGGGAGGCAAGTAAGACTAGAGTATGACCAAGACAATATTAATACCAAAACAAGAGTATATAATAGTACAAAACCTTCCGTCTAGTCTTGTCGAACCTTCAGTCTTGTTTTCAGCTATGTCACACCAGCCAGTTTGTAAGACCCTCAGTCCATTTGGCAAAATTTAATTTTGTCTCAGGAGTCTTATAACTGATTGCTGTATTGTTTTATTCTTTATATTATTTAGACAGACTCCTATTAGAATAATCTAATAGTAAATTTAAAAATGCAATATTAATAAGAAAAAACATAACTTATATATACCACAATATGAAATGGGAAAACAGCACTAAGATTTTCAACCCTAACAAGCGGTCTTCGTCAGAGTCAAAAACCCAACTGAACGAAAACCGCTTGTTACGGTTGAAAGATCTTAGTCTTGTTTTCCCATTTCATATTGTGGTTTGATCATTGATTGTTATTTCACGTGTTTATGTCAAATCTTTATATATATATATATATATATATATATATATATAAATACTTTTACGATGGAAATATGATCCAAAACGGACAAATATAGATCATGGTGAGGGGTTGAGAGGAGTGGTATGGAAGAGTGGTATTTTAAAAGGGTGTAAAGTGCAGAAAAGGACAACAGTCCAGAGAGGGATGTTTAGGGAAATTCAGGAGTACAGTAAGAGAAAGTAAAAAATTATCCGCCAGCTGCCAACCCTCTTAGAAAAGGCTATTGCCCTCGTCACGTAAGAATAAAGCTTTTAAGGTTGAAATTAAACTTTCAAAGCTGTTGTTTCAGTTTTCTTTAAAGCTTTTTTCGTAGGCAGAAATGTGAAATTTTGAATATCAAAACTATGAACAATTATATTTAGAGGTTTAAAATAAGTATGTGTTTGAATACAATTGAAACGCTTCTTACTTTGTACATACCTTAGCAATCTTTATGAATTGATATTCAATTAATTTGTCCAGAAAACTAGTTTTTATAGTGTTCGTATAATATTAATCCTACTATTTTTATGTCAGAAATTATTTTAATTAATTTTAATTTTTATCAGTGGTTGTAATAATGTTACTGCATTAAGTTGAGGTAACAAACATGAAGAAGGCGTGGCTCTTGTTTCGTTGGAAACCGTTTCATTGTTTATAACCTTCGTAGTTACAAGTTTCTGCGATGGCTAAATCAAAAAATGGGCTTACAGCTTTGGGATTTTTGTTGGTGTCATTTTTGTTAGTATTAATTGCATTCTCGACTCCTCATTGGCTAGAAACTGATGGCAAGTTAGAAAACGTAAAGTTTAGGAATTTAGGTAAAAATTTTTGCCACAAAATAAATAATTTCGTTATCAACCACTTTCTCACAGATTGTTTCTAGGTTTATGGGAAGTATGCTTTTCAAATTTTGAAGATAACCATGCTTGGTATGACTATAAATTTAACGAATGTTGGTGGGTATTTGAAGAAGAGTTGTACATTATTGATCAGTTTTTATTTACAGGTAAGAATTTCATTTATTAATTTAATAGGTAAAGTAGCGGCAGTATTGGTTTAGGTTATAGGTGCTTTTTTATTTATAATTGAAATAACTTTTCCTTTTGTTATGCATTACGGTTTTTGATTTGAACATAATGAATGAACTAGTGAATTCGTTGATTTGAATATCTGAAGTGAAAAAAATAACCAATATTTTTAGAACTTGTTTGGCCCATACTAAACCACAATCGAAATGAGGCTTTTGAAAGTAATAAAAACTATTAAGTAAAACTAGTCTCATTTTTCTCTGAAAAGTCTTTCCATTATTGAGTGAAAAATGTAGGTTGCGTTAACCATAGTTTGTGTTAGATTACAATTGTATAGAGTAATTATAGTGTCATTTCATTTGTATCAGAATGAACCCTAATGCTGTGAATTAAGAAATTTATTAATATAAAAATCAGCACATTTACATTTTTAACAACATAGGAATTTATGATAGTAATGATTTTTATGAAATATTTTAAACTGCAGCTATACAAATAATAGTAACATTAATCACTTCATATGGATTGTTCATTAAAAAAATAATAAACAGTTTATTATTATAATTATCACTTCATTTATTATGAATGATGTTGAGTAGTTTTGGCGTGTTTTGAATTATTTGTTAATTTGTGTTTTAATAATTCATATGATTTTGATATATATGTTTAAATGCTAAAATTTTTTTATTTGGGTTTGGAGGTAATAGTTTTGTTATCAGACTAGTTGTCATCCCAGGTAGACTGTGTTTTTATATGTTTAATGTTTTAGATAGTACAAATAATTTCTATCTGCGTGGAAATAAAATACATTATAAACGTTTTCTCTTGTGTTTATATTTATCAAAGCGACTACTACTACCTAGTGTTCGAGTATAACATAATTTGTTTATTATTTTGATGACAAGGAATATTGTAATTAATATGGTGACGCAAATTTGCAGAATAATTTAAAAAAAAAAACGGTCTCCCCACATTAATTCTTGTCAATAAGAATTCGAGAATTTTATCCTACAGTTCCACAGTCACGTATTTTCATGATTTGTACCTTCTGCTTAATTTAAAAATGCATTATATTTTAAAGATTTTTGCCTTTATATTCTTCAAGTATAGATATTTTATGTGCATTTAATAAATGTATGTTGTATAAGATGACTATAAGAATGTTGCTCCGATAAACATTTCAGTAACTGAACAGTCTCCTCCCAAACAGAACTCAATTTTATAGTCTCCTTTTATTATATGTCTGGAGTGGAGAGGAAGACCTTTCAATATGTTTATAAAACAATATAATCAACTGCATTAATTGGTACATTGATATTCAAGAGATGTCAACAAGAAACACTTCCAAGTTATTTTATTTTCAAACTGTTATGATTACTTTTTTGTAACTTGTTTATATTAACACATTATTTTTTTTTTTAGGTTTTTTTATTATTGTTCAATTCTATTTTACTCTTGCTTTAGTTTTGATTATGATTAGCTTGATGTCAGCAGTACTGTATATGGCCTGCAGTAGGGAAAATGATCGATATGTACTTCTTTTATTACTTCTAGGTTCAACTCTTGTTGGTGCCGGTAAGTTAAACATGTCTTTCAGAATCTTCTTAAGAAAATTACAGATTGCAAATTCCGTGCATTCTTAATATTTGTTAGTTCTTTTCTTAATAACAATGTGTGTCCTATATCATTTTGCGAAATTTTTTTCAAAGTTTTAATTAAATTAAATTTCAATAGATTAGATTAAATCTCTGATTTCTGCCCCTGATTTTCGTTACATTTTTTAGTAAAGTAATATTTTTGATCTATGTATATGTTATTTAAATCTTATTTTGTTTCGTCACAAAGCTAATTACTTTTTCTTCCCTCTATTGAATAAAATTTTCAGTAACATAATTCCTTGTCATTTGATAGTTTTATGTAAATTAGTTAACTTTATTATTTATTTGATTTAATAGTAGTATAAAAGTATTTTGATATATTAAGATGACAACGTAAAGTTTGTGTTACCTTATTATTTATTTGTTTAAACCCCCTAGCGGGTTAAAAACATCAGCCCTTATGGTCTTTTTGTTTGATCGGTGATTCTACATTAGGAGTCTTAAATTTTGCCTAACTCAAATGTATTTAGAGCAGGGATCTTTAACAAATACCTGACATCGTACAGACTTGGGACTGACGGTTTAACGTCCTCTCCGAGGAGGGATGAAACGCTCAGATTTATTCACCTCCAATGTGAATAAATCAAGGTCCAGAGTGGGTATCGAACCACTGACTCACCAGTTCAAAGGCGAGCGCCTTCACCACTGATCTAACCTGGCCCCTAGTGTTATCATAATTTTCTTTATTCAATTCCAGCAGTGACATTGTGTACTAAAAAGTATAATGAAATGGAATAGCAGTGGCATTCCTATCTGCTTTGTATTTTATGCTTTATTCGGTTTAGAATTAAACGTATGAAGTAATAATTTCGATCTAAGACAATAGTTTGGAAGTTATTTCATTCGTTTGCTTATTCTTAATGAATTAAATTGACTGGTTCACTTGGATAATTCCAATCGTTGATTTTTGAATAGTGCACTAATTTTGATTTATTAATTACATGAAAATACTTTTTTTCTCATCTTCGTCTCCAGGATATAAGATTGATGATATAAGAATGACGAATTTTTTTATATATATGTGTCCCTACCTTTTTCAGTTCAATATACCTTAATTAATAACAAGATTTCACAATAAACACGTGAAATAAAAATCAACGTCCAAACCACATCCGAATAAAGACTAAGATCTTTCAACCGAAACAAGCGGTTTTCGTCGGGGTCAAACTGATACCTTGATACAGTATCATTTGGTTGGTGGAAAGATCTTAGTCTTTTTTCCGATTTCTTACACCTTGTTTAGACGTTGACACCGAATTAAATGTAGGTATATTTCCCTTTTACGTGTCATGAGCTCCTTTCTGTTAATTTCGTTGTTGGTATTTGTTTGTGTTTTAAATAAACAAATTTCTGGACCTAGTTGAATTGTGTTATATTATATTAACTAGTTTATATACTAGGGTCGTATCAATGGGTCTGTAAACAGTCATTTACATATCTTTTTTTTTTTATTTGTGAGTCAGTTCTTTCAACCGGATTTCCTTCAATGTTACGTGGTTAGAAATCAATCTATGCTATGATTTATAAGACGGATGACGATATCCTATAGTTACTTTTAGTCACACACGTAGGTTGTTGAATATAGGTAAATTTTCCAATTAGTAAAATTTTTTACTAATTATTATTTAAGCAGTACATTCAATATATTAAGTAATTAATTTTTGATATATTATTGATTACATAGTTGGGTAATTAAGGAATTGGATAATTGATATTGGGCAAAACTCTTAAAGGCACGCCTTAATTAATTAATGGTTTCTTTAATCCATAGTATTATACCTAGTGTCTGTATTTTATAGTTTTTTTTTAATTTCTTCTTCATTTAGGTGAGTTTGTTATTCTGTAATGTACTACACTACTGTATGGTTACCTTAGTTTTTCTCATTTTGTCATAGACATTTTGTAAAGTAACTGATAATAATTGATTCATTGTGTAATGTGGTGACTATATTAATGAATCATATCTGTTGGCAGCGTTATCAGGAACAGTAGCTTTGATTATATTTGGCTGTGAGGGAGATAGACGAGATTGGATGCCTAATTGGGAACACAATGACATTGGTTGGTCCTTTGCTGTTGGAGTGATTGGTATTCTGGCTGCATGGACATCAGGTATTCTGTTTCTTGTTGAAGGAAGAAGGCATTTCATCAAAAAGAAGAAGGCTGATGTCATGCACGCAGCCTACCAGATGGATGAAAGAAGGAGTTATCAACATAATCTTTAAGTTTAGATCTGATTATTTTGAGATTTGGTATGTTTTAATTTTGATACTGATGCTTACTCAAAGGATCGGTATATTTTTCTTAACAATTTACGTCAAGTGATTTACCTTTTTTTTTAAGTTATTTTTATACTATAAATGTATTTTTGCAGAGTTGCTGTTTCTTATTAGTTTATGCTATCAGATAAGATTTTCATAATTTCCGAATTAAATTTCGGAACTGGAAAGTTTCACTTAAATTAAAAAAGTGTAACTGGTCTTTTGTGTTTATTGATTGTTTTTAATTATTACAATCAAGTAGTTATTTAATCAATATTACTAACAAATTTAATGACCACTTTTAATTACCAAAAAGCTTGTATTTACTTCTTACGTTTAAAATATTGGATCACTATGGATAATGGGGAAATAGTAATTTGGAACTGTGAAGGTGGAACAAATATTTCATACTGGGTGAAATTGGTAGTGTAATTTCATAGTTAGTGACTACTAAAAGAGACAAGCTAAAATCAGTGTAAACAAATCACGTTTATACGTTGATAAAAAAAACTTACAAACGTGGAAACCTCATCGTACAGACTCTAGATCTTATAAATCATTTCACAAGACTTTTTTAAATTAAGTTTTAAGTGTTTCGTAACGAATAATAGAGAAGTATATTTTTATAATAGTAATTAACATGCACGTTGCGGGTAATATACCTTTATATCAAGTACTTTTCAGATCATGCCTGCATCTAACTCCTTGAAAGTTGTAATACTTTCTATATAGATATACACAGATATATAGTCTATATATATACTATATCTATATTTATACTATATAGATATAAAAACCGGATAAACAATATTCAGATTAAAATATTTTATAAACAAATGACTTTTCAGAACATCTGAGAAATCATAATAGATTTCAAATTTTATTCAAAACCTTTTTTTTCTGTTACGCCATCTAATCCCTTGAAATTTCAAAAGAAGTTCAAGAGTAAAATTAGTGTTTGCCATTTGTATACATTTTTTATTCACTTTGTCAGTGATCAAGTATTCTTGGATAGAATTTTATCATTTTTGTTACTTTAGCATCTGATAATGTTCCATTTGTTTGTGCTTCAACCATAGGTTCTTTGATATCCTTTTATTTATTGTTATGAATTATATTCGTTTTTGTGTGATAATGTAATTATAACAAATTCTGATTCACTTGAAATAAGCGCAGTTACTTCAGAATATAGAACTAGCAAAACACATTTAACAATATTTTAGGCAAAAAAACTATCAAATTAATTTTTAGGATTCTTTTTCCACCCGTGCAAAGTCTGTGTGGGTTGGGTTGCTAGGAAGTAATAAAATTGCAACATGTGATGTGTAGATCCAGTTCCTGTATGCCCACTTTAATTATAACATAAAGTTATGAAGTAAAGTAAGTTCATTAAAATTTACCGTAGCATTTGTAAATTTTAATTACTCTTACTGTTAAACTTTTTTGTGTTTAAACTAACATTATTGTGATTTATTTTGTGCTGATTTCGCTTCAGCTATTCTAACTCTTCGTAGTTCTATCACAGGAGCTTCATCAGATACTTCATAACCTTCATATATGTATTCATGCGAACTCTTCTTGTTTTGTTTGTTCATACTTTCTGTATGCTTTTGCTACCCCAATAACGACATCACTTTCTGTAAGATGCCATGAAAACGCTACCCAATGTAGCTGGTTCTGTCCGGATCTGAATATTAACCGTTAAAGAATTTGTTTCCATTATTATATCACTGTAGTTCATTGTTTGTTATTGTATTATGTTAATATTTTCTAATTTTTCTACATCTGATCACATTTGGAATGAGCTGCTTGATTTTTTTTATTTTGGCAGTCCCTTCACTTTTTAAGATAATTATGTGCCAAATCTATAGTGAATTGTATATTTGCCTTTCTTCTTTGTTATCTTTCTTACTTACTAGCCAAGGCGTACTCTTGGCTGTTGAACCATCATCAGGTGGCGCGTTGACCGGTATAAGCGAGAGATCAATTGTAATCTTTCACTGTTTAATTTTTGCCGCAGTGCCAGACTATTTGATCTTTAACTAATTACCAGACATGATATCAAAATAAGGTTACAAAGACTACAGTGAAAAATGAGCGTTTTATTTCATACAATCTACATAGACAACTGGCACAGTACATGCTTTAGGATTTTTTTTTTTGACATAGTCTCCAAATCTGCGAAACCTTTAACATCATTGCAGTTTTAGGTGCTCCTTAAAGTGAGGATACCGGTGGAAATCGCTTGGAGTGAAGTATAGTCGGTGATGTCTCAGCGAAACTGCTTCAATGGCATGATGGTCTTCTGTGCTGTATAAAGTCGCGCGAAGATGACGTCCTTGTTGTTTCGCTTTGATTGGTTCGGACAGTCCTTCAGAGTAAGGGTCTCGCAGTATCGGTCAGCGGTGTTAACGTGTGCTCTATTTCCAAAACCTGCGCGAGTATGACATTCGTGTTGCTTCAGAACAGTATAGCTATTACCTTCCCGGCAGATGATGTCACCTTGAACTCTGTTTCTGAAGAGGAAGAGTACTTTTACTTCATGGAGGACAACTTATGGAGGGTTGCGCTGGCCCCTTGTTTCGGTGCCCTTGACTATGGTGGAGAAAATTGTTCCTTTCCATGGGAAACCGTAGCAAAAGTTGAAAACTTGCCCTCATGCATTTCACATTGTCTTAGTTGGCCAGATTTCATTGAACCCAAAGGGTGAAAAGTTTGCTGTACTGGATAATGTTGTACACAATGTGACAAACTCTTCCGAATGATTCGACATTTGTGTTTACGTACGACTAAAGCTGTTGGTGGTGGGTGGCCGAAACTTGGAACAGTTGTTAGTTGCATCTAAAGGAACTACTGCACAATAGTTATTTTTCTGTAACAAACGAAATTCTAGGAAATATGACTTGTAACCTTAGTTTTTGGTCAAACCTCGTAATTGCACTGAATAAGTGCAATTGAAATAAACCATGCACTTGACAACTGCAGCATACACGGAACTAAGGCGTTTTGACAAAGTCGGAGATTTATGCCGAATTATTGTAGAGGTAAAGTTAACCGATATCAAAAATTATGTCAGAAGACATGGAAAAATTAATTGTTTGTTGTTTTTGCAAGGTTTAATGTACGAATGTAGATAATAGGTATGACGTAAATTTTTGTGTATTAGTAGTCTTTTTTTTAAGTATCCTCACTCAGTTTTAATGTTTAAAACAGTGGTTCTTAACTTTGTGTAGGTACCGAACCCCACCAGTTTCATAAGCGCATTCACCGTCACCGAACCCTTCTTTAGTGAAAAGTAAAATATGATTTTTTTCAAATTCAAGTCATAGTCGTATATTTTTTTACTGGTGCACAAAATGAACTGTGCATGAAAATCACATTGTTCAAAGAACAAAACCAACACAGTGTATGAACTCACAACAAATTACATACCTACAAATCATTGTTACTTCTACTGTTGACCTCCGCGCCGGAGGCTCCGCCGAACCCCTGAGACCAACTCATCGAACCCAGGTTAAGAACCACTGGTTTATAACTGATGAGAACCACTTAATAAAGGCGTTGTAGTTACAATTTCTGATTTTCGTGTTGTTTATTCATTGACCGAATATATTCGTATATTTACAATTTTAATTCATTCTTTGGTATTATGATTGTGATTTTTATATTTAGTCTTCTGATGAAACTTATTTTATAAAATTAATTTATTTAAGTGTTGTTACCTTAAGTATTAAATTATAATTTTTTAATCTGATAAATTTGCAAAAGGTAATTAAAGTTATTTAAAATGAATATATCGTCTAAAATTTGCATTACTTGTAGAAATTAGCAGTAATAATTGGATGATACAATTGTTCAAATATTTATTTTTATACAATGTATTATACAGTAGTATATAACATATTGTATTACATATTTTGCAGAAATATGTTAATTTTATTATCAAATTACAAGGTTTAATGTGTTGTTTAACGTGTTTTAAAAAATAATAAATTTATTAAAGTATAAAAGATAACCTCATGAAAATCTTATTTCATGAGGTGTTCTATCTTATTTAGAAAGTTGTATTTTTATTATTTCGAAGTTGTTATAAAATTTATTATAGGGACAATCATATATGACTATGTAACACATCCGTCCTTATGTATTTTTGTATTACATATTACGTACATTACGTACGTATTACGTACAACCGTCCATCTTTTTATTTGTATATTTTTATATCTATACATGTTTATCCCATTTTTTTATATATTAATAGACCGGTATTTTACCATATAAAATTGTAATCTCAAAAATAGTTTATTAAGGCCAGAGATTTGGTATGTTTCCTTCTAAATGAGCCTATTATTTGTTTTTGTTTTATACTTGAAATAATGTAACTTTTTTATGTTATTTGGAAATTATAATTATAATTCTGTAGTTTGAACGTTAATATTATAGTTAGTAAGGTTATTTTAAATATCCATAGGTTTACTGAGTCATGTAATAACTTCCCTTCAACAAAAGAACATTTTGTGTGTATATTTATCTGCATTGTAATGTTAAAAATTGAACAATTAATCAGGAATGCACTTTGGAGTGTTGTATTACAATTGGATAATAAAAATTTGCTATTGTTCCTGAGGCTGTCTGCCAGAAATTGTTATTAATTGAAAAGGAACCAATTTAAATGACAAACGCTATATATATGACTTTGTATCGGTCGGTGGGCGCATTCACATCTCCGCTCCTTCGTTCTTTCTCCTTTTTCTTTTTCTTCTCTCCTGAAGACGGCAAGACAGCCGAAATGATTGAGAATCGTGAGTGTTAGTCCTCTTTTTTGTGTTCTCTAGTTGTAACTTTAATTTTATATATATATATATATATATAAATATTGATAAAAGCATCGATCGTGGAATAGAAACAAAACTATAGTTTATCGGAACTCGGTCAGTTCTTCAGGTTCAAATTAAACTCTCATTGTCAACGTTTCGGTCTTTGTTTAAAACCTTTTTCATAGGCCTACAAAAACAGATGAAATATAAGAAATATAAAAATTGTTTTTCCCTCATAATCTCTTTCATTATTTTAGAAACATCGACACTAAGCTAAATAGTCAAAACACAGTTACTATTAAGGCAGTTAGGCTTAAAGGGAAAGTGTTTGAAATATTAGTTAGGCATAAATAATCAGTTTGAAACAAATTAGTACAAGATTTGGGCCAAATATTTTAGCTACACTTTTCCCATATAAGACGAATCTTTGCGGCTCCCTTGTTCTTCCGCAAAGATATTGATACGATAACGGACGATTATATTGCTGCATATAAGAGAAACAGTTGGGCTTAACATTTAACCGGGTTGTAGATACCGAGGAGACATTGAACCCAATCTACTGAATGTTAGTGCATTAATGTATGCTAGAATACATACTGACTTACATACTTTACCATTCAAAAAACGTTTCACTAAACCAATGTCACATCTAATAGAGACATGTTACAAAAATAGACTATACACTTACCAAATACCAAATTTACTTACTGACCAAACATTGGACGACTATTTAAATTATGTACAAAGTGAAATTATATCCCTACTGACTGACTGTTTACAAACTGAAAATTCTGTTAAACATAATATATTGTAGTTGTAGACTTATTAATGGGCAAACAGACTTTAGAAAGTCTCGAGGCTAATTTAAAGACAAGGAACCGTGTATTGAACAAAAAAACAGATTTGAATAAGGAAATCAGCATTAGCTTTGACAAAATTAGAAAAGTGTTTGAGAATATGAGGACCCATGGATCGTAGTGGGCTTTAGTTCGTTTGAAGCAGTTACAATTGCGCGTAAACAAACACAATCCTCTGTGTTCATCCTCCTTCATTGAACTTCCCCCGAAAATCAAGAAAAGTAAATCGGTTATTAATGTACAAAACAATGACAGCCGTTGTTTTCACTATTCCATTTTAGCCAAATTTGTTCATGTCCATCGAGATAGAGTGGTTAATTATTCAGTGAATTTAATAATCAGATACGACTTTTTCATGGTATAGGCAAACGGACCAACAAAGCTGTCGGATATTCGGTGTGAATAATAAAGGTTGAATTTATCCATTAAAAATTGTAGAGCAAGAGAAGAATGATCATAGAGATTTATTGTTCCTTTGTAAGGATAGCAAATCTCATTTTTACTACATAAAAAATGTTGACAGATTGATACGTCATCAGATTAAAGGCAAGACAAAAACAAAATTCAACCTTGTCTGCAAGACTTGTTTCACACAAATATATGCCCAGAATAGTAAAATTCCAAACAACTTCTTTTGAATCACAAGAAATTGTGTGTGTGGGGGGGGGGGGGGGGGTGGCCCGCATGCCTACGGGAGATTTAAAATTTGACAAGTATGAGTCAGCATACAAGATACCTATCATAATCTGTGCAGATTTTGAAAAAAGTCAGAACCAATGGAATCAAGGTTCCTCCACCCAACCTTGATGAACCGTTTCAATACAACATAAAAACACAAATCTTATCCTCTTATTGCTGTATAATCAAAACAACTGATCAAATTGAACAAGATTCCGCGTTCTCATCACAACCTATCCTATACCGAGGGCAAAATGCAGCCAAGAGTTTTATTGATAATTTACGCCATATTTCAAGCAAAATTGATAAAATATTACAACGTAATCTAACCATGTCTAGACTCACGGATGAAGAGGAATTACATGTTTTGGGGTCCCTGAAGTCGTTTTATGAAGTTTTCTCGATGGTGTCTGTGGGTGAGTGTGTTAGCAGTGCTTGTTACCACGCTACGGTCCAGAATCTTCGATGGATCAAGTTGATATTTTACACAAAAAAGGGCCTCATAGGGAAGAAGATCCCTATTGTTTGGGAAGAATTATGCATGACGGGAAAGTCACTTTTTTTTTGCTAAAAACCGTTTTTTAGGAAACATTTTTTTCTCCTGAACTGCTAACTCTAGAGTTTTGAAATTTAGGCATTATCTTTGAGGTTACAAATGGAATAAACGAAAAATATATTCAGAATTATAAAACGACGGAAAATATCTTTTTTTCAATAAAATGTAAAAATTTTGACTTATAATTCAATCTCAAAGCTTGTAAGAGCGATACAAGACATACCGTTTGACGGATCAAAATGAAACTATGCTTAAAAATAGAACATTATATGGAAAATGATTTGAAATAATTTTTTTTCAAAATTACATTCACCAAAGGGGCGTTAAAGTACGATTTCTGTTTTCAGAAAATGTTTTTTTGACGCTAACCGGCTCATTAAATACTCATGAAAATTTGACCATAAATGGAACAAAAAATTACAAATTTATAAAAAAATATTCATGAAGTTTCATTTACGGGAAAGAGCAATAAAGCTATAAAAACCTTAATTATTGTATATCCTTAATTATAAATTATCTTAAAACGACGTTTTTTCTTCGATGTTTATGATGTTTTCAGAGAAAATAAGAGCATTTTTCTGATTTAAATTTGAAAATTTAACTTAAATATTCAATGTAGAAGGAGGTGAAGTAAACGATGTAAGAAATCTACTGGCTATTTGAACAAACGCATGTTCTCTTGTAGGAGATTATTTCGTATCAAGAAATTTTCAGTTTGGCTTTTCAAAAATGTTATTACTGCTGTAGTTATACCAATGAGATTATTTGGATCAGCTGTGGGATGTACAAAAATAAGCTTATATATTGGTAAGTCGATCAATCATTTTATCTGTACTACCTCAGAAATGAAAGACTAATAAACATCTGCCATTTAAATGTTTATATTATGCTTAATTGAGACATTATATATTATATACCCAAGAACATTGATATTAAGTTTACTTACAGTAAAGTTAAGTGCAGGCCACTCCAGATTTTTTATATAAATATCTAAAGTGGAAGATCTTTATTAATTTTCAATCCTGCAGGTAGTACAGTGTTATTGATCAAGTTATTTCTATACATGTTTCTTTTTGTGTAGAGGACTCCAAAAGTCTAAATCTGTCAAAATATCTACATGGTTTTTTGATGACCACTAGACTGTGTAACGTAAAAAAAGACTCTAGTGAGTACAATATATTGTACTCCCTGATAATAACAAAAACGTCTGCAAACGTGATCTCATTATTATTAACAATTTTATTAAATTCAATGAACTACGGCACAAACAAGGCAATGTTTGTGAAATTTCAAGAAAAATTGGACTTAAATTTGAATCGTGAGAGAAGGGTGAAGAGAACTTTAATATCTTTTTCATACCAACAGACATTAGCTCCTATTTGAAACAAAAATATAACATATATTTCGGGTCTCATGTAAAATGCTAGATGGCCTTTAACACAATGTCATTCAGATTTGAGAAGAACTAATATCTCACTCAGCTGTTTGACGAACAAAATTAAAATTCAAGTGCGAATTAGTACATATTTTATTAATGTAAAAACTAAATCCGATTTGCATTGGATTTCCATGGTCGGGATAGTAGGTGTCTAGTACAATGCCACTCAGACATAAGTATTGTAAAACTAATTTAATGTACAGAAGTTTGAACAGTTAAATAAGGACTCCAGGAATAAGTTAGTACATAATTTGAGAAGTGTAAATAACTATGTTTTGAGTTAAAATTGTATGATGGTGGAAGTAGGAGGCATCTTAGTTTGTACAACTTAACTTGTTACTTGCTTCAAAAAGGAAATTATCATTTGGCAACATATTAGAACAGTAATTTTGAGAAGTTATATCTGAGATAATTTGGCTAACTTTTTTATCATAGAGCAACAAATTATTAGTTGCAACATTTAAAATTAGTTCTCTTTGTTTATATTCATACATTTTCTAAATTCTTGATTTTTGAATTAAAGCAATGTTAATAATTAATTTGATTAATATGTTAATGACATTTTAATCTGAAATAAAACATTTTTTATTTTTACAGTTTGACAACTTGGGAATTTTCTTTTTTTGCTTCTAAAATGATGTTGGATAACAATTTTGAAAATAAACCTATTTCAAGGAGAGACGAATTAATTTTAAAACTATTATATAGCTAATATTATCAAGTTTATCTAGATGCTTGAAAATAATTGTTTTAAATGGCTTAATTATTTAAGAAACTAGGAAGTTCAATATTTATTATAAATCAGCCATGTATATGAACTGTGGACATTCGTCGCACAGCGTACTTTTTACTGACGTTTTAAAGGAGGTTTCTTCTGTGTATGTGAAGGTTGTGTCAGGTTAAAATGCAGATCCATATGGTGGAGTTGACTTTCACGTTATCAATTTTAAGTTGTGTTAACTTCTTTCATAATCATTTATTCTTATACGATTGATTTAAAAAAATAGTGATACTTTAATGTAATATTACCAAACTTTTGTTGAGTGACTTTTTTTTGTATAATTACGGACATACAAGGTAATTAAATCATTTATTTAATAAATAAGTATATACATAAACAGGTTTATTCATTAGTTAGTTTATAAAAGAATTTGTATTTAACTATTGAATATTTAACTATTAGTTAAGGGTTAAATATCTATCCATTTTAAGAAAAAGGTAGTTTTTTATGGCATACCTTGATTTTTAGCATATGTTCAGAATTCTAGACGAGGTATACTCTTATAGAATATTTAATAATTTATGAATAAGTACTCATTATAGAGTAGAATCAATTAAGACCCCTTAGAATTTAAAAGAAGAGGTTCAAAGGGTATTTAAAGACATGAATTGAGAGGTTCTTCAGGTTTCCTTTCCTGATATCATACCAAATGACCACAGAAACAAAAAAATGTTAAAACAGACTAAATTGAAACTAAAAACCCTCTTGACAAAATATGAGTACAGTCAACGGAATAGAGTGATTAATTAATTAGCATATTTCTTGAAACTAAAGTTTATTCAGCTTTCAAATTAACCATACTGTTAAGTTGTATGAATTTCAAACACCCTTCATTCATAACATTTTATCTTACTGCAAGAAGTGTCAATCAAAAATTATAGCCTTATATTGTTTATCTAATAGATATACTATAATATTCCTGACAATCAGTTTTTTATCTTAACCAAACTGATTTTTCTTATTTCTTTATAAAGACCTGCCTTTCTTGTTAGTAGATACCATCTTAACTTCTCTCAGTTCTTGAATTTTCTTCAAAATGATTTGAGATCTAAATGTCTTTTTAATTTTTCGTTCAGAACATCTACTGTAGTGTGTACATCACATGATTAAGTAAGTGTGGCTTTAATAATACTAAGCATTTTATGCATAGTTATATAATTTGACTTATATGATAAAGGCATTAGAAAAATGTAGTTCTGTCCTCATCTCTGTTGTTCAGTGCACACACAATTCTCGAAATGAGAATGAAGCTATTTACTGTAATCACTTTTAAACAGTTTGCTTTTGCAATGAACTTGATTATGTCTGCCATAGGACATCCCCTGTTAAGATATTGACATGTCATTACATTGAGATATCAAAGTTAACCTTGATCTCAAAGGTGAATTGAAAATAGAAAACCTGATAATGGCTAACTTAAAGTGATAATAATAATAATTATATTAAACATTTTTAATTATGGCTCCTTTTATAATAGTATAGATTATCAGTGAGAGTTAGGATAAGTTTTTTGGTTTAATATGCTTCACTTTTTTAATTAATGATTTCAATCTTTAGCAATTCAGTTATATATGTCTGTTTCTGCTGTTTCAGTTTTGGTGTTATAAAGTGCCTTTGTTTGCAATTACCTTTTTCATGCATAAAAATGGTAGTACATTTGATTAGATAGTAATGCAGAAGTAGAAGTTGCAACAACGAAATCTGTCCATTTAATTGTCAAGGAATTTCCAATTTTATACATTTACTGCTTGGGATTTGCGGGGATTTTTACTTTTTAATATTTGTAAGAATGTATTTAGTTAAGTTTAGCTAATTTAGTCGGCGTTTATTTTGGTTTCATTGAACAAGAGTACTCAGTTTTAAAAATGCTGAAAGGAAAGAGTATCTTTGTGTATAAGAAAAAATCTAGAATTCTGACATAGTGCAAACACTTATTACAAGAAGTTAAACAGAAAACCAAATCCCCCAACAATAATCAATTCAATTCCCGTCTTGCCAAACATTTAGTCACCAATAACCACCAATTTTTCCCAGACCAAAATATACAAGTATTACATAGGAACAATAAATTCCATGAAATAACTATTTTAGAAGGGTATGAAATTAACAAATTAGTGCGCGATAATTCTTCTACTTGCCTCAATGAACAAATACCCAAGTGTACAACTTTTCTTAATTAATTTTTTTTCTATTTTCTCCGTATTCCTATATTTGTTTATATTTCGTTATAGTTCTCTGTGTTATATTTTCAATATGTTTCCTACACTTAGTCCTAGAACAAATGTAAAGGCTCAGCCTAACATTACCAACAAATAGGAGTGTAATGAAGAAATTCAATAGGTAGGTTATAGGAAAACAACACTCACAGTCAGTTAGGTGCTCTTGAAGATGGGATCCAGGCGGACCCGAAACCGGTCGAGCTTTACAGAGACTTTACGAGGTATGACGGAATGTATTATTACTGATTCTAATTTATGAAGTGAATTGCGTCAGTAACCTTTAAGCGTATCGACATAAAATTGAACATGTTTTAATTATAAAAAGACCAGTCTCTTTCTTTTACAACAAATGTGTATGGGGAGTGAATTGTTCGAGCCGTTAAAGTATAAACACAAAATGACTGCAGCATACCAATGGCTTGGGTTTTAACCAAACTTTAATGGATTGAATTCAATTTACGGAAATGAAAACCTAGTAATTGATTCACAAAGAACCAATTAAATGTTATTCATCACACTGACATGACTACTATAACTGTATTTTATATCGACTACTTGGGAGGAGTTTATGAAGTCTGTCCGTCCCTCACAAATGTAAACTCACAAATAGATGTGCATATGGGGGTACCTTCAAACAAATAAAATAATTAAATTGATTATTTATGAGTTTAATAATACTTCACCAGAGGGTTTGATATTACGTCTACATGATAGCAGCATTAAAACAACAACAAAACTCTATATATTACAAACGAGTTTGACGTTATTTGTTCTTGTAACGAAGTTGAGTGTAGATCAATTCAAATTTTTTTTAGTAATTTTAAATTTGTTTTTAAGTAGTTTGAAATCATTTCAATTACAAAGGTATCTATGTTTTGTATGTTGTTTCAATTGTGAATATATAATTATGACATAAGTTAAACTCTTTTTGGTCATTCATACTCACATAAGCCTTAGAGTTTGTGATAATTATTCATTTGATTTGACTACCCTGACCTTCGAAGTCCCCGATATCTAACCTTATTTGAGGTCTCTTTGGATCAACGATCATGTTAGTTTCATTGCTTTATCCTACCTAAGTAAAGTATCACTCTTTACTCTCTTTCTTAGTTATGTTCAGTATCATTTCATTCTTAACGCAGGTAGTTAGTTCCTCTGTTGTTGGTTTCATTGAGAGGCAGGACCTCCAGAAAGGTAATTTGTTTTGGGTTGATATATATAGATGGAATAACGTTTTCAATATAACAATAATTAACTGTATATGTTCTGACGGTTTCAAAGTTTATTACTTTCCTGTTGCATGTGGGCCTTATAAGGTGAATAGTGAAGCTCATTCATTGTGGGAAGAATTTAGCACATTAAATTCTTTTTTTTTTTTAAATTACTCCAGTTTAAATTTTTCTTCATTAATTATTCAGTTTTTAAATTTCTTCTTTTTCAATTAGTCCAACTATTGTTACTAATTATTCTTATCTTCCTTTACGAAGTAGAAACTACTTCTACTTCAACAAAGAAAGTCTGTTATATTAATTCTTTTAGTTTTCTTTTTTGAAATCTTACTAATAGTAGTAAAGTCACCTCCCGCCTTAAAAGGTGACTTTATGCCCCCCCCCCCCCCCTTTCAATATGTATAGTTGGGTGGGAACATTGCACATTGCAATGGTGGTGGCATAGCCTAATCCTCACTTCTATAGAGTATGACGTCGGAAGCATTTAAAACTTAGGTCGATTTGTGAGAGTCGAAGACACTTGGGATCAATCGTCTTCTAGTTGGAAGGTAACGGCTGTGCGTGTTTCAGTTTATAGCATAAATTGATAAAATATTGTAATAATTAGTGTACTAATAAAAATCTTTACTTTGAAGCTTTTTCTGGGAATGAAGTCATTTCCAATTCCTCTTTATTTAAAATATTTTTTATTTTCTTTGTTGGGTAAAATTTAATATTTTAATTGTTTTTATCTAATTATTTTAGATGACTTCTGATAGTGAAAGTTTTGAAAGTGCAGATGAAGATCCAGGGTTTTTTGAAAAAGAAGTGGATGAAAAAGCAAAAACAGAAACCAAATTTGACTCAGAATCTAAAAGTAAAAACCAGAACATCATTTTGGTGAAATAATTTTTAGTGTTTAAATAGTAATTAAGTTGTGATATATTAAAATAAATTCGGTATAGTTCTGTACAAAAAACTTTTGTCTTAGAGAAAGTAAGAGTATCATGTTGTTATAATAAAAATCCACCATACCTTGTATGAATCGATGTAGTTGCCGCCCGACCGGTTTCCCACGTTGTGCACCTTTAACTGAGACAGGTATTTGTCGAAGGATCCTGGGTATACCTATGAACAATATGTTTAATTATTGTACCTATTGGACTACTTGTTCAATAGGTATTTATACCCAGGATCCTTGACAAGTATATCAGTCCTACTTGAAGGTGCACCACGTGCGAAACCGGTCAAGGGCTACAACACCTATTCACAAGGTATAACAGATTTTTATAATAATATGGTGTTTACTCTAACCTCTTCAGTCCAACAATTTGAAAGTATGAGTAGTTTATACAGGGGGCTTCAATAATCTGTAGCTCACTTTGGCCTGGTTCGTAGTATAAGACAATTGTATTATACTGTGAACCAGACAGCTACAGATTTTGAAGCCCTGAAAATAAAAGAAGAAAAACCAAGCATAAACAACCAAACAACGGGCTTTTCAAGGATTTTAAATTTATACAACCACTCACACTAGTATGCAGTGAAGGTGGAGAGCAGTGAATTTAGTCTAAAGTAGTTACATGAAAGTATTTTAAATAGGTAGTTTACGAGTATAGCTTCAAATATTACTAAATCTAATCTCTTATTCTCCCTGAAGACAGTCAGAATAACTGAAACATGTAGGACATTTCAATGTTTTCTTATGGAAGATGCTCCCAAAGTATATATATACTTTGCTATATGAGCCGTTGTTTGGTTGTTTATGCTTGGTTTTTCTTCTTTTATTTTCAAGGCTTCAAAATCTGTAACTGTCTGGTTCATCGTAAAAAACTTAAAAGTAAATTTACTGAGCTCGGTTATCCCCCTAACTTTAATAGTCGGATCATTCTTGCCAATGTTAATTTTTGCACCAACAGTAGAAGAAACCCCACTACTACTGTCTCACTCTTAACAAACTATTTCCCTGGTGTACATTAATTAAGTAGGTTTTTAAAAGTACTTTACATCCTATACTTCCCTCTTCCTTCTCTACTACTTCAGTTTTCAACCAGTTGCCCCTCATTTCTTATAGAAGAGCTCCTAATCTTGCAAGTTTATTTTCCTACCGAGCCGGCAAACATATTCAGAATCCCCAGGGATGCAATGGTCTGCAACGTTGTGGACGTAGGAGATGTCTCACCTGTTCTATTTTTAATTTTGAGTCTTCATTCACATCTTAATTTAATCTTAATTCTTGCCCAATTTACAATCCCTCATATGGAAATACAGGAGGAGCAAAAAAAACCTCTTTCACTATTTTAAAAACACAAAACTCAACAGACTAAAGAACACAGTTATCATTAAGGGGACTGATTTAGAGAAGTTAGACCTTTGATATTTTATGTCTCCTGTTTTATTCAAACTTATAGAAAAAATATCGGGAGTGGCCTACACTCAACTTTACTATAAGTAAACATAATATCATACTTCTTGGGTACATAATAAATAATGTTCCATTCAGGTATAATATAAATGTCTAAATGGGAGATGTTTAGTAGTCTTTCATTCCTGGAGGTAGTACAGATGGTGATTGATTCACTTATCAATATATATGCTTTTGTATATCACACCACTGATGCATATAATATCATTAGTATAATCTGACCTCCGTCTACATTGAATATTTAAGACAAATTTTCCCATTTAAAATTTGAAAATATTTCTATTTTGTCTCACAAATGTCAGAAACATCTAAGCAAAATGTCGTTTTAAGATAATTCTTAATTTAAGATGTTGGATAATCTCATTTACTTTTCTTCAAAGATGTTTTCAATTTTGAATGATGTTCTATATATTTGGTTTTTATAGAATTACTCTACTAGGAGTTTCATGAGTTCCTAGTATTTAACAAAAACCACTTTTCTTTCCATTTGTCAAAAATCATATATACCAATTCACTCTGAGTGAGTGTTATTTTTTCCTGCCTATTGTACTCTGTCATATGGTTGCTGTGAATGTACATTGAGAAAAAATACACTGTCAACTAGTCAATTTTACTCAATACTCAAATCAAAGTTGATGCCAGCTATTCAGTATAATTTAAAACTTTTATATCTGGAAGCTTGAAATTTTTAAAAATGATAGATATGAACTACTGTACTAGAATAGTGAATATTCTGAATAGTTGTCAACAAACATAACTTCTCTTTCTTTAGGAAAGAGACCATTCCTCACACTTCAATTTTACCCAATGATACTATAATTCACAAACCAAAATAATTTACAACTGATATTAAGTTTTGTTCAAGAGTACAATACATAGATTTATTATAGCATGTTGTGAGACAAATCCATCTTATTAACGAAAGCAACAAACATTTATGTTTATTGGGAGTGAATTTTTACATGTAATAAGTCAATGAATTATTTAAATTTTTCCATTATAAACATCAATTTTATTTCAGTGGATTGACTCAAAAAATTTCGAAGTCAATGTAAACAATGTAAAAAAATATCAAAAATTCGACAAGTATAGCAGGTGATCCTTTAGTCCAGGATAAACGAACAGTTTTTATAGCTTTATTGCTCTTTGCTGTGATTGAAATTTAATGTGTTTTATTTTATAAATACTCATTTCATGTTCAATTTTTGGTCAAATTGTCATGGCTTTTTAATGTGCCGTTTAGTGTAAAAAAAAAAACATTTTATGAAAATAGAAATCGTACTGTAACGCCCCTTTGGTGAATGTAATTAAAAAAAAAAATATCTCACGTAATGTTCTATTTTCAGGCATAGTTTCATTTTTATTTGTCAAACGGTATGGCTTGTATGGCTCTCACAAGCTTTGAGATTGAATTAGAAGTCAAAAATTTTAAAAATAGAAAAAAATACATTTTTGTCAATAAAATATTTTACATTTTATTGAAAAAAAATATTTTCCGTTGTTGTAAAAATCTGAATATATTTTTCGTTTATTGCATTTGTAACCTCAAAGATAATGCCAAAATTTCAAAACTCTAGAGTTAGCAGTTTAGGAGAAAAAAATTATTTCTAGAAACAGGTTTTTGGCAAAAAAAGTGATTTTTCGTCATGAATAATTCCTCCCAAATACGAGTAATAGGGATCATCTACACTATGGGGCCCATTTTTTTTTTTTTTTTTTTTTAAAATATCAACTTGATCAATCAAAGATTCTGGACCGTAGCGTGGTAACAAGCAGTGCTAACATACTCACCCACCACCCGCCTACACATACACGCACACACACACACCCACCCACACACCACACACAGAGACACACAGACATCATTGAATAAACTTCATAAAACGACTTTTGGGACTTCAAAACGTATAATTCCGTCAAAATCTCGATCTCGAATTTTTTCACGATCACTCTACTTTATTTACAGTAAAGTGAAAAGCAAATAATTTTTTTTTGTAATTTTTAGAGAAAAGAAAAGATCTAGTCACGATGATAATTTCTTTTTTTAAAAAAAAATATGTTTTATGTGTACATGAAAACAAACTGTTGAGACTGTTTAAACAAGGTACAAGTACAGCAGATGATCATATTTGATGTAAGGGTACCTTGATTTCCATATATTTCACCTATAAGCAATATGTTTTAATAATTTTCTAAGGTTACTGTGATATGTGCTAGTAAATCTACGACACTGCAACCTGTGGACAGGGGAGGAGGGACTGAAAAAACAGAATAAATAACACATCATTTACTGTTATCCAGTAAATCATGTTTATTTATCAAGTCTGTTTTATTGTCCAATCTAAAAAAGTTATGTATAATTTATCTTCGATGACCCTAATGAGATTTTTATTGAGTAATTGATGGGGTTTAGTTAAAATTATCAATAGATACATGATCTATTATCATGTATGTCTAAAATGACTCTTAAAGGTGATTCAACAGATTCGGTCTAAAGAATTTTCCTAAGCCAGTTGTAAAGATATGTGAAAAAGTCTTAATGAAAACAGGTTTACGTCCGAATATTTTGTCCATATAAGCGTCAATTTTTATGAATGAATGAAAAATAGTGTTATCTAGCACGTGTTTTTGCACTTTTCTTATGTAAACCCCTCTTTGGAGAGGTTTAATCAGAAGAAGTTTCTATGATTAGGTGTTTTAGCGTGGTTTTAAGGTTTTAGAACATATAATCAGTCTATTTAATTCTGTCTTCTCTTGCCTACAATTAGAATGTTCGATGGCTCCTTGACTAAAATATAAATATCTAACCTGATGATAAATATTCAGACATAGTTTATTTCTTCAATGTTTGGTGTTCGATGTGTTGTAGTTTTAGCAGCTGATTTAACTGTCTTTTTTTTCGAGTAACTTCACTGTACTTGAGACGTCTATAGGGCCCAGAGCAAGCTCGCTCATATTTCGTATAAACCGATCCCCTCGCGGGTCAGAACGTCAGCCCTTATGGTCTTTTTGTTGATCAGACATTTGGGTACAATCACTCAGATCAGTGTATAGAACTGATGCCCGAGTTTCGTCCCCTTCACCAATTCATTAAGGTATGCAGCGGGGTCAACGCATCGACCATTCGGGTCTGGATTAACTGTCTGCGGCTTTCTAGAGCAGTACAGTCTCTAACTATGTGGATTGCAGTTTCTTTAGGGTATGGAAAGATCCATTGACCTCAGGGCCTTAACAGGGTCATCGCTCATAATCACAACGAGAGTTCTTCCCCCACTCTCGTTCTTGTTCAGAGAGACTACCCTCCACTCTTTAGTGTTTAGAACACCTCTCTTCCTATTCTCCTTCTCGATGGAGTGAAGCAGTGTTCTAATTCCATTGAGTCGTACCAATTTGGTATATTGAAGAGAACCTTGGAGGTTTCATAATCTTGGCCCACCTATACCTAGTTCTGCTCCTTCCTAGGGCTTGAGTCTGGAGATGACGCTCTCTAACCACTTCTTAGTGTCCTCATCTACACATGCCACAATGAGGGCTCCAGCTAACGAATAGTTTTGCCCACAGTCAGGTTGGAACTCGGTGTCGGGGACGTTAATAATTCTCTCGAAGAGAGCTCCTCATACTAGATCTGTTTGCTCACAAGATAACTTTACATACGGATAGTTCAAGGGATGTATAGACATTTTGATATACTTCAGGGAACCCCTATAAGATGGTTGATTTCCCTTGGGCTTGGGTAATCGGTCCAGCCGGAGAATCCCCTGTTTTCCTTTTCTTGTTGACCAATTCCTCCTCAAAAACAGAGCTACTGTTCGAGCGATTTCTCTTGATCCTCTTGGCAGAGGTATCTTGGTCAGAAGATGAATATGGGATGGCTGGCGTTTTGGCTTCCACTCCTTTGCTTCCTGCTTGGGCATCCTCCTTTTCTTTATCTTGCAATTGGGGTCATACTTAATGCCCTTTGCTGAGAGTTGCTCTTTTATTTGAGCGACTTTCTGCTGGTGCGTTCGTTTCGTTCCAGTAGCCTTGGTGGTCAGAAGTCTGAACCTATTGGCGATTTTGCTTTCGGGACAATCTACTGGCACATCCGATTTTGGAGACAGGAGTAGGTTTTCCTCGATCTCTGTCGCAATTGCCAAAGTAGATTCCTCTACCTTAGGATGAAAGGACTCCATCAGGGTGGTGTTCTCTAAGTTGAAAAGATTTTTATTATTTTATATCCATACACAAAGGAAATAAAAATATGTGGGGAGTAAAAAAAAAGTTCACCACGAGCAGAGCCCCAATGCTTGGAGAAGGCTAGTTACTGCAGGGAGGTCGCCCGGTATCCCAGAGGTTCCGTTAGAGACACACACTTTCTGTGCCATGCATCCATTGGGCACAGAAAATCGCTTAACACCTGGGGATTGGGAGTCAGAGCTCCGTTGGCCTTTATCCATATGGAAAAGCTACCAGGCTCCACCACGAGGAGGTGGGGTTGACTTGATGATAGAGTCAGGGACACACAAGGCACCCTTTATCCTCTTTGGAGCCCTTTGTATACCATTTAGTATTCTAAAAATTGGGTGCATATGGGAGTTTTTATTGGCGGTGTTAAGCTTGAGTCCCAAAGTGTGACCAATTTCATGTGCAAGTGTGTACATGTCAAGTGCGAAGACAACAGGTTTACTGACAATAATACCGTTATCAACGTAAACAGCAGTGCGCCAAAAAGGCTCTAGATAGCCGGATAAAAATTACCGTATCCTTCAACACTTATTGTCTCTGCACCCTCATGATTGTTCCTTCTATACAGACTTTGTGTCAATTAGCATTGAAAGAATATGAAACAGTTAGATAATATCATGATTTGGCTTAAATTAGTTCAAAAAACATTCAGATAATATCGTGATGTCTTTTAGAGGTATGATGTGTATTTAATCATTAAACTAATAAGAACTACAAAACGAATTAAGTTGGTTATGTTATATTCATAATGCTCTGACAGGCCTGATACTGCTGTTGCCACATATGTCTTGATCTCAGATGAGAAGTAACAATTTAGTGAAAAGCATATAAACTAACAAAGTATTGTTATTAATATAACAAAAATATTCCCCAAAGTCCCAAAATGACTCAACATTGTTGAAATCGTATGAGTAAGGAGATGATATTTATGAAAAATAATAACATTAGTATTCATGGTATTCTGTTTTATGTAACGAACTTACTTTCTTGTTACATGTTTGCTACCAAAAGATGGTTAATATGACTTTTCCGCTAATGTCGGGCCTTTTACAGTTCGATTCGAAATTGAAAACTTAAGTTTCATCAAACGTTGAAATCTTGTTTAGAAAAGGGTTACCATCTCTTTCATAGCGTTCTCTCAAAAGACTGTTCACACTTTGAGTCTTATGTGCTTATGTTGTGTTAATTCTTTCGGGACCCACCTTCCACTAGTTTTGTGGATTGAATCGGAATAAATCCACTTCTGATCGTTTGACGTAAAGGAATATGTATACTAGAAATAAACAATTGAACGCTACAATAGTATCCGGTATACACTACAGAAAGTCACTATTTTTCTTTCCGTTTCCCTTGGTTACCATTGTCCATGAGGTGGCACCGGTCTCCGGTTGGCTGGGAGGTTGGTCAGCTGCCACAGTTTCACTGTACTTGAGTTTGTTACAGATAACATTATGAACTGTACTAACACTTACTGCAATTGTTTTTACCATAGGTTGAACTGTCACATGTTGGTCTTTACGAAAATGTCGTCAATGAGGTTCCAAGCGATAGAGTTGACACTTCAACTGGATGACTAGCACATTACTCGCTAGTCACCCAGGTTCGACTGTTTTTGCACTGTTCTATTCTTTTATAAACATTTCTGCTACTCATACAACTATGTAGTATCATTCGTGAGAAGATTTTTTCGTCTTTAGAAAGTTTCATAAATAAATTAATCACTAAACGTTACTAAACTAATATGAAAACTTCAATCGTACGATACGCCATCGTTGAGTGTTATATTGAAGTTATAAACTAAACATTTTTTATCTGTCAGCTGTTCTCACCCCGTCCCAATGATGCTAGCCTGAAGTCCAAAAGTACAACACTCCTCCTACAAACTGTTCCATTTTTATCTCTTTAATTATGAAATGTTCCTCGTAAATGGAATCTAAAGAAAAAACTTTAATAAGGTGAACTTCGTTTGACATCTATCCATCTCCATAAAAATTTGTTTAAAATATACTTTACTGTAAGTAAAGTATGGTCATCTTAAAAAAATATTCTAGATCATGGCAAATTTACATTATGAATATATAAAGATACATTATAAAGTAGCTGAGTTATATGTAAACTTATACTTCTAGATGATCCGTATATGTTTGAATAAATAATAATCCTAATTTCCTGATCTTTTAAGATCAGGAAACATTAATTAATTAATTATTAATGGTAACAGATTAATTAATTAATGGATTAATCCATTAATCTGTATTTAATGGATTAATAGTTTGATCTCTTGTCCAAATCAGATAAAAAGAAAAAAAAATTACAACGATTTATGTATTTATTTATCTTGTGATGAAGTGATAATATGTTATTTAAAAAAAAAATGATAAATGGAAATATTTCAATCGAACATTAATCGTATATTATGAAGGATTTGTATTTAAATCTTAATTTAGTCAGAACTCCAAATGCCGAAATTGATATGTTAAACAATTTTTTAAAATTCTCTTCCTGATGAATATAAAGCAATTAACATTATTTTATGGTATGTTGGAGATGTAATCTTGATCTAAGTATGCAGTCATACTACTGTTCTCTATATTGGGTTTTATTGTTTTTTTTTCTTATTCCTATTGGATTGCTTTTCTTTAATCTAAAGTACAACAAAATATTATTTACAATAGTTGAAACTAGTATAACTGGTAAACGAATAAATGAAATTATTTTTAATGGGATTTTTATATATTTTTTTAGCTCCCAAAAACAAGGATGCCCCAGTTACCGCTTGTGGATGGGATGAAATCGATGATGAAAGTGTTTTAAAAGATATTGAAAGTAAATTAATAGATACCCACAATGAAAAAGTTGATAGTCATTCCTTTGAAGAGGCTAATAAGACTGAAAAACGTTCTACTCCTGCTGAAAAACAAACCCTGAATGTTAGACTCTATAAACTCAGTTTACTTATTTTAAGTTAGGAGCATTGAAAACGAAATTGCAACTCAGAAGCGATTTGCAGATATTACTTACACAGTCACTACAATGGACTTACAGCTTTCTTCTTTGTCGTGATTTTGTTAATAAGTATGTTTAGTTATTTAATTTAACTAATATGTGAAACTAAGGAAAAACTATAACCTTTGGATATTGTTCTTCTCAGAGTTTTATAAACTCTATGATATATCAGTGCTCCTATCTTTATAATTATTTCTTATAATTTAATTTATCTATTTTTTTTTGTATTTATTGTGGAAGTTTGTTTTGTATGATCTTATATAATTTGAGTGTTTTATATTTTATGAGTATTTATTTGCTTTTCATCGTATACTTACAACTTAAGCATTATGCATACGTTTGAATAACAAGATTTCATAATAAACAGTATTTGAAATCAACGTTCAAACCACAATAAAATAAGATAAAAGAGGCTATGATCTTTCAACCGTAATAAGCGGTCTTCGTTAGAGTCAAATCTCAACTGAACATTTCAATAAATGTATGAAATATATTATCAGTTTATAATCATATATAGCTCTTATAGAGAGACTTCCTCTAAAATCATTCCATTATAGCTTATACCTGTAGTTATCTTGCACTGATGTTTCACATTGAATCCGTATAGTTGAGTATTTGAACTTCTCCCATTGTGCTGTTTATTGTTTTAATGTGTTACTCTTTTCATTCATTTAATCTGTATCGTGTACCTTCACAATCATGAACAACAACATAAATGCAGCTTTTCCTGTAAAATAAAATAAATCCAGAAATAAGGCTAGATTCAGCTTCAAGGGTCACGTAAGTTAGCATTTCAAACACGGAATAAATCTTCCCTACACATAGAAGGTAAACATTGTAAACAGGTTTACACATCATCATCGGTGATGGATGATGTTTTGAAAAAACTTACTGGAGTCATTCATATTATGAAAAGAGCAAGTTACTTTATTGGAACCATACCAGAAGAAGTTGGCATGGATGATACCCAAAACAAACCTAAAGACTGCACCACAACAAAGGTGAGCGTTAACAACCTACAATCTTGCGAAATAATACTGACCTGTAAGGATTATCTGAGTGAATTGAAATTTAGTAGACCTTCGTCCATAAGATTAGCAGAAGGGGCCAATATATCTAGGTGGCCAAATTTTGGAACTAATTTTCACACTCTTTCTGTTACATAATTCGAAATTACCTTGATCAGGGACAATTCTTACCCAAGGTGTTAATTTGATTCCCGACAAATAACGTACTATCCTCACTCTAAATGAGATGCAAACCTTCACCAAGTGGAGAAGAAGGAACAACTGTTGATGCAGTAAACTTGATTGAGCGAGTTACAAATACTTTACATTTCACCCAGAAAAGTGTGTACTCTGTGCCAAAGCCGTGTAGTTTGTCATCTTCGTATTTAAATCTTGGGGATTTGAAATCGTCAACAAAAATTATATGGAATACAAAACTTTTACGCCTGCTAACTTAATGATATCGGGCAGTAAATGGGCTTTATAAATTATCTAGAGCAGTTTTTCACTGTCATAGATTGCTCCACAGAACCACTTTCTGCATAGCTTCATACCCAACTAAAAATTTATTTAGATAAATAGAAGACCGCAGTAGTGCACTTTTAGGACAACAAATTAGCCATACATTCCCTCCTATCCTATAAAATTTTCAAGAACTAACATCCTATAAAAGATGTTAGAACTCAGTACCACCTAAGAGTACTCCCTAAGAGTGTAAAAAAGTGTGCAACAAAATATCGTAAAAACGAATCACTTCAGAGAAAAATTAATCGATCGGAATTTAATTTTCTACAACCTTTATGAAACATTTTTCCTCTACGATGTCATCTAAACCCTCAAAATCTCAAAAACCTTTATCAACTATGTTGGGATTGACTGAAGAAAGAGTGCTTCCACTTCCCCTATGGGCAAGTTTATATTGACTTCTTCAGATCAGGAAATGCAGGCAATTAATAAATTTTGAATCCATTAAAATTTAGAGCACAAAATGTACTGTATTCAAAAATATTAAAATAATACCTCCATAATCAGTTAAAAAAAAAGAAAAACTATAGCACTACTTCGGTATATATTGGCACTACTTGTTTAGTAGGTATTTATACGCAGGATCTTTCGATAATTATCTGTTCCACTAGAATATGCACAATGCATGAAACTGTTCGGACGGCTACAACTCCGATTCACGAGATATGACAGATTTTTATAGTAATATGAGAAAAACTATTGTTTATTATATCTATGCTGAAATATCCATCAATTTTACATTGAGTGTCATATAACGTTACATGGTCAAGGATAACTGGAATGGAATTGGGTTGGCTTGCTGCTAGGTTGAACAGTCACAGATAGGCCAAAAATATTGTAGGCTAAATGCTGGCGAATAGCATTGGAAGAACACGATGACCTTTAACAAGATGGAGAGTTAAACTAAGCATATTCTGTAGAACACTGTAGTATGGATCAATTGGTAGTAAAATTGGCTGGAATAAGAGATGAATGGTTCTTGCCCAAAGGTGGGTCTTTTCTAAATGAAATATTAATAAAATGTTTAAATTGTATATAGAGATGTATTGTGTTATTGTTAGTTTGTTTTCTCTTGTAAGTCGTGATGTCAATAAACAAATATATTTTAAATTATTAAAAGCGCAAAAAAAAATGTAAACCTTATGTATATGAAAAATATTAGTATTTTTTTCCATACATACAATGATAATAATAATAAAAGCTTTTACTATCATCTCTTGTTCAGTCATGCGAAACCGGGGCGCACTATTAGCAGTAATACACAGTGGTATTTGGCAAGTACTTAAATGATTGTTATCTTGATCTTTAGAATCGGAATTCAAATTGGAGTTCTTGGAGTGGTTGGGACGTTACTTCACTGATTTCTACAGCAACTGAAGGTGTTTCATCTTTATCAAACCATATGACCTCTGGAATTAGTACTGTACTTGAGAACAGTCTTAGTACTCCTATTTTAAGTCAAACTGTTAATAATGAAGACAACACTGAAAGAATAAGCCAAAGAAATCAACCCCAAGGTAGTATTCTTATATCTCATTATTTATGTATTATATTTGTATTCTTAATATCAAAGTACTGGGGTCATTTTTTAACTAAGAGTCGATTGCGCATGGTATTTGTGCAAGAAGTTGAATGAAGCTGATTGAAGATCAGGCATTCTCAGTGTGTTCACTATTTTTCCGTGCGTTTCAAATTTGAATCTGTATCTGTTGTTAAATTACATGTGTTATCTACCACCATGTGCCATAACAAATCTTTCCGACAGTGAAGTGTGTTCAGTCATTCGGTGTTTAAAAGCAAACAGTATTCGTACTGCTGAAATGTTTGGTAAATTATGAAGAATTAAATAAGCTTATTTAATGATGGGAATATGCTTAAGTAGGCTGTTCCATGAAGGAAAAACAAAAGTTCACGATGATGAAAATCATGGCCACAGTTTTCTGGACCTGAGGGGTGTTCTTTTGATAAACATTCTAACAAGATGAATGTGAATAAATGTGAGATATGTGAAGCGTATTGCGAAATATTAATGGACAGGTAGCAGGGCTCTTTCATGAAGGTGTACAAAACTTTGTGCCACTACTTAACTGTATGGAAACTAATGTTGGCTCTGTGAAAAAGTGAAATAGCGTTTATACTTTCATTTGCTTAACATTTATATTTACAAATTAAGTGTTAATAATTCTATAACAAAACGGTTTTAACTTAAAAAGTGGTCCTCATACATTCATAGGAATTGTTAATAGTTGAATTTAATTTTTTTTTTTGGTTTTAATGAATAAAATCATTTAGTTTCTTCTTTTTAATAATAATATGAGTTCTGTTTAACACTAATGGCTAGTTCCGTGGTTCTCAATGTTCACTAACACTTAGTTCTATTGGTTAATGCCCAATCGAATAATAATTCATACTTATTGAGGAATATTGACATGCACTCAAAATATAATTTTTCTATGAACAATCAGTCTTACTGTGCTGTCTAAATTTACATTATTTCCTTTGTACCGACCGAGAGTCTTGCATGGACCAAGGGTCCTGATGAACTCGTGTATGTAAATTCAGCCGGTTGAGAACCACGGATCGAGATTAATTATTTGAAAGGAATACTGGTGCTTTAATTAGAGATTAATAATTACCTATTGCAGTTTCTGAGTTATTTGGACTTGGTGATATTATTGGAGGAGTTAGTAATCTGGGCAGTAAAGTTATTGCTGGTGGTTTGGACACTCTCGAAACGTTAGGTAAAAAGACAATGGAAGTATTACAAGAGGGTGATCCTGGATTAAAGAAGAAAAGAGCTTTGTTGTTTCAGTCAGATAGACCAGTACTTTCAGAGGTATTTTGATTATGTTTGTATTTTACGTGTGTGTGTTCGTGCGTTTGTTAGACTATGCGTGCATGAGTATGTGGATGTGTGTTGTGTGTACAATATTTGTTAATATTTTACATACATGTTTTAGATTTTACGAGATGCCAGAGAGAAAAGTGAATTTTTCGATAATTCCAAATTGGAAGACCAGAAAGTGAGAATGGTGCACTATGATACATTATTTGATGATTTTCATGGTATTTATATCAACATTTTATTTTTACTTACATATGTCCATTTTCTCCAGTTTTGGGTTTAGAATATGATTCCTGCACCAATGCCTGTCATAAGATGCAATTGAAAAGGAAAACATGGTTAATTTAAATTCGTTGAATAACGTAGGAAAGCCTGACGGAAGCCCTATTAATACCCTATTCATACGAACCCTCTGTTTACTAGAATCAAAACCGACATAAAAAGCATCATATTCAGTGCAATCCAGGTGATAAACGCAGTTTCTGGAAGAATAGGAAGTTTTATCATGGATGGGGTAGGGAATTGTGGTTGAAAGCGGAAGTGAAGGAAAGACTGCGGTTACTAATAGGAAAAGTTTTACAGCTCAACATCCACAAAATTTCATTTCCTTTACAGTATTGGGAAGCCTGGGAGAGATAAGGCAAAAATGTTGTTCAAGTTGAAAGGTTTTGATGAAAGAAATTGATGGGAGCTCATACATGTCAGCGAAGTGGAAGAAGAGTATAGAATAGGAATGAACTCTTTAATAACAGTGTCAGGCTTATTTAATTAATTAGAATTACATTTCCTATTCTTAAACTTGGCTCAAAAAACAATGAATTGAGAAACTTCGTTATTCAGTCAACAGATGCATCTATTTTTCTGACCTCTATACTTCAAACCTTTCTCCCTGTTAACCTTCGGCCTTTTACCTTCTACATCACATATGATATATTGCTCATTTTCCTAAGAAAAAACTAAACAACATATGTTCGTACAATACGATCAGAATGAACTGAAAATAACTAATGAATATTGCACTGGCAGCGTTAGTAGTTTGATGTTTGACATTAAACAAGTGAGGACTTGTTCAAAGACCACTGTTAATACTGTTTCAGATTTTTCAGATTAGGTATAACTTTGACTTCAATATTATGACCTGGCAAGGATTACACTTATCTATTGGATTTTGAATTGATCAAATGAGTAATTAAAGCATTTACTTATATTGTGCTACCAGTGAATGTCTCTTGCCTCTGAGTGAGGTAAGCGCGTGCGAGCGCAAAACATAAACAAGTTGGTCATAGTTTACGGTGCACTCAATGCTTTGTAATCTATTTACATCATATTTATATTAAATTAAATAAATTTCACCTCAAATCAAAAGATGAGGGACAGGGTAGGAGGTAATTTACCTAATGCAGCAAAGAAAATCAATACTACCACGAGAAACAAAACTAAAACAACAGCGGGCTAAGAGAAAGATCCAGAAATCGGCAAAGTAAAAAAAAAATGGATATATCTTCGTTGGTAGTGTTATGTCACAGCTGTTACAATAATACAGTCAAATTTTATATCACCAAATAAATTTGGTGTATGGAGATATTTGGCAGTTGAAGATAAAACAACGAACTCTGTAAAAACAATTATAACCTCACTTCAACTCTATACTCAACATCAACAGCAAGTTCAAAGACATGAAATGCCTCCTTCAACACTTAAAATTTAGTGAGCTCAGTTCTTTTTATAGAATTTTGAGAAAGTTGATAGGGAAAAAAGTATTTGTCTTGCTAAGCAAGAACTGATTCGACAATAGTTCGAGTAGAACTCAAAGAGGCACTACTGGAAACTAATTCATGCACTTAAGGAATAAAGTGTAATTACCATAGGTACCAATTGAAAGAGGAAAGGGCATATCGAGTGGTATTGAGAAATCTCCTCCCACTATTTCTGCTCAAGATTAATCCAAGAATTAGAATTTAATGGCTGCAACATCACAAATGTTAAATCATTAAACCTACTGAGGAAAGCTTCCACTATTCTTTCTAGACCTTGAGTCCTCATCAATACATAAGAAATATTTATACTGCACACATCTGTGCGGTTGTCGTATTAGGTTTGAAGAGCCATATATAAGCAGGCAAATTGTACATGCAAGTGCTGTGAAGAATATGGACATTCTAGGTTATGTTAGGTTGAAGTGGCCGTACCAGAAGAAAACCCATATAGGCCACAAGCTGGCTCCTTGTGATACAGCAAAGGAAAAAAGGGCTATTTTCTCCTGTAAGTGGTTCACTTAAACCATCCCGATAAACTTGATTAGATCTCTGATACTAGTGGATGCTAGGTTCTCAAGATTATCAAAGAAGTACTCTCCTAATGTTGTTTTCCTTCTTTGAGCCAGACCAGGGCATTGACAAAGAACAAGGGGAACAGATTCCTACTCTTCTGTCGATGTCCCTTGCTTCCAGACCCAACCTGATGGCATGCTTCCCTATTATCCAGTGCCCTGTACAAACCACAACCACATTGACTACCATTTCTCTACTCCTAGAAAGAAATTCCTTAATCCTTCTGTAATTGGAGGAAGGCCATTATAAATGAGACACGTGCTCTCCCAGGCCCATCTCAACAAGATATTACTACAGACTAAAGACACTCACAGAAGACAGACATTCCTTTCTGTCTTGTGTTTATATAAACTTGACACTTATAAACTTGAAATGACAAGCAAAATGACTCTGGAAGAGAACTCGCTATCCAATCAATAAACTACCTTAAACTGCATAATTCACCAACTAACAATAGACCTTTGAAACTACCGAGCCCTAAAATTCCGACAATACACTCAAAAATGTCCACTAATAGGATGTTACTCTATGTGGTAACCAGACAAAATCTTATCTTACCATAAAACATCCACCCCTCTTCGACAAGCTGATGGGAGTTGAGCCAAATGTGACGAAGAAAAGGTCAAAATGTTTATCTCCTACCTTATCAATGTTTTCACTTTAACTCTAAGTTAATTGTCTAAGTTAACTTAACAGCTAATTGTCATAGCTGTACATAGAAAATGTAACTGAACAATTAAAATGTCCTCTTGATTTGAGCCTTCTTCTAAAGCATTCTCTCTTTCCCATACCCGGTAAGTAATAAAACAACTCCCACATAAAAATGTACCTCATCACTCCTTCATTCTGTAAGAAACTCTCAAAATAAAAGGTATAGTCTTTAACTTATATTTTTAATTCAGTTCGACGCATCACTTATTTTGCAATAGACTGAAAACATTCAATTATTTGAATGGCACAAAAACCTAATAAGCCATCATCCTACTTCTTACAGACCCATCAACCTCCTATCTATACTATGAAAAGTGCTTGAGCGAATCCTAAAAATAATCCTTCTGTAATAACCCTAAGAATATCATCCCCGGCCACCAGTTTTATTTTTGACTCCAACACTCAACTGTAAAGCAATACGATCGCGTTGTGGTTGTCATCTCCTCTGCCATAAAAATAGTGATCTATTCTCCCATAGTGATAAGTATATATGATCGTATTGGAGTATATGGGAATACCTATTAAATCAATATTATCAGTTACAGTAGTTTTGTAAAGATATATTTAGTAGATATGGATCAGCAGATGTTTTAGTATCCCGTAATGAGCCCCATACTTGTTCTGATAGGAGTTGGGGGGACTATGAAATTTTCAGGCAGTTACCATGAAGCCCGAGATATGCCCAGTCGAATGGCTGTTGGCGGAAAAGGAGGGTATATGGCCAAGAGTCTATTAAAGAAAACTCTTTCTTTAATATTCAAGATAACTCTTTCTTGATGACTCCTAGAGCCTTAAGTTGGTTTACATTTTCCTTCAGTCTCTTTTTTAGTATATAAGGAACACTCCTGACTCTGTGTAACCCTTCTTTCTTTTACCTTCTATTACACATGTATTACAGTGCAAGACGAATTTTGAGAATCGAAAGTATTACTCTTATCATTGATATCACTGATTTATCACTAATAATTATGCTGATAAATTTCCTTTTTTTTTATAAATCTGTTTAAATAGGTATAAACTATTTCTGAAATGTTATATAATGGATATAACTGTTCTTTTTTAAATGAAATATTATTTTAATTTTTTACATGGTCTTCAGTGATACTCATTTATTGTTTTATTTTTGATAAAACTTCGTTTTAATAATTCTAAATACAAGAAAATAAATGGCTCAAAGTAAGGTAAATATAATGAATAAAGTAAAATATTAAATTAAATGTATGATTATATCTGAATATTCCCACTTAAATGTTAACAGCTCCTCAGAGAACATTATTTATTATCCATTAAGATATAGATGTGATGTACATTACATCCAAAGTTCAATGATTTTACTTGTTTAACAAGAATGTAAACAATCATGGTATTATTTAGTCTCTTTATTTAAAGACGGTTGAAGTCATATCCAAATCACGTTAAAGCTAAATATTGCAAAAATTAATTAAATTGTAAAACTGTTTTCTTAGTCATTCTCTTTGTCAAAAACCCTTTATTCTTTAATGGATACAACGAATATTTTAATGGATACGCAAACAAGTTCAACATTGTGCTATTTTAATTCTTAAATAAGACTTCGGGCAAATAATATTACGATTTAGAATGGTAGTTAAGGAAGAGGTAAGAATTATTATATAATGTTGGAATTTAATAAATAGTGTGGAGGATTGGTAATTTGTATTTGATTTTAGTTACCATTTTACTCTGGCGCCAGGTTAGTTTAGTGGGAACGTGCTCTCTGAACTTGTAGATCCCGGGGTTCAATACCCACTCTGGCCCTCGATTTATTCACGTGGAAGTGAATAAATCTGAGCACGTCGTCCCTCAGAGAGGACGTTAAGCCGTCGGTCCCGAGCCTGTACGATGTAAGGTACTCGTTAAAGATGCCTACTCTAAATAAACTTCAGTTAGGCAAAATTTAAGACTCCCAAAGTAGAATGAGTCTTCTTTGTGTGGTATCACAAAGGGCTAATGTTCAGTCTATGAGTTCCCGTGTGGGGGACTGCCACTGCAACCTAACCTAACCTATTATTTTACTTCTTCAGGTCTTGTTCATTTGGAAGCACTTGAAATGATATCAAAACAGTGTGAATTAAAAATTGAAACCCAGTTGGCAGGAAATTCAGATGAAGATGATATTGGTGATATTTTAGAGCAAGTAAAAGAATTATGTAAACTACCGGATGATAATTATGATGAAGAACAGTGTTTAAAATTATCGGAAGATGGTATCAAGGAAACAATAGAAAAAATTTTGGAGCCATTAAACTTGCCCGTATCCGCAGAGAAAATTTTGGAGGTATTATATATAAGCAAAATTTATTATATGTTATATTATTGGTGTATCTTAATATAACTTAAGAATTTCAAGGTGTTACTTTATGTTTTCAGTTTATCATTCGGTTTATTCCATAAATTATTTATTCTGAAGTTTAAATTTTGAAAAAACTGAAATAATAATCTCAATAGCAAATAAAATGTGTCCTCCTTAAAGAGGCATTTCTTTATTTGAAAAATATTACGTTTCGCTGTTCTTATTATTATGTTGTTTCGCTGTTGATTAGTACCTGCTTCATGTTTTTATTCCACTTAAGTAAACAGGAAAAATCTCTTTACCACATACTATAATTCAAGAATTATTTTTTTAGTTCTGCTCAGGTCCTATGTAAATATCAGACTGAAGTTGTTGCAAAATCTAGGGAGGCATGGACAGCCCGAGCCTCTCTCCAAATTGTGGAATCACTCACAAACTGGATTGAGCACGTGCAAATGTCGCGTGCTTGTTCCCATTTCTGTGTACGTTTCCAAAATCATGGTTGAGGTCACTTTTATGTAATAAAAGTATACGTCTTCTTTTCCATGGTGTTCGTTAATGTATTTCACGTATGTGTGTAATATTTACATCTTATTGATATGACATAAATCAAGGGACGTGCGGTTAGGGTAGGTGATGTAGAATTTTTACATTTACTGTTCAGATACTTAAAAGAAATGTGCGGTGAGCCTGCCGCCTGCTGTGCCCTCGATAGACAGTGCTATAACTGTTAACTGTGCTGGCATGCTTTGCAGTGATACCGTATTTCTGTATATCGCTATTAGTATGTTTAAACACTCTTTGCTATATTAACTAAATTTCCAATGTACAGTGTTTTTTGTTAGCAATGGTATGTGTGTTAGCACTTTCTTGTGCTGAGCGATCATAAAACTGCTGCGAAGAGTCACTGAATGAGGCACGCAGTTCTCCTGCCTCATAGTAAGCCTGTGACTACAGGATTTAAATCTAACTATGATTAAGTCAGTGCCTCATCTGCCATGAACATCACCGCACGTCGCTGGCAAAAGCATATTTGCTTTTAAAAAAAAGGTCTTTAGTTTTTCATCTGTCAATGTGGGTATAACTAGATGGCATCATAATATTTCATCAACTTTTACAGAAATATCTCTAAAATTTTCAAATCTCTAAAAGATAACCTCTCAACTACGAAAAACGAGTCAATCACATGATTAAAATTTTAGTACTATATGTTAAAAATGTTCAAAAGAAGTACTTTACCAAGTGCTACCCGTAGATATCTGACAACACTACGGGACCTTATTCAATAAACATTGAAAAATTGTACGCATTAAATAATCCCTCATTATAGTTTGTCGCTTTATTAGCGTCAGCATCAATAAATTTGCTTAAAACAGCAACATGGAAGCACATGTGTCTGTATTCTTCGCGTTGATAACTAAGACACTTTTTTTTTGAATTTTTGGAGGCAGTCCAATAAATGTAGATACATGTAACGTGTTGTGTTTGTTTATACTATACGAAGCTGAATTTTAATTGCACGCTTTAGACAGGGGTCTTAAAATTGGTTTGCTTGTGGACTTCCTGAGATCTATTTTATCTCCTGCTGTAAATTAAAAAAAAAAAAATTATACTCACTAAATTTTCAAACAAATGTTTATTTTTGGGTTGATAAAAAGGACCAATATGAAATAATTTCATTACATTTACAGCATGATGTTGAAATACAAACATCTTTTTCAACAATACCAATATATTTCTTTATTGACATTTTACAAATTTTGTGCAAATAAATTGTAAGAAAATAAATTTGAAAATAACATGAAAATGTATAATTTAATCTTTTAAAATATTAGATAATTAAACAAACTGACGAGAATATTGGGCATTATTTTTTAATTATTATGTTTGAATATTCTAAAGGTAGCTCGCTATGCTTTCATATATTTTTGATTGATGCTATCCTGATATATTTATATGAACTTACTATGGACCACCACTGTTGTATGTATATATATATATATATATATATATAAAGATTTCACATAAACACGTGAAACAACAATCAATGATCAAACCACAATAAGAAATGGGAAAACAAGACTAAGATCTTTCAACCGTAACAAGCGGTCTTCGTCAGAGTCAAAAACCCAACTGAAAACTGAAAACTGAAAACTGAAAACTGAAAAACCCAGTTGGGTTTTTGACTCTGACGAAGACCGCTTGTTACGGTTGAAAGGTTTTAGTCTTGTTTTCCCATTTCATACTGTGGTTTGATCATTGATATATATATATATATATATATATATATATATATAATTCGTAAATTTATATTTATATTTAGCTCTCTGATGATGTTGTAACGAATGGCCTTAGAGCATTGTAATTAATATATATTTGTTTATTGTGGTGTTTAATTATATATATATATATATATATATATATATATATATATATATATATATACGATCAAACCACAATATGAAATGGGAAAACAAGACTAAGATCTTTAAACCGCTTGTTACGGTTGAAAGATCTTAGTCTTGTTTTCCCATTTCATATTGTGTTTTGATCATTGATTGTTATTTCACGTGTTTATGTGTAATCTTTATATATATATATATATATATATATAATATATATTTTCCATTGAAATGCACAACAGCCTCTTCGTTTACGACTTTAAAGCTGGTCTGCTCCAATTTCCTCACAACTTTGCGGTGGGCTGGCATTAAATGCCATATTAATTGTCCAAGAGACATCTTAATTTAGCATGAACAGATGTAAAAATTCCATTGTATTTCTGTGTACAAAAAAGGTTCCATTTACTTGCCCTAATGGAAATATGTGTCAGTAGATAGACGGCGTTGCTATGAGTTTACCTCTTGGAGTATTATTTGCTAACTTTTACATAGGTCAAACTGAAAAAGAACTTTTCAAAAAATTGGAGAAACCTGTGATATATGCTAGATATATTGACGATATTTTATCCTAACTAGAAGTAAAGAAGATATCCAGTTACTGCTTCAAAAACTAAAAGATGCCTCTGGTCTTAATTTAACCGTGGAGCATAGCTCAAATGGTAAATTACAGTTCTTAGATGTCCTTGTTGAACAAACACGCAACACATCTAGTACCTCAGTATACCGGAAACCAACAAATCCTGGACTCTACCTTGAACAAATATTTGAACTACCTGAACAAATACTTGACAAGTCTTGTATTCACTTCAGAGAGTAAGTGAATACAAGACTTGTCAAGTCTTGTACAAGACACGTCAAGTGCTCTTTGACGACGTGAAAACGAAAGGCTTCAGAGCGATTATCTTCAGTTATTTGTGGTGAGTTACCTGAATATTTATATCACGTATTATTGTGACAATTTTGTATATATATATATATATATATATATATATATATATATATATATTCGTCAGTTGGGTTTTTGACTCTGACGAAGACCGCTTGTTACGTTGAAAGATCTGAGTCTTGTTTTGCCATTTCTCATTGTGGTTTGATCATTGATTGTTAATTCACGTGTTTATGTGAAATCTTTATATATATATATTTGGTTATCCATATCGTTAACCCGATGATGACTTGTGTGGAAGTCGAAAGCTTGTTCGTCTACATTTGAATTCTTATAAGTACTGTTTTTTCACTGTAATTGTTTTCATTCACCGTATTTGTTTTTGTTCATTGTAATTGTTGTTTTTTGTATTGCATTTTTTTCGCATTATAAAGTTTCGTTTTTCGTCTGAAAATTGTGATTTTCTTTTTACATCTGCTCATGCTAAATTAAGATGTCTCTTGGGCAATTAATATTGTATTTAATACCAGCCCACAGCAATGTTGTGAGGAAATTGGAGCAGACCAGCTTTAAAGTCGTAAACGCAGAGGCTGCTCTGCGTTTCAATGGAATATACTTAGAAGGATGAAATGAAATTTTCTAGAAGGATCTTCCCTGAAAACGATATGTACTTGATGTGTAGAAGGGCCGACCGCTCGTTTTCTGGGAAGATCCTTCTAGAAAATTTTGAAAATATTACTGATCGAAAATACAAAGTATTATATGCATTAAAAAGGATTACATTTGTCTGAAAAATGCAAAATATGGAAGTTCAATCAAAGTTGCAGAGTTTAATAGGAGATTTATATGCGTATAAATAAAAAAAACATTTCATGGACTCTTGAGAATCCTCTCAATACTTTTTTATCTGCTCTAATTTTCTTTAGTCAACATTTTCTTTTGCCAAACTTACTTGCTTTCATCTTTGGATGCATGAATTAGAAATAACTGATCTGACCACTTTGTTTGGTGGATGACTGTCATAATGTTCACAAAGATCTAGTCAGCATATAACGAATTATACTGAATGTATTCTGGTCTTGGGATAAGTTGTTTGAGGCCTAGCGACTCCGAGTTAATGAGGTATACTGTTTAATTACAGGAAGAGGTAATTATGGGACAGATTAAATAACTGTCTGCACTTGTTGATCAGTCTCTATTTAACTCGATCTCTGAGTCCACCTTTATTAAATCTTCTATCTTTCTTAGAGAAAAATTCATAATTCCGGATGTAGTTATTTATTTTAATATAAATATGCATTGTGTTTATGTATTTCGTACTTGATTGAAAGCACAATGATTCTAAGTAAGTTTCAGATGCAATTGCTTACTGTTTGTTCTTGTTTTTGTTACAGTTCGACTCTAGCTTTAAAAATAAATCATTAGGTACTCCAAATTTAGACAATATATGTATTCATAAGGAAGCAATTACAGATCTTGCTAATTTTACGGCGATATCAATGGAGTTCTTTCATCGATTTGCAGAGTCATTGCTTCTCATTGATCATAACAGAGTTACTACTGAAAGCGAATCATTGATAAGGTATGAAATGAATTATTTTGGTCAATAATGTTATTTTATTTGTATAATTCTGATGTATTTTAAATACTAACATTTTCAGAGTTATTTCATTGTTTAAAAGTCAAATAAATTCTATAACAGAATGGTATAACTCAATTTTGTTAAAAGAAGGATCGTCATCTAGCAATGATTTTATAACAAATATTTTTCTTGAGGTGAGTTTAAATGTTTTTTTTTTTATTATAAACTACTTCTGATAATATAAGTGGAAGCTAACGGTATGTGTTCAGCCAGTTTTTGCTGACTTACTGACTAAAGATAAGAATGTGTAAATAGGGAATATACGGGAAGTATTCCTCAATCTATTGACGGTAGCAGTAGTAGTAGCAGCATATGAGCAATGATTTACTTCCCTTTTTCTGATTTGATCTCATTTTCATTTGCTTGATATTCATGATGTAAAGGAAAATGCGCTTTTAATTAAAAGTATACCTCTACCTATAGAGGTTGCAACCTCTATACCTATTGGCGGAATAGCAGAGGCTTCACTGAGCGGCGAGTAACTGGGACTTTATCACTCTGTTTACTGACTTGTAAGTTCTTTCCTCGGCTTGATATAGCATAAGAACTGGTTTGTTGATTTTTCCTGCCTGTACATCAGTAGGGGTTGAGAATTGCTCGTTCACCAAGCCATTTATTCTGACTAGATGACAGATCTTGAACTTCGGGAAACACCTTGTCAATTATCTCTTGCTGGGAGTTTAAATGCAAATGAAATTGAAATCAACGAACAACACCTACTTGCTATACCTGTATATTTTCAAAATAAACATGCTGTGAAGTTAGCCAAAGACAGCTTAGAAGTCCATATCTTTGTTTCTACGTTGAATTTTCAAGCCACTCAAAGCTTAGATTTTAGGTTAGACACACAAACCTACTTTCAAAGTTTCAGCTTCCTATGCATTATGGTGGCTGAGTTTACTTGTGACAAAATTTTGAGCTTAAAAGTCCATAAATTCGCTTCTACATTAAATTTCTAATTTATTCAAACCTTATATTGTAAGTTAGACATACCCAAATCTACTATCAAAGTTTCGGCTCGCTATGTCTTATGGTGGCTGAGTTTACTTGTGACAAAATTTTGGGGACAAACCGGCAAACAAAAATTGTTCTAAGGGTGGATTCGATTTATCTAATATATGGAACGTATATATAACTTTACATTATCTAATGAATCAGTTCTAAGCAATGTACAGACAAAACCTTTCTTTTATTTATATAGATAAAAATACATCTGAGTCTTCACGAATTGTCATTTTGATAACTTTAAGAAGTTTCCAACTGAACTTCATATTTCGGTTGAAGTTTCCGAGTATCAGTCCAAACATTTCGTAAATATTGGAATATTTCATTTCCCAACAAAAATTAAGCACAAAGAATATATTTTGTATATCTTTAAAAATACAACAGTATTTGAATGTATGAATAACAGAGATGAATATTACTTATCTTATATGTCAGGCTGAAATTTATTATTATAGATTTTACAATGAGGGAATTATATATATAATTCTAATTAATTAATTACTTATTGTTTGCATATCCTCAATGAGTGAATGAATTTCTTTGCAATAAAAACATTATTTTCTACTTAAATTATTTTACCTTTATATGTTTAAGGGTTCTAACAGTATAACATACATTGAAAATGCATATAGTCTTTTTCTTCCGGTTTTTCAACTGGCTGCTTTGAAGTAAAATAATTATTCTGAAAAATTATATGGTATGTATCATATATGTATGGTTTGTATGGTATGATAACCACAGATAATATTTTGTGATAATATTTTAATGTGAATCTATAAAATGTATTTCGTGACTTAATATAGTTACGTGATTTTTTATTATAAAGTTTGAGTTCAAAATAGAAAATGTGATTGTGTTTTTGGGAAGTATACTTTTTCCCATTAAGTAAAAACATTTTTCCTGCAAAGTAGAATATATTATTCCTTTCTTTTCTGATGTTTTATTGTAGATGACAAATGCTGTTTACGCAAAGTGGGAACCCTAAAATAACTAAAGACCTCTCTATTGAAACAATTTTAAAAAATTGTTTCTTTCTTAATATGTTTAAATTATGAAATTTTTCGTAATTTTGCACTTAATGTAAGCTATTATATACATGTATATTTTTCAATATACATTTTCCTGATTTTTTTTTTAAATTTTGGTTTTTATTTTCAGAATTTTAAATTCTAGATCAGTACAAGGAATTGATCATAAGAAGAAGGTAAAATTTTAAAAACGAATTTATTAATTTTTGTAAATGTTTTTGTAAGCATTAATGAGTTGTACATGAGAAATTCTACTACTTAAAAAAAAACTAAATAATTATTAAGCAAATAAATAGTAAATCAAGATTTGTTTTTTACTATCTTTTTTACCTGCCTTCTCAAGGGATTTTTATAAATGATTCCTGAGGATCTATAATTCTTGTGCCTTTTGTTGTTGTGTTAATGCGCTTGATTAAGGGTTCATTTAATCTTTCAAAAGTTCAGTAAAGCTGTGATATCTTAAAGTTTCTGACTCTTCTGGAGCACTCAAGATTCATTGGAAAGCTTTAAGTGTGTTTTTTGTGAAACCTGGATTGAGCAGTGAAACCTGAAATTATATTGTTTGTCATAAATGGGCTGCCAACATTCAACTGACATTGAGAGAAACATGGGAACATCAGATCAAGTCTAGTAACTTGAAGTTTACAGAAAGACCTATCATTATGCTTTTGGCAATTTCTTTTACCCAACCATATTTGAGTGACTCAAATATGAAATTTGCTGATTGTAAATCTTGTTTTTGACATATCCAAGAGGATATACCAAATATCCAAGAGAACTAGTTTATTTGTACTCTGGACGAATTGATTTATTTATCATTGTATTGAAGTTTTCAGAAATGTGATAATAAAAAAATAGAAAGGAAGACCAAAAAGATCATTTATTACGGTTTAACTAACTTCATTTGTTTAACGTTAAAATATGCTAATTGTTTTTAATTTTTGTTTTACACTTCTTATATGAAAGAATTCATTTGTTATTTTGTTAAATATACATAATTTTATCCTTGTCTTCTTTATTCTGAGATATTTATTCGTATTATTGTATTATTACTTTTTTATATCTTCAGAACTCTTACTGATAAGATTTTTTACAATAAACGTGTATATAGTATTTTTTATGATTGTATGCTAAATTTCTGTTGATAATATAACCTTTGGTATTGGCCCTATAAATAAACGCAAACATTCTTTGGATGCAATTGTACAGAGCCCCTATTTGTATATCTTGTGATAATAATAAAAACATTACAATGTGTCTGTTGGTCCTAATGAAGAGTTTATTGTATGAAATACAAATGTTAAAGGCAAGCTTGCGACGTCTGAGTGATTTTCGTTGTAACCTAGAACAGTTAAAATAAAACACTTGAATTCAACGAATTTTTATTTCTTAAAATAAAAAAAAATGGAATATTGCACCTTCCTATTTGTTTCTAATCCCCTGTCAATATGGTTTCCTCAATGGAATATTGCAACTTCCTATTTATTTCTAATCTCTTGTCAATTAAGTCCCGAGTCCCTCAAGAAACCTGGGGTGGTTTTACAGGTTTTTTGTGTATCTTTACAATTTCAGATCCGGTTCTTAAATTTGCCAATTGACTGTGAGTGAGAGCTGTTCTACTCAAATAGAATGTGATTTGCTGTTTCCTCCATTAGAGATTTTAGAGATGCTGATTTTAAAATTAGATGCTGAGTTTTAGAGATTTTGTTCCTCTGTTGTTCACTATTTCACTACCGTCTATTCTGCAGTAGCCTGTCACGCATAAAAGAATAATCCTGTTATAAGTTAATCTGTCTGTAGTTTATAATCTCACACTAATTTTTAATTAACCTTGCTTGACTATAACTGAAGATAAAAATCCTCATATTGTATCATATTCCACATGCATTAATGAAAACCATATTATAGCAAGCAGTTCAATTTTAAAAACCTTGGTGCATTTCCCCAGTCTCTGGTATAATGTTAACCTGGGTCTGACATCACATATCCCTGCTCTTACCATGTTATTTATTATAAATCCGTTAGTGTCCCACTTAGTGTTTCTCGTAGATAGTTTATATCTGTTTCTCTTATTCCAATTCTCTCCGAGATTAATTATTGCCTCATAGGGTCTGTGGATTAGGAGTTTTGTTGTCTGATGTCAGAGAGCATCTGTAGTCTATTATCCGATATTTCCCGTTCAATGTTAATATAGGATCTGTCAATATAGTGTCTTTCCATAAACCAACGTTCTATAATCAGTAAGAGCTTTTCCTTGTTACTCCACAGATAAAGGTACCTAAAAGGAGTAAGGGAGAGTACAACCTCTATAGCTGTGGTGGGAATAGAAGACATAGTCCCTGTAATGATTAGATGGGGACCGTTCTGAAGCCTTCACATTTAGTCTTCATATTTAATCCAGCCTTCACATCTCTGCAATTTTTCCTCCTACACCAGACCAGAGAGACATACGTTAATGTAGGTCTGATCGCCAAAGTATATGATGTCATGATCTTTGATCCAAAGGTCTGATCTATGATGTCATTTTCGGTTTTAGATCTCCTGTTTGTTTTTGCGATTATTCTATTACAACGAAATAGCGCAATTTTTGTTTGAGTCGAGTTCTTTTCAGCATGAAGTTTCTATCTTGAATTTCTGTCCAGTATTACTCCCAGATTACTAACATCACTCTTCATATTGATCGTTACACCAAAAATTGTGTCATTACTCCTCTCAATTAAGCACTTCCTCTTGCGAATGAAAGGGATGCCTAAGGTGTCTTTAGAGGATTAACGTTCAAGTTCCTCTCCTTACATCACCCCTCCAGCTTTCAAAGTGTGTTTTGCGTGGGAGATAGAATTATTGTTATCGTCAATGCCCGCTATGTAAATTACTAACCATCAGCATAGCCTTGAGCATAGATGCTATGTCTGTTGAGGTCTACAATGAGATCATCCACCATCAGGTTCCACAGGAGACTAGAAAGAACTCCTCCCTGCGGTCATCCTGTGGATAGTCTAGGCCATCACTGTTATCTCACATATTTTCGTTATTATCTGTCTGTCTGCCAACATAGAGTTAACCCATGTGTGAATGAGTACCTATACCTTTATTGGCAACTGCCAGAGTTATAGATAGCCTCATGACAGTTGTCAAGGGAATCCTAGATCTCCAAGAATCTATTGAGGCAATTTCTTCTATTTTTGAGGGTTTTCTCGACCTTAGCAACCAAATGATGCACAGCTGCCTCCGTCAACTCTCCTGATTGATAGGCAAATTGGTACTTATAAAAATTACCCTCTACAGTTAGCATACATTTAATAAACCTATCCTATTTTCTCCATTCAGTTGTATGTGGAACCACATACCACAACTATACCAGATTGGTGTTTCTTGGTTTGTCCTGATGCAGATCGGAGAGATCTCATGAAACCTCAGCGTTTCATTGGATGCCCCACCCCACCTCAAGTTGTATTTTTAGGAATCTTTCATACTGAGACTGGTTTCTTCTCAGTCCAAGCGACTTGAACCATTTTCCTTTCGTTCGTAAGTTCTTTCGTAGTTGCGCCTCAGAGTTTTGTTTTTTCATGTCTCTCTTTTTCAACGTTGATAATTTCCAGTAGCGTAGCGATTATTTTTGCTGCCGGGGCGGTTGTAAGTCCCATGTTCGATATATTTCATGATGGGAAAGTCACTTTTTTAACTTGATGTTAGACAAATTTTTTCCTTCTTAACTACTATCTCTAGAGTTTTGATCAGGTTTCTTGATAGTATATTTATCAATATACTATGAAATTTATAGTATATTGTGAATTCTACTTTGGAAAATGTTTTCCAGGTTTTATTTTTTGGATTGAATATCGCAAATCTAACTGAAGAATCCAATGGTCTTTTCCTGGGGATTGCTTTGATCCAAACGACGTGTTAGCCGGTCACAAAACTCCATGGACTTCCGATGCTCGGTTTTGCCTCAGCAAGCGTGTTTACAAAGATGGCTAGTTTTAGAAAACGTGACTATACATCAGAATATCCTTTCCTCATTAGAACATTTAAATACTTAATTCAGTTAATATTTCTATAAAATATTTTTATTTCAGATCCTGTTCTTAAATTTGTCCATTGACTGTGAGTGAGAGCTGTTCTACTCAAATAGAATGAATGACTAAAAAGATCATTTATTAAGGTTTAACTAACTTCATGTATTTAACGTTAAAATATGCTAATTGTTTTTAATTTTGGTTTTACACTTGTTATATGAAAAAATGCTGTTGTTATTTTGTTAAATATACATCATTTTATGCTTGTCTTCGTTATTCTGAAATATGCTCTCTCTCTCTCACTCTCATATACACACACACACACACACACACACACACACACACACACACACACACACACACACACACACACACAAACAGACCAATTTACGAAGTCTATTTCATTGTGCTCATAGAGATTGTGGCAACACTTGTCAGTGGCAACTTGTCAAGTTTTTTTTTTATATTATAGAGCTTTAATAATAGTTTATTAATTTATTTACAATTATTATAATCAATTAATTGTTTAAGTCCTTCATGATGAATCTTAATATCTTCATTTCAATGCTCGTCAATACACTTGACTATGTAAGTCAAATTAGCATTGCCTCTCGAAATTGTAGTTTTCTCTAAGTCCGACTGGTCAGTGTGCCTCTGCCACAGAGTCAAGTTAGTTGTGTAGGACGCATCCAGACACTCATTCAAAGACTTCGACTGTCTAGAGCAGTGCTTTTCAACCTTTTTGCAGGCGCGGATCCGCCGAGGAGCTTATTTATTCTTGCGGATCCCCTTGTACATAAATATACATATATATATATAAGTTTTTTTAATGCAATAAAAACGGCTTATAAACACAAAAACACAATACAGTACTATCTGAATTTTTTTATTCAAGAGAATTACAAATTAATGTGAAATTTGTCCTTGGTGATTTTTGAACAGAACTGGAAAGTTTGGCCTGGTTTTAGAAAGACATACACGCATCTCTTCTTCAAGTGCTAGTAGTTTATTTCTTTTCTCACTTTTAATGTTCGTCATGGTGGAAAATCCTATTTCACACAGGTATGATGTAGAAAACTGTAGGAGAATGCGCAGAGCCTTATTCGAGATTGATTGATATTCTTTTGCAGTTAAAATCCAAAATGAGTCCAGATCAAGAAGTAAACAATCAGAGCGTCACGTATTGGCTAAATTAAATGTTTCAATTAAATGACGTAGGTCGTCATCATAACTGAACTGCCCGACTCAAATTTTGGCTCGCAGTTCTTCCCTAACGTTACCGAAAGTTGCTGGTTTTAGATGTGAACGACGAGTTATCTTGATAAGATGCACTAGTTACATTGACGTGTACACATTGATAATACATTAATTGCACATTGTGAATCTGTAGGTCTTGCGGATCCCCTGGGTAAACGTCACGGATCACCAGTGATCCGCGGATCACAGGTTGAAAACCACTGGTCTAGAGTATTTCTCAAACCAGCCTGTTTTATTGACATCGTCAAGAACCTTTTGCCTTTCTGATATGCTTTTAGTGCTCGGGCTTTTTATGACGCCATTTTCTTCATTATAATCATCTTTTGATCGTCTTGGTTCAATCAAGCCAAATGTTCTACGTTTTATCGGAGAAATATCGGCTATCTTAAGATTGTCCTTCCGTTTGCTTGACTTGTCGTTGGTGTAAGGAGTCGATTCCTGAAGGGCAGGTTCCAATCGCACATAGACTATATTTTCGATATATTTCATGATGGAAAAGTCACTTTTTCGACTTGATGTTAGACAAATTTTTTCCTTCTTAACTACTATCTCTAGAGTTTTGAAATTTTGACATTAACATGGAACTGGCAGAAGCAATAACCGAAAAAATCTCATTTTTTCCTATGTAAAAATTTTTACTGAAAGCTTGATTGCTGTGATTGTTTGATGATTGATTCTGAAAGCTTGTGAGCAAGATTTTGACTTGTCAAAGTGATATTACACCTTAAAATATCACCTTAAGTAAGAATTAGTTGAAAACTCTTCTTTTTTTTAAAAAAATAAAATTATAATAATAGGATAAGGTTTTATTGTACATTTTATGTTTTTATAGATAATAAAATCTTTTATTATCTAAAAACGGATATTATAGAAAATCAAATTTGTCAAAAAAATTAATGAAAAAATAGTGATTTTAAAAAAAAATTAATAATTTCTGATTACAGTAAATTGGAGTATAGCTGTGAAAACTAAAGATTAATATTAGAATAATAGATCTATCACCTGCTGTACGTGTCGGATTTGTTTGCTTTGTCTTCTTCTAAATTTTTTAGGAGAATCAAGTTTAATAAAAAGATTTGGCTTGTTTTAATGAGTTAATATGATATGTAGGAAGAATAAAATTCTTAAATGTAAAAAATCAATGAATTGTATATATTATCATGCTTTTCAGGGTATGATGGATGGTTGTCTAACAAAGTATAATCAAACTACATATTGCACCCGTGCAGGAATTTAATAAAAAAAAACACCTTTCCATTGTTTTGAAAATCTGAGGGTTTTTTTCAGTTATAGCTTCTGTCAGTTCTATTATAATTCTAAAATTTCAACGCTTTACACACAGCAGTATTGGAGAAAAAAATTGTCTAAAATCACACTTAGACAAAAAAAGTGACTTTCCCATGATGTAACATTGCCCAAAAACAGTAGGGTGCATCTAAATTATAGGACCCAATTTTTGGTAAAATATGAATTTAATCCATCAAACAGTGTGACCTGTAGTGCGCTGCAAACTTTTAAATTCACACCTACTCACATACACACAGACATAATCGAAAAATCGTCAAGAAAAAAACTTTAGGGACATAAAAACATGTAAATCCGTCAAATTCTCCAGATCAAATTTTTTCATGCTTATTATATTTCACTTATACTGAAGTAAAAAATCTGCAGTGGTCTGCATTAAACTATAAGTTCTATAAATATGAATTTCGTTGACAATCATTTGAGTTTTGATTTTGTTACTTTACTATAAGTAATAAAACTTATTATTACTTATATAAGTTGTAGTTGTAGAACTATATAACTGTAACTTTAACTGTCAGGGGCTTAAGTTGTACAGTAATAAATAAGAAGGGCAGAGAGATAATATGAATTATTAGCTGCACTTTGTTCTTGCTGTACTGGTAGATTATGTACGATTGATGGACAACTTTTCGTTTGCAAATGAATTCACCTTGAATCAAAGAGAATAGCTTGCCATTTGGTAGAATAAGGTGTTTTTTTTATTTTTATGCATGCATTTTTTTAGTTAGTTTTTATTTGTGTGTTTTGGATTAGGCTTGGTTTCGTGACTTCCTTGACCTTGGTTCAAGAATGCTCTTCGCAACTGTTCGCAAGTTGCTGCCCTCTTCGAACATAGCCTCAGCGGTGACCGAATAATATTATATAACAAAATAATCATGTGTTGTGTCACAATTTTGATGCACATTGCATCATAAAAAAATGTACGGTGAATACTATAGTAAAAACTTGGAGAGGCGTACACTCAACTTTACTATAAGTATACATAATATTAAACGCGTTGAAAATTAATTGGGTTTGGTTTTATTTTATTTTAAAGTGGCTATCATATAGGCATGATAGATAATAAATAATGTTTCATTTGTTTTTATGGTATCCAATTTGTTGCTGATATATTTATATTCTGACCTTTCGACATAACATCTTTCAACAATTTGGGGAGCATGCTGCATAATCTCAAAGATAATACGGACAAGCATTCCTGTTTTTATAGTAAGAAGGCCATCTACTTGTCCTTTCGTATTGAATGTTGATTATTGTTAGTATCCAGTGATAACCACAAAATCACCACAAGAGGCGGTAGCGCACTTCTCTGAGAACAGTCTTTAGTTGTCACAATTTCCGTTGTGGTATATCCAATGCCTACACTTATTATTCTTGAATTAGTTTCTTTTAATCCATTCATTAGTTCCTGGAATAATTTATCTATATATTAGTACTGATTCACTGGATTCTAAGACGTGTGTAATGAAATCGTTCTGTATTGAAGAAGCAGCCCAGATAAATTAATTTATCTTAAAGGTTTTCTTTTTTGTTAATCACAATTCTTGAAACTGATTTTGTCGATGTACCTTTGAGATAAGTACGTGGTGGCTTATGAAAACTCTTATTTGACTGAATTATCATGTTTTTATGTATAGAACATTTATAACTTTTGAATGTTCTCTGCGAATACTATAAAGTTTTGAAACATTCGTAGTACGACAATATCTAATACGAAATGTTATGTTTCTTCAATAGCTGGAGATGTGTCATAAATATAGTAGACATATTGTCATAAAGATCCAAAAAATAACTTTCTCGTGCTTCAATATTACCCAAGAACAACGGAATTCTTAAGTACGCCAAGGACTATATGCTTCAAAATTAGATATGTTAAAGTGTGCAACATGTAAATTTCTTTTAAAACTTTCGCTAGACAACAATCCACCGTGGAGAGCATAAAGTATATGGTTGCTTGGCGTTGGATATTATTTTTTAGACTTTTATTGTTATTATATATATTAACTCTTTAAAATGTATTCAAATTGCTTGCAATAAAGCTTAAAACAATTATCATATTTGAATAGATAGTGATAAAAATGTTCGAAGTCACTAACAGTGAAAAAAAATGTTTGAAAAAAATCTGACAGGTACAGAAGGTTATTAATTATTCCTCGTTCAGTTTTCAGTTTGTATACTATTTTTCTATTTTGCGGTAATCAGAATTACCCAAAATGTAAATCTGAAATCCAAAATCTTTTGTAAATTATTAATTTTGAACTATTTGTTTTCATAAAATTTCATTGTGAAATGATTTCAAATTGAAATCATGAAATGTACCTTTCATTTCCATAAATGTACTTCGAACAAAAAAGTATTCAACTCATTCTCTCAAAAGGTGCTAGTTATGGGTATAATTTCACTGTGATCGGTCAAAAGGTGTCAGCTGTGTCAGCTGTCCAGAATGTTTAAGAATCAATCAAAGTTAAATTTGTTCATTTTATTATGAAACATACCTTTAAGATAATTAAACTTCAAAATTTTTTTAGCTTATTCTTTCTATTAATTCCATTTTCATGCCAAATTTCAACACTCTAGATTTAGCACTTTGGAGAAAAATGTCTAAAATCACATTTTGAACAAATAAATGATTTTCCCATGAATACAATATTGCCCAAAAACAACAGGCCACATCTCCTTTGCAGGTTCATTTTGTGTAAAAATGAATTTGATCCCTCAAGCGGTTTAGACTGCAGCGTGTCCACGTACTTCTGGGTAAGCACACATAGACATAAAAAAATCTCGAGTAGCCTATCTTAAATAAGTGTTTACTTAATATAAGTAAACATAATATCAAACTCCTTGACAACCATTGATGTTTTGTTTTATTTAATGTGGCTATTATTTTATTATAGATGTAACCATTTTGTCAGATGAGATTTCAAATAGTTGATCCAAAACAATCAATCAGACATAATGTTATAATCATTAAGATTAAACTGAGAGCATGAGACTTATCGGACTCGCGACCATATCTACTATATTCTGCTTCCTCTTTTTAAAATGAAAAAATATAAAACTATTAATTAATATTTCATTAAAAGAGATTTTAATGTTGAGGATACCATATAAAATTGTTAAAACAGTGTATGTTATCTGTGAAATATGTTTACCTTTAAATTGGTAAACATGCAAAGATAAAAGAGTTTATTATTTTTTTTTTAAAAGTGGATGACAAAATTTTTAACAATTGCTTTAAATAAAGTAACAGGTCTTCTAATTCCATAATTGAATTAGCCATAATTACATATCTAAAGTTGATTTAACAAATAAAAATCAAGCAGACAAAACATATTTGTCGCTATCAAATCACCATAACCGAATTAACTACCGTAAACGTAATATGTGATTTTGAACACCTAGCGTCCTTATAATAACTCTTTTAATAATTATTATATTTTTAGATTAATTTAATTAGATATTTGAATAAAATATTGATGAATCTTTAAGCAAATTAATGTAAAACTTCGTAAAGAATAAAATCTGCATCCGATAACATATGAATATCAAAATTAAGCAAAGAGCAAGTAGTCTTAGAATACGCGGACTAGACACGCACATTCGCGTACGCACACACACCAGTAATGTGATATCGATATGTATGTTCAAACATCAAAGAAACATAATTTATGCCGAAGTAAAACTTTTTGAAAGAAAGGACTTAGGTGTAATGAGTACCTTGAAATTCCAGACTTTATTATAAGGTTTGACTTATATGTGAGATCAAAAGAATTCCTTTGACACGCTAACCAATACCAGATGGAGATACCTCGGAAATTTTAGTATAATGGGTATATAAGTGTATAGCTAAAAAAAATATACAGGTATTTTTAGGTGACTGATGCTGTAGCATGTAGGTATTATTAGATGATTTTAAAGTCGTGTGCGTTTATCATAATGTATTCGTTTTAAAAAAGTGTGTCCTACCTACCACATACAAAACGTAAAGCCAAATCTGCAAAACGTAAAAGAAATTCCAGATCTAATGACAGTTATGAACTGTACTAATGATGTATTTTCTACTATTCTATAATTTCTAATAATATCTTGGAATACCACGCATTATCTCTGAATTTTTGTGTAATACCAGTCAAAGACGGGCACGTCCGCCATTTATCAAATGGCAGATAAATAAACTACGACCATTTACCTGCCGTTACAAAATGCATTTCAAATTTTAATGAGACCATACAACAAGTAACTGAAGTAATCACTTGCGCATGTGATAAAAGTTTGGTTAGGTTAGGTTGCTGTAGTCGTCCCACGAGAAAACGAATTTAGGCCGAAGATTGACCCTTTTGGTGTACCACACAATGAATATTCTACATATGGAGGCCTAATTGTGTTAACTCAAGTATATTTAGAGTAGGGATCTTTAACATGTAACTGACATCGTACAGGTTCGGGACCGACGGCTTAACGTCTTCTCCGAGCGATGCATACGATGAAGTGTTACTATGATATTCATCAGACCCAAGTAGAAGTAGTGGAAGTAGAAGTGGAAGATTTGCACCTTGGTGACAACCGAATTGATGAATTCGAGGAAGAGAGTTAGACATCTGAAAAGAAAATTCCAGCGAACAAGAAATCAGGTATTAAGGTAAACGAGGAAAATGAATAATATACACAGAAAACTTTTTATACAAAGAAAATAGAATGTTTGAAGAAAAAAAGATCCTGGAAAAAAGTTGTAGTATCCCAAATTATATAGTTTCATAAAATGTGAACATACTCCGGGAACATCACAGGAACTTTTTGAGAATGATGAGTAAATGTGTACCATAAATGACAAATAAGACCAAGACAAAATAAATCAAACAATTGAAATAGAGCTACAAGTGTTTTCCTGATGAAATCTATTTAATATTCAGGAAGTTAGAAATGTACTTAATGAATTCGAAGAAAATATGTCTCCTGGATCACACAGATATACCAAGAGTATTGCACCGAAATTCTTGAATATCTTTCACAACACCTTTGCTGTCATGTACAATTATTTTTTAGTAAAAGAATGCTTTCTTGTCATTTGGAAACAGTTGAATTTAATTCTCCTAGTAAAACCTGGAAAAGAAAGTGAAGATCTATTAAAATAGCAACATATTAGTCTCCTACTATTAGCTGGTAAACTATTAGACAGATTATAGATTAGTATAATATTTTTTGACTCAATAAAATAAAACTTTAACCAATATGGATTCACCTCAGAGAGGAACAGTTGAGGAATTAACGGCAATCAAAAATAAAGTAGAAAAGCACTATGTCAGAAAACGCCAGTACTGATAATCTCTATATACGTAAGGAGCAAATGAAATTCTATTCTGTATCAATTAATTTCTTATAATTTTCCAAAGAATTTTTTTACATTTACTAAAAAATATTTGAACTTTTACTTCGAAAATGAACGCAATGGCTATAACTCGAGAAATTCATAAACGATGTCTTAAGGGGTCAAGTAGTGGTCCAGGATATTAGAAGGTATTATTTAATTTCATATGGAACATTCATTTTCTTGACGGTGTAAATGTATATGCCTTTACAGACGACTTGATATTCGTAATATCAGTGAAGTCAAAGATCAACAACTCGAAAGGAAGTGAACGCACATACCATACATAGAGAAATGGTCAGGTAGAATTTAACCCAGAAAATTCAAATATTATTCATATAACAATGCAAAAAAAGAAATTAAGATATATACATCGGGATCGCTAGATCGTTGAAAATATTAGGAGTATGTGTGATCAGGAGTGGACCTGGTATATAATAATATTAATAATAATAACCATTTATTGTTTACAAAAGAAATCAGCAAAGCTGTGTTGCCTGGATTGGCTTTTGAATTGGACTGGAATTTTCCAAGTCCAGTAATGATTAGTTTTACAGGACCTGGAATAAACACGAAAAACAAATTTATGAGAATGCATCTCAACTAACTTACGAACTAGCAAAGTCAACTAAAGTATATTGGGGTTTGGGAAATAGTACAGTGGATATATCAGGGAGAACATTACTCGTTTTGACTTATGAAGCGCCAATGTGGTCAGATGCTCTAAAATCAGGAAACAATATTTCGAGAACAATTAGCATCCTAAGAAAAAAACTCTATGAGTAATAAGCGGGTTTAGACCATATTTTATTAGGTAGTAATGTGTGATGACAAATATTACTCCCATAGTATAAACACTGTTGAGCTTTTAAACATATATTATGGAATCAAAAATGCTTCAAACTTCCGGTTCCCCTATATTTCCCAGATACTGATGTTCCGTATGAAGAATGACCCTACCTCACTGAAATAGAAAATGTCCTAGAGGAAGATATAAGAACCCCAATTTTTAGGTGTACACCAACGGAAGTTGAATGGAGAACAAGATCGGTTGCGCAATAGTGATTTATCAAGGATGTTAAGAAATCAAAGAAAACCTACTGAAACTGGTAAAGGTGGTGTTCAAAAAGTCAGGCTGAACTTCATGCCAGATGTTGATCTGCACTTCTTTTTGCAGCAAAAGCTCAGGCAATCCAAATCAGTGATAATACGAAACACAGTAGCTTTACAAGCAACCAGTGACCACAAGTGTACTATGGTATTAACAGATTATGTAATGAAGAGGTCTTATTTGTATCATTTTAAACTTGCGAAGTTACCGGACTGTTCATCCTTGTAATCAGAACCGACCTTCTAAATTGTTATTTTCAATTGCAGAAATATTGAACACCGAAGACTACGAAAGTTATATTGCAAGGAGGACCTTGGTAAGCCTGTTAACATAATACAGTCAAGACTTCCTTACTTTTATAAATAACTTACCAAGTAATGAACTACAACATCAATTGTATATTATATGTAACCTGTAATAAAAAAAAAGCAAGTTAAAATAAAGTTCCTCATTGCCGATGAGGAAAACATAAAACACACACATACCATTTTTACAAATATGTATAGATAATAATTATTGCTAATTTGTTGTAAATATTTTGACAGTAAATCCAAATTATTGATAACCATATATATGATGTTAAAATGGAATGTATAATAATGACTTCTCGAATTGAATGACTGTGATTGAAAACAAAAGTTTTCGTTTAAAAAGAAATTCAATGTTACAATCAGAAGTCTTTTCTCTTATATATATAAAAAAAACAAGAAAAACACAGGCAAATCCCGAAAAAGAAATCTGATGACGACGGATACCGAATTATTGAAGTGAGTGTATTAAAGGTCGGTATTTTTCCGTGTTTTTCTTGTATTTGATTAAACGTCCATACGGACAGTTTCCTTTTGTTGATGTATAATTACGTATATGACATGATTTGTGTTTATACCAATAATAACAGAAACGTTAATTTACGCTTTAAGAAGGTAGTAATACATTTAAAAATGAAATAATAGAATTATTTTTGTTGACATTGACCATAAAAAAAGAAAGTGTCAGTTGTAGCAGAGTTACCACACTTCCTGCTAGCCGCCTACCTTCGTTGCCTAATCATATCTCAAGATATGGCCTTCTTATCAAAGCACTTCTTCGTTCTTCTCCCTCCTTTAAAGCATTACTTCAGTTAATATTTCTCTATATGGTCTTTAATAGTGTAATTCTAATCTATAATTGGCCAATTGTAAATTTATTTTAAAATGGTATATATCTTATTTTAGTTGTATTGTTTAGTCCTAATCTATTAAAAATTATTGAGTTTCTATGTCCTAAAATATTTATTTTTTCATAAATACTCAAAATATGATTTTTTTTATGTTTATTCGTAAGAACGAAATTTTCTTACAGATGAAATGAAAGAAGTTAAAGCTGCTGAAATCCTCAAACTACGATTCTTCTTTTTTAACATCCACAGTTAAAACTCTTTCCTTTCGTGCTACTCTAGAGGCGAAATGCCTGGTTAGAAGGTTTAATGGCATCCATTTTATTTTAAATGAACAACATTGGCGTGTTGATATTATATTGGGAGTTATGTGCATATGTCATTAAAATGCATGTTTGCCTAGTGTTGTTTAAAAAGTTAAAATATAATTTTCATACGAGTTAAGTAACATTGAAGTATTTTGGAAAGAATTTGTAACACTGGGGAACTTACTACTAGGATTTTTTTAGTTTTGATTGCAGTCAAATACAATTTACAAAGTTATATAATTAACAAAAACTCATTAGCAGTAACTATTTTACAAGCAACTTTGAACTTACATTAAAGAAGTTCGTGATTTGTTACTTCATTTTTAGAGCAAAACTTATTCAGCATAAAATGTAAAAATTAACTTAAAGTATGAATGCAAGTTCTTGTTAAAAATAGGATAACAAATAGATATCAATATGTTAAATAGTCCTATTACTTTACTATAAGTAAAGTATAGTGATCGTGCAAAAAATTCGATCTCGAGATTTTGACGGAATTACATGTTTTGAGGTCCCAGAAGTCGTTTTATGAAGTTTTTACGATGATGTCTGAGTGTGTGTGTGTGTGTGTGTGTGTGTGGGTGGGTGGGTGGGTGAGTATGTTAGCATTGCTTGTTACCACGCTACGGTCTAGAATCTTTGATGGATCAAATTGATATTTGACACAAAAATGGGCCCCATAGGGAAGAAGATCCCTATTGTTTGGGAAGAATTATGCATAACGGGAAAGTCACTTTTTTGCCAAAAATCGTTTTTCTTAAAACATTTATTTCTCCTAAACTGATAACCCTAGAGTTTTGAAATTTTGACATTATCTTTGAAGTTACAAATGCAACAAACGAAAAATATATTCAGAATTTTAAAAAAACAGGAAATATTTTTTTTTTCAATAAAATGTAAAAATTTTGACTTATAATTCAATCTCAAACCTTGTGAGAGCGATACAAGCCATACTGTTTGACGGATCAAAAGGAAACTATGCCTTTAAATAGAACATTATGTGGAAAATAAGTTGAGATATTTTTTTTCAAAATTACGTTCACTAAAGGGGCGTTACAGTACGATTTCTGTTTTCAGAAAATGTTTTTTTGACCCTAAACGGCTCATTAAAAAATAATGAAAATTTGACCAAAAATGGAATGAAAAATGAGCAATTCATTAAAAAAAAAATCATGAAGTTTCAATTATGGGAAAGTGCAATAACGCTATAAAAACTGTTTGTTTATCCTAGACTAAGAGATCACCTGCTATACTTGTCGAATTTTTTATATTTTTTTAGATTGTTTACATTGACTTAGAAATTTTTTGAGCGAATCCACTGAGATAAAATTGATATTTATAAAGGAACAAATTAAATATTTTATTGACTTATATGAGATGTAAGAGGAATAATATTTTACATGTAAAAAAATCACCACCAATAAACATAAATAAATTACCTTTGTCTTCCATGGCATGATGGATTTGTGTCATAAAATGCTTTAATAAATCTATATATTGCACTCTTGAGCAAAACTTAATATCAGTTACAATTACATTATCATTGTGAATTGTAGTAACTTTCCATGATATTGAAATGTGAGGAATGGACTCTTTCCTCAAGAAAGAGGACTTATGTTTGTTGAGAAATATCCATTTTTTTTTACAATTCTAGTCTAATAGTTCATATTTATTATTTTCAAAAATTAGAAGCTCCCAACTATAAAATATTTAAATTATATTGAATAGCTGGCTTTGACTTCGATTTGAGTATGTAAACTGTTTAATTACTAATATATTTTTTTCTCAATATACATTCATAGCAAACTTATAACACAGTACAGGAGGCAGGAAAAGGATAGCACTCACTCAGAAAAAATTCGTATATATGATATTTGACAAAAGGGAAGGAAAATGATCTTATTAAATACTAAGAAGCCATAAAATTCCCATTATAATAATTCTATAAAAGACCAAAAATGTAAAAGATGATTCAAAATTGAAATCTTTCGTTTGGAGGTTAATAAATGTAATTATCGTACATCTTTAATTATAAATCATCTTAAAACAACATTTTTTTCTTCGCTGTTTATGATGTTTTTCAGAGAAAAAAAGGGTATTTTCCTGTTTTAAATTTGAAAATTTTACTTTAATATTCAATGTAGAAGGATGTCAAGTAAACGATGTAAGAAATCCACTGGCTATTGTATGTTTAGTTAATATTTATAAAAGAAACACTGATAGAAGGGGACTATTTTAAAATGAGATAGTTTAGACGGCATGTGATTGGTGCACCGGTAGTGCTAAGTCATTCTAAAAAGGCGCTAATACACTCCTATTTTAGTCCTCCGCGTTCTTCCTGGAAGCTTTCTAACTGTTTTTAACCTCTCTATAGTTTATTGTGTATACCGGTTAATTCTTTTAATAATACTTCAAATAGTAAGTACATATTTTAACTTATTTTTGTATCTTTAATGATTACTTAATTAGTCTAATACTAAATATTATTTCTTTCATATTAGCAATTAAAACGATTCCACAAACTAGATAAACCAAAAGAAACAGTACACATAAAAGATTTCACAAAAACTTACTATTATATTTGGACTGCCTCGTAGAAAGATGTAATTTACTACAATGAAGAGCGACTTTTATGTGTGATGTTTCTCTGGAATTATTTTCATAAAAATATATCAAAATAATAATTAGTTCTTAAATAACTACTACTAATACATATAATAAAGCATTGAATAAATTTATTTTTAGTTAATTTATGTTATTTTGAGCCTTATAGACTAAATTTGTTATAGTGAAAACAATTAAAAATACTTAACAGTAGATTATTTAAATTCTTAAAGTAGTAGTAATAGTAGATTAAATTTATTACCTTATATTTACAAAATTAAGGTATGTTCATCTGTGTTTCCTAACCAAACATATATTTTCTGATGTTTTCCATTCATACAACTTTTAAGTTATATTAAATTTGATTTGAGTATGTAAAATTGGTTAATTACTGATATATTTTTTCTCAATATCTATTTACAGCAGCGTTATAACCGAATATAACACAAAGGAAAAAGTTACTTATGTTATGTTTGGTGTGAAAAGCTACTGGTTGTTGACTTTTTTGTGTTTATGAATCTTATGATCTTTGAGTAATATTGAATTAAGAGGAATGGACTCCTTAGTTTTATTTTACCAAACAGATAATAATTTAAGCTGATTCTAAAGTGATTAGATGACAGACTTTTTCAGAATCAGGTCTTCAGCTAAATATGACTACCTAATGACTTCACGTTATACAATACCTCAGACAATGCAAAGCCGCAAGACCATACGACCACGAATTTGACTCCTTCCACATTCGTGAAGGACGTCCTGACAGACTGACGTTCCATCCCCGTCCTTAACAATGATTTCTGACCTTAACAAAAAATGCAGGATGAGAATTTAGCAGTAGTGGTCCTCTGGTCCAGGACTGCTAATTACGACGTGCACTGACGTGCATAGAATATTCGTTGGTCTTGGATATCCATTGGCTATAGTAACAAAAGTCATTTTCTTCTGTAACAGATTATTTTGTAACACGATATCGTCACTTTGACTTTACAAAAGTGTTATTACTGCTGTGGTAATGCAGATGATATTATATGCATCAATATGTGATATACGAAAATGAGGGCATATATTGATAAGTGAATCAATCAGTATCTGTACTACCTACATGAATAAAAGAGTAATAAACATCTCCCATTTAGACATTTATATTATGTCTACATGGTACATTATCTACCCAAGAGGTTTGATATTATATTTACTTATTGTAAAGTTGAGTGCAGACCACTCCAGATTTTATTTATATGCGAAACTGACTATTTCAGTTTTCGGAAACTTTTGATATTTTGTTGTTGCTGATATTTTGATAATGCTAATATTAATTCTTTATTAACTGGAAAATTTCCCCATTTTAATAGTTCGTAGTTGAGGACAAAAAAAAAAGGGATCTAAAATCACATAATGGGCAATAAAGTGGGTTTCCCATGAGATAATATAACCCAAACACCATACAGATCATCTACAATGTAAGGGATATTTTTGGTTATATATCAGTTTGAACTATGAAACAATGTAACCTGTTGAAAGTTCACAGACTCTTGAACACAAATGCACCCACTCGCACAAACACACACACACACACACACGCACACACAGAGGTGGGAGGACTTTTTTAAAACTTAAAAAATTGACTCAGGAGACGTAAAAACGTCTGAATCTCTAAATCGGCTTTTCTAAGGTTCACTATCCTTTACTTTTAGCATTTTAAAGTTAGATTTTTTACATTTGTTATTTTACTATAAGTAAAAAATGGATATGATAAAAATCCGAGATTTTTGAAAGATTTTCAGGCCTTCAGGTGCCTGAGAATATTTTTGAAGTTTTTGAATGGTACTTGTGTATGTATGGGTCTGTGCGCGTATGTTTGTGATGCGTACGTGCATTTATGTTATTTTGACAAATACTGTGAAACTAGATAATTTTTTGGAAATATATTACCTATAGAATATCAAAATTATAATAATACATTCCAAATTAGTATGCTATATGAACATTGTTGACCATTGAAAGAGGCAATATAGTCCTAAAAACACCTATAACACTCTAAAACACCGAATTTCTATCTATCGTTTAGGTTTATATTAACTTATAAAGCTTTCAATCAGAATCGAAGAGATTTATTAGACTAGAAAATATTTTTAAAATAGTTAATTGCACTTAACAAGTTAGTTTGACGTGTAAAAAGGAGAAACTATTTTTAGAATTTGTTAAAGCAAATATGATGGGGACACATATAAATTCCAGTCTACTAGACGTAAAAAGTAAAACGTATGCATGTTTTCTTTGGACAAGGACATTAAATTGTTCTTTTCTTTTAATCGTACTGTTTTGGATAGTAATTGTAGAATATAATTGTTATTGCTTCTTAACATTTCCATGGTATTTTTTTTAATTGGTTACTATAAGGTATAGTGATCATGATAAATATATATTTAATTATAATTTAGTTTCCTTTATTGAATTAGAAGACGTTTTTTAATAACTTTCAATGTTTTGTTAACATAAGAGGGGTATTTTAAAGAGTGTGCTTGTAGCTATGACGAGGATAATTAGTTGGGGGTTTTCCCAACTAACGAGTCTAAAGCAGGGGTTCTCATTGGGAGTGAATTTGGGGATTTTAGGAGGGTGAATTATGACTTTGGAGGAATGGTCTACTGGAGATGCCCTGGCCCGAATATTGTAAATCTATAGTAGCCACCACCAGGGGACATTGACCGCTTGAGAGGGATTAAACACTGTTTTAGTTTTTTTTTAAACCATTTTAGGTGAATTGAAAAGATTTGGGAAAACCAACTGAATTCTCTCAATCCTAATCACTCATATCAGCCAAATATCCTTTTAAGCATTTCCATGTCTTCCCCAAGTAAATTACTCGGTAACCCTAAGGTTAGGAACTCCTGGTATAAATAGTCTGATGCTAATAAAGATTTCATTCTTGACCTGTCATCAGTGTCAGAGTAAACATCTTTTGCTGAATTTTGTCTCGAAGTATATAGGTTCCCTAGAACAATTTTGTTTTTTCTACTGTCTGTGCATGCATGTATCTGCGTTATGTTTTATTCCCATCATAATTCCAGTTGTTTTCTATTTTTTAGCTATTCTGATTATGCCACTTTTTGTGACTGTGCTTCGCTAGCTAGTCTTGTTTATATGTACTAAAACGGAGAATATTCTCCTATAATTAAGTATATTACACATTCTTATTTATGCGTCATTGTCATTGTATACTTCTTCATGTCGGCCATGATGCTGATTAAAAAAAAATTAAATATATAAAATTGTCTGTAAAAATATCCATTTATAAATTTTATATTTTATAATTTCGAATTTTTCATATCTTAATTACAGAATTTGTGGCCCTAATGAGTATCAAAAAAAGAAAGTACGATCTTTCATATATTGAGTATGGATTCACATCCATCGTCATCAATGGAGAAGAACGGCCTCAATGTGTTATCTGTAGTAAAGCTTTGCAAACGATTCTATGAAACCAGCAAAGATGAAGCAACATTTACGAAATGTTCATTCTCAACATAAAGATAAGAGTAAAAACTTTTTTGAACGTCATGGGAATGCTGTAAAAAAGATGAGGCTTGTATCAAAAGAAGATTTTAAAGGAAAAAAAAAACGAAAGTTACAGAAGATTCTTATTTTGTAGTTCTTGAAATAGAAAAGCAGAAAAAACCACATACAATTGGGGAAAATTTGATTAAGTCTTGCACTGTTAAAATGGTGGAAATCGTGTTGGGAGATGAAATGAAGAAAAAATTGCAGATGTTCCAATCTCAAACAGTACTGTTCAAAGGAGGATTAGCGATATGGCCACTGACATCAATGATCAAGTTGTGCAAGAGATCAATTTTTCAGCGTTTGGATTATTTTCAATTCAACTTGATGAACCAACTGATGTGGCATCATGTTTCCAGTTGATGGTGTTTGCAAGTTCATGCAGGTTCATTTAAAGAGGAGTTTCTTTTTTGTTCTCCTCTTGAACTAACGACCAGGCCTCAGATATTTTAGAAAAGGTTTCACTTTTTTCCGACTCAGAGAATCTTTTGTGGGATAACATATGTGGGTGCTGTACAGATGGAGCACCAGCTATGTTAGGTACAAAATCAGGATTCCAAGTATGTGTGAAAAGGCGAGCTCCAAAAGCAAAAGGCATTCATTGTATGATCCATCGTCAGGCACTAGCCTCAAAAACACTTTTTTCCCAGGCTCCCACAAGCTCGGCGCTGTTATTAGTGAGTTCTTTCCTATAGTTTATTCTTCTTCGTCCACTCCTCCTATTTTCAGTCAGCCGCCTACTTTTTCTTACCGTAGTCCTTCCAACCTTAAATACATTTTCTCCCATATTTCCAACAGCCCCTGTGCTAGCAGAGGCATGCAGCGATGTGAACGCCGTAACTGCCAAACCTGTCCCCTAATTAACTCCAGTTCTTACTTTACTTCCCCTCTCAGTAACAACTCCTATTCTGTTCCTTCTGATACATCTTGCACTTCCTGTAACTGCTTTTACCGTTTGGAGTGTACTCGATGTGATGCTTTTTACGTTGGCTTGGCTTCAACCAAGCTGAGCCTGCGTCTAAACAATCACAGGGCGTCCGTTGGTCAGCGCAATGACTTACCCATGGCTATCCATGCTAATTCCCATGACCTCCGTTTCAATGATTGTTTCAGGGTACAAATCCTCAAACAAATCCCCGAGTCTAATTCCCATGTCACTCTTAGAGCTTCTGAAGAGGCATTCATATACCTCATTGGGGCTCACTCTTCTCCTGGTCTTAACCTCTACCGTTAATTTTTTTCCCCTCATTGTTTATACTTTTTCTTTTTTAATTTTATTTGCATTCTCATTGTTGTCTTCATCATTATTTCGTATTATTTATTTTTTATTTTGATTTATAAATAAATATTGGAGGGATTTCTATTTTTCCTCTCCTCCGCTGGGGGGCAGCATTGCGGTGGTTCCACGAGTTACTTTGGAGGCCAGTAGCGGTTTGCTTCTCAACGCGAGTACTTCGCACTTCTTCCCAATGATGACGGATGTCGAAATATCGAAGTGAGTTCTGTAGTGTCTTTCTGTGTTCTTTCCTATGAGTTAAAGTTTTTATATATAAAATACTTAGCTCAGGCTTATATATATATATATATATATATATATATATAAAGATTTCACATAAACACGTGAAACAACAATCAATGATCAAACCACAATAAGAAATGGGAAAACAAGACTAAGATCTTTCAACCGTAACAAGCGGTCTTCGTCAGAGTCAAAAACCCAACTGAACACTAGATGCAGAAAACATCTGGTGAGGAGTTGAGAAGAGTGGGAGGGAAGAGTGGTATTTTAAAAGGGTGAAAGCACAGGAAAGGACTAATGTCCAGAAAGGGATGTTTGGGGAAACAAAGGAGTACAGTAAGAAAAAGTAAAAAGTAAAAACAGCTAGCAGATAGTTTTTTACTTTTTCTTACTGTACTCCTTTGTTTCCCCAAACATCCCTTTCTGGACATTAGTCCTTTCCTGTGCTTTCACCCTTTTAAAATACCACTCTTCCCTCCCACTCTTCTCAACTCCTCACCAGATGTTTTCTGCATCTAGTGTTCAGTTGGGTTTTTGACTCTGACGAAGACCGCTTGTTACGGTTGAAAGATCTTAGTCTTGTTTTCCCATTTCTTATTGTGGTTTGATCATTGATTTATATATATATATATATATATATATATATATTATATATCACTTCAAGATGGTTCATATAAATTATTATTTAAATTATAATAGTTAAGAAATGATTAAAATAATTTTATTTTTTCCCATTTACACATGGTAACCGATAAAATGTACAATGCTATCAAAACGTATACTTTAATTATACTATATTATAAACTATCAATGTTATGACCAATTTACAATTGTCTATTCTTTTTTAGTATAGTGACAGTCTATACAAAACTAGATACAAACTAGATCTTTGTATTTCCAATTACTTTAAGATTGACTTCCCGTCCGACCATAAGGAAATCCTTAACGATTGCTCAAATGTTTTTTATTGAAAGGTCTAACATTTAAGGGAGGTTTCTATATTAGTAGAACAAATAAGTTACAAATTTTTGTCTTCACGATCATATACATTTACAAATTATCGATTGCGATCTGTAGACATTCTATGCTGTAATTTTAAAATTATTTTTGTCTTTTGAGTAGAACAGAAAACATCAAACTTTTTTAACCAATGAACTTCACTTTAGCCACTTCAACTTCCAGGTTACTCCCTTTTTAATTAAAATTGTTTAAAATATTTATTACATTTCAAACATTTAATCCTGCCGTTTAGTAAGATCCTGATGAAGAGTGTGTAGTCATGGCATTTAATTTTATGTTAAATAAATTATATAAACAGGATAAATTAAGAAATTCTATGGAATAAGACATGCTTTTTACATTTAAAAAGTAATCTTTAAATGTAAAGATTAATTATTTAAAATTAATTATTTAAAACTGCATGTTGTCGTAAGAACACTTTGATGATAACCATATATTCTGATAGATCAAATTCATATTTTATGAAATATTTGACCCTATAGTGTAGATGTACTGTATTGTTTTTGGGCAATATTGCATCGTGGGGAAGTTACTTCTGTGGCCAAAATTTGAGAAAAAAATTAACCAAAATATATTTTGGACAAAACTTTTTTTCTCCTAAACCACAAATATAGGGGTTTCAAACTTTGGAATTATTATAAAATTGATAGAAGTTATAAATGAAAAAAACCCACAAAAATATTTTTGTGTGAAAAGTATTTTTTGCAACAAAACGCAACATTTTTGGCTTATGATTTATTCTGAAATCTGGTGGAGACGATAGAGATCATACAGCTTGACGGATTGTAATGAAATTGTACCGAAAAATATGAGTAGAACCTTATGGGGGTATGTGCTTAATACTTTCTTTTTTTTTAAAATTACAACAACGGAAAGAAGGGTTTGGTAAATTTTATGATTTTAGAAAATGTTTTTTTAAGTTAAACAGCAAAGTATAGACCAATTACATTTTGTAAAAATATAAAAAATCTGAGTACATTTTGATTATGGAAAATGGCAATACAACTATAAAAACTGGACACGCAACTTGGTGTAATGAATAACCTGCTGTACTTGTTCGATTTGTTTGCATTAATATGATTTTTTTGATTAGTATTAGATCAAGCAAAATTTTTATTTAAATTTTAATGAAAGAAATTTGAATATATTTTAGTAATTAAATTAATTTACGCAAGGATTTAATTAATGAAACTATAAAAGCAAACAGAAATCCATCATATATTGCTTTAATATAAGTAAATCAGTATGAATAAATTCAATTTCAAGATTATTTCTGATACACATCTTTTGAGGTGCCCAAAGTCCTTTTTTGGCGTTTCTTTGATGACACCTGTCTATGTAGCTGGGTGGGTGGTTTTCCAAAAGTTTGTAAGCACGTTGCAGGTCATACTGTTTGATGGATCAAATTCATATTATACCAAAAACAGACCCTGATACGAATTATTGGAATTTATAAGAAAGATGACAACTATTAGGTTTTATGTTAATAACACAAGAATTTTTTTGTAAATAAGCATCTTGATGAGGGACAAATTACATATCAGAAGCGCAAATGAAGTTAGTACAAAAAACTTGTGTTAAAAAAATAGAAAAACATTTAAGGCTTAAAGAGATTGCTCTGGGCTGCTTTATGAAAATGGAGGAAGATTTTGATAACACGCCTTCAAATCCAGCACTCATGTATGGATGTATTAGTCCAAGAAATATAAACTGAATTGCAATATCTAAAGGAATTATAATTAGCATAGTATCACTAAGATCACAAGATGAGGAGGCGGTGCGCTCGAGTCCGGTAAGACTCAGGCCTCAGTTTAATAGTCATGTCAGATTGAAATCAATGGTTTCAAGTTTTTAGTAACTGATTAAATGGATATAGTCAAAATAAAACAAATGAAATCATTAAATTGATTACCTATGAGTTGGTTATTTTTCTACCAGAATACAGTCGGTATATTCTTAACGAAGGTTTAAGAATAATTTAATGAAATAAAAATATTATAAGTATTATATTTTTAATCCATTAAAAATTTAATGTTTTTGTATTTCAATTTTACGATTAAACGATAGCCACATTAAATTAAAACTAAAATTAAATTAATTGTCAACTAGTTTGATATTATGTTTACTTGTAGTTAAGTAGGATCTAGCCCACTCCAGGTTTTTGCAAAACTAACAACGTAATTTCCTAGTGAACAACATTCGCATTTTGTTAACATTTTTTAAAAAAAAAATAGAAACTATATCTTTTACTTTTTACTCAGACTGTTTTGTTTTGCATTAAAAGAATTTCTTTTGTGTTTTAAAAATAAGAATAATAATTGCAAATTTCAATTTTAAGAAAAATGCTGTGATAAATATTTGCCTGCAATCAAATTAATTGAAATAATATAGCATAATATATCTGATTGAATTAGCAAGATTCTACCTTGTTTCTACACGACCCTGTATTAGAACTCATGAATAGCCTAGCATAATATTGTCTTGTATTCAATTCAACTGCGTTACGAAGTCAAGAGATAGAGAGTATTACTACGTCATAAATTCAAGCTTATAATATAATTGATTACAACTGTAATAAATTGTATGATAACTGTTTAGAGGTTGTTGAGTTAGTGGTTCATCCCATCAGCTTCTGTATTGGTTATCAATGATGGTCCTACCATTAAATTTCAACTTTAAAATGAACTGGTCTTACTGTTGTTATCAAACTGCCAGTTACAAAACAGTAAGATGAGCCTGGTACACGGAGAAAATTTGAAATGTGGGTCTAGTTAGTCATATTGAAACTTATATTAATGAATGGATAGAAAACTATTAAATTAACAGTAAATAACTATGACGTACAATTAAAAGAAGCTTTTGTAATTCCAAAAAGAGATTTAATGGTGTAAAGTACTATGAAAATGTAATTTTGATGAATAATAACCAAATTAATAGAGGAAGCAGCATGGTTAATGTTAGGTCAAATAGCTAAACCTCTGAGGATTGAGAAAATATAATTGCCATATTTTATACTAATGGTTATTAAAAACCAATAATATAAATTATTGTTATAACTTCTTCATCTTACAAGCAATGAAGCAGGATTTCAATATATAAAGAGGGATCCTTGAGGAGTTTACCACGCCTTTGAGATCAATTAGTTGATGTGAAGAATAGTTTTATGCATTGTTCCATGCATAGTTCCCATTCATAGTAGAAATTCCTCAATAATAAGCAATAAAACATTGAATAATACTTTTTGTATTTTAACTACCATTTGTTTTGTTTCATATTCGTTTGACTTTTATTTCCATAAAAGTTTGTTAAGATCCGTTGAGTTCAATAACAAAAATTTGGATTGTTTCTATTTGTGTATCAGAAGTCTGAGTACAGGGGTCAGAAAATACAAAACGATGACGTAAAGACGTCCGATTACATTTTGTCTAATCCTTGAACTAGTGGAGGGGGTGGTGTAGCCAGTAGAGTCAGGTCTACGGCACGTTCGTCATGGTCCGCACGCCGGTCCTTATCTGTTTGGTAACTCTCCTATGGATGCGAGCATCCTGCTTGCGTCTCAAGCGTATCGTTGGGGGTCGCCCTGCCGATCCTCCCATTCCTCCCTTTGCTCTAAAGTCCACTACTTATATCCCTTTTTACTATACCACTAACGACCACACAACTCTCGATATCAAACAGGGAGTTGATGAAGAAGAAGTTCCTTTTTATTTAATCACGTCATCTTCACCAATGACAGGACATCCCACTGTGCATCATATACCAACAAATCACGATACAACTTATACTTCATTCTACTCAACTACTCCACTTGAGTCTGGCAGTGACACGACTAATTCTGAATCGGATGCCATGACAACGAATGAACCCGCTTTGACAACAAATCCTTCAATATCAAGTACAGAGAGTGGAAAAAGAGTTCTTGTTCAGGGAATCAATTTAGACGATAATGTGAAGGGTTTTTTGGGTATAAGGTATGCTGAACCACCGCTTGGAAACCTCAGACTGCAGGTAATTATTTACTTTCTCTTAATTTACCACTAACTCTTAATGATGATATAAACATTATATATATATATATATATATATTAATGTAAAAAATAAAAGCTTAAACATTTTAAAAAAGTTCTTATTAAAACCATTAAGTTTTTATTTTCAGTGTTTTGATATAAATAGGAGATATCGTATTTTGACAATTTTACTTTACGGTACACTTGTTTCATATTATACACTTGTAATACATATCACTTGAAGAATAAAATGAACGCCACACATGATACGTTCCATAAACACACACTTATATGATATTAAAAGTATTAGTTTCTGAGTACACGCTTGTAATAATCTAAATTGTATTCGCCTTTATCAAATGCTCATGAAATGTTGTAACTTAAGAAGATATAATTCTGTTAAAAAATGATGTATCAGAAAAAATCAAATTTATAGTTTTCTTTAAATTTATACATTTTTTTGTATTCAGTTTAATTTTAATTTTTCTTGTGGTTAAAATTAACTGAATTAATTTGTATTAATTTTTCTAGAAGCTTCTTTTTTTATTGTTTAAAACCAGTAAATGTTAACTGTACTGGGGTAAAAACCTTACCTTTAAGTAATATGCTGTCAAAATTACGTAGGTATCTCTATTCATGAAATTGAAAAACTATTTTAATATTCAAGTGTAAATAAATGTGACATATTTTACAGCAAAGTTCATTTAATTTTTTACTAATTTCATTATACTCATATTTTTAACATTTATATCACATACCTTTCCATATATTTTACATATATGAATGTAATATGCATATAATATGAATTTTCCCCTTACAAAATTCGGAGGGGCTTACATCTGTCTAATGACGATGCATTAGAAATATAGTAGTGAGTTTTTGTGATCTCTTGTATATGTTTACTTTCTGTGAATTAATCTTATATGTAAATGTAGAACATTAAAATGAATCAGGGTTTGGTCAGGATTCTAAATTCAAATCAAACTTTCAATTTTATTAAAAATCTTTTTCAGAGACCTAAAAAAAGGAGATAAGTAATAAATTATTAAATATTAACACATATTCATATAAAAACACATTAGTAGCATAAATGAACCTAAAATAACGATATTTACTCAACGCAATCATACTGATGATAACAAGTTTTCATTCAGGTGATATATATTACAAACCAAGAAACAAATTATAAATAAAAATACAAAAAAATGTCACTGCAATTACAAAAATTGTATACCACTTTACTATAAAATTATTAATTAAACTATGTCGATACTTTAATATAAACATGTTGGGAAATAATTTTAATAACCTTAAATACATACTATTCGAATTGGCTATGCCACTTCTGCAATTTATGGACGTTTGACCCTTTTTAATAAAAATCATTTCCAGTGTTTCCTTCTCTGTTAATCATCCTGTTCGTTGACTGTAATAACTATCTCCTCAAGATCAAACTTGAGATATTCGATTAATGCTTGAAATACAAGAGGAGTTGCATTACTTTTATTTGTTCCTATTGAGTAACTGCATTGCTATAGACGTTCTTTCAGAAACACCTCGTTTCATTTTACTTTTGTTATAGTCTTTACATTTAGCGACATAAATGAGGATTACTTTGCAACTCATCGGTACTTTTTCTTTCCAATTAGAAAATAATTTTTCTTTTCATTTGTTATAAAACGCTAATCATTTCAGGAGCGTTTCTTTTAAAGACTTTTTTTAATTATTTGCGATAATCCTTCAATATATGGAAATTTGAAATACTTCTTGTTTTGAAGTTCCAGATTAATGTTTGCATCGTTTAAATGTTTTGGTTGTTGTCTTAAATATATATACTATACCAAAAATCTTTAATAAAATTATTTGGGTTATTAAAATAATTTTTTTTTATTTTAAAAAAAAAGCAAAATTATTTTTCTGCAATAATACCTTTAACTTTCTTTTATTTTAATTTCAAGAACATAAACTACAAATTCTAATTAATTTTTGAACTTCATTCTGTAAACAACTCACTTTTTGGTTCATGGCATAACATGAATAGTAATTTAGGATTCTTCCAGCATTAGAAGGTCTTCTGTACCACTCTGTTAAATTATTGTTCTCACCACGTGTAACTGCTACATCTAAAAAAATGGAGAGCTATTTGACAATGTCTATTTGACATGTAAATTGTAACGATTGAGAAATTAATTAAACATTCTTTAAACGTGTTCATATTCTTCTTTTCCATTTAAAAATAAATAAGTAACATATAACATAATTAATTTGACTATGCTTCTTAGTTTTTTGATACAGTATTTTAACAATTCAACCATGACAATATTGAGACTCGTGCAATACGATGTTTGATTGACATGAGCGACAATTGACGATTGACAATATTAGCTTCATCGACTTGATCATATAAAGTCTGATTTTATTCTATTAAACAAATTTAGTCACTAAATTAAATTTCAGATCTAAGTAATGGTATGTTCCTGAATAGTGACTTAACATCAAAAAGAATCATAATAGCATTATCACTTAATACTTATCTTCTTTGAATTTTAGTGAGTTCTTAACATTTAATTCTTTGTTCCGAGTAATCTAGGTGAAATACTTTTCTATATATTTAGAAAGTTCATTAGTAGGACGACTTATGAATGATACGATGGGATAAAAGGGATATCCTGTCATTTTACTAACCCATATTTTCATAGAGTGATTCCATTAAAGGATTTCATTACTGAAGCTTGACGACGGTCAATAATGCTGTCGTTTTGAATCCTTAAACAATTTTGTTGACTTTATTTCATAATGTCGATATCATAATGGATCGATCTCTTCTTGAAATTAAATAAGTTTCACTATTTTCTAACAAAACTTTCATTTTTGTTTTATAATGCTCTTCTTTCATTATAATTGTGCTGCAAGATTTGTTACTTCTTCACATCACAATATCTTTATGTTCCCTTAAGAATTCATGAGTTATATTACAACAGTGTTCTATAAAAGCATTTTGTTTTTTCAGTCGATTAGAAGAGTTACTTGATCTATTACTATGATTTGTTATTGTTACTTAGACATTGGTTCCGACTGATATCATAATGTTCAACATTGATCCAGGAAAATATCTTTTTTAAATCCCCCATGACATCCAATATAGTAATATCTTCTTTTATACCAGCTTTTATAACAAGTTTTTCACTTAATGAAAGTAATTTAGACCGTCCCTAAAAACATGGACATTAGTTAGGTTTATTGTAGCTAATTCTCCAGAATAATCAAAGAAATCGCTTCCTTGTTTTAGATGAAGGTTACTCACCTTCTTTTCCAAATTATATTTGCACTCATTAAATAATGACTGTTTAAGAGTAATTCTTACAACCTCTTATAATAAATCCTGTCAACTTTTTTTTGCACTATCAATACATTGGCTTAAAGAGCTGTCTACAGTCCTAATAAATTAATAATTAATATCGATATTAATTTCCGAATTTAATTTAATATTGATATACCGAATTTCCGGTATGAGACTAGAAATAGGCCAATGGGAATGGTTACGAATAATGGTGTTATTGCCACCTTGAGAGAGTGCCTCACTATGGACACTGTTATTAAGAAGGGAGTTAGTAAACTTATAGAACTTAAAAATTGGACCAGATGTAAGTGATATATAGAATGAGGCGATAGACAGTTGCTGCATGTCCTTACAGATGTAGATTTTATGGCCCATTAATATGACCGTGGAGTCTTTATCTACAGTTTTTCATGGTGATTAAAGAGTAACCACTTTTTAAGCTTATGTTTGCTGCTTCTTGAAGAAGGGTAAGGGTGTATTAGAGAGTTAAGGTTTAGAGAAATAAGTGATCAGAAACCTTTAGCAAGATAGAGGAAATAAATATTTTTAGTGGACATGAGGTGAGAAGAAGAGTATTAAAGGGAGGAGTGTTTAAACTTGTTCAAGGATCTGGGAAGTTTACTAGACCCAATGGATAAACTGTTGCCACTCGTCCTCCAAAAAGTACTTTCTATGAAGTGATCTGAAAAACATGCACAACTTGTTTAAAATGTTCTTATAGTTTACCTTGGAACCCGACTAAAACTTATTATAAACTAATTACTAACACATGGGTTACTTTCGGGGAATAGTAAGATGGAAAAATGGGAAAAGAGTATATGTTATTAGAAAAAATAGCGGATACTTGGAAGGAAAGACTTTTTATTTTAAGTCTTATTCTCTATTTTTTATTAAAGCTTAGTCCATAAATTTTAATTTTTATTTATGTATCATTTCTTCTGTTCATCCCTCAGTTTTTATTATTTTATTTGTTTTTGTGTTTATTATTATTTCTCATATTCCTATTTTAATTTAATCTTAAATTGATTCTTGTCTACCTTATTCTCTGTGACCGGGCGCGTATGTGGCAACATTGTTGGTCTCCAACCGTCTCTGTACCAGTGCGCTTGGTTTCCCTTTCTTATCTCTCCTGAAGACGGTTCAACCGAAAATTAGAGACTGTAAGTGTGTGTTTTTAATTTCTCTACGTTTCTTTATGTACATTTAACTATATATATATATATATATATTTATATATAATAAAGTGCCAATTACATTTATGTCTTTGGCTAAGACGAAAAGGTCATTGATATATCTCCCATAGATTGTGGGCTTTTCTAATTCAGCAAAGACGTTCCTCACCACAGTTCTAAGGGGTTTATGTAGCTGGCTTTACAAATTGATGAAAGGAGAAGCTTCTTACCAAGACTCTTTCATATCTATAAATAAAAAAAAAGTTTTGTCGGTACATTGCTTAGAGCTGACTGATTTCAAGCTATCATTACGTTTTATAGATTAGAGAAACCGAATCCACCCTTGGAAACATTTCTGTCTGTTTGTCCGCAAAATTTTGCCTCAAGTAAACTCAACCACCATATGACATAGCAAGCTGAAACTTTGACAGTAGATTTGGGTATGTCTAACCTAAAATCTAAGATCTGAATGGGTTGAAAATTCAACGTAGAAGTGAAGTTATGGAGTTCAAACTGTGTTTGGTGAGCTAAACAGATATTTTTATTTTGAAATTATACTGGTGTAGCAAGTAGGTATTTATATTTACATCATTATGAGCACAATCTTAAATACAGTATCTATAGAAAACCTGCTCATGTTTCTTCTTATGTTTATTTTTTCTCTTCTCATCCTTCTAATTTAGTATCCTAAAACACTAATTCATAATTTATTGAAAAAAAAACAAAGATTCCTTGAGAACTGGAATTGAGAAGGAGCCCTTCACGAATAGACCTTCATTAACCATACTTCTCGTGAGCACTGTACTTCCGAAAATAATAGCCCCTTCCTTACTAAAACCTTCTTTCCGACTATTAATAAGTTACGCTCAGTCATTAAGGAACTGCTCCCTCTCCTGTCATCCGCCCCTACCACATCCAATATTTCTACCAGAACACCGCGCATATCTTTTAGACGGCCCCAATCTAAGATCTATTCGTGTTGCCTTACAGTTAACCACTAAAAGATATTCGAGTTTTTTTGACAAAATTTGATATCTCAGTTGTTTTCAGTAGTGGTGGTAAATTATTAAACAGACTTGACAATAATCGTGAAAGGAAAGAAAAGGAAGGTTGTGTTTATAGGATTCCTTGTGCAGGTTGTGATTCTTCATATGTTGAACAAACGGTCAAAAGTTTACTTACTAGAGTGAAGCAACATAAATATTCTATTAGGAGGCAAGAAGAGTCAAGTGCCTTGTTTCAACAAATTAATTTAAACAATCATTCCATAAAATGGGAATATTCAAAGGAATTGATGTTTCTCTTGTCTGATGTTGAAAGAAACTTAGTAAAAGTGCTCTAATTAATTAACATTTTGAAAAACTAATCCATATAAGTCATGGGCTATTTAGATTAGATGAATTCTTAATTCAAGGCATAGTTAAGCAAATTGGACCTGGGGGTGATCTTTGGACAAGAACTCTGACCAGATTGTTGATTCAAATAATATAACTTAATGTATTTTTTAAATGTATTTATTTATTTAATTAATATTGAATTATAATTCAATTTCTTACTGTTGGACTTGCATTGTTTAATTTTATTGGGTATTTTTTCTTATGAAGCTATATTGTCATATTGAGTTTCCAGTTGTTTTGTTACCTTTCTTCTCCATAACTTTTATGTTAGCTTCTCAGTTTTTATTTTATTTGCTCTCTGATAACATATATTCAAAGACCTCAGAGCATTTATTTCTACTGTTTTCCTTTTTCCATTGTAGTTTAAACTTCACTGATTGCCTCACGTGTTTAATTATTGTGATTTGTCTGCATAGATATATTAACCATACTTCTCGTGAGCACTGTACTTCCGAAAATAATAGCCCCTTCCTTACTAAAACCTTCTTTCCGACTATTAATAAGTTACGCTCGGTCATTAAGGAACTGCTCCCTCTCCTGTCATCCTCCCCTACCACATCCAATATTTTTACCAGAACACCGCGCATTTCTTTTAGACTGCCCCCAATCTAAGCAATATATTTTACCATAAAAGTTTTAAACGTTCCCTCCCTAAACATGAAACTCTCGGTACTAAGCATTGTGGCAGAAAAAAAAACCTCACTTGTCCCATCATCAACCAGAACCGTTATTTTACAGTGACTGGGAATAATCATCTTTACCCTTTTTCCTTTACCAGTTCCTGCACATGCAGCAATTACGTTTATCGTCTGGACTGCACACAATATGACTCTTTCTACGCGGGCTTGAATTCCACGTCACTCAACCCCCGTATGAATGGTCACAGGTCATCTGTTGGTCAACGCAAACAACTGCTTGTTGTTATGCTCGCTAAAGTTCATAACCATCCGTTTAATGAGTGTTTAGGGTCCAGATTTTGAGAAAACTCTCCAATGATGACACCCAGATCACTTTACGGGCTTCTGAGGAAGCCTTCATTCTGTTATTGGGCGCCAGAAGTTCCCCTGGTCTTAACATGAGTAGATGACGTTTTCTATTTTATTTTATTTGTTATTCCATTTTATTTTGTTAACTTCAGCCTTATTTTTTATTTTTTTAATTGTTTATTAACGACTTCATCTTTTCCTTTTTTTTTCTTTTCTTTCTCTCCTCCATTACTGTAATACAATTTCTATTTTTTATTTCTTCAATTACTCATAATATTAACTAGTCTACAATGACAAGGTGGCTGCACTGTTTGTCACTTTGTATCGGTTGGTGGACACATTCACACCTCCACCCCTGTGTTCCTTCTTCTTTTCCTTACCTCTCCTGAAGAAGACGAGACAGCCAAAATGATCGATAATCGTGAGTGTTAGTCTCCTTTTTGTTTTGTAGTTATAACTTTAATTGTATTATATATATATATATATATATATATATATATATATATATATATATATATATATATATATATGGCACACGTCTGTCTTGCCGTTTTCAGGGGAGGTAAGGGAAAAGAAAAAGGAACACAGGAACGGAGAGGTAAATGTATCCAACGACCGATACAAAGTGACACACTGTGTATATGCAGATATATATATATATATATATATATAAAGATTTCACATAACCAAGAGAAATAATAATCAATGATCAAACCACAATATGAAATGGGAAAACAAGACCAAGATCTTTCAACCGTAACAAGTGGTCTTCGTCAGAGTCAAAAAACTACCTGAAACACTAGATGCAGAAAACATTTGGTGAGGGGTTAAGAAGACTGTGAGGGAAGAGTGGTATTTTAAAAGGGTGGAAAGCTCAGGAAAGGACTAATGTCCAGAAAGGGATGTTTGGGGAAACAAAGGAGTACAGTAAGAAAGAGTAAAAAACTATCCGCTAGCTGTCAACCCTCTTAGAAGAGGCTATTCCCTGGGAGAGTTAAAAAGCGTCAACATGAATAAAAATTATAGATTGATCAGTTTTGATGTGAAGTCACTTTTTACCAATGTACCTGTAACTGATCTTTTGAGCTTACTCCAGGAGGAATTAATTAATTATTCCCTTCCCCTTCCATCTACCCCTATAATAAAGTTAATTAAGTTATGTGTAGTAGATCGTCAATTTGAAAATAATTTTTATATACAAAAATTTGGGCTTGCTTATCCCCCCTCCTAAGTAATTTATGCATGGAATTCTTTGAAAGTAAAGTTATGCATATTATTGCCTATACATGTTAAATGGTATAGGTATGTTAACGATATACTATGCATCTGTCCTAATTCTATAAATAAAGATGCTTTCTTAATAAAATTAAATTAATTAGTGCCGACAATCAAGTTCTCAATGGAAGAAGAAGTAAGTAGTAATTTGCCCTTCTTAGATGTCCTGATCCATAGGCTACCTAATGAGTTACGCTTTAGTGCATATAGAAAACCTACGAATGTACTTGGTTATGTTCACTTTTATTCTTCCCATCCAAAAAAAGTTAAAATTTCTGTTTTTAGAAATATGTTTTTGAGGGCGTTAAGAGTGTACTCTCCTGAATTCCTTAATGATGAGATTAACAACATTAGGTCAATTGTCCTATCATTAAAATACTCCTCCTCTTATATCGATTTAGCTTTGAAGGGTGCTAAAAAAACTTTCTCTAATACTTCAACAGAGACCCATTCCTTGTCAAATTCTATAATTTTACCGTATCATGACTCATTGGACCCCCTTCCAAGATTAGCCAAACAACTTGATTTTAATATAGTGTTTTCTAATCGTAATAACGTGGGCAATATGTTAATAAACTCTCCCAGGAAATTGGAGTCCGGTGCTATTTATAAAATTCCGTGCAAAAATTGCCATAAAATTTATATTGGTCAGACTGGTAAATCATTAAAGATACGTGTAAAACAACAACAATATAACATAAGTAGACAGGAAAAAAGTAGCGTCTTATTCTTGCATATAAACAATGAAAATCATCATATTGATTGGACAGGAGCTCTCTGCCGGTACAAGTGAACGCACGTACCTCTTCTTCGTCCCTTCTACTCTCTCCCTGACGACGAACTTCAGTTCGAAATATCGATCCAGTAAGTTTTCTCGCTTCTTCTATTTGTTGTCTTTTTCATTTATATATATATATATATTATTGAAAATGACACCAAATTTAGCTGAACCTGTTTCTTAACAAGTTTCTCAATTTTTCTAAATAACACTCTCGTTATTTCGTGTACACAATAAAGTACATCTCCTTTTCAATATCTCATTTTCATTAATGTGTGAGTCAAAGAAGGACTGCTACCAAAATTTACGAATATATATATATATATATATATATGATTGGTTATACACGACTGAATATTGTCGATCGATGATCTTCTTCTCCAACTTTTCAAGTTTGCGGAAAATTAATTTTTCGTTGTGAGAACAACGGTTCAAGGAATGAATTCTTCTTGTCGACGCGTTTCGACTGTCTACTGCAGTCATTTTCAAGACACAAAACAGGTGGGTTACCGGTCTCCTTATATAGCCGAGAGTCAGGGGGGGTGAGCGCTGATTGGCTGTGCTATTGTGGTTCTTCCTTCTCATTGGTTATTGGTTTGGCCTATTGCTGGGGCTTGTTCTCCGAGTAGCTTGAGTACTCTTGACATCCCAGTTTGTTGTCTATTGATTATAGGGCTATTTTTGGATATTTCTATTGCTATAGCAATTTCTTAACAACATTGATTTTTCATAGGTAATAAATATTAAGAAATATTATTGAATCGTCTCTAATTAAATTTAATAGATCTAATATTATAAACATTAGTAACGGTCTCTTCAAACTTGATACTTTCTTCACGAGGGCAATAGCCTCTTCAAAGAGGGTTGACAGCTAGCGGATAGTTTTTTACTTTTTCTTACTGTACTCCTTTGTTTCCCCAAACATCCCTTTCTGGACATTAGTCCTTTCCTGTGCTTTCACCCTTTTAAAATACCACTCTTCCCTCCCACTCTTCTCAACTCCTCACCAGATGTTTTCTGCATCTAGTGTTCAGTTGGGTTTTTGACTCTGACGAAGGCCGCTTGTTACGGTTGAAAGATCTTAGTCTTGTTTTCCCATTTCTTATTGTGGTTTGATCATTGATTGTTGTTTCACGTGTTTATGTGAAATCTTTATATACTATATATATATATATATATATATATATATATATATATATGTATAATCTTTTATCCTTCATTTACTTTAATATTCTTAATCTATTTATTCTCTATTAGTCCAGTTATACCGTTGACCTTTCAACTCTTTTATTCTAACCGCTTGTTTCTTGTTCATTATTGACCTTTGACCTTCTCTTTATATTAACCTGTACTATCCTTTTAATCTATTTATAGCAATGACTAAGCATGAGTCATCGATTTTAAAATAACATATCACTTGGCCTACTTCTTTTCCAGTTGAACCTTGTTAGCAGGAGGTTAGTTCGTAGGATCGAATCTCTCAGTCTTAAGATCGTGAATGCCGAGACTGCGGTTAATTTTAATGATACCTGTTTAAAAGAGGATCTGCTGCCTATTTATACCAATATATATATATATATATATATATATATATATATAGGAGATTTTTGTAAAATATAGTAACATAAATATAGAGAAAAAAATATAAGAAATCCATGAGGAATAAAAAAACAAAATTAATTTATTCATAAATAATAATAAAGCAAATAAAAAAATCTGGAGTGGCCTACACTCAACTTTACTGGAAGTAAACATAATATCATACTTCTTGGGTATATAATATATAAAGTTCTATTTAGATATCATATAAATTTGTAAATGGGGGATATTTATTGGTCTTTCATTTCTGGAGGTACCATAGTACAGATAGTGATTGATCCACTTGACATTATATATCCTTATTTTTGTATATCACACCATTGATGCATATATCATTAGTATAGCTACAGCAGTAATAATATTTTTGAAAAGCGAACAAGTAGATATCATGTTACGAAATAATCTCTTAGAGAAGAACGTGGCTTTTGTTCCAATAGCCAGTGGATCTCTTGCATAGTTTAACTGTCCTCGTTCTACATTGAATATTTGACACAAGGTTTCACATTTAAAACTTGAAAATATTCCTATATTGTCCGAAAAAAATCAGAAGCTTATAAGAAAAAAAATCGTTTTATGATAATTTTTAATTTAAGTTGTAGGACAATTTCATTTATTATTTTTCAAAGAATGTTTTCAATTTTGAATTATGTTTCGCATTATTGGTCTTTTATAGAATTATTATACTGGGAATTTTATGGCTTTCTAGTATTTAATAAAAATAACTTTTCTTTCCCTTTGTCATAAATCATATATACCAGTTTACTCTGAGTGAGTATTATCTTATTTTCTGCATGCAATACTCTGTAACAAGGTTACTGAAAATGTATATTGAGAAGAAATATTTTAGTAATTAGCTAGTTTTACATACTCCAATCAAAGTCAAAGCCGGCTGAAAATATTGTTTTTTTTATTGCCTTTGTAGCTCCAAAGATAATGCTAAGTTTTAAGTCTCTAGAATTAGTAGTTTAAGAGAAAAAGAATGTCGTCTAAATATTGGTTTTTTGCCTAAAAGTAACTAAAAAAATAATACTAAAATAATAAACTAATACTAAATACTTAGCATTACTAAAAAAGTAACGTTCCTATCATGCATAACTGCTCCTAAACAATACTATACATGTATATAAAAAGATTTCACATAAACACATAAAATAACAATCAATGATCAAAACACAATAAGAAATGGGAAAACAAGACTAAGATCTTTCAACCGTAACAAGCGGTCTTCGTCAGAGTCAAAAACCCAACTGTTGAAAGATCATAGTCTTGTTTTCCCATTTCTTATTGTGGTTTGATCATATATGTATGTATATAAACTATATATTTACATATATAAACTATAAACTCACTATACTATGGGGCACATTTTTTTCAAAAACACACACACACACACACACACACACACACACTGACATCATCGAGAAAACTTCATAAAACGATTTCGGGGACCTCAAAACGTAATTCCGTCAAAATCTAGAGATAAATATTTTTCACGATGAATATACTTTACTTATAGTAATGTAAAAATAAATAAAAACAATAAAAAATATATCTATGATAGCGAACAAAAGTTGGGAACAATTTCCCTACCTTTTATCTTTCTTTTGATATTAATGATTACCAATAACATTTGGTCAATTGCCCAAATCGTTAGTTGGGATTTGACTCTGACAAAGATCACTTGTTATGGTTGAAAGATCTTAGTTTTGTTCTCATTTTTTATTGTAGTTTGAACGTTGATATATATATATATATATATAGTTCAATATAGACAAAGAAACATAGAGAAATCAAAAGAACACACTTACAGTCTCTAATTTTCGGTTTGAACCGTCTTCAGGAGAGATAGAGAGAGAAACCAGTGCGCTTGGTTTCCCTCTCTTATCTCTCCTAAGGACGGTTCAAACCGAAAATTAGAGACTGTAAGTGTGTTCTTTTGATTTCTCTATGTTTCTTTGTCTATATTGAACCATATTTGTCCGTTTTGGATCGTATTTCCAACGAAAAAGTATATATAGATATATATATATATATGGCAATGATTAAACCACTATATGATATGGGAAAACAATACTAAGATCTTTCAACCGTAACAAGCGGTCTTCGTCAGAGTCAAAAACCCAACTGAAACACTAGCTGTAGAAAACATCTGGTGAGGGGTTGAGAAGAGTGGGAACGAAGGGTGTTATTTTAAAAGGGTGAAAGCGCAGGAAAGGACAAATGTCCAGAAAGGGATGTTTGGGGAAACAAAGGAGTACAGTAATCTTTATTTATAGAATTAGGACAGATGCACAGTATATCGTTATGCTTTCCTAATAAAATTAAATTCATTAGTGCCGACAATCCACTTCACAATGGAAGAAGAAGTAAGTGGTAATTTTCCTTTCTTAGATGTCCTGGTCCATAGGTTACCTAAAGAGTTTCGCCTTTATGATTATAAAAATATAATTATAATTTGGAATTATTCCAAGATTACTTCTAGTATTTATAGCTATATTACTATTTGTGGTAATTGGAATTTCATTACATTTTTTTTGCAGCTAACTGATTTTAAAATATTTTTTCTACAAAATTTCATTGTTCCATAATTAGCTAGTTAGTGTAAAGAATAAGAAAAAAATTCTGAAATCATAAAATGCACCATAACACCCCTTTGCGTATATATGTTTACAAAGAAACAGTACTCAGTTCATTCATTCAAAGAGTTCTATTTTTAGTTATAGCTTCATCATAATCCGTCAAACTGTACGACTTTAAGTCAAGGATTTTACGTTTTATTGCAGAAAATCCTTTGGCAATTGTTTTATAGAACTAAGGTTTTTTCCAGTTATAGCTTCTGTCAGATTTATCACAAACCCCAAATTAAACACTCAAGAGTTAGGACTTCATGAGGGAAAAAAGTTGTCTAAAATCATGTTTCAGAGACTAAGGTGACTGACTTTTTAATAATGCAATATTCTTCAAAAACAGTAAGACTGACGTATAAAATAAAGTTCATTTTTAGGTAAAATAATAATTAATAATATATAACCATGTTCAGATTATGATAATTATCAAGAATAAACATGATAATCAGCAATTATGACTGCTTAAGCAACAATGTCAATATAACACAATAAGGCAGTAGGACCAAGGTTTTAGTATTCATCCAGAGTTCTGACAGAGTGGTAGAGGTTGATAATAATTTAAGTTAATTATTTTAAAAAGCAAATAATTAGTTAAATTGCCTTAATTACTACCTTAGGCCAACGAATTAAGTTTTACTAATTAACTGTGCTAATTATATGGAGAATCACATTCATTGACAACCAATTACATAACTTGATCTTTGTTAAAGTGTCAATTTAATTTTTTCCTCACATAAACATGTAATAATTGTATTAGCACAATCTAACATTTCATCTTTCAATATTCAAAATCATTACATTTTTATCAGTTTTTTCATTCATTAAATTTTTGCCTTCTCATATTAGAACAATAGTTACTACAAAATTAAACGTTTCTAGAATCATCAGATGAGCGACCAAAAAGTAGTGCTAGTTTCGATATAAAATACCTTTTCCAGCAATATTTCAATATTACCAGGAACAATCGGGTTCTTTACCTCAACTGCAGCTATCTCAGTTTTACGGTATCATGTAATTATTTATTAATTAAATTAATAATTCATAAGCTCGTTTTAAAAAAAAAGACATTAATTTAATCATTTGTTGTAACTAATAAGTATTCTACTAATTAATAACCATTCAACAGTTCAGGTGACCATTTTTAGTGAAGTGTTTTGTAAGAAGTGGATTGTATCAAGATAAAACCAATGTTATCTCAGATGATTTCTCTTACTAAAGAATGAGATTTTGGAGAAAAAATAATGAATACATGTAGTAAAACTGCTTTTAGTTTTTTACTCGGATAAGGATCGTCTTTCGTAATTAATGTCTCACAATTCAGATAAAAAGAAATAAACAATCCGATGCATTTATTAAATGTTCATGATTGGTTAAAAAAATATGGATGTTCATATTGACATCCAGTACTTATCTAATTCAGAAAAGATGAATTTTCTGCCTATTTACTTAGTGTCAGTCTTAATAATGATGAGGAATAATAATAATAATGAGGAAATAGGCTTTTTACAACTTCCTCATGTTGAAGGCATAATAGTGAAATTATTAACATCAAAACGTATGAACACATTACTTTACAATAAATTAATACGTATTATATATTTTCTATTGTCTTTTGTTTATTATCCTTACCAATTTAATCAAATTTGCAGATAAAACCTTTATTTTAAAGATTTTTTATTTGAATGCATACCCAAGTAGTTATAGTGTAATAGTTAATTCATCAACATCGTACATAACAAACCAAAATAGCACCTAAGTGTAACATTTCAACAAGATGTCAATGTTGCCTTCCCATACTACGCTAAAAAGTGCAGCTACCATAACGATATTAGTACTGGGTTAACTTATATCCAATCCATTATATATCACTTAAATTCAAAAATTCCAATAAAAAATGACAAAACAGTTCTTCTTAAGATAGTAAAAACAGCGTTGTCATTTTTAACATAATCCTACAATTAATCACTTAAAAATAAATCACTTCGTTGAAGGTCGGATTTAACCTTGCTGAATTCTGTGAGATTTTGATGCTGTAAAATCATTGGTTATATCAACAAAAGAAATGGCTATTTCCCCTTATTCTCATGATGTTTGTTGATTATTGTTATTGTTAAACAAATATACTATTGTATATAACAAATATATTATTGTTATTGTTAAACAAATATACTAGGAACATGGATGTAGGGAAGCATGTGTATGCTTATGAAGTAAAATACTTAAGGGAGATTTTAGAGCCTTGCACTGTATATAGTCTCTTGCATTAAATCTTTATCTATTAATTAGCATGACCACTACCTGAAGAGGAGATCAAATAAATGGATTAAGAGTGTAATTTATTTACTTAATTTAAAAAAGAATCGTTAATATCATAAATAATAACATTTGCAAACAAAGCTGAATTACAGTAACTGTATTACAAAACAAGGTAGTTTCAAGTACTACAAAAATGATTTCAAACTTAGTAAGCAAATATACATAATTTAAATGTTGGGTATGACACTGAAATGATGTAAGAGGGAAAGGTTATCAATACTTTTATCAGTGATTACTAACGAGATCACAAAAGTGTAATAGTTTAAATATGAAATATTTTACAAATATATAATTCTTGTCGTAAAGTAATTGTTTTATTTTTTTTATTAGTTTTATTTGATACCTAGGTGTTTTTCTTATTATTTCATTGCCCTTAATGAATTAGTGTTTAACCGATTATAACTTTATCATGAATATGTAATGACAAATATACATTAGAAGTTTTAAATTACTTAATGTGATATATTTAAACACAGATATAATTTAACCATTCTGCATCAATGTTTGATCATCAGAAGCAATTATTGGTGCTAGTTTGACTTGTCATCTGCACATCATTCTTTGATGTGAGATCATGAAGTTTACAATCAATAGTATATCTAAAAGGAATCTGGTTTGAGGCTTCATACACGACTTTCAGTCACCCTATTATAAATATGTATTTGGATGTTTTATAATTCTATAAAAATTAAAACATAGCCTAAGATGCATGAAATTCGCGGATAAAATATACAGATAAAAAAATACCAATTTGTTTCATCTTGATATTCTGCTATCGGTCCCTTGATGTGTAAGTGAACTTCATTTACGAAGAATCGTAAATTAAAATTATATTTAATATCAAAATTAATACGTATTATATATTTTCTATTGTCTTTTGTTTATTATCCTTACCATTTAATCAAATTTGCAAATAAAACCTTTATTTTAAAAATTTTTTACTTGTAATAGCATGCCCAAGTAGTTATAGTGTAATACGAGTAGTTGTTTCATCCACATCGTACATAACAAGCCAAAATAGCACCTAAGTGTAACATTTCAACAAGATGTCAATGTTGCCTTCCCATACTACGCTAAAAAGTGCAGCTACCATAACGATATTAGTACTGGGTTAACTTATATCCAATCCATTATATATCACTTAAATTCAAAAATTCCAATAAAAAATGACAAAACAGTTCTTCTTAAGATAGTAAAAACAGTACAATCACAATAGCGTTGTCATTTTCAACATAATCCTATAATTAATCACTTAAAAATAAATCACTTCGTTGAGGGTCGGATTTAACCTTGCTGAATTCTGTGAGATTTTGATGCTGTAAAATCATTGGTTATATCATCAAATGAAATGGCTATTTCCCCTTATTCTCATGATGTTTGTTTTTCATTCTCTGTGCATAGAAGACCAAGAGCTTCCAGCCTTTTTTTGTGACATATTATTCCAAAGTTCATTTTTTATTCACTTTAATTGTGAAAATGATCTCTCTCCAGAGCAGTTGGTAATTACTAGACATAAGAATATTTAAGATGCATTCTACATTAAGAAACCATCGAAAATATTATCTTCATATATTACTTGACATAAAAATGTATGGGTGATTTCTTTATCGTCTAAATAATTTTTCTTTACATATAAGTGAAAATGTTTTAATTCACTCATAATCGCATTCACCCATATCAGTATCATTAGGATGCTGAATGATGATTGCTGTCACCGCATCATGCTGTTTCTCTTCTGTAGAATCAAAATTTGCTAAAAAAGAAAATTTTTCTGCTACATAGTTACTACAGTACAGTTATATATAAAAGAGCTACTTCAGCTCTTTATTCAGGTTTGCCTACAGTGCATCAAAAATAGGAATAAAAGTCAACACTCTAAATTTATCCAGAGAATGCAGATCTTCGCTTCCATCGGGTACAGTTCCATAATTACCTTACATTGAAATTACACTTTCTCTCTTTTTTTCCCGCGTAGACTTATGGGGTAATTCAGACTTTTCCTATTCTTCAATTATGTCAAATTCTTGACGCAAATTTTGTAAGATAGGTCACTACTATTTGTGTCATATGTTATATTGGTTTTATTTATCTCTGAAATTTTCTACTTTCTTTTAGTTATAAATAAATAATCTTAAAATATACCCAGTTTCCACTAAAACTACTTATGCAATAAACAACAGCAAACAAAATTATCACACTTCCTACATGTATGCATAAGTATAACTCATGAAAATAGGTACAAATGAAAACTGAGTACAAAATGAACAGTAACACAGCGTTGCCCACGAGTGATCCCCCACTCAAGTATATGTTAAACTTTAATGTAGCCCAGTTTCTCTTTATTACAGAACTGATATGTTTAATTTAGATATCATTTACTCATTTGTGTTGAGTTATTGTGATCTTTTGTCGTACACATAATGTTTATTTTTGCAAAGAAGTAAAATATTTTTGAACTAAATGTATAAACAGTTCATGCATTTGCCAGATAATTTAGCTTTTAATTAACCTTATAATAACGATAGAGGTGGTTTGTTTTTCGTTTGCTTGTAGTATATATATACTTTTTAAATGATGAAACCACAATATGAAATGGGAAAAAAAGACTAAGATCTTTCAACTGTAACAAGCGGTCTTCGTCAGAGTCAAAACCCAACTGACGAAGACTGCTTGGTAAGGTTGAAAGATCTTAGTCTTTTTTTTCCATTTCATACTGCGGTTTGATCATTGATTGTTATTTCACGTGTTTATGTGAAATCTTGTTATATATATATATATATATATATATAAATAATATATATATATATATATATATATTGTTGAACGACCTTTCAACAGGTCGTATGAATAAATTTCATTGTCCATCTTTCAAGTTTTCTCACCTTTGTTTTAAATCTTTCTGGTACTAAATACACTAGTTCTCCAAATGCTTTATTATTTATAACTGACATGTTTCGGTCTCCTTGACCATCTTCAGAGTTAATCATATGTATAAAAAAGCTTATTCCTACTAACTACCACTATATACACTATACATTTTTTTAAATTAACACTATAATCTTCCATAACATCCAGAAATCATAGTGTTAACATCTAGAAGATTATAGTGTTAATTTAAGAAATGTATAGTGTATATAGTGGTAGTTAGTAGGAATAGGTTTTTTTTTATACATATGATTAACTCTGAAGAAGGTCAAGGAGACCGAAACATGTCAGTTATAAATAATAAAGCATTTGGAGAACTAGTGTATTTAGTACCAGAAAGATTTAAAACAAAGGTGAGAGAACTTGAAAGATGGACAGTGAAATTTATTCATACAACCTGTTGAAAGGTCGTTCAACAAAACATGTATAAAAGAAGGATTGCTCCCCAAATTTACAAATATATGTATATATATATATATATATATATATATATATATATATATATATATATATATATCAGTTAGCTTCAGCTACTCAAAGGGACTACTTCTACCCGATGACGACGACTGTCGAAATATCGTTGTGAGTCTTTTGTGTGTGTCTTTATTTGTGTTTTCTCTTTCCTGTGTGAATTATATATATATATATATGTATAAAATAAATAACAAAGATTACAAATAAACACGTGAAATAACAATCAATGATCAAACCACAATATGAAATGGGGAAAAAAAGACTAAGATCTTTCAACAGTAACAAGCGGTCTTTGTCAGAGTCAAAAACCCAACTGAAACACTAGATGCAGAAACATCTGGTGAGTGTGAGACATTTGTCCTTTCCTGCACTTTCACCCTTTTAAAATACTACTCTTCCCTCCCACTCTTCTCAACCCCTCACCAGATGTTTCTGCATCTAGTGTTTCAGTTGGGTTTTTGACTCTGATGAAGACCTGTTGTTATGGTTGAAAGATCTTAGTCTTTTTTTCCCCATTTCATATTGTGGTTTGATCATTGATAAATAATGCATATGTATTGTTTATAGCAACTGTGTTTTTAATTATAAATTATACTATTATAATTATTAATGTATAAAGGGTATCCTAATAAAATAGTACAATTTGTTAAACAGCCGGAAATGAAAAAATGACATAACCGTGATAAAAACGTGATTACTCCAGAGGGAGAACTGATTGAAATATATGACCAGGCCTACATGAATGCCCTGTATAGGCAGGGTGAACAAGTACTCCAGAAAATAATCCAATCCAATGTTAAGACTAAATATGAGGAAGACCGAATGAGCTTGATTATCTTTTACAAAAGTAAGAGGACTGGCAACATGCTAATAAGAAATAACCCAAAAAGAGATACGAGTATCTTAAACTTCAGATAAGTCATCTTATATATGAGTTTACATGCACTGAAGGGTGTAAGACTACTCTCAAATCTGTAAGACTAGCTACATATATAAGAATAACCACAACAAAACTATCAAGAAGGTTGACTTTACACTTGTCAGCTGTTAAATGACTTTACGTGCCATTAAAAACCACGTCCAAAAAAACATGATATATGACTGACTAGAGAATGTTAGTAACAGGCACACGAATAATTCAACAAGAGCAGATCCCTATTTTAAGGCGTTGGACCAGTCAGAAACCTCACTTCAACGGTCGCCTATGTGAGCCCACACCTGTTTCCATTGTCCAACCTGAGGATGACCTGTGTTTGGCCAAAAGCTTGTTTATCAAACTACGCATCACAATGTCCATTGGACAGCTTTTATGATCAATCCAGCCAGAAGAGAGGAAAGTTGCAAAGTGAACGAAGAAACCAGTTAAAAAGTAGTGATTGTAGAGGCTGCAGCAGTATTTAATGATACGAGGTGTGTAAATAAAGTAGTGAGACTGATTTTTTTTAAATTTTCTATTCAAAGTTAATTACAATGTGATATTGTCACCTCCAAAATAGTTCCCTTCGGAAGCCACACAGCGCTGGAGACGGTCCTTCCAATCATTGTAGCATTGCTGGAACTCGGATTCTGGAATGGCCTTCAGCTGGTCGGTTACAGCAGTTTGTATGTTTTGTAGTGTCCCGAAATGAGTTCCCTTGAGGTGATTTTTCAATCTCGGGAAGAGGAAAAAGTCACAAGGACTCAAGTCTGGTGAATAAGGAGGCTGAGGAGCAACAGGAATGTTTTTACTGGCCAAAAACTCGTTTATTGAGATGGCAGTGTGACAGGTTTTTCGGAACCATTTTCGCACAAATTTTTCTCATCTCCAATTCATTGGTCAAAATGTGATGAACGGAGGTGTGATTCAAATTCAACTGTTCCCCGATCATTCTGACTGTCAAGCGTCGATCTGAACGCACAAGGTTCCGTACTCTGTTGACATTTTCATCGGTGTTTGCACTTGAAGGCCTTCCGCTTCGTGGTTCATCTTCAATCGACTCTCTTCCTTCTGAAAATTCCTTAAACCACCGAAAAACCTGTGCCCTTGATAAAACACGTTCTCCATAGGCCTCCTGAAGTTTTTCAAAAGTTTCGGTTGCATTATGTCCAAGTCTGAAGCAAAATTTGATTGCACACCGCTGCTCAACTTTGAGGTCACTCATTTTTAAAACGCTCAAGAAAAAACCATTTCACGAAAACCAACGCTACGGACAAACAAATGACTGTGGCGAGTTCAGATTCATACTGGAGGCGCATCACACGTGCACCTGACGCTACTCAAGGCCACGCGTCTCCAGCATTGCCAGATCGAAAGCGACGTTGCCAGTCTCACTACTTTATTTACACACCTCGTACATTCCTAATATAAATTAAATGCATATATGAAATTCCAGTGAAATGAACAAACGATTTAAGGTTCACCTATGTTACAAGCACAACTTGTACCATTTCTACCTTATCTACTTATCTTACTCTTGGCTGTCACTCCACTATCAAATATTCAATAAAATATCAATTTATTGTTAAGGTAATGTTAATTATTGATTATTTTATCAAAATATTGTACAGAATATAGTGTTATAAGGGCATATTATTTTTTTTTAATTAAAGATTTTTAAAAAAAATTTTAAAATTATTAATGATTTAATTTTTAAAAAATTAAATTAAATTAAAATCCCTTATGATTTTTTTTTTAAAAAAAGACCTTATGTCATCAATCATATTTTCCCAAATAACATTAGACAGTCTTTGTTTCTTGATATTATATTTTAGATATATCAGTGTTTATTATAGTTATTTTATAAATTATAATTACCTATTATAAATAATTCTAGTAGTTGTTATCGTATTATTATATAACAAAAAACTGAAATAAAAAAATACAACTTTTTCTCTCATATAGATTATAATTGATACACAAATATGAAACATTAAAATTTATTATGACCATTGTTCTAGTGTCCCAGGGATACAATATTTTAATCGCCCACTAGAAAAAATTCAGATTTTTGTGAGATATGAATTCCTTGATAAAGCCTTCGCCATCTTGTTGCATGAACGACCACTCAACAAATCTATAATCAATAAACCTGTCTAGTGTCACAAATATATTTAAAATTATTATTATAATACATGTCTATAATACCTCTAGAATCGTTGGTGTAGATGTCCAACCGGTTTTGTACATAGTTTACCTTCAAGTAAGACTTCAAGTAGAGTATCATCATAATAATTTGATGTTTACTGATCTCTGTGGTACTAATAATCAATAATTTAGCAGCTATATTTCCTTGTTACAGAAAATTGAATAAACTGACACAAACTTACGCAATTAACATTGAGTCATCCCAGGTTTGATGTTAGTGCCAATCTTTTTCAATATATTTGTACGATTTATCAATAAAAAGATTAATAAACACCACGTAGGACATTTTTATGGCTTGTAAGTAAATAATATCCAGGAGGTAAAATAAAAAAAGTCATGCTCACCATAATCTTTATGGTTTATAATTCCTGATTATAAATTATCAGAAAGCTGTCTCAAACCGAAACTATAGCTTTAACATCAATTAATCTCATGATGACTGAACATAAACCATGGAAGTTATAGTAATGCAATAAAAAAAACTAAAGAATATATGTGTTTACTTTAAAGTTTTCATTAATTTATTTACACTGAAAATATTTCATGACAGTAACCTCAATCTAAAAAATATTCTTCTTTATGCTCAACATTATAAATTATGAATCACAGCTAGAAGATAAACTCTTTTACCTTTGTTTTAAGTATGGGCTCCCCTAAATCGTTACATTTAATTAGTTCTTCTAGCTTTTTCCTCTATTTACAGTTCTCTAATAAGTTTTGAAAATTAAACTTTTGAAAGGTTCAACCGCCGATATCATACTTAAATTTATTTCAGTAGTTGACTTTCTATATCTTATGAGTTGGGTACTGCGAGCATATCTGGCGTATGTATAGAATAATATTCTATATCTCTACACCTATTTTATTCTATATTTTTGTTATTATTATTATGATGTAATTATTATTATATTTTTCATTACTTTAATTACATTATTTTCTTTAATATATTACGTGGAATTTCTATTCTTTTTAAAATAAATGAAATTTTTTGTCCATAAATCCCGAAATTAATTATTTTAGGTACTTTACGTTAATTTATTTATTAATTATGTTTATACTGAAAGGTAAGTGGTGTTATTTTAATTTTAAATCGATCGTTTGTTTAACAATTTAGTAGAACTTAAAGTAAAAGATAATCTTTCATTTCCGAGTATTTAATGATTAGGAAAGTTAATTTGATTTATGATTATTCATTAATTATTTATAACCAGCAGACGTGCCTGTCTTTGACGGGTATTTTACAAAAATTCAGAGATGATATATGGTATTTCAAAATATTATTAAAAAAATTATGGAATAAGAAAAAATATATTTATTAGCACAGTGTTAAGTAAGGGCTTCTGTATACACCCCATTAGCTGTCTATCCTTCAGGTGCATGGAAGAACAGAGAAGATGGAAGTATGAGTAAGGATGGAAGTAAGAGTTGGAACCTCTGACTCTTGAGCAAGCAACATACGAGTATAGTACAGTTGACCATGTGAGAAACACTTGGTCTCACTCACTTTGATTCCTGCGATAGATAGAGTTTCCCCTTGCAACTTAGTTACCGTCATTGCGAAACAGACGCTGATGGGAAATTGCAAACTTTTGAATTAAAAGGGACAATTGCTAGATATCAAGAGTATGTGTGCTATAAACACTGACTCTCCAGTATCACACCCAATCATGATATCAGCCCCTATGACGTATCTGTGAAAAAGCACGAATTCTGAGTCGTGTCCCGTTGCACATTTTTGGGGCACTCAAGTTCGTAACTGTATGATTGGTGTCCATAATTTAAGTTTTGAGTCATAAGTAGGCAGTCCAGGAGCAGTCACGGAGTCAAGAAATTCAATTGGATAATGAACTGCTTTCTCATTCCTAATCACTCTGTTTACTGACTTTGTAAGTGATATCCTCAGCTTGATATAGTGCAAGAACTTGTTTATTGATTGCCTGCTCATTTGTAGGGAGTGAGAATGCTCGTTCAGAAAGTCAGTTTATTCTGAATGGATGGCAGATCTTGAACTTTGGGAAACACCTTGTCAATTATCTCTTTCTGGGAGGTTAATGCAAATGAAATTGAAATCAACTAACAATACCTACTTGCTATACCTTTATATTTTTAAAATAAACATGTCTGTAAAGTTAGCCAAAGACAGCTGAGTTTACTTGAAACAAAATTTTGTGGTTAAAAGTCCATAACGTTGAATTTTTAATCCGTTCAAAGCTCAGATTTTAAGTAAGACATACACAAATCTACTGGCAAGGTTTCAGCTTGCTATGTCTCATGGTGGCTGAGTTTACTTGTGACAAAATTTTGTGGACAAACCGACAGACAAAAATGTATCTAAGGGTGGATTCGTAACGTAATTTTATAGTGTGTGAAACGTAAAGATAACTTAAAGTGACAGAAAGTTTCTTTTATTTATATAGATTAATATGCTGATGATTCTTAAGAATATAGTATAGTATACAATGCAGTAACTCAAAAAGTTATTATTATTTCTAAACTGTTCAGAAGTAAATTATTATAATTACTTAAATGTTTACATAATAAAATGTGTCAGTTGTTGAGTAAGACATTTTTTTCGAAATTTGATTCGTTTATTATTAGTTTATAAAAAAATTAAATTTATTGCAATTAAAGGGTAGATTGAAAAATGCTTTTTAGGAATCGGTTAGTTTTCCAATGTCAATTTAAACAAAGCCGACCTTTGGGTTTATTTAACAAAACCTTTTTCATAACCTCACAATACAAATGGCCTTGTGGGGTTAACTATATTTGACCTTGGAAAACTGACCAATCCCTAATAGGTATATTTCATTCTATTCTATTCTGCTGTCCATACTTTATCAAGTTATATATATATTTAAATTATATCTGTGATTAAGTTTGAGAAGACGTTATTTTGTTTTTCAGCGTCCTCGAAGAATGAAATTGAGAGGCATGGTGAATGCTACGAGCTATGGATCCCCTTGTCCCCAACTATCTCATTCTAATGGTGAGATTGAGGGCAGCGAGGACTGCCTTTTTCTGAATATTTTTACACCTAAGGTAACTAGTCTTATTACAAAAAAAATTGTTTAGTTGGAATTGTTATATTTGTATAGTAAATATAAATTATATTTAATTATAGTGTTTTAAAAGAAACAATAACAACAGAAATACGTGAGAGTGTTGGTTCTTTCTTTAGGTTTAGTTCTTTCATTGTTTTTTTAGTACCGATTTCAGAGCCCTGACTGATTAAATCTGTCTATTACTGTAAGAAAACAGCAACCATTACAGTAACCACCAAACCTTGTGGGGGTAGTAATGCCCTACAAGATTAAGCTTTATGAGAAAATCTTTCGACTTGTGTATAGTTGCTATATCGATAACTTTTAATCCGCTGACACTGTACAAAAGTCTTGGTCAAGTGTTATATGTATTTTTTGTTCTACGGTCATGCATATAACTTTTTGACTAGTTTTTTTTGCAGAGTATGCAACACCAGGGAGTGAATAAAGCAACATCTTTCATGTTTTTTCTTTTCTTTATCCAACGCCCGTCCGTGGCACTACTGTCCTTTTGACGCCTAGCAGTCCAATATAGCTTGGCAAGTCGTTGTGTGTTCTGTCCGTGGTTGGTGTTAGTGGATGTCAGGGCAGTGCACATTAAAAGATGATCACAACATCTTTTACGTGTTAAATAGAACTTTACATGGTCCGTAGAGACATCCTCTGCTAGTGAAGAACCGTCTAGAGGAACAGTATCCTGAAACTATAGGGAAAAAGTGGTCGAGAGTTAAACCTGATATGCTCTTATTACCAAAATTTTTCTTTGGTCATAGTTGTAAAAGAGGGAGTGCATGAAAGTTCTATAGTTAAAATTCTGTAGAAAAGAGATTTTCCTTGATTGCATGGAAGATCTGCTGTAAATTGACCGATGAAATCTAAATGTAGAAGCTCTCATGGAGATGATTTATCGGCGTTTTACGTGGTGGGAAACGTTAATGTTTGTGAACCGTAAAAACATAATAATTTCGAACTTCGAACATGTTCCTGAAGTTGCTCAGTGAGGAAGACTTTTGTTTGTTAATCCATTTTACCTCAGAATGGGTAAATACCACACAATTATGGATTGCAGTTTGAGTTGCAGAGCGATACTTTAGGAACATTACAATGAAAGCTCAACATTGATAGTGTAAAACCCAGTGGAACCTGCAAATTTATGTTTACTATGTAGTTTTATCTTTTGTATTGGTAATTTGAAGCTGTTTTATAGAAAGTAGGATATAATTTTTATTTTTGTTAGTAACTTTTGTTCAATTATTTTATCTTTCGTTACACCCTGATGATAGTCAGTTATGTCTGAAACGTTGGATTTAAATTTTTAAATGTATGATAACTAAATATTACATGGAATTTACAAGGAAATCTTTTGGTGATTTATTACACTTAGTACCAAATGAATGGAAGTGTGAGATCAGAAACCTCGAGAAGCTAAATCGAAAAATCATCCATAGAGAAATTGGCAAGAAATTTAATGTGTATGTATTAATGAAGGTCTGCTACCTACTTACACTAATATATATATATATACGCGCGTGTGTGTGTGTGTATGTGTGTGTGTTATAAATACAGTTATAAGTTTTAACATAATTATGGCGCGATATAAAATCAACATTATGTTATATTTTTAGATAAATACTAGTATAAGGTTTTTACTTCTTAACATATGCATGACGTTTTTTCATTTGGTTGGTTTATATTACATTTTTACAGTTTAATTAATTATGAGGTCCCCTGAATTTATTTTTGATGGTGTCAACCTGCCTGTCACTGAGTGGGTGTGTATCGAAAATGTTTTATCCTGTATAAGTCGTTCCATTTAGAAAACCTAATATATTTTTAATAGGCATTTACGAGTAGTTTCTGAGGTAAATTTCCTTATTATATTTTTGTAATACAGTGAATGAGAAGGGGACTTAATCGTTCTCCACGCCAAAATCTACTTACTAATTGACTTATTAGTTTGCTAACCAATTGCTAATAATCCTACTTACTAAGTTACTAATTGAAATTTGCTTTTCTGGTCATTGTAAAAACTTTACATATCGTATTCCATACAGTCTTAATAATAATAAATGTTTCTGATAAAATTCAATAAATTTAGAATATTGGAAGTTAATATTACCACTCAAGAGGACAACAGTTACGTTACATCTGCAGGGAACGTTCAGATTGCACTATAATAATCATTCATTATATTATCATAACAAGCTTCACTAGAACCACCGTAAAAAAGCTTCTATGCTGTAGTACAAAGAATTGTTCTGTTCACTCAAAGTGTTATTTTTCCTTTACGATAACCACTGATTCTTGTTTTTCTAACGTAACTTACACCACTGGAAGGAGGATAGGTGAAAAAATGGGCATCCCTGTTGTCATGAGTTTAAAAAAATAGAAGTAAATAGAGTCCAAAAATATTAACAGAATACAATTTAGTGAAATTCGACAGTTACATTTTAATATTAGTTACAAACTGTATCAATGACGGGTAAACTGAGTGGGTTATATTTATTGCGTTTTTTGATGTAATACGTTTAACAGCCGAAAGTGAATCATTTAACATAAATAAAAAAAAATTATCAAAATTGGCTCCTTATTAACAAAGATTAAACTAATATTTGTGTGTTTAAAAACTTTTAGGAAACTTTTTACTAAATATTACTAGCATCAGCATAAATGTTACTAGATAATTCATCACAACCAATTGATTTATTGGTTGTTATCACTTCTGTCGAAGCGATCAGGTTTCTTACTTTTTGCACATACTTTACCAAGAGCTGGAACTTTAAAGCGATGTATTTTACCACATTACGAAATGGTAGCTGGATGGATGAACTCTCAACTGATTTTTACACAGTCTTGTGAACACTGGAATAAAGTTATTAAGAATCAACCGGAAACTCTTGCTGCTTTAGCTGCTTGAAGAATGTTCTTTATTTTATTGTGTTCATCAATCACTGGGGGAGATTAATTAATCTGTACATTTATTAAAAACAATATTATAAAATACTTTATTATACTCTCTCAAATTCGTCAAACTCACGAGACACACTTAGTTTGTTTAAGTTGGTCATAAAATCATCTATCGATTTTCTTATTTGCTGTTGCCTGGTAAAAAAGCAATGGCGCTCAACTGTAATGTTTTTTTAAGAGTAAAATAATCATTAAATAACTTTTGTAATTCTTCATAAATCACAAAATCTGCTTCTGAATTAAATGATTTTACGCCCCTAGTGAGGCTGTGCAGCTATATCCGCAGGCTGCATTGACTTACATATAGCCACAGGTTCTTTGAACCAGCGGCAAAAAAAGCCACTGATCTTACCTGTAGCAGTTTCAGCAGGACTTTTGGTCGGAGTTTAATTGGAAACTCTTAAAATAAGTCGGTACTACGGGGGGCAGGGTCTCTCTCCATCCCGCGCCAACTGAGATTGGACTCGTAGTGGGAACAGGCGAGTTTGTCTAAATCAATTTGTCTAAAGGACGATTTATCTATAAAAAATTTGTCTAAAATACAATTTGTCTAAAACTTTAAGATAAAAAGTTAACATGGCGAAATTTTGTATGCCACATACGTTTGAACAATATGATACTTGTAAATAATGAAATAAGCATACAGTAGTGGTAGCGATGATAAAAATTATACTACTATTACTACTACTACTACCATGAATAATAATAATAATAATAGAAACAACTACAAAAATAACAAAAATTTTGATAAATAATGTAAGTACATTACAAAGAAAAAAAACTACAGTACACAAAACTAATAATTGGAAGGAAATCTGGTAAATAAGGGGGCTTACAGATGATATTCTTCAAATCCTTCTCAAAAGATTATCCGATATAATTTCAGTAATCAAGTGAGTGACCATACGGTCCAAGGTCACAGTTAGTACAGTCAAGGTAGTAGTGGATCTTTAACATGACTTTAACTCTAAAGGAATAAAGGTCATATTTCTCAAAGGTCTCCGCTGGCCGGATTAAAAGCCATATACTCCTTGGCCTGGACCAGCTAAATCTTATCCTAATCCTTTGCATTAAAAATTTTGATTTAATCCATGGGGATTTATGTTAGGCTTACTGCCGATATGATTCGAGTCTCCAGTAATATAAAAGGTCAACCAAGTTAATCTACGATAAATTGTGGGCAATTCCCCGGATGTATTCAACTATAATGTCTGGATTAAATGCTTCAACGAGTCTCTTTATTCGTTTTGCGGCATCTAGGTAACGTTTCCTTGGTGGTTCTGGCTCTACTCCAGCAACATACTATTCAATCTGGACCTAATTGTAAGCTTGTTCTTTTTGTAGACATTTTATAAACCTCCATATGTTGGGATGATGCGCACCTACTTCAGGTTCAAATCTACGGTGCCATCCTTCGACCGAATTGTTAGTTTTAGGTAAATTATCAAGCACTCAAGAATACATATTCCATATACTATGACGAAAGATTGGAGGACGTTGACCATTCCGTCTATTGGGAATGTGTCTGTTGGACACATGGATCGGAAGGTATAGTTGAATATTATACACCAATTACTGTCTCTTTTTCTTATTCACTGCTAAATTGTCAGTTTTTAGACAAATTGGATTTTAGACAAATTGTTTATAGATAAATGGTCCTTTAGACAAATTGATTTAGACAAATTGTTTTAGACAAATTGTATTTTAGACAAATCATCCTAGACCCCTCGTAGTAGCTGTTGGTTCTCACTTAAGTTGGGAAGACCCTTGTGGTCGCTATGTGAGAAGCAGTAATTTCTCAGGAGGATGGCTGCCTAGCATCCAGGGGAGCTAGAGATGGCAAACCCTTAACAGTGGGAATGAGCCTCGAACTCAGTTGATTGGACTAGACAACTGGTACTTGCCTGATAGAGGCTCGGGCTTTTGACGGGATGTCCGAGTGGGAACGATTAGATATGAGCACCCCTCTTCGAGCCCATTTGTGTTCCAATACAGGTGGCAGTTAGCTAACGGAGACCTTAAAGGCTCTCATAACTAGCCCAAACAGGTGGCGTTTAGCCAACGAGAGATTCGTAATCTCTCTCTATGAGTCGTGCAAGTAACTTATTACTTAAAGACTCCTCACAATGACGGCCTGATGGGTTCCGATTAACTACCAGTAGGAAGCCCTGATCCTGAGGTAATTGGCATTGCCCTCTTCAGAGGAGGACGACCGATTTCTTAAGAACCCTAGGGTAGTCCTAAAACTGTAAGGCAGTGTAGGAAAGTTTGACCATTAATTAAATGATTTATTGACAATAATTACTTCTGACCCAATTAAGGATTGGGCTAACTTTCGTTAGTCGAGAATTGAAACTGACCAGAAGCAACTAAATACAATTTTAATTGGTTTAAGCACGTAGCCCAATTATTATTTACATTAGAGACACCGTAAACCTTTAGTAGTTAAATGTATGGCTGTATATTTATAATCATACCAGCCGAATATCCAGCCTAGCCGAGGTAAGTTTTCTATCTTCCCTTTCTATCTATCTAACAATATATACTTATGTCATATATTCTATCTGTCTAAATCATATATCTATCTGAATCATATCTAAAGCCATTAGTTTTATTATTCAAATATATACTCAGTTCGAATTTGACTCTGAAGGAAGTCAGTTGTTTTGGTTGAAAGATCTTAGTCCTTTTTTTGAATTTCCTACTTGCTTATTTAATTTTGTACATACTGTAACACAAGTCTGTCTGATGGCCGGACGGTCAGTTTACCCCAATAACGACGAGAGTCGCAATTGAAGTAATTCGCGTCAGTTATTTCAGACTACTTTAATTAGTTTTCCTCTTTGAATATTACTTATATATATATGTATATATATATATATATATATTCAATGTTTTGTTATTAAGGGCTAGGTCAAATAAAAGAAAATAAACTCCTTTCTAGGCCGACGTTTCGATGTGTTTTTTTGAAAAAAAGCATATCTAATGATCTAAAATTGCTCTAAGAGCTCTAAAGACATGATGCACAAAGTGTGAAGTTTTATTTAGAAATATTTCAGTTGACAGGACAATACAGCTCATTCTAGAAAAAATATATCCTGTAAATAGACATACGAAATAAACATAACGAAAATGGCCCTGAAGTCTCTCCTAGAGTTATGCAATCAAAAAAGCCCCTTTCACCTCACCAGAAGGAAAAATGCATCTACAAACAGATGGTGCTGCAATGGATCTCCCTTAGGGGTTCTCTCTGCTAACTTTTTTAAGGGAAGAGTATAAAAAGAGGTGTTTGCCAAAATAAGTAACCTGCCTATCTATGCGAGGTACATAGATTATCTATTTATTCTAACTGAACAAGCTGAAGAAATATTTCAAATCAGTATACTTTTGGAAAATGTATCTGGACTAAAAATGACAATAGAATAAAACACTCCAGGACAACTAATATTCTTAAACATCCTCATCAAACAAAATCCTCAGTATTTCAGCAGTCTAGTCTATCATAAGACTTTAAACCCAGACATTTGTCTGAACAGGAAAAGTGAATGCTTTGTAAGGTACAAAAAATCTACTATAATGCATATATTAAGAAAGCATCTACATTCATAAGGCATCTACTAGAATTTAAGTAGTTAGGAATTAGGCATCTACCTCTCCTCCTTGATGTAGATGTCACAGGTGGTCTTAGTAGTTTTTCAGTCATTTAAATATTCACACATATTTGGTTCCATAATTTTAATTCATTCTCGACATAGTGTCGTTTATGTGCATTTGTCAACTCCAGCAAATGTTTTTAAGAAGCTTCAAGTCGTCATTTGTATATTTGAGTATATCCTTCAGAAAAAGTAAATTCAATAGGCCAGATGTTGAAGTGAACTAGCCTTCCTTGACAAAAATTGGTCCTAGTGTCAAGTACAATTCTGTTTTCACCCAGTGATAGTTGTTCTGTAGGAATGGCTGTAAATCCATATACTTGATCACATTCTCCATAACCATCATCTATTTTTTTTAATAAATGGTCTAAAAGAAGGATTGAAGGTTGCAATGCTTGCTTTGCGTAACATCGTTCTTACGGTGTATTGTATATTTCTTGAATTGTTGGTGCATCGTAAGCATTTCCTACAGAAACATCATCTTCTTCCTGATCCTCATCCACCGCCACCTTTCCCATTCATTTCCACGGCTAATAAATACTGATGATCTCAATGCAGATATTGGTTTACGACAGGGGTGCGGAACCTTTTTTGAAGTAAAGGTCATTTTAGCACCGTCAACTTTCCCAAAAGGGCACTACAAATAGATAAGCAAATTTTTATATAATAGTTATATTATGAAATCCTTGAATTCATCATTATATTACTCGATCAGTGCATCTATCACTGTTTTTCATCTTTCAAAAGATTCAGCAGTGTCCTCATTACCTTCGTTTATTACCTTTGTTAAATCGGGAAAATTATTTTCTGAAAGCTTAGACTTTTCAAGTAATGATTGATGAATAGTCTTCTTCCTCAATGCCAGACTTTTTTGCCTTTATTATCATAAGTGCAATTTGTTATATTTTGGAACATTTTTTTCAACGATCCGCAGAAGGCTGCATTTTATGGTTCAAAAGGCCACATGCGGCCATAAAGCCGCAGGTTCCCACACATGATTTTGGGTTATTAAAGTTTGTGGCTTAATAGTCATCTTGTTAAATTTTCGGTTCCTATTTAACATCAGCCACTCAATTCCTTTACCAATGATTCGAGAGGTTCAATAATGAATGTAGCACTTTTTCTTGACTGTTCGACCACAATACGATTTCCATGTTTCTATCAGCTGTTTTAATAATATCCTGTCCCAAGAGTATATCATTCACAGAGGTCATCCTGTATCTGTCTCATGTATCAGTTTCATTTGTTATTTATTATTTGTTATTTTTATATTTTCTATTATACATCAAACGTATAATACATATAAATCGTTTAATGCTATGATACATCATACTGCATAGAGTGAATATGCAAGTATCTGGTCCACAAGTCACACTAGGTCTGCTCCAAAAACATGCATCATAGTGTCTTGATAGTGGTAGCGTTTTCGAATATTGCTAAAAATACATGCTTTCGAATATTGCTTTACTTAATTCATATTCATGTCAATTTTACAATAGACATCAGCCTTTTGATCATAAATCTGAACGTGTTTCATTGTCCCCATATGTAATGGAACATATGTACAATGGAAAAACCTTACATAAATGTTAAGGTGAAATAAAATTGAAAATTACAAATGAAAATATGTTTATTATAACTACAAAATTTAAAGCGTATACTGAAATAAAATATAAAAATACTCTTTTTATTTTAAGAAAAAGACCCTTCTAGTTACATATGTGTTATTCTTGGAGTATTTGTGTCTTGTGCCTTGAATTTATTTTATAATTCCAGGGCTCCTTTGAGGATTCACTGAAGGTTAGTGTTGTCTGCCCACTGGGTAACAGTTGAAACGCTCGAAACTGTAGTTAGTTTTTTTGTGTGTCTCACAGTTGATTGAATAATGGAGCAGTGGACTTAACGAGTGGTTAGTAGTGAGAGTGCATGAATTCGAATGACTTAGAATCGACCTTCATTGCACTGATCCTACAATGATGGTCGATTCTAAGTCATTCTTGAACACTCTGTGTTCAATTTTTCTGTCCTGATTTTGAGAATTCCAAAAACCACCCCTGGTGGTGATTGATTATTTACCTAACTCAGAGATTTTGGGAGAATTACTGTTGGGATTGGAAACACATTATTAAGTGAGAGAAGAGGCGTGGATATTAAATTCTGGTATTTATTAGATTTCATCTAAACTGTGGAAATGTGTGTATATATTTCCTTTAGCTTCTCTCTCTCCTGGGTTCTTCGTAGGAGAAAATTTCATCTCAAATTAAGATGAAGGACTCAGCTCTTCTATATATTTTATTTATTTTAATTTCATATATATATATTATTGTGATTTATTTCTAACTTTGATATAATCTAATGTGTTAAAAATACCTGTGCTTCATTATTAAAGAGTGTAAAAAAATAAACCGAAAGATCTCACATGTGTTGTATTTCTTATAAGAGTATTATTATGATGTATTATCCTGATTTATTATTAACTTAGGAAATTCATTCTCTTAACCATTAGTCACATTGTTCTATTTAAATCTATTTTTATATCTGTAATATTTTCACTTATTTTTCATTTTGATGATCTATTGTCTTTTTCTTAAATATTAGTCACATTCCATTATTAAAGAGTCTATTAGCTAGAGTGCAGTGAATTAAACCGAAAGATCTCATATTCCTTTATTTGAATGTAGTTTTATTAATGTAATTATACTGAGTTATTATCAGATTTATTTGTGATTTTGACAATTTCTAGTGTCAACCATTTAATTATTAAATCTTTCTATTGGGCAGGGAGCCATAAATTAATGTGAGAGTGAATCAATTTTATGTTACCATGTATAATTGTTACTTACTTAGTCACCTAACCACCGTCCTGATAGTATGGCACTTGTAGTCACTGCTTATATTTCAGGATGTAGTCACTGCAAAATAGAATCTAAACATATGTGCCAAGCATACTCGTATAACGATCGTTTAATGGTTAAAATATTTATTTAGGCCCAGTAGTACTAAAAGGGAGATAAGAGGTATACAGATTTCATAAAGAAAAAAAAGACTAACTATGTTGAAACGAACCACACATGAACCCCATTCCTTATTGGAACCAACTATGCGAGAAGACGTCATCTACCAGGAGGTATTTCATTCATGGGGCGGAAGAGTTAACTACGTAGTCCTAGTCAACAATGTCCACACGATCGTCGGCCATTATCATTTCTTGGAAGTACTTGTTTACTAGCTAGCCATCTACATCTTAAATTGCATTATCTAGGCTAATAATGCACTAGATTGAAGATTTCTGGAAATTACCTCTCATCATCTGCGTTCTTACTCCAAACATTTCTCTACAGGAGGTTCTGCCAGTCTGTTTTTAAGTGATATCCCTCTGGTCTTAGAGACCATGATCAGGCCCTTGTCAGTCATGATTTCTAAAGTTTTCTTAGTTTTGTATCACACTCCCGTTAATAATATTATTATTACAGTAATTCATATAATTATTGTGTTCTCGTTTTAAAAATAAATACGTATATTTGGAAATGACAAAACCACTGAGCCACGAGGTAACTTATATATGTAAAAGTAAATTTCACAGTTAGCACATAAAATAAAAATTAATGCACAAACTGCAATAACAAATCATTAAATGTTACTTTTATCTTATGATGAAGACTGTTACTTCACTGATAGATCCCAGTTCTATTTTATAACTTCTTATTGTGGCTTATAAATGTATATTTGTGTATATATATAATTATATAGAGTGAATATGTAGTACACTTACATATGCTGTTTTATTTACTCATAGTTGCTTCGTTCAATAATGACTGACCCTCAACAAAAACTAAAAGCTTATTATGAAGCATAAAGACTACCCACTTAGGAAGAGAAATGTATATACTTAACATATTGTTAATATGTTCAGGTAAAAACGTGATAATAAGTCAAACTAATTGATGTTTAGGGAGCCAGGCAAGGAGATAATCTGCCCGTCCTCTTTTGGTTACATGGCGGCCACTACAAAACCGGCTCTGGAGCCCAGTACTATCCTGCTGGCCTCGTTGGCAAGGGCATGATCGTCGTCACTATCAACTATCGCCTTGGTTCTCTTGGTAATTTTGTGTAAATTATGTACATTATTATTTCGTGAGTTTAATTAAAATTTACTCCAACTATGATTCTATATAACTGCAGATATATATATATAATATAATCGATAAAAAGCTTTCACATAAACATGTGAAATAACAATCAATGATCAAACCACAATAAGAAATGGGAAAACAAGACTAAGATCTTTCAACCGTAACAAGCGGTCTTCGTCAGAGTCAAAAACCCAACTAAGGTTGGGTGTTTTGTTGGTGAGTTAGGTTTTTGACTCTGACGAAGACCGCTTGTTACGGTTGAAAGATCTTAGTCTTGTTTTCCCATTTCTTATTGTGGTTTGATCATATATATAATATAAAAAGATTTCACATAAACACTTGAAATAACAATCAATGATCAAACCACAATATGAAATGGAAAAACAAGACTAAGATCTTTCATACTGTGGTTTAATCATATATATATATAACAGATTCAATAATATATCGACCGTTTGATAGAATAGGTGCGTTCTCTAATCGGGATTCTCCCAAATAGAGAACACACAAATATATATATATTACATATATATAGTACATATATATTACAAAGCGAAAACTCTAGAAGAACTCCTTTCAATATTTAAATGAATAGTCTTCATAAGCAGTGGAGATATAACCCACTGGAGAAACGAACATAGACTGAAGGTGATTTGGATTTGCAAGAAGCGTGCTACCAACATATGTAGAAGTGAAAACAGAAAAAAAAATAAAAATTATAAGTAGTGAATAAATATAATTATAGTAAATAAACAAATAAAAAAGTAAATTCAAATAAAATAAACACAATACAAATAAATAGATTAAAAAATTAAAATTGCTATTATAAAGTAAAAAGTTTATAAGGGATAGGTAATATATTTAAAAAATAAATAACCAAAACAAAAAAAAACAGTAACAATTGAGATTGATATCAAGAGTTAATTGAAGTCGAAGACTAATTTGTAACTCCTCAGAAGTCTTTAAAGTGAAATTAGTTTAGAATCAGAAATCTGTTTAAGGATCTGCATATGGACAGCAAACTGCAAGGTTGTTGCATTGTCCATTGCATGGACATTCTCTGACAATTCATATGCAGGATAAGATTAGTAAAACCGAACCTTAAAGTAATATATATATATATTACTTCGAATAAAATGAAAGGTCCGTGTGGACAATAAACACTTTAACACAGAGAAAAGAACACAGAAAGACACTACAGAACTCAATTCGATATTTCGACATCCGTCGTCATCGGGAAGAAGTGCGAAGTACTCGCGTTAAGAAGCAAACCGCTACTGGCCTCCAGAGTAACTCGTGGAACCATCGCAATGCTGCCCCCCAGCGGAGGAGAGGAAAAATAAAAATCCCTCCAATATTTATTTATAAAACAAGATAAAAAGTATATAATACGAAATAATAATGAAGACAATAAATAATAAAAATGAAAAAAAAAATTAACGGTACAGGTTAAGACCAGGAGGAGAGCGAGCCCCAAGGAGGCATATGAATGCCTCTTCGGAGGCTCTAAGGGTGACATGGGAATTAGACTCGGGGATTTGTTTGAGGATTTGTACCCTGAAACAATCATTGAAAGGGAGGTCATGGGAATTAGCATGGATAGCTATGGGTAAGTCTCTGCGCTGACCAACGGACGCCCTGTGATTGTTCATACGCAGGCTCAGCTTGGTTGAAGCCAAGCCAACGTAAAAAGCATCACATCGAGTACACTCCAAACGGTAAACGCAGTTACAGGAAGTGCAAGATGTATCAGAAGGAACAGGATAGGAGTTGTTGCTGAGAGGGGAAGTAAAGTAAGGACTGGAGTTAATTAGGGGACAGGTTTGGCAGTTACGGTGTTCACATCGCTGCATCCCTCTGCTAGCACAGGGGCTGTTCTAAATATTTTCACTGAAAAAAAGTAATAATTTACTTTTTCACTGAAAAAAGTAATAATAAGAAAAAAAGTATTATTAAAATTAAATAAAATTAAAAATAATTTATAAGTATAAAAAAAACCCTAACGGTTTAAATTCATGCCGGATTTAGAACGTTCTCCTAGGAGCCAAATGTGGGCTTCCTCAGAAGCATTTAGAGTAACTAGTCTGTTATCAGACTAGTCTTGGACACAGTCCAGCACTTGGACTGTAAAACATTTATTGAAGATGAGGTGGTGGGAATTCGCGTGAGTGGCAACAGGGAGGCTGCTGCATTTACCAACCAAAAGCCTGTGATTTTGGGTCCATTTTAATAGGTAAACACAGTCAGTAGAAATGCAGGAGGTGGGAGTATGAATAGGGTAAGAATTCAGGTTAAAAGTATCTTCGACGTCCACAAAGTTGGAGACCACCTCATCTCTGGGGGTTCGGAAAAGTTCACCAGCTCGGTGAGAGAATAAGCTTGCAAGATTAGGAGCGTTTCTATAAGAAATGCAGGGCAACTGGTTGAAAATTGAAGTGGTAGAAGAAAAAGAGGAAAGGATAGGGTAAAGTTCTTTAAAATATTTACTTAGTTTATGTGCGCCAGGGAAATAGTTTGTTAGAAGAGGTACAGTGGTAGTGGGGTTTCTTCTATTGTTGATGAACAAAATTAACATTGGCAGGAATGATCCGGCTATTGATGAAGTTAGCCGTTAGGGGAATAACCGCACTCAGTAAATTTACTTGTTAGTTTCTGAATATGATAGTTATCCATATTAATACGATACTTTTATCAATATATATATATATATATATATATATATATATGTGTGTGTGTGTGTGTGTGTGACGACGATGACGACGGATGTCCAAATATCGAAGTGAGTTCTGTAGTGACTTTCTGTGTTCTTTCCTATGTGTTAATGTTTATATATATATATATATATAAATTAGTGTAATTATCAGCTAGCTATCAATCCTTGTAGGTAAAGCCATCAGTACTGAATCGAACTTAAACCATTATTAATATTTACAGTATTTGATCTATTAAATTTTATTAAAGAGAATTCGATAACATTTCTTAACAGAATCGATCTATCACTTTAAATCATTTTAATTTCTATTGATTTATATCATGATTCTGATTATTTATATCTAAGAATAAGACACTACTTTGTTCACATCTAGTTATATTATACTGGTGTTGTTTGGCACCACTAACTAACATATGAGAAAAGAAGAAGAGACAAAGAAGACACGAACGACGATGAGAAAAACGATAACAAATTAAAAATTAAGTAAATACATCTAAAAAATTATGAATAAGTAAATCAATTGAATTTTTCTTTAATTCTAACTTTCAAAATAAATTTTGATGTACAAACAGTAAGCCTTTATTATTTTTGATGGTCGGATTTCATTACTCTGTTATAGAAGTGAGCCTTGTATATAAAATTACAAGTAGGTAATTTTGAACAATAAGGAGTGAAATTTAGTATATCTATCACTAGTAGAGTGGGATCTATTCATAGAGTTGTAACCACCTATTCTAACTAAGGTAACCCGGTAGTCGCCTTTGAATCTCTAATGGTAATTACTTAGTAAATTACTTACTAACCATAAATAACTTAGTCAGAATGTTTACATGGTTAATTAGAACTAACTTAATTAATTTTGCTGATGTAAAATGTACTTTTAGGAGCATAAACATATTTATTATTTAGAGACTCATTCATTATCAAACTTTGATTAGTGAAGTTTATTACTGATTGGGAATAAACAAAAAGGCAAGATTTCTATATCAAAAACACATTTAGATTGACTCTTCTAAGAGTTGATTATACTTTTTAATCGAAATAACCTGTGGTTCTGGTAGCATCTACGGACTCTTTTAGATAGTGTTGAATCATTTTTCAAAGACTACTGAAGCAGAGCATGGATTATTGAACAGGAGCTCATCAATCAACTTACAGAGCTGCACAATAATTTGTTTTCATGCATTCTTCTTTAGTTGAATTTAGCTTTCTAAAATTACTTATAAAATTACGACTATTTAATTAGCATTGAGTTTTTTAAAAGTCCGTGTAAGCCAAGAGTTAAATTATATTTTTAAACCAGTTCTATAGCCCTCTAACTGTGCCTTTGATAATTCTAAAATAGTTTATACCTCCCATTGTTCCTAAGAATGATGAATCACTGTTCCAAAAATGTATGAGTTCGGGTTCTATTTGAAATTAATATTAAAAAAATTCATTCAATCACTTTTTCAGTTTTCAATATATTTTATACGTATTTATCTACTTTAAACATAGTGTTTAAAACAATGATACAATGTCTTTATTATTAAAAAACCAATTACTAATATATAAAGAAATTTGCAACAAGATTATCTAATAAGGCATTTAATTATTCTATATTCAAATTATTATCGGAAAACAATTGTTCTCTTCTTTTATAGCATATGTTAAAAAAAGGCATTAAATTAGTTTATTGACCACCAAAGTACTTAACACTATATTTTTTTAAACAAAAATCTTCGTCACTTAGGCTGTGTTGATTTCATCTTTTTAGGTTTTCTCAGCTTAGGCGTCGAAGACCTGCCTGGTAATGTGGGTCTCTTCGATGTTTCCACAGCCTACCTCTGGATTGCCAAGTACATCGACTTCTTTGGAGGTGACAGAAGAAAAATTATTGCAGCTGGTCAAGGTTCTGGAGCAAGCCTTGCAACTCTACTTGCCCTGAACTCAGATACTTCACGTAAATAATATAACAATTATATTTTTCTGTATTTACATTTTAGTCAAATAAAATACATGTTTCTTCAGCTCTCTGCTATTATGCAAATGAGAATTCAAATATCATTCTTAAAAAAGAAGTAAAATTAATAAATAAAGGTACACACGTTATCATGGGAACAAGAAAATTGTTGCTAAAGTTCATCGACTTATTAACTTTAAAAATATATAGAGATTTAACCATTAACTTATTTGATTTATTTTATTTGAACTCTGTACAGTAAAGCACTTTCAAATTTCTATTATAGATTACTAATTTGAGATAAGTATATAAATATTTACATATAAATTTAAAAAAAAATATTAGTTTTTTAATATTATCCAAACTGGACACAATACCAGTTCAAAATCGAAGAAGAGTAACACACAGATTAAAAGAAACACACTTACAAACTCAAATTTTCGGTCTATCCGTGTTCAGGAGAAAAGAGAGAGAGAGAGACCAAGCACGTTGTAGGCGCTACGCAAGTAACCCGTTACTTGCAAGTTGGGTTACTTGCCGTTGCGCCTACAACGTGCTTGTTCTCCCTCTCTCTTTTCTCCTGAAGATGGATAGCCCGAAAATTTGAGTTTGTAAGTGTGTTTATTTACTCTGTGTTATTCTTCTTCTACTTTAAACTCGTATTTGTGTATATATATATAAACTACATTAACATAAAGAACACACAGAAATGAAACAGAAACTCACTACTATATTTCGATGGCCTCATCATCAGGAGAATAGAAACGAGGACATCAAAATATGGTAGTGAGTTTCTGTTTCATTTCTGTGTGTTTTTTAAGTCAATGTAGTTTATTTAGGTCGTGAAATCGTTTCATTTAATTGGTATATATATATATATATATATATATATATAAATTCATTATAACAATCCAATTTCTCATTGATAGCACTCGTTGGAGGAGTATTGGCCATGAGTGGAAGTGCAATATCTCCTTTTTCTGTTGATAAAAATGATCAGGAGACTGGGCTGAGCGTTGGAAATTTGGATGGCTGCACCAAGCACAAAGTCAATGAGGATTTCGTCCGCTGTATTCAAGAACTCCCTGTTGAATCTTTAGTTAGAGCTGACGCCAATCTTAAGGTAACTAGATTTCGTAGCATTAAGGTTGAATAATGTTTAATTAATGGAAGTTATTTTAGCTATAAAAACTGGTCTTTATTAATTCTCTTAGTTAATGTTATAACAAATTTTCCTCATTATATAAATTAGCCATTACCTTTCATTATAACTGAATCTGACCATTTCAACAGCTTTGTAGGATTTATTTTATAAAATAGATTTTGGTTTAAAAAATAAAAAACTTTATTCATTCTGAGGTAAAATGGATAAACCAACAAAAGTCTCCACACAAATGAGTAAATCAGAATGAGTAAATACCACACAATTACGGATTGCACAACTAATGATTTAAAAAACTTTAATTATAAATTATAAGTATTTAAAACATTACATTCAATGTTTACTTATACACATTATAATTTTTAGGACTAATCAATTCTTTTAACCTATCCAGGTATGCCCAAGAGCAATTGAAGTCCTAATATATACAAATCATTTTTTATCCTATTCAGAAATAAAATATTAATATTACATGTTTAGTATGACAACGAAATATAGTAAATTCTACATGCAAATCTCTTTAAAAGAATTAAATTTAATCAAAAGACGAAACTAAAAATACATTATTCTAAAATGATATTTCAAGAAGAATTTAAAATATTAAAAATCAAATAAAAAAAGAAAAACAAAACCAGTGTGGTTCTTCACATCAAAAAATCGTGAAGTGCTCTATAATCAACTCTACAATAATTAAATATATTATCAAATTCATTTACAATAATTTTGTGTTTATTAGTAGTATATTTTAATGTGGTTACCTTCATTTTGCCGAATATGATGAAAATGTAATTATAGTTATAGCTACGAAAATACTACTGAAAATTCTGTAATTCTGACATTATAAGGTTGAAGAAGCAATGGAAACACTGTTGTCAAGTGAGGAATACGAACGAAGTGACGGAAAGAGTGAGTGAATTTAGTGATTAACAATGATATTTTTTTCACTGTAGTTTGATTTTGTTTCCGCTTATATGAGTTCTAATTAAAGTGTTTTTTTTTTTAAAAAAAAAGAAGGATATTAACGTTTTCCAATTTTTGAAACGGTTAGAAAAAATAAATACATCTTCATCAATATCGGAGTCAATAATTTCAAAATAACAACTTATTGTTTGCACACATATAGTTTCGCAAATTTTCTGTGCTTCTAAAAATAAGGGTCTTAAATTTATCCAGTTTGTCCAAGCTGTTGAAGACAACCTAGAGTCCTTACTCAAGCTGGAATTCCCATTGAAATTTGGTGACCAAATATGCGTCAAAAAGATTGATAATGTTTCGGCTGGGAACTTTATATTTAGGTTTTTACTGGGAAGACCTTAGAAAATAAACATTGAAAAAACATTGAAATAGACATTATATCAAGAAGTAAGAATAAAGTACTTGTGCTGAATAGTTTAATTGGTTAAGCGTCCTCCCTGATCCCAGAGACCAAGACGCCGTTTAATTTGCAGTTCCTAATGTGTTTGGGTTGAATCTTCTTGGATGAAGTGCTGCGAAAGGGAATGAAATTTCTGTGGACCACGTTCTCAATTCCACTGAACCGAGCTACGGTTTTCAGTCAACTTAAAGCAGATACAATGGTTCAAGATAATTTCCAAGAACTGTGTAAAGAATTTTCTGACTCTGTATACCCGAATCAGGATGGTTTGAAAAGACTTTGGACTAAAAGTGAAATTCAAGCGCCATGTTAGTCCAATCTCTCATAAAGCTCCTGTTCTATTGGCTTGGAAGAAAACTTGGAAAGGCATCGACAAATGAATCTAGGGATTTACTGAGTTTAATAATTAAGGAACCATAGTTTTACCTATAACAAAGTGTTTACTTCTTGGATAAGAATAAGAACGAATTGGGACTTTTCTGCTACTCTGAATCTACAGCTAGATGACCATGACTATCATCTGCCTCTTCCGGAGAATTTGATGCACAAGCTGGCTGGAAAACATTGTTTCACCAGAATCCACGGATTGGATGTGCGTAGCCAGATCAAGTTGGATTACCAAAGTCAAAGTAACCTGTTACTTAACACGCACAAAAAGAGTTTTGCTACAGAAGAGACTATCTTTTGTCATCAAATTCGCTCGGAACGTTTGGAAATCTTTCTCGTAGGTTGCAATTAAAATTAAAGTGCATTATTGGGTGAAATAAAATTACGTTTTCTTTTGATTCATGTGTCTACTCTCTTTAGACAAAATAGCAGTTTATGATAAAGTTTTCATGAATTTTAGGTTGTTGGAAGAGGTATTAACACTAAAAAGTACCAATATTAAGAACTGTATTCACTTGTCGATTTGTTAAGTTTAATTATTTAAAATCTCAGGAGATTTATAAATAATCTCATAGAATTAAATTCATTTCTGAAGTAGCATAAAAATCAAATATCAGTTGAAATAGTTTATATTATAATATAACTAAATTCAAACGTACTTGCAAACCGATTACATCATTTTAAAATAAAATGTACTTACACATTATAAAATAAATTGAAACTATTATTTATAAAATTCAATGCTAATTTATTATGTTTGTATAGTCTCTCTCAAATGATAAAAAGAAAACAAATTGATAACATAATTATCTACCTAAACTCTACTGCTGATTGATAACCGTTCAGATGTCATACCCAATCTTTTTCATTAGATTTAATGATATATTAATAATATTTCAATAACTGTTACAGCTCTAAGATATTTGTTATAGTTTCTCGTCTGATTTGACGATTGGTGATTTAATTTGCTAAATTATATTATTTAAATCCTTGCTATTGTTGCGTGCTACCTTTCATTATTGAATCACAGTCTTCGGTATTGGGTTTACTGGCTGTAAACTTTACCGTAGACCAGTGGTTTCCAACCTTTTCGAATTCTCGCCCCCCTTCATTAAATAATAAGTTCCCTGCGCCCCCCCTCCCCCCCTCCACTCTGGTTTAAATATTGCTATTTACTGTCATAGTCGGCACAAGTCAGAGATAAAAAATGATACAATACATAATTATGTACTCATATGTATGATTGAATGTATAGGCTTACCTTTACTAGTGTGATGGTTGCGCTTGCTTCTCTGAGCAGAGTTTCTCAAATCTTGGAGAATGAGATGAAATTGAGACCCGTAATTCCTTTTCTATTACTAAGCGAGAACGGTATTTTGTTTTGAGAACAGCAACTGAACTAAATCCTGATTCACACAAGTATGATGTCGCAAAACGTAATAAAATAAAAACGTAATAAAGTAGCATTCGAAATAATTTATAATTGTATTTAGAAAAATTACTTAGTAACTAAGTAATTTTTCTATTTATGAAGTGCTTGCGCCCCCCCTGGCAGCCCTTCGCGCCCCCTTAGGGGGGCGCGCCCCACAGGTTGGAAACCACGGCCGTAGACCACACCAGATTTTTTTGTAAAGAATACTTGTGTTTTAAATTTCTTATAATTCTTATTCAATACGAGTAATCTTCAGTGTTGCATAAACTAGTAACAGAGATGTTTTATAAATTATGTATTATGGAAAAATTTTTATTCTCGCAAAGTATTCTTCTTTATGAATTTTTAATGACACTAATTCTATTATTACTTCATAATTTTTTTTAAAATTAGTCTTGCAACATTTATTTTAATGCTTAGTGAGGTTTTATTATTTACTTTTTTTTAAAAAATAAAGTAAATAAATCCAACAAGTTTGTATAAGTTGAAGTTAAATGCCGTTAGGACTTCCTAATATCCTACAATTATTATTCTTTTTCTAGTAATCCTTTTATTGTTGTGATGTAGTATTCATATTTTTAAATTTGTATGATTACTAGAAAAGTATGAAAGGAAGAGTTCCTGTTTTGATATAATGTACATTAAGTACTTTTTCCATGGTTCAATGTCACCCATAAGCAATGCAATTCATCGCCTAATAAGGGACTGTTAGTACTTACAACTCAGAATATCTGTCAAACACTGATCTTTATCGTATTCAAAAGCGTTTGGCATATCATCTACTCAATCATGATCGAAACATTTAAATTGTCAAAATTCATTTTTTTTATAATTACAATATTTAACTTATAATAAAGTAATACTTATAAAGCATGAACAGTAATCTAACAAAACTAAAAGCAAGTCATAACTAGTGAATTATTCATTTGTTAGTAATGTGGATTTTATCTTCACATCTGCCATGAAATTAAAAGGTCTTTTTTTAATTATTTTCATAGCCTGATTAAAATTAACAAATAATCTATTTCAATTAATTATTGCATTATGTTATATTTAAAGGTTACAATAACAAATTATGATTTTAGAACCTCCGTCGAGAGTCGTCTAGTACGTTTCAAAAGCTGGTTGGAATTCTGACTCCCGGTCCAGCGGAGACAATGAGTGATGACCGTTTCCTTACATCCTTCATAGACTTTCCAGCACTAGATGCCCTTAAAGATAATTCCTTTCCTACAAATATTCCTCTTCTCACTGGAGTAACTAAACAGGAGACTGCCACAGGCATTAAAGGTGATTTAAAAATTCCTAGAACGGACCAAGTAAAGAGGAAAATATTTATCCTAATCTTTTCTAATTGATTTTAATAAATAAATTAATAATTTTATGAGAATATAAATTGGAAAGATAATTATGTACCTCTTTTTTGACAATCTAGGACACTCTTTCCATGACTTCGTCAACAAACTGAAATCAAAGGTATTTCTGGAACTTAACGTTTTCAGAGAGCTTCTACAAGTCAATACAGGTTTGTAATCATACTTCAATATTAGTGGCATGCATTAAAATTAAATCATTTTAAACGTTAGTAAAAGAATTCTTAAACTGTTTTTTGGAACAAATACATACTACTAAACTTAAATGAGATGTTGATATAGCTTCTCGACCACCGATTTTTCAAGTGCACAGAAGGGGTTCTTGAGAATTTTGGTCATTCAGGAGTTGAATTTTTATGACCAAAATCCTCAAGAACCCCTTCTGTGAACTTAAATGAGATACTTCCAATTTTTTTAACCGTGAATATTTTTTAGATAAATAATAAATAATGAAATATTTTTCCATTGTCATTTATAATGGTGTAAAGTAAAAATTGCTTCTGTTCATCTCAAAAACAATGGCAAATTACAATAAGTAAATAATATTTTTAAATTAATAGAACACGGAAATGTTTCTGACTCAACAAAAATTACCCTGGGTTTTTAGTCATCTGATTCCAGAAAGAAATCAGTAATGTGGATCCTTTTTAATAGTAATTACCAATTGGTACTAACACTAGGACTAGGGCTAGGACACTAGAACATAAATATAATATTATTACAGACTTCCAACATACATCGTAAGTTGTTGATGGAGTCATCCGACAGGTTTTGCATAATATGGGACTAATCATACTAATAAATCTAACCATTGAATGAGACTAATCTTACAGTATCCAGGAGTTTAAATATTTACAAAAACCAGTAGGAATCTATGTATAAACTTCCTATCATTACATAGCTGATGAAAAAGAGTAACACAAAAAGAACGAAAACACTTACTAGAATCAATATTTCGAACCGCAGTTCGTCTTCAGGAAGAGATTAGAAGAAGAAGGAGAAGTAGAGCTACGGTATTGCCAGACGAGTGGTGTAGAGTCGAGTGAGTAGTTCCCAGGCAGTCGTAGCGCGGCAGGCTGATACACTCTTATCCAGGACGAGTACCGTATTAGAGATAGTGAATAGAAGAATAAAGATGAATAAGAGGACAGAAAGAAGGTGAGGATTAAATAAAAGCATAAGAAACCAAATTGTAGAGACAGTGTTCAAACTGAAAATAAATAAATAAAAAATAATAAAATTAATACTTAAAAATAAAAAGTGAAAAATTACAAAAGTAAATTTAAAAAAAAAATAACGTTTTAGGTTTAAACCAGATGAAGAGCGGACGTTAAGTAACCAAATATGAGCTTCTTCAGAAGTTCTTAGAGTTAATATTTCCTCATCGGAGGCTATTTCTTTAAGTATTTGTACTTTAAAGCAGTCATTGAATGGAAGGCCATGATTATTGGCATGGATTGCAACAGAATTGCATGTTAGAGTAGACCAACATAGAATGAAGCGCACTGGACACATTCCAAGCGATAAAGGCAGTTTGTGCTGGTGCAGGAAGTATTAGAAGGGACTTGATGACTGTTGCTGCTGTTGGAGAAGAAAGGTTCAGGATTGATAATTGGGCAGATGAGACAACGGTGTCGTACCAGTAATAAACATAAAAAGATGGACGGGCATAACAAAGACAACTTAAATTATAAAAGAATAAAAATGGAATAAAATAAACAAATATAATTGATAAGAAATTTAGATATAGATTGGTACTACTGGCTATTGTAGTCATTTATATCCCTAGATTTCCCACATTCATCTGCGATAAAATAAAATTTATAAGACTTCTTTGTTTTAGAAACTGAAATCCTGATAATCCCATGGTAGAAATATTCATCATGATGTATTTTACTTCAAAAAGTCTCTATTGAGCTAAGCCCTTGATAAATTGATATTTAATTTCCATAAATTTTAAAATATTTGTATGCATTATACATTTTTTATTAATTAAATTACATTTTTTAACAGGATTTTACAAAAACAAGACTGTAGATGAAGGTTTCAAGTCTCTCTTCGACACTGACAATTACCTCAAATTTTTCAGTGTACTCACGTCTAAACTGAGATCAGACATTGATAAACTCATCAAGGTAATTGTCATATATTAAAACTACCTAGGAAAATGAATTACATTATATTTTATATTACATTATTTATATTAGTGTCATATGTTATATTTTTTTCTTATTAACATATAGCGATTATTTTCATATACCTGTATAAGTACTTAAACATTTATTCATTATGTTAACCACCAAAGTTTTAATGCAAATTTAATTCTGATTTGTATGCTGTTGTACGGATTCCATGATTTGTTCATCGTTAATTTTGAATGAAACAACAATAACCAGGGGTATTTTTATTTAACTACTTGATATTTTACAAACTGAAGTATATAAATGTTATCTCCATTAGAAAAATGTTAGTGATCAAATGATATGCTCTTTGTGAGTAGAAACAATTGTTCAAATTTGATGTCGTTTAATTATTTGTAAAGCTTCCATGAATATTTGTTTCGTAGTCGTTCTCATTTAATTGAACTATAGTATGAATTTTATATTTGAGCCGTTTATTTTGAAAGTGGCCTAATTCCATTTTCCAAAAAAATTTAGCTAGCTATTTAAATAATTACATTTTTACGTTATCTTTACCTTTTGCAGCAAATTGTACAAAATTTATTTAAAATTACTAAGAATTTTTATAACAAAAATTAGTTGATAAATAAAATGACAATATTTTTAAATTTTGTAAAACGCAAACCCTTAAATATCTCGATTTTAACATAAATGGAATTAGGCCACTTTCAAAATAAGCGGCTCATTTTATTTAGAGTTCATACTTTAACATTTGATAACAACATAATATTTAATATTTATTATCTCAATTTTTAATTTAATATATTAAAACATTTATATATTAAATTAAAAATTGAGATAATAAATATTAAATATTATGTTGTTATCAAATGTTAAAGTATGAACTCTAAATAAAATATAAAATTCATACTATAGTTCAATTAAATGAGAACGGCTACGAAACAAATATTCATGGAAGCTTTACAAATAATTAAACGATTTTTTGCATTTCCACAAAATTTCGTAGCTTCGAAGTTACGAAATGGAAGTAAGAAATTTATAAGATATCCATACAATAACATCTACCAACAAAATAACAAAGTCATCCTTCCCTTACTGTAGCCCATCTAAGCACTAAATCTTGTACAGTCGACGCAAAGCTAAACAAAACAATGTATCAGTCCCGACTTAATCATACTAACACTTGATGTAATTTAACCATAAAGTTAGTATATGAACTGCCATGAATGCCATTGAGATAAAAAAAAAATTATTACAATTACAGGAAACTAAACTCATGGGGTTGCTGATTATTAATTTAAATTCTTTACTATCGTTAGATTCTCGAACCTACTTTACCTTAGGTTGTCATTAATTATTTGTATATGCCATAAATGATAAAGCTCTTGAACTGTTCTAGCGCTTTATAACTAAAAAACAATATAATATTCACTTTAATCACTGAACTGAACCAAAAATTTAAAAATTCTTACAAAGAATTTTTCTACTTTGGCAAAATGTGATCAAGAGAAGAATTACGCTAATGAATAACCAATAGTTTAGGCCAAACTTATAAGCTAGTTAATAATGTTTTTTTTCACCTGTAGGAAATCCTGAATGATATTGTCATGTTACATTTACATTGAGGAATGTGACTGAGAGTTGTAATTTGAATATAAAGACTGTTGTCTAAAATTATTTTAGTGATTAGTGAATATATTATTTATTGTAAGCAAAATAAAGTTTAATTATTGAACTATACTTTACCAAATCATTGATGTGTACTCGCTTTCAGTGGATACAAATTCTTCAAATCTGTAGTTAAATTAATATCTTAATCATGGATGCAAAATTTGATTGTGTTCAAATTGAGTGTCGGAGATGATCCTTTCTTTTTTTTATGAGAAGCCCGATACGATAGCAAAATTGTACCAAAAAATAGACTCACATATAATTAAAAATAAAAACACAAATAGTATTTTTATCTTAATCGATAATATATTTCGAATAACCTGAATGCAATTATAATAGTTGTGATATTACTGCTTTTCCACATCCTGGACCCATCGCAAATCAAATGTTATCCCTCGATAAATGATTTCCACTATTAAATGATAATTAACTTGAAAGCCCATTAAAATAATTGAATATAACTAGAAATCTATTTATGATAGTAGACAGACTTATATTTATATAATTTTTCAATGTAATTTTTTATTTGAATTGGATTTCACCCAATTCAATCAAGGCCAAAAGTAAAATGATCTGGAATTGGAATAAATTGAATTTCTAAATGTACAAAAACATTTACCTGAATTGAAAAATGTCAGGTTCCCAAGATTTACTTTACTTAAGTAATATTTTTTCTTAGTTCCAATGGTGTTAAGAACATTGATGTCTCTAGGAATAATTTATGAAGAACATTTATAGGAGTGAAGGTTCAGTAAACTTTTTTTTAAATATATAAGTCATATTTGATTTTAATTCTATATACCTGATTAGTAATAACTGATTAAATTATAATTTCTTTTAAAAAAAAATTGATATACAATTTTAACAAGGTGTTTAGTAAATGTTGTGACAGATTTCTACAGATGCTCTGTTCAACCTGCCAGCATTCACAACATCTCATCTTTGGTCATCGGAGCAAGCAAGATCAGTGTATCTCTATAGTTTTGAAGAGCCGGTTCATTATTCATGGGCATCACTCTTTCTGCCTGGACTAGCACTAGCCGATCAAAAGTCTCACCTCCATGAAACTAAGGGTAGGAATAATGTTTATTTTCTTTTAAGCGTAAATAAATTCTATTAATAAATTAGGCATAGCAATTAAAGAACTTTTCTCATCCTTTGTTTCTCCCAATCCACATGTCCATGTTCACCAAACCTTCACCTCCAAAAGACACCCAATCTTGCCAACCGCTATTTACACGTAACTTTGAAATAACTTCGTATTGATCCTGTTCTTGGTGATACAAATCAGTGTTGGCGTCATAACTGCCTAATCTGTCTTATTATTACCTCTGACTATCATTCACCTTACCTGTTAGTAACCTTAATTCAACTAGATATCAATCATGCTGTAAGAATGACTTTTATGTTGTTTATCCTCCATATCGGTATCAAAGGTCATCCGTTGGTCAACGCAGTAACTTACCTACTACTATTCATACCCTCATGGCATTCTTTTTTACTAAGTGCTTCAAGGTTTAAATTTTAAGACTGCTTCCATTGATGATATCCATACTACTTAAAGAGCATCTGTGTGAGCCGAGCTTCTGCAATCAGAAAGAGTGCCGAAGAATGAAGTGGGTTATGCTGTTATTTTTGCTTTTTTTTTCTGAATTTCAACGTTGTACTTGGTTATATAAGAGAAATATTTCATGTTTGTATTATGTATCCTTTTAGCGACCTTGACGATGATCGTTTCTGGTCAAGAGATGTTAGTTCCATTTTAAAATTTATATATATATATATATATAAACCAATTAAAAAAGATAGCACACAGATAGACACAGGAATAACTCACTTCTATATTTCGACCATTGTCGTCATCAGGAGGCGAAGAGTCCCGCAGGAAGGCAGAGCGGCGACTCTGCCGAAGGAGTCGCCGCTCTCATTCCATGGGACTCTTCGCCTCCTGATGACGACGATGGTCGAAATATAGAGGTGAGTTATTCCTGTGTCTATCTGTGTGCTATCTTTTTTAATTGGTTTTTATTTAAAAGTCCGTTGGACCGTTTCATTTAATTATATATATATATATATATATATAGTTCAATGTAGAAAAAAAAACATAGAGAAATCAAAAGCACACACTTACAGTCTCTAATTTTGGGGTTTGAACCGTCTTCAGGAAAGATAAGAGAGGGAAACGATTAGTTTCTACCTTTGTTTCCCTGAAACCATGGTTTCAGTTCACTTCTCTCCTGAAGACGGTTCAAACCGAAAATTAGAGCTGCAAATGTGTGCTTTTGATTTCTCTATGTTTCTTTTTCTACATTGAACTATATTTGCCCGTTTCGGATCGTATTTCCAACGAAAAAGTTATATATATATATATATATATATATATATACAAAACTATAGTTTATCGGGACTCGGTCAGTTCTTTAGGTTCAAATTAAACTCTCATTGCCAACGTTTCGGTTTTTATTTAAAATCTTTTTCATAGGCCTACAAAAACAGAGGAAATATAAGAAATAATACAATCATTCAAAAATCAAACATAAATAAAAATGCAATTAGTTACAATTATGAAATTACAATAGAAATTTTGACTATAGGTTAGTGAGAAAACTTACAGAAGTATAAATTTTGAAACAGAAAAACTAAGTATTACATTACAAATTATTTTACAAAGAAAAATAGTATGTGGACTTTAACAACTGTAGTCTGAATGAACACGTGACACTGAACTGAAACAACCAAGTAAGGTAACCAAAATTTCACCAGACAACCAAAAAGACACTAACACAATTTTTCATCTATCAACAATGTTTAACTTAACACACCCGAATAAATACTATTTAAATTTGAAATGTCACTTCTATAATCAATGGATGACTGGTCCTTTCTAAATTTATTTATAATTACTATTTTAAAGTAGATTAATACATAGAGATAATGGCATCATATTTTGACGCCGATATAATTTTTTCATAGATATTACCTTATTAATTTGATATGTTGTTTTTGTCCCTTACGATTTTACACAACTTTTGTAAAATTTATTCTTTTAGTAGGAGTGTTCGCTGTATTGGTTTTATGAAAATATTAAACATTTGTTTTAGAACCATCTCATGGTGATGACTTAATGTTTTTATTTCAACCCAGAGATATATATGGTAATGCATTCAAACATGAAATAATGGCAGAACCACCAGAACTTATGGTTTCCGATGATTATAAGAACATGGTTTACGAATTTGGACGAACGGGGTCAGTATTTTTCTGAAGGTTTTATTTATTATATTATAATATTTAAGTTTTTATACGGTGTTATTTATTGCATTTAAAATTAAAATCCTAAACTCTGAATACAAATCAGAAGAGAATATTGAATAAGTATAACTATTTGAAGGTAATGATACAGTTTTAATGTATGGACTAGTATTACACTGAACTAAAATATTATAAATTTATTTATTTTAATACCTTAATGAATTAATCTTTAGATTTGTACAAACTTTGAATTTATGAAACGGTAAATAAATTTCATATCATCTAATTCGTAAAGGAGAAAAGTACACAAGCGTGTAACTGTACTCTTATGTGTTACAAATACTGTTGATCCTCAAGCCATTGCTCTCAGATGCTGCATAATTACTTTTAAACAGTGGAAAAAATATATTAGCTTCTTTTTGACAAAAAAAGATAACAGTTTGAGATTTATTCCAATCACTTCCTATTTGTGAACATGCCTTAAATTTGATATTCACCAGTCAGTGACTCAGATACTCTTTACAGACAATTTTTGAATTAATTGTACTCTAACCAGTACAGTATGTTAGTTAAAGTAACAAGTTACTTTTTTTAACCATGTATCGTTGTATTAGAAACATTATAAATGTTTCAGATGATCAAAAAATTTAGGTTAGAGAAAATATCATAATTATAAAAATTAACCGTTTTACCTTGAACATTCTCCTCACCTATTGACCATTTTTGGAACTTGTCCGAAGTCACAGGTGTGGTTATATAAAAATACTATAGTACACGTGACCCGTTGGGTCATCCAACACCTTCCTTGTTAATGCAATCAAGTTCACATAAATGCAGATAAACTCTAAATTGATTAATTTCTAATAAAGAGGATAAGGACATATTATTAAGATAGTTCTCTTTATTTACATTTTTTGTACAATTTAAATATTTCAAAAAAAAAACTTTAATGCTTTCTCTGTTGACCCTACTGAGAGCAATATGTAGTCGGCTCCTTGAGACTTACGAATAGTCATGGCAAATGCTGAATGAATTGGAAATTGAATCTTTAAAAAAGGAATGTTGTTTGTTCTCTTCAGATAAAACGATTTTCAATCTTTGAATTAAAATTATTTCTCCTTGATACCCTGATCCTATAATTTTATAAACAATGGCATTATCATAAAGCTCCCCAGTTATTAGTCTTATTCGATTACATAAGCTAACGTTAACGTGTTTTATCAAGGGAACAGGTTTTTGGGTGGTTTAAGGAATTTTCAGAAGGAAGAGAGTCGATTGAAGATGTATGTATGTATGTATATGAGAGTCGTATGCATGTACAAAAATAGATCCGTATAAGAGGATGAGTTATATATTTTTTTTGAGTAAAATTTGCGTGTAGGAAAGTTCCATTATAGTACATCGTATGTAATTAGAATTATTTATTCCATAACTACTACTAAACTACTGTTTATATTACAATAACAATTTTAAGAAGTTGGATCATTGAAAGAGGTAGTATAGACCCGAAAACATGAAACTCAACTCAAAAATTACCTACTTTTCCTATTTGCCGGTAGGTTACGATTTATACATATTGTATAATATGTAACCATATTGTATGTCATAGTTTTTGAACCAATACATTTAAAGAAAGGTTAATAATACATCTATATTACAAATTTATAATATGTAAATTAATTATTAGCATAAATAAACAGAAAAACTTATATATGCATGCATTTGATATTTTTATGCTAACCCATTTTCTGTATATTTTCTCTAGTCTTCTATTTTCGTATATAAACTCTCCATCTTTCGGGATCGAATATAACAACTCACCAAAGGATTTATGAGATTATACTGGTATGATTTGATATTTTTATATATTTCAAAATAAATTTTTTTAATGGCTGGAGTGATGCTGTTTTGTCTATTTGACTAACTTTCCAATGTCTGGATGTTTTGTAGAAAGCATCAGTTGCATATCGTCCTCAACTTGAAGTCTGCTCCTACGTTTGTTTTTTATAAATACTAAATGTTAAAAAAGCTTGCTCACATAAGTAAGTAGTAAATAGCATTGAATATTTACCTGCCCTATCAGACATTCTGGATATTCTGTTTATTTTGTAACCAGAACTCTGGCAAGCTAGAATTGTTAAAGGGAATTTTTAACCCAGAGTCGCACGAAAGCTCAATTAGTGTTCTTATTCTTCTCACACTGGTAGATCTACCTTTTTAAGATTTTCTTTTTAGAATGGATTTCTAACCCACTTCATTTAAGCACCTGTCTTTGGAAAGTACTTTCTCAGAGGTGAAGCCAATAATAGGAGGTGTTCTTGGTGATTGCGCACAGATCAGGATTAACTAGTTCATCTAATGATTCAAAGAAATTGTTTAACGTTAATAATAATTCAAAGTTCCCTGCATTTACTCATTCCAACCATTTTTGAAGTTTTTGTGTTGTTGCTTCAATTTTGTCCTTGACAATGAATTTATTGAATTATCTTCGTTGCAGCCCTTTACACAGATTATTTAGCTGCCCAAAAATATCCGCCAGGTAAGCAAGCTTGATGAGCCAATTAATATCAGGGAACCAACTTTGCAGCGCTAAATCACTGTGGTATCATTATTCATTAAAAAGAGTCTGAGTTCGTCCCGGAGCTCAAACAGTCTGTTCAGAACTTTACCCTCTTGACATCCACGGTACTTCAGTGTGTAGTAAGAGATGTGTGTGATCGCTGCCCATCTCTTCATATAGCAGAGAGAATATTCTTGAATTTTTCTGGTGAGATTTTATTAAATTTACTACTGCAGTGGCCTGTTAAAACGCACTTTTTAAACTATCGGTGATTGCTTTTGTTGTCAGTCACTCTCTGCGGATGCTACAATGTTCCATTCAAATAAAGGAGCAACAACTCTTGCTCTTGCTTTTACCCCATTATATTTCCATAACATGGCCCAAGCCCCATCTGTTGCAAGACCAACACATTTTGGTCATACCAACACATATTATGTGTCATAATAAATTTATTAAAGAGTGTAAAAATGACATCAGCCATTTTGTACCTGTTTGCAACTGTGTACAAATAAGAAAGTCTTTTTCAATAGACCCTTCCCATGCATTTATTACGAATGCAAGAAGATTAGCGCCATAGGCTAAATCCGTGTTTTCATCCAACTTTAAGGCGAAAACCTGTAATGTGTGGTGTGTGTTTGGTGTGTGTGTGTGTGTTTGGTGTGTGTGGTGGCAGTATATTTTGTGATTTCGGAAAATATGTTTTTTTAGCTAAAGTCAATTCAAGTCAAGTTTTTATTAGTCAAGTCAAGGCAGAACAGCATATGCAAGGCCTGTTTTGATTCACTACCAAAATGACATCGTCATTTAACAACCAAGCACAGTGAATTCCTTGATAAAACTTGAATTTTCTCAAAATAAACAGAGTATAAAGGGGCAAAGAATGTTGTATATGGGACTGTAAACAAAACTCCTCCATAGCCTAGTATGAAGAAAATGTTAAAGAAACTCTAATTAACAGAATAAGAAATTCAAAGTTTTTCGCCTTAAAGGTTGTTAAATGTTTCGTGCTTGGTTGTTACAACAAGGAAGGTGTTGGATGACCCAACGGGTCACGTGTGCTATAGTATTTTAGTTGAATGTAGGCCACTCCAGATTTTTTTATTTATCATGCGCCATTTGTTATGCATATCTGAAGAAGTTAAACAAATTATTGGGATGTACATTATATTACACAATTTTTAGGTCTTGTTGGTTTCTGATATATGTATGTATAAAATTCATTGAAATTAACTTATACATTTTTTTGAGATTTTTTTATTAAAGGTTGGAATGTCTTTGTCCTAGAGTGAAAGAAAAGTTCTGTCCTTTCTTAAAAGAGAGGAATATGTGCTATATAATGTAAAAAAGGAATACAATGAAGAGTATTTTTTTAGGACCCCTGTGATAAGAGAAGGAGTTAGTTGGTCTCCCTTCAACCCTGACAGGAATAACTACATGGTGATCACTGAAAATCCAGAGGAGAAGGAGAATTTTAATAAATGTGAGATGGGACTTTGGTCAGGAGATATAAACATCCTTAAATCAATCGAATGTAGCGCTATAGGGGATGCAGCCCAGGTTGTGGCGAATGTACTTGGAACTGCAGGTTCAAGTTTACTAAAAATAGCGAAGGGAACTGGTGATCTAGCCGGAAGACTGGGAGCAGGCATCGTTCGAACTGCAGACACTGGTTTTAACAAAATTACAGACTTAGTGGATGAGAGTCCCCTCTCCAAGCCATTAGATATCATAGGAAGCTCATTAAACGGAGTCCCTAATCCTTTCAAAAATACCTTAACAGGTCTGCTTAGTTCGAGCAGGCAAACTACGGTTTCTAGTTCCCCTACTACTGCAAAATTTGGTCTCATAAGTAAACTATTCGGCTAAACGAAGACCTATAACTTACTCTAAGTTTATTATAATTTTTAAAACTTACCTAAGGAGACAACATATGTAAGCATTTTATATTTAATAAAATATTTGAAAAGAAGTAAGTTATAATGATACATTAATGTCATTCACTTCTTTTTTTCATTTAATCATAGCATTGTGTTCCTGTTTTTTCCTTAATGTTAAACTATCTTCGTCAGTGAACAAGACAAGTCAAGTTATACAAAAGTATGATTTTATGTTTTTCATTTTTTGTTTGTAATTTTCTCTAAACAGTATAAATAACTACGACTTTTTTTAAAAAGATGTTTTTGTTACTCACTCAATCCATTCTATCAATACATGTCTGACAACCTTGCATGAATTTAAACATGTTTTTATTCTAGATGCAATAACTAAATGCAGAATATTTGTCCATTAGGTTAATAGATAAATAATTCAGTTGAATTAATCGTTTATTGATTCAGTATATTGGAATTGTACAATTAAGAACTTTTTTTTATAAATTTTATTGATTAGAGTTTTAGGATAATATTTTCTTTTGTGAAGGGTATTGTTAATCATAATTATATTTTCATTTCCCACCTTTTATAAATTACACTTGTATTTATTTACTTAGTTATTGGGGTATAATTCATTTAATGATTTTTTTAAAAAAAAATAAGATTTAAATTATATTTAATATTTGATATTCTTATACGTTTCAAGTTTTATTGAAAATATGTTATTTGTAACCATGTTGTGTATGAATCAGCTAAATAATAAAAAAAATATGCCACGTTAAAAAGAATGTCTCTTGCTCAGGTTTCTTTAATTTGTAATATCAAATTTTTCTTAATCCATTCTAATGAAAATCTTTAATAATAATTAATCTTTTATTTGGTACACTTATGTTTGAAATCATGTCTGAAAACTTCTCAAAACGAATAATAATATCAATATTATTATTGCTCTTATTATTAACCTTTGTGGTACTAACAATATACATGTAATATTATTGCTGTTGAAATAAATGCTTTCTCAAAATAGTTTAGTATTTATACTCTCATTTTACCTAGTTATTGTTGGTTGTAGTTTTTTTAAAGAAATTTGATTTAGAATGTTATCTATTTATATACGTAAAATCAAATAATCAAAATTTAGAAAGCTTATGTTTAATTCAGATTTATGAGCTATATTTTATGTGTTGATTTGCACCTGAAATTTGATTATTTGCATCCCTTTAAAATGGAAGATAACAAAATGTATCTCATATAATTAGTTACATTTTTTTCTATTGTATTTACTTACTTATATCTTTATTGATATCAAAGACTTCATTCTCTATCTTTTGCTAAGCTTTGCAAGGGACAAAAAGATATAGATTGTGTGCAAAGTTGGATCTAGGTTTTTGAAGCCTAGGTATTTAAGAACAAGGGAGTCTCATTTTTTGTTAAAATAAAAATTTGTAAATTGAGGTATATTCATTTCTTAGAACATGAAGAGTAGAATTGAAATGTATTTATTATGAAAAGGTATTGATGGTCAAATATTACTCATTAATTAAAAAAAAAATGATGAACAATTTGTAAGGTGTTTTCCAAACAACTACCAATGTATGGTTCTATTAATCACATATTTATGACTTATTATGCAAACTTTAGCATGCGAGAAGATACACTCTTGCATATTTAAATGTTAAAAGAACATGGCTCTTGCACTTTCAGCCTAAGGACACCTTTCATGTCCAATGCCTCTTGTTTGTTCAGGTGGTAGAGAATACCAGTTCTACATGTAACTCACAATCTATTATGATTAAATTTCACTCAACTATTAACAAATCCCTCTTAACATCAGTCATTATAGTGATAACAATATGATCATTAGTTAAAGATTTGGTGAGCTTTGATAAAAGCAAGTGCAGTCATCTTTGAACTTTGTGCAGTATCACACTGAAGGACCAGTGAAAAGCTGGTTGGTCACAGTTGTTTGCCACAGACGAAGCCGGAGTCGAGGATGTAGTGTCTTTGGGCCTCGAGGTTGACTATGGCGACATTAACGAGCTCATTGTCGAAGATAGAGAAGAAATGACGGCAGAGGAACTTCTGCTGCTTCAGAAGCACCAGTATACGGATTTGGTGGAAAATATTAAAGAACCAAAGTAGAGGAAAGTGTATTAGAGGTTTTCCTTACAAAGAATATAAAAGAAATGCTTGCGATGTAGAAAAAAGTGCACAACTCTGTTGAAAAAATACCACCCACAAAAATTAAGTGCATTTTGTACGGCTGCTTTGTTCAACGACATTTGTTCTCTATGTTCGTGGCATTTTAGAATCAAGATTTCTGTTCATAAGTTTTTCAAGAAACGATTTGCAAAGGTTCGAAGTGACGGAAGTGGGGCCAAAAATGCCAAAGTAAGTGATGATAATAGAACTATTAAAACAACTGAAATTGTCCTACCTGTTGTTTCAATGGACAGAGATTTTCATGACAGACACTAACATCCTCCCAACTTCACAGTCTTCCTCACGTTTAGATGGCCTCCGTTTTATGTTAAGTAGATTAATAGAACATGATTATTTCTTGCAAACATTTTTATTATTAATATTAAAGCTACATCATTGTTTATTTTTTCTAATTGCAACTTTTCTGGTTAAAATATTAACTTAAAAACAGTCATTTAGGGGATGGAAAGGATTATTTATTTTCATATTAATTTCAATACAAAAAATTGCTTCGTTATACGAGTAAATCGCAATACGAGCTCCTTCTGGGAACGAATTAAAACGTACTGTGAAGTTTTAATGTAGTACTGTAATATATTTTATAGTTTGTGGAATAATTCTTATATACATTAGTACCATTCATTGCTTCGAAAGCGTTTATCTCCTTTTACATGAATTAAACATCTTTAAGATTTAAAAATGTTTATATTTGTAAATATATTGTAAAATATAATTAATAATAATTAAATATAATTAAATTAATTAATTAATTAAATTAATAATAATTAATATAATTAAATATAATAATTAAATATTATATAATATAATTAAAATATAATTAATATTGTAAAATATAAAAATTTATATTTTATATATCAGAAAATGAAAGAAAAAATGTCAGCCTCATAGAATCAAGAAAGAAGTAGATTAAAATTATTATCCGTTTTATAATAAAAAACAAAAGAGTACATTTCCCATACTCCAATATAAACCAAAGATAATGAGGTTCATAAACGCACCAAGAACTATATCTGACATTAAGTTGTGTTCAAGGGTGCAATATGTAGTTTGATTACTTTGATTAGTCGAACACTTTGTTCAACAACCATTCTTAATACGTTGAAATAAATATGAAAATATATGTTTGATTGGAGTTAATTTCTAATAATTAAAAATTTTATCCTTCTATCATATCATAGTAACTCATTAAATTATTTCATATTCTTTTAATAAACCACTAAATATTAATTTTAGTTCACTTAAAAATATTCTAAGTCAACATAAACTGTAAAAAAATGTAAATATGGAGATCCGACAAGTGAAGAAGTTGATCCATCATTACAAGACGAATTTCCGGTTTTTATAGGTATATTGTCCTTTGCAGCAATCGGAAATTTATGATTTTTTTATAAATTTCTAATTTTAGCTTAATTTTTTTGCGAAATTTCATTGTTCTATAATAACGGTTTAATGTTAAAAAACAGACTTTTATAAAACATAAATGTTTCATAAGGCCCCTTTTGGATAATTTAATTTTGGAAAAAATCCCTCAACTCATCCCCAAATAATACACTATTTTTAGGTACAATTCCATTTTGATCCGTCAGATATTGTGACGGATTGTCCTTCAACAATTCTAAAAGAGAATCCAATCTAATAATTCAGGACTAAATGTCCATAGTTCAATTTTAGACAAATTTGAAGTTGTTTTATTAGAGGCACTAATAGAAGATTTATCTTAATACACCCCTAGTCTTATAATCATATTTCTTCAACTCTGCAACCTTCTGGAACTGATTCATCAGGTTCTTTCACATCCTTCTAATGCAGCCAACATATTATTAATCTTGGTGAATACTGAAAGATATGCTGCTCTTATTATCTTTGTACATCTATTTCTTTAGCAGATAACGATAAAACACTAAAGTGTAATTCAGTTTAGAATGGAAATATCTAATCAAATTTCATTAAATCTTAACTTTTTTGTCCCCATCTGCACATAATGGCATCGATTGTCTATCACCTGTCATTCATTGTGACTATATATGACTCCTTGAACAACCAAACCATGAGTTAAGGATTCTGTCAAGTCTCTTTGCTTTACAATTGCCGAATATGATGTAAGAAACATCACCATGATATTGTTATTTATGGTACAAACTATTAACTATAATTGTAACTATAATTATAACTTATAATTATATATATAGTTTAATTATAACTATACTATGGCATAATTCAGCTCAAGGCAATTATATATAAAGATACATACAAGTATAAAATTCAACTTCACAAAATGTATTGCTATACAAACCCCTGACAAGTACTGTGTCAGAGCAACCTATCGTCCAATCCTCCACGGCCTAAACCCAACACTACAAAACCAAACCACACAGAGAAATTTTGAGAACTAGCATTAAGGTAAATAATTAAAATATTGGAGTAAGTACGTCTGATACTTAAACCTAATGAACTTAGGTGTTTTAAACTGTTTAAAAAACATTTAGCTTCATCGACTGTATATATCAGCCAATGAAGCCAAACAGTATATTGTTGCAGCCTTCTCAAAAATTACCGTCTCACGGTAAAAAAGATTTTTCACAAAACAAGACATACTAGGTGTACTGATCGTGCAACTGTGTGTATAGTGTATACTCTTTTTGGCCTTACTAATTGTCCAAGAGAGCAGTAAAGTTTAAAATGAATTGATATAAAATATTAATAAAACAAATAACAATGAAACTGTAAAATATCAGCATAATTAGATTTTTTCATCATAAGAGTAGTTTATTTTAATCTGAATTAGCAACCCTGAATACTAAATAACGCCGTTAGAAACCTTCCGGTTATATGATATAGTATTTACAATTTGAATTAATGACTTTATGTTGAAGTTATGATAAGTAAAATTAGGGCTTTAGATTCGGATGAGTCTGAAAATAGTTCTGATTTAAAATCCAATGTTCCTGTTATTACAAAAGAAGCGTTGGTGAGTTTCATATAATCTACGTTTACAAATTATCAATTATGTTATCATGCCTCATATGGAGTTTCATATATTCATATTAGATCCCATAACTTATCTTCTTAGCTCTCTTTTCTCTTTTTTTTATGTAATGGTATATATTGATATAAAATGAAGAAGCTTTTAAGTTGGAGTATATTTCTTTTAACCTTATAAGTATGTAGTCCTCCGTGGTTTACCACATAATAGCTGGGGTGCTGCATAATAGGATATAAAGTTGAGTAATACCAAGGATCCACTAGCTTGTGGACATTTTGATATTGTAACTTCTTGATAAGTACATTAAGTTGGCGTAATGGTATAAATTGTGATTACCTTTAGTTATCTAATTGCTATTGCTTTAATGCTCTATCTTCCATGTAATTTAATATTTCGTATATTAAAAAACATAGTTGTAAATTAATTTTGATGTAATTATTTTGATATTTCTATTAATAATTCTTTAGTACGTTTCGAAGAGTGTATCAACTTTGCTTGTCACACAATCTTCTTTGGTGTGATCGTTACACTGTATTGTAGGCAGTAATGTAAACGTCAAAAATGTCGTAATATAAAATGCTCCAAATGCAGTATCAGTGATCCCTTGAATTGCTAAATGTCGATAGTTCGTATACCATAATATATAGATTATACAATGATCAAACCACAATAAGAAAATGGGAAAACAAGACTGAGATCATTCAAGCGGTCTTCGTCAGAGTGAAAAACCCAACTGAAATAACTGATATTTCAGTTTTGTTTTTGACTCTAACGAAGACCGCTTGTTACAGTTGAGAGATCTTATTCTTGTTTTCCCATTTTCTTATTGTGGTTTGATCATTGATTGTTATTTCACGTGTTTATGTGAAATCTTTTGATATAGATTATACGATGGTGTCATGAAGTTAATATGTTGATATCATTATACGTGTTTACAATTATAAAATATATTTATTCTTAAAAATGTAGTAAAAGGCCAGCATTTAATTGGATAAATTTATCATTTAGTGCAACCAAATAATTTAATTTTCAAGTTATCAAGCTCAATACCTAAATGTTAAAAATATGGAAAAGGTTTTGAAAATGTTAATAAAAAAGGAAAATGTTAAAAATTAAAGGTTTCCAACAAAGAGATATTGTCTATTTCATGCATAATAATTCTAATAATAATATCCATAGAAGAATAATTTTCTGTAAAAATAATTATTTTAATTCGCTAAATAAAAAAACTGAAGTTACGAATGTCTGATATTAACTTAGCATTGAACTTTATTACCTCCAATAGCACAGAATACTGCTAATCATAATTTAGTCATATTAATGACTGATTGAGTGTTGATTTCATTAACGAGTAATTTAATTTAATTTCTTTTCTTGGAACTATTGAAGATAAGTTTCACAAGAAATAGTATCATAGAAGACAAATGGAAATATTTGAAGTTTAACTCACTACTGGCTTATTGTATTAAGTCTTTTCCGAAAATTTCTTGGGAGGAACTACTTTTTTATAATTAACATTGTATTATTAATATTATATTGAACAAAACTATAATAAAATTGAGTTTAAAAATAAATGTCGCAGTTTAATATAAGTTTGTTTTTTTTTTACTTTTTTCCTTTTTTAAAAAAAGAGGAACATATTGCTGAAATCAACTTTCCATGAAATACCCAATGGAGCTTCAAGATTAGATATGGTTAGTGACTATCACTTTTCCAATTGAAAACGATTAATCATTCCCAATTAATTGTTTAATATTTAGTAGATTTAAGAGAACAATTCATTAAATTTTTGAACTTGTATTTAAAAAGTGTGTAAAAAGGTTTCTTTTAAATTTTGTTGTGACATTAATTTTCTTTTAGTAATCCCTAAAAGTAATAATATTATAATAATTGAAATATGTAAAATTAACATTCTTTCAATATAATAAACTATTCCTGATGTAAGTGATCAGACTGAAATTAATTTATTTCACTGAAATATATTATGGTAGACATCTCGAACGATCCAGAAATGTTCTATGATGTGACAGTGATGTCGATACCACTAGGTGATAGTGATAACAAGGGGCCGCCGATACTGAATTTTAACCGAGACACACTGTTAAAATCCCATAATTTTTGTAGAGATAAACTTTTTTATATCAAAAATTTTTTGAAATTTCGAAGATCTTTTTATATTTGTTGAGATAAGGAAAACGTATTATTAAGCATGCCACTTATACAACTTACAATAATAGGTATATAATAAAAATAATTACTCATAAATAAATTGACCTATTTATGGAGAACCATTTTAAGAATATTATTAAAATATAGATGTCCACTATCTAAAAATTGGTATTTTTTTAAGACATAATTGTTTTAGTAAATTTATCTACCAGAGTAATATATACGTTTGTAAGTCTGCAAACTTCTTTTTAGGAGCAAAAAGCTCTTTCGAGGTATAAAGAGGCACTCCAGTTAGAAAAATTTGGCCAGTGGGAGAAATCTGAGAAAGTTTTGAGAGAGCTCCTGAATTCAGAATTGTTATCACAGGTACTAACTATTGTCATTGATGGTCTTGAGGTTGAATTTAGAATCTCTTTGAGAGGGCATTACATTATCTTTTCTTTTGTAAATTGAAAGGCTCAAGGGAATGTTGGAAGCACAGGAGTTAAATCTTCTCTTCTTCATTTAAAATATTGCATCAATGTGAATATTGCTCATTGTTTGTCCGAAACCAGGAACTTTGAAGGAGCTATACAATTCTATATGCAGGTAATTAAGTTGGTCTTTCTCTTATCTTGTGTACATTTATTTAAAACCACTGATTTATTTAATATAAGACTAGCGAAGTTATTAATGGTAATGTAATAATACATTCCTGCATTAGACTAGTTGTAGAAAACATGGTTAGTAATTTTCCAGGTGGAAAAAAATAGAGACCTTAACAAGCATGATAAATACCGTAACTTTGAAATTTGAGAAACAAATATTCTGAAAGAGAAATTAATAAAAAAAATACTAAGCATGTCATTTAATATCCAGTATTTTAAATGTGGAATTCTGATATGTATTAGGAAACATAAGAAATTTTTTAAATTTTGTTAAGATTAAGTTTTATTTCGCAATGAATCATATTCCTTCCAAAATAATATAGCAAACAATTTTACTATATCTAAAAAAACACATTTTTTTTTAATGAATTTAGAATTTCCCTGAAATAGTTGTGCTAATTTTAAGGTGAGTGTATATCAATACTTAATAGACATTAACGTTGTGACTTGTGTTACAGAAGTATAAAATTGTAGTTAAGTTTAATGCATATTTTGACTCCAGGCTACTGAGCTCGATAATTCCGACCTCAATCTTTGGTATAAGATAGGGCTGGTTGCGTTAGAAGTTCCTGACCTTTATTTGGCTTCAGCCGCATTTCAAGAGGTATATATATTTGTATGTGATATGACGTAACGATAGATGTAAGTATTATTTTAAATGTCTTTTCGTAATTAAGAAGTAGAGTAATGAGAAACTGTTGTGAATGAACTAATTATGTCACTCAGAATAATCCTTTTATTATGAAAAAATTGTATGAAGCTCATTGTTTAAAAGAACCTTTCGTATCTTATTAATTTTAGTATGGACTTTTAATTGCCATCTTACATATTTTAGAATGATACGTTCTTTTTTAAGTAAAGAAAAACTCCTTGCTTGATTAAATATGTCCTGAAATTACTGAATTGTTCCTGTAGTTTCAAAATCTGTTTGCATTTCATACGTGTATTTCCTTCAGTTCATTATTTGAGTGTACAAGAAGATAAATTTGAGTTTCAGTGTGTTTCATCAATCTTTTTGCCTCTTGGAATTCGATAGATATTCTATCAGTTTAGAAATTCTTGCAAGAATTCTTTAATTAAGATCTAACAAACAATTAATAAAAGTCTTTTTTAAACTTATTATTTTGAGAACTAAAATATTTTTTCTTGAAATAGCACTTTTTCATATTTTGTGCATATTTGAAATTTCGCCTTACATTTTGGTTTTTTTTTAGAAATTTTTATAAATAATTCTATTGTTTCCTTTTTGTTTTTTAAAGCGGTTTGATTTTATATAATTAAAAAAAGTATCTAGTTTTTTGTATGTATTACTTTTTCTCTGGAATTGTTGGTATTTTACTCAAAGCCTAGATTTAGAATTAACTCCCACACTTAACAATATTCTAACAATTGTAAATTAAATTTTGTTAGTATTTTTTATAGATTTGAAAAATGAACATTCTTAAAAATATGCTAGTTTAGTGAATATATAATAATGACAAACATTTCTAATTATTTTTAGGGTTTAAACGTCAATCCTAATCATTGGGGATGTTTAGAAAATCTTGTTACGGTGTGCTATGCATCCTGTGATTATTATTCCTGTATTTATTTTATCTGTCAATGCTTAAACAAAGATCAAGGCTTCTTCAAAGGCCATGGATTCAAACAGAAGATAATTTCTCATTCACCTTTGCTCCAGACTGATTTTACTTTATATTATCCTAAGTGGTAAATTATACTTTTATTTTTACTTTTCAATAATATTTATTTAAAATTTAATCATATTGATACTTCAGTGTATATATTTTTACTTTTTTTATATAACTTTTAATTTTTGCTTTAATTTGTTAGTGATATCAGTCTAAATGAAAATCGGACTTTGGATAATCAGTTGGTTCAAAAATTCTTTCAAGAGGCGGATAGACTCCGTGACAAACAACGAGCTAAGTGGAGGAATGATACAGATCCATCATATTCAACACTTGTTCTTGAAAATATGCCAACACCAAAGTCCTGGTTGGATGTGGCCAATACTCTTTTAACCCTATACCATCTCACAGTAGATCAACATCCTTTTAAGGTTAACAATGCTTCTTTCTTTTTTTTACAACTTGTATATTGATGGGAGAAGGGTAGCTAAATTCGATCTCCGTAACTTATTACCAACTACACTCGAAGGTATTCCCTTACTTGGTACGGTCCTAGAACTTTTCCCATTTTGACCTGTTCTCCCGCCATGCAAGATCCTCCCGAAACCCCCACACTTAACCTACAGGTTCACCTGCCAACTTAGAAGAGTTCTTCTCAAGAAAATAAAGTAATAAAAAAAATGTTAATAGAAGTTCAAGCCGTTAGTGTTTTTTTGAACTTATATTATCATTGTATTTTATTTTATCTTCTTACAGTTTTTAATTCAATATATATAATTCTTTAATAATTTTTTATATATTTCTTATATTTTCTGTTTTCTTTCCCTTTATTCTTCTTTAAATTTCTTTCAATCTCAACTCCTTAGCCCTTTTTTTTATTTTCTCCTTCGCGGTAGCTCTGCTTTAGCCCCTCTGACCAGAGAGTTCTTCAGTTCACTGTCGTCCCTCCGTCAATTCACTTCTCCTGAGGACAACCGCCATAACGGTCGAAATATTGAAAAGTGAGTCCTTTGTTATGTTTCTTTCTATGAGTCACAGTTTCTTTTATATATATATATATATATATATAGGTGTGTTATCTAATCGGGGTTTGGTCAAATTTTCTAGGTTCAAAAATCAAACTCTCATTGCCGACGTTTCGGTTTTATTTTAAAAACCTTTTCATAGTCAGAATAAGAATTTTTTGACTAAGAAAATAAATTTACATTATTTAAAGGAACAACAATCTTAACCGGACAAAACCTTTGGCTAGACTGTATATATATATATATATTTGTAAAATTTGGAAGCAGTCCTTCATTTAAGCATATTTCATTGAACAATTGACCGTGTTTCACTGATGTCATTTTCTCCACCAGTTTTTCAGGGTTTCTGAATACCTTCTTTCCTTCATCCAAACGTTGGAGAATGTATTTAAGTGGGAACCGACATGTTTCGACTGGCTTCCAGTCATCTTCAGGGTAATTAAAAAAAAGAAAATGAATGTGGAATGGAGTACTGTTGTATGGCATTTTGGCGCACCGGCAGAAAGGTGCATCGTAATTCTTCTTGATAATGAAGTCGTGGTCATTCCAAGGTCTTCCATATTCTGCCTACTGATGGGTGGAGGTGCCATGCTTCTTACATTTAAGTAGATGCAATCACAAATAATTCCGATGGTCTCTTCTACTGGCACATTTGTAAATAATGATTCCACATCCAGGGATCCGACAGTTCCGTCAGGGTTTATCGTTTTTAGTAGGTCAAGAAAATCATCCGTTGATTTTAGTAAATAATTCGCTGGCAAATATGGGGTGATGATTTTATTTAGCTTGTTGGCTAAATCATAGGTGGGCGTGGTGACCTGTGAAATTATTGGGCGCAGGGGATATCCTGTTTTATGCTGCTTTACTGTACCATAAATATATCCTGGAGTGTATTCACCCTTAAATAGGTTCCAAAATCTTCTCTGTATATATAAACTAACAATCCTACTATTATTCTCATTATTGTCCTGATGATGAATGTGGTACATTCGAAACATGTCGACTAGCAATATTGGTGATAAGCTTTATAGTTTTAATGAAGAGACGAGGAAGATTTTCCGGAAACTGGAGAAATTGTGTAAGAAATAGATACAAGCCAAATATGGGGCGTTATTTAACAATATATATATATATATATAGGTAAAACAAGATTTCACTGTAAACATGTGAAATGAAAATCAATGTCTAAACCACAGTGAGACGTTTAGAAATAAACTTTTTCAACCATAACAACTGACGAAAACGAGTTGACTTGGTCAAATTGAACACTATTTTTGGTCTTCCAAACAAAACAGTGTAATCAGTATATTTCTGTTGTGAAAAACGGAAAGTGTGGTTTTATGAAGATGACATGTTAACATTTGTTCGGCAATGGAAGTGTGATTTTATGTAAAAAGTTTGCAATGCAATTTTAAAAAAAATATTGTTCATCTTGATTTGGCTCTGGATGGTTATTCTACATTTGATTCAGAATATCAGTCCATATAAAGTTCAGCTTGCATTAACTTTTCCATTTTCTTTGAGCTGCTTTGTTTCTTCTCTTTGATTGCAGACGACATACGATCCAGTGGTTCTTCGAACAAACTGCGAAAACCCAGTCAAAGATGAATTATTCACCACGTGTTCTTTATCGTCAGAATGCGATTTTGAAAATGAAAGGAAAGAAGAGGAATGCTATCAAGGTAATTAGTGTTTCTTTAAACATTTTGTTTATGAAATACATAGAATACTCACCGGGAAGGCCAAACAACCGGTCCCAAATGTGATTAAAAATGCATAATTTTTTAATAGTACATGTTAATCAGAAGTGGCATAAACATGATCTGGTTTTGTTAGGATTCCTGAAATCGCTTATCATTTCAGTGTTTATACAGTTCTTGGGTAGTCTATAAACCTATATCGATTATTGTTTGTACTATATCTCTCAACTCGCTCCCTTATCTTTCATTGTGATATCTTTACTGACTTTTTATTTTACTATAAATCCTTGGAACATATTTTTAAAAGAACTGAATAGATTGCATATCTAGCAGTAAAATGTAAAAATTTAGACTTATGATTGACTTTTGAGTCAATCTGTACTGACGTACAGTTACTTACAGTGAGTCACTTTAAGCTTGTGAGTAGGGTACAAGATATACGGTTTGATGGATTAAAATGAAATTATACTCTAAAATAGCACTTTCCTCTGAGGATGAGTGGGAGCTTTTTTTTTAAAATTACATTAACAAAAAGAGGCGTTGTGGTATATTTGGTATTTTGCTATTGCAAGGAAATAACTATATAACCGTTATATTCAAATCATATTGCAATAATAAAATACCAAGCCCTGAAGATGTCTACAAATATAGAAGAAACGTTAACTTAAAGGTGATGTATTGTTTGAAGCTAAACCAAACCTCGTTAAAAAAGAAAATAAGTGTTCAATAAACGTGGTTGAGATAAGAAAACATTAAATTATTATCTATGTTATTAAGTTGCTGTGTCTGTCTATTTTTTGTTTGTTATCTATCTCTTAGTTTTTGAGGATAAAGATCCATAACCATATGTATTTTTTTCGTCTGTTGGTGATGTGCATATTATTATCACACATTTTATATTAATTTTTGTTCTGATAATGTTAGGTTCATTCGTACTTTATTCTATTGCTGCAATTAAGGATTATAAGTTAATTAATATTAAAAAAATTATGCTTCTGTGAATTTGTACATGTACCCATAAAGTCATAAAACTTTTATCTCTTAGTATGAATTAATTTTTGTTTTTATTTGAAAGTTTAATTCTAAAAAATTTCTATTCACTTGAAATGTAGGACAGGTACTCTTAACAGAGAAGTAACAAAACAAGTATATCAGCATTTGAAATAATAAGCCTGTCATATTAATTACTATAATTTTTTTTCTATTTGTATATAATTTCATTGATTATTATTAGGTATACGTATTATTATTATTACGTATTATTAGGTATTATTAGTATATTATTAGGTACCTAAGAATAATAATGAAATTGGTCATTGTCATTGGAATGAAGATTTTCGTTTTCTTGTAGTTAGTGGAACAAAAACCAACCACATTATATTTGACCTTAAGCAAACAAATCTAATAATTATGTGAAATTTGATGAGAGCAGGGCCTCTTGCCCATTAATTAGATTTAAGAAGTCCGGTTCTTGGGTTAAGATGACTGTAATATTCACAAGTGTGGTACCCCCGGGGTTGAGTGCAAGGATTCGTTAAACCCTGTTAAAAATGCAATGAGAACTTGCCAGTCCTTTTAATCTTCAAGTATAAAAAAAAATAGATTTGGTTTTAAAGTCAGTAGGTTTTAACTTTAACTGCAGGTTATAAACAAACACAAGATTTACTACAAGTTCTTTTCCTCTGAAGAGGAAGTTTGTTGCTGAAGTCATCAAATCTAATCAGTCGTTAGTTTTTTATGCACTTCTGTATAGGAGAACGTGATCATCAAAAATTATTTTTAACCGTGATGATAAAGTAGGGAAAAAAGAAATTTGGAATAAATTATACCAGCAAGGTTTTTTTCAGTCAGTCAAATATTAATTACAAAACCAGGAACATGTAAAATTAAAGGCTTGATTAATGAGGAAATAATAGGTTATTTTTTTAACAAAGGTTGTAAAGAACAAAATTTGAATTATTTTTTCCTAACTAAAATTATTTTTTCCTAAAGTAGATATGACAAATGTCCATTGTTTTTTGTCAGTTTATAGCCCTGAAGATGTCTTAAAATAAAGACGAAACGTTCGCGAAAAGGTGATTCCGTATATTAACCCTGACCAAACTCCAAGAAGAAGAAAGTGTTTATTAGTAAATTGTGGTCAAGAAAACAATACCTTACTAACTAATAAATACAGGAATAAGAAAAAACAAGTAATTGTAACTGAAAGTGATACCAATTGTATATAAACTCTAACTCCATATTACCAAAGAAATAAATCATACACTTTTCCAGCAAAATTGCTATCACTCTTCTTACTAGAATTCAGTAGTAACAATTACATGATTAACAGAATCATGAACGACTATAGATGCTCGATCAAGAGAAGAAACAGAGGAACACTGAAAAAGAAATATTCTAAACTATCCACCTTATTTGGAACTGAAATATACATAGCACTTACAGAATTGGACTTCAAAGGAGTAGTTGAAATAGAAACCATGACTGTTGTGGATAGAAATAGGTTACTCCGCTGGCCAACCGAGGCTCTGTGGTCATTCATACAAATACTAAGCATTATTGAAGAGAGACCAATACAGAAGGCACCACATTGTTTACACTCCTATCGGTAAACACAGTTCCTGAAAGTGAGGGAACTATTAAAGGAGATGGAATAGCTATTATTAGTGTTAGAGAAGGAAGGTTCGTATATATAAAAGGACAAGTGAGGCAATGACGTCGGATGTTTCGCTTCATACCCCTACCGAGTCTGGGAGTGTTGGAAGTTCTTCTTTTCTTCTGATCTTCTCCTTGATGAGGAACTACCAATTCGAAATATTGATCCCAGTAACTGTGTTAATCTGTTCTTTATTTTATAACCTTAGTCGTATAAAGTTGGTTATATATGGTCTAAATTTTACACCAAAATCCTCAAGAACCACTTCTATGACCTTGATAAGTCAGTGGTCGAGAAGCTATATATATTTTAGTAATATATATATAACAGATTCAATAATATATCGACCGTTTGATTGAATATGTGTGTTATCTAATTGGGATTCGGTCAAATTTTCTAGGTTCAAAAATCGAACTCTCATTGCTGACGTTTCGGTTTTATTTTAAAACCTTTTTCAGAGGTAGAAGTAAGAATTTTTTGACTAAGAAAATGAAATTTACATTATTTAAAGAAATAATCTTAACCGGACTTGTGGATAGTATTTACTTATTTATATTATTTGACTTTACTTATATTATAAATATTTGAAATTATAATATATATATATATATATATATATTTAGGAAGCAGTCCTTCATTTATACAGGTTTGATTAAATAATACGCCATATTTACGGTTGACTAGTTTCCTTGTGTATTTCTCAAGGGATCTGAATAATCTTCTTGCACAAACATCTAAATTGTATAGAACATTTCCAATGGTTCCATTGTCTTTAAATCTTCCATTTCCACTAATTTCACTATTGTCACAACTTTATATATATATATATATATATATATATATAAAGAAGCTAAAGTCCTCTCTTCTCTTCGGAGCGACTCACATCTTTCTACCTGATGACGACGCAGTCGAAATTAGTAGTGAGTTTTTGTGTACTCTTGTATGTATTTTCTGTGAATTTAGTTTATATATATGGTTGTATCACCTGGTGTTCGCAGTAAAAAGATTTTATGGCACCAAACCCCATAAACACTAAACATGTCCAGTCAAGTAAATAATATTTTATTTTGTTAACGTATAGTGAATGTCCAGTCAGTTCAACCCTTTTTTTTTTATAAAAGATAGTGTTTTTTTTCATATCTTGATACCGGTCCCCAGTTACCAATCGTTGTTTGTTCTTTTATAAAATACCACAGTAATTTTAATACTGATATGTTATTTTATGTTCATTAGGAGATTCTATACTGAGTATATTGGCCATTGAAGACGTTATATTAATAATACTTTTTGTATTGATATGTTATCTGTTTAGTTGAGAGCAAGGGGAACCATGAAGGTTACGAACGCTGGGTATCGAGTCAAAAAAGGAGATCAGCACGCGTGAGGAGTACAGTTCGCAGAGAGGAACCTAGTTTGGCCAGAGCACTTAGCTCTCTTATACCATCTAATCTTCTGTAAGTATTTTCTATATATTTGGCTTAGAAAGAATTGGTTATTGACTGTCCATATTTACTGATGTTTAAAATATAAATGTTATGATTTCTCAGTGCTTCTGAAATTTAATTGTGCTGGTTTTAAAATTAAATGACTGTGGAAATAAAATGTTAAGCTGGATGATAATACAGTGGTACCTCGGTTTTCGACCATAATTCGTTTGAGTTTGTTGGTCTAAAACCGATTTGTTCGAGAAATGAAACATTTTTTCCCATAAAAAATAATGGTAAGTATTTTAATCCGTTTTACCTAAAAAAAATACCTAAAATATTAAGAAAACGTGTATCTAAACAACATTAAATACCTAAATGTGTACATAATATAGAATAAACATAAAATAGAAGAAATATAAACCATTTTGTATCATTTAGGTACATACCTTTTGAACAGCGGTGTGATGATGGCATACAGGGTGACGCTGCGTACGTTTCGGCTTCACTCGGCTATTTTCGGTTCCCAGCCCGAGTGTTCGAACACCGAAATCTGTTCGAATTCGGAAGCATTTTTAGCTCGTATTTTTTGGTCGAAAACCGAATTGTTCGAATAGTGAGGAGGTCGAAACCCGAGGTACCACTGTATCTCATGTTTAAAAGATGTAAATAAATTGCTAGAATCGAGTTTATATATATAATTCAAGAAAAATATTATATTAAAAATATTTGACGTCAAGGCGTGTATAGTTGGCTGTTTTGTCAGCTTGACGACGTATTGAATTAATGAGTTATTCTTCAGAAAGTTTTATGAGCTTATATGGAGCTATAATACAGTCATTTTGCTGAACTGTTGGTGGATCAGGTGTTCATATCCACGAGTTTTACATCTCACCGAGCAGTATGCGGAGACTCTATTCGCAAAGAGAGATGTTCAAGTTTTCTACAGGTAGTGGAATCCGTTTTTGTATTGTTTGAAAAAGATAACTGTTAGTGTTTGAAGAAGGAGCCTCTTTTCTGGTGTGAAGATTCTTCAGTCACGGTTGGATAAGTGAAATTTACTAGAATCATTTATTATCATTTTTTTTTTGTCAGTCCCACTATTTTATGACAAAGTAAGATATCATTTGTAAAATTTGCGTTATAGTCAGGATATTTCGAAGTGAATTTTAAGGACTTCAGGATGTAACAATTGCTCACTGTATTATTATTATTATTATTATTATTTCCCTGCATATTGTGTTGTTACATTAAGATATAAAAACGTTACTTTGAATTATACAGAAGGTTTGTGGTAAATAAATTATGTTTTATTAATTAAAGTAGGATACTTCATGAAAATCATCGTATCCTACTAAAGCATTTATTATCCCTAAATATCTAAATTTTAGGATCAGTTTAGTCAAACAAATAGAATCTATAATTATGTCATCTAAGTTTTTTTGTATGTTGGTTATGTTGTTTTCCAGTATTGTAACTTTGTTCTACCAAAATTTCCAGAATTGATTATATTTATTTTTTAGACCATGGGAAGAGAAAAAAGAAATAATTTCTGAAGATTCAATGCACACGATGGACCTCTACAGATTGTTTGACAGTAAAGATAATGAAAGAAATAAATGTACAAACAAAAGTAGTTATTCTTTAGAAGAGAGAAACAGGTTTGGCTTATTTGATTGTCTTAATTAGAGTAGAGTACACATGGATTAAAATGTGAAAATGTATAAAGAATATTCGTTTTATGTGTATATTTATTGAAAACAAGGGATTTTGAAATTGTGTCTACCGTATTAATTAGTGATATCAGTAAGAATCATTTTTAACAAATTTTCTATATGTGCGTTTATATTTTGAAACATTTCATTTTGTATTGTAATTTGTTTTGTTCTTTTCAGTACCTGCTTTTAAGTGACTGACGCTAAAAAATATCTAAAATCTAAATAAATGAAATTATTCAGCTGGAATTTTTCGATTGGATAACAAGTTTTTAATATTAGTTTATTTATTATTAATTTAATGTAGTTAACTGTATTTAGTTTGATATAACGCTTTATGAGTTGTTTGTTAATGACAACATCGCTTTACATTATTTTTATATATATATGTTTGTCTAACTTGGTATAAAAGAACTAATACTAATTATAATTAAAAACTGTATATTCCTCTATTAAGAAATAATTTTTTTTTTACTTTACTTTAAGTAAAGTATAGTAATCGTGAAAAAATTGGATCTCTAAATTTTGACAGAATTCATGTTTTGATGTTCCCAAAATCGTTTTATGAAGTTTTTTCGATGATGTCTGTGTGAGAAGGTGGGTAAAAGAATGTGTATCCAAAGTTTGTGGTCAAGCTACGCTACAGAATCTGTAATCGATCAAATTGATATTTTACACAAAAATGTGTAAGGCCCTATATTTACTTTGACTTTTTTTTTGTCAAAAATCTGTTTTTAGAAATTTTTTTCCTCTAAACTACAAATTTTAGAGTCTTTCAATTTTAGCATTATCTTTGAGGTTAGAAAAGCAATAAACGAAAAATATCCTCAGATTTTTAAAACAACAAGAAATATTTCTTTTTCATTAAAATGTAAAAATTTTGACATACAATTAAATATGAAAGCTTGTGAGAACGATACAAGCCATCCCATTTGACGGATCAAAATGAAATTATACCTAAAAATAGAACATTATGTGGAAGATGAGTTGAGATAAGTTTTTTAAAAATTACATTAACCAAAGGGCCGTTAGAGTACATTTTCTGTTTTCAGAAAATGTTTTTTTGATGTTGAATGACTCATTAAAAATCAATGAAAATTTGCCAACAAATTTAGCAGAAATTAGCAATTTTTAACAAAAAATTCGTGAAAGTTCCATTACCGGAAAGAGCAGTAAAGCTATAAAAACTGAATGTTTATCCTAGACCAACAGATCACCTGCTATGTTTGTCGGATAGTTGACATTTATTTATATAGTTTTTATTGACTTGAAAATTGTATAAGTGAATCGACAGAAAGAAAATTAATGTTTAGAAGTTTAGTAAAAATTGTGTAATGATTTTATACTTAATATGAGATGTAAGAAGAATAAAACTCATATATGTAAAAAATCAACGCCAATCAAATATAAATTTCTTATGCTTTCCTTAGTATGGTGGATTTGTAACAAAATGCAATAATCGTTCTGTATGTTGCACCCTTGAACAAAACTTAATATTAGATGTAGACTTTCTTGTGTTTATGAATCTTATTATCTTTGGATAATATTGAATTAGCAGGAATAATCCTTAGTTTTATACTACCAAACAGATACTAATTTTAATCTGATTCTAAGGTGATTCAATAACACTGACATTTTTTCTTACATGTTTCTGACATTTTTGAGAATCAGGTCGTCAGCTAAATATGATGACCTGATGACTTCTGAGTTTACAGTACCTCAGACAATGCAAATCCGCAAGACCATACGACCCCTCCCGTGACAGACTGGCATTCCCATCCCCATCCTTGACAATCCTTACTGACCTTAGCAAAAACTGGAGGATGAGAATTTAGGAGTAGTGGGCCTCTAGTCCAAAAGACGTGCACTAATGTGGATGGAAATATTCGTTGGTCGTTGGAGATCCACTGGCTAGAGGAACAAAAGTCATTTTCTCCTGTAAGAGATAATCATGTAACATGAAATCGTCACTTTAACTTTGTAAAAGTATTATTACTGCTGTAATAATACAGATGATATTAATATAAATTGTGTGATATACAGAAAATTGCCCTTTCATTGGTGTAAAACAACACCAATGCAACGTAAGTAGACAGGAAAAAAGTAGTGCCTTATTCTTGCATATAAAAAATAAAAATAATCATATTGATTGGACAGGAGCTAAATTTATTACCTATGAAAAATCAATGTTGTTAAGAAATATTATTGAATCGTCTCTAATTAAATTTAATAAATCAAATATTATAAACATTAGTAACGGTCTCTTCAAACTTGATACTTTCGTCACGAGGGCAATAGCCTCTTCAAAGAGGGTTGACAGCTAGCGGATAGTTTTTTTACTCACCCTTTTAAAATACCACTCTTCCCTCCCACTCTTGTCAACTCCTCACCAGATGTTTTCTGCATCTAGTGTTTAGTTGGGTTTTTGACTCTGACGAAGACCGCTTGTTACGGTTGAAAGATCTTAGTCTTGTTTTCCCATTTCTTATTGTGGTTTGATCATTGATTGTTATTTCACGTGTTTATGTGAAATCTTTTTATACATCAACATCTAAATCACAGTAAGATATTCAGAAATGTGACTAAGATGTTTCAATCGAAAACAACTGGTCTTCATTAGTCTCACTCATATTGAAATGAGAGAGGGATATAGGACTTCTGCTGTGGTAGTGAGAAAGGTGGGGGGGGGGGGGGGCAATAGATGTGTTTAAATAAGGTAAGTCAGGTTAAAGTAAGCAGTTTAGGAAGAAATAAGTAAAGTTATCTACTAGCTGTCAACCATTGTAAACAAAGCTATTGCTCTTGTTAACACTGAGTTTAACATAAATAAACCATTGCTAATGTTTAAAGTATTTGATTTATTAAATTTATTTTGAGGGGAGTCAATAATATTTCTTAACATCGATCTTTCATACGTAATCATTTTAGCTTCTGTCTATTTTTTATCATTATTCTCATTATCTGTATGCAAAAATAAAGTGCTACTTTGTCCACCTCTAATTATGTTGTATTGTTATTGTTTGTCAGGCATTTTAAATTATTCACCAGTCTGACCAATGTTATTTTATGACAACATTTACATGGACTTATATAAATTCCATTATACTCCAGTTCCCTAGGAGAGTTTTTAATTAAGAAATCACCTACTATATTTAAGTCGAGATTTATAGCAAATCTAGGAAGCTGGCCCAATGAATCATGATGTAGTAAAACTGTGACATTTAGAATTAAACAAGTTCATCATTTATAGCATTTGAGATCATCTCTTTAACACCATTGAAATCTTGGTCAATATGAGAGGCAGGGTATTTTAATGAGTGAACAATAAAAGTATTGTTCTGAATTTTATCATTACGAATTCAGTGGAACAAACTCTTGACACCCTCAAAAACATATAGCTAAAAACAGATATTTTAACATTTCTGGGATGGGATGAATAAAAATGGACAAAATCAAGTGCAGCGGTAGGTTTCTTATATATACTTTAAAACGTAACTCTTTAAGCAATCTATGTATACCGACATCTAAGAAGGGCAATTAGCTATTTACTTCTTGCATTGTGAATTGAATTGTCGGTACAAATGAATTGAATTTGTTAGAAAATTACCTTTATTCATAGATTTAGGACAGAGACACCATAAGTGTCAATATATCTGAACCGTTTAACTTGATTAGGCAAAATTGCAACTAACATTTTAGTTTAATAAAATTCCATATATAAATTATTCAGGGAGAGGTAGGTGATACCCCTTTCAAAGACCCAAATTTCTGTTTAGAAAAGTTATTTTCAAATTAAAAATGGTAATCAACCATACATAATTTAATTAACTGGATTATAGTGATGGTAGGGAGGGAGAGGGAATAATTTTTCAGTCTTTTCTGCAGAAAGTTCTAAAGATCGGTTATAGGGTACATTTGTAAAAGGGTCTTTACATCAAAACTAATACTCCATATTGATGATGATTTTTAATTTACTAATGAAATTTATATTATTTTTAATATGGCTGCCTGAAATTTTACAAATTAATGGGATCAAAACACTAACTGACCGTTTTGATAATGCATTTGAAGCCGAACCAACAGAACTCAATTAATCTATGGGAAAATTTGTTTATGTGACTTGATCAACCCGTTCATACTCGTATATAACAATGGAATATTAAATTTAGTAATTAATTCGGGTTGATTTTTCAAAACAATTTTGATCTTTTTATTAAAGTTATTTCGATTTTTTTTTAAGTAGTCTTTTTTATTTAGGATCATAGTTACATTTGATTTATAAGCTTTAGTAATTCTTATAGTATTATCGTTTTTAAGTTTAAAATAAGAGTTCATAAAACGTTTAGGCACACTAACAACGTCGTTCATTTGTACAAATCCGTTAATTTTTAAATGATCAACATCGGTATTTTGTCATTTTTCTGCATGCAAACCTTAAGCCACCTAAACATAATTTATATTTCTAGTCTTAGCGACAAAATTTAACATGTATGTATGATAATGCTGGTACTGTTTTAGTATCCAATATTTTTTCCAATAGATTTAAAACTATTTTTTTATTACTATATAGGTTACAAGGAATCCACGCTATTAATACATTCAGTTTTTTATTGTTTATCTGTTAACCATTTTTTTCTTTTCTCAAATCATTATAATGGTATTTATAAAATTTCATATAAATGTGATAAAATATACATAGGTCAGACTGGTAAATCATTAACAACAACAATACAACAATAATTAGAGCTGAACAAAATAGTGCCCCATTTTTGCATATAAATAATGAGAATTATGATATAAATTAGACGGTGGCTATAATGATCACTTATGAAAGATCGATGTTGTTAAGAAATGTTTTTGAGTTACCTTTAATTAAATTTAATAAATCAAATACTTTAAACATTAGCAATGGTTTATTTATGTTAAACTCAGTGTTAACGAGAGTTAATAGCTTTGTTTACAATGCTTCACAATTAGAAGAAATAACTTTTACTTATTTCTTCCTAAACTGCTTTCTTTACCTTGATGTATCTTACTTGGCATTTTCTCTCTTTGCCTCCTCCCCTTCGTATATAGGGGAGGATGTCTATATCCTTTGTTTCAATATAGTGAGAATCTGAAGAAGACCAGTTGTTATAGTTGAAAGATCTTAGTCAAATTTCTGAATATCTTACTGTGGTGTTGATTTTTATTTCATGTCATTGCTGTGAAATCATCTTATATTTGTAAACTTTTCAGGGTAAACTATAGGTGAGCAGTAAATAGAAAACACACACTTAGAGTCTTTAATTTTTGGTTTAACCGTCTCAGAGAAGAGATAGGGATTACCAGTGCACTTGCGAAGCGACGTTTGGAGACCAACAGTGTTGTCACACGCGTGCCCGGTTCAAACGAAGTAAGAAAAATAAACAAAGAATAAGTGTAAAACTGAAAAATAATAATAAACAATACGGCGCTGTGAAAAATAAATACTAAAGAAAAAGAGGAAATATAAATACGAAAACTGAAAGAACATCATCTTTCAACAACTTTTGAAAACCGCTTTTTGATCCCACCATTGAACTACAATTAACACTGCCATACCCGTTTATTTCTGTAGTGGAATGTTGTTGTCACTTAATAATGATTTTACAGATTTATACAATCCTAGAGCAGTTCCATCTTCAACGACAACACTGTCTAAAAGTGCATCCACAACACCCTTTTCCTGCATGTCAAAATACTGTACTACTATTGCCAGCTCTTGCGTCACAGAAATGTCAGTCCTTTCATCTGATGAGAGAAAACCTTTGGGATCTGCATATTTTGGTAATCATGCCTTTTTCACCATAAGGTAGACCATGTTGAATGACATATGCAAGCTTTCTTCGTTTCATTGATAATTTTTGCGTGGTTTTGCTGTCTGGAAATATTGCTTTACAAACCGGAAGAAGGTGATAAATGTTAACAAAAAGTATAATATGTCCAGTTAAATATTCCGTGAGTCGAAGCTCACTCTTTGCCACTTGTTCGCTTGTTGTTGTTTTTTCTTTTGTTAAAAACTAAATAACACTAGTACTTACCTTTGCTGTTCCAAACATTTTTGATGTTTTTCTGTATTTCTGTGTCCCAGTAGCATAGATACTTGAGAGTGACGTTGCAACACACGCAAAAAATTGAATCACTATTAACCAGTCTTTAAATTCTGGTTTGTTAAATCATCCAGTTTTAAAATTCTGAATGTACCACAATCTTTTTTTTGCTTGAATGGTTTTCTTCACTCATTATGAATAGGTGCAAGTACCGTATAATATTTGTTTTTAGAAGCATTAGTCGTTTCAGACGACACCACAGACTCACCACTCCAGAACATTGACAATAACAAACTGATTGTGCATGCGCTACAGCTGCTTAATGGGCGTCCCTCAGTCATGTTCCAAATATATAGGACAGGGCTGCTGAAATTGGTACGTTGGTACAAATTTGGTACGTTTTGCTTCTAATTTCTCTCGTTTAGTACGACGACAGCGATTTTTAAAGATAGAATTTTTTAAAAAAAATCAACTCCAAGATTTTGATTTTAACTAAAAGAGAAAATAGGAGATGCATTTTCATTTTGGGTTTGGAGTGTACCAAGTATGATGCGCTCTACGTCTGGCATCTACGACATTCTACTTCTTAAGTTTGGCATTTACCAAGCTTAGCCTCCCGATGAAAGGTCAGAGAGCTTCCGTGAATAATCACTCCGACCTACCCGTCACCTTCACGCTTCCCATTTTTGTTGTATAAAACATTTTTTGTTATGTATTTATTTATCTTACCTATTGGTCTATGTGTTTATTTCTTTTTTTGTGTTCTGACTACCTTTAAAATCAATTCTGACATAGCCTAGTCTATTATTTTTAAAATAAAATAAAAATAAGCCAATACAACTTAAGCTTTATTGATTTTAACGTATAATTGTAATGTTCTTTAGAATATATTTTAATAATTATATTTCCTTTTTTTCTTTTGTATTTATTTTTCACAGCTGCATATTGTTTCTTATTATTTCTCAGTTTTTTACTTATTCTTGGTTTATTTTGCTTACTTCCCTTGAACTGGGCACGGGTGTCAACACCGTTTCTCCAACCGTCGCTTCGCAGGTGCGCTTGATGTCCTTATCTTTTCTCTCCTGACGACGGTTAAACCGAAAATTAGAAACTGTAAGTATGTGTTTTCTATTTACTGTTTACCTATAGTTTGCTATACAACGTTTGTTGTCCTTTTAGGATCGTTTCTTGTTGATATTATATATATATGAATTAAATACCACAATAAACAATATATATTAATTAAAATGCTCTAAGGCCTTTCGTCACAACATCATCAGAGAGCTAAATGCAACAACCAAAAAAAAACATAATAACATGTTAACCTGACTGATTGAAGTCTTCAATATTGCTGGCATCCCTGTCTGAATTTAATGTTCCTCAACTTGAAGGAGTCTTGATCTGCTTACTTATTTCTTTTATTAATATTTCATCTAGTTTGTAAAGTCCCGGACTATTGTTCATTAAATTTCGATAGAAGTTCTTTATGAGTGCACTTTCAATAATATTTCTCCTCCTTTCTGAAAGTACAAAAATTAATTCCTTTGCTTCACTGCAATTTATCATATGATTTTTGTTCCTTACATGTAAGAACAAGGCACTCTTTTCATCTTCCCGTCTGATCGAATATTGGTGTTGTTTTACTCTTGTAAAGAGACATTTACTCGTCTGTCCAGTAAAAGACATTTGGCAATCAGTACAAGGTGTCCTATATACACAACTATCTTTTTCTCCCCCGTATTATTAACAAGCCTATTCAACAAATTACTATCATTACTAAACACAACGGAAAGGTCCAGCTTTTTCAAAAATGAGGGCAGGTCTTTCAAACAGGGGTTATATGGAATGACTACATATTTCTTTTCTATGAGCTGTTCTTCATTGTTTGTTGTCAGGAATTGTTTCACTCTTTTCTTGATATTATCAATTAATAATTTTGGATACCTTAAAGAACTTGATATGCTATAAGTAGTTTTGATTTCTTCCTCTACAAACTCTGCACTACAAATTTTAAATGCTCTCAAAAACATACTACTAAAAACAGATTTTTTAACTTTAAGAGGATGAGCAGAGAAGAAGTGAACATAGGATGATACAATTTTTGATTTTCTATAAACACTATACTTTAGTTCATTATCCATCCTATGTAGAAGTAACTCCAAAAAAGGAAGTTTATATTGTTTTCATATTCTACTGTAAATTGTATAGATGGTACAAACGTGTTGAGGTTGTCCAAAAAGGAGTTAATATTTTCATCAGAAGGCCAAATGCATAAAACATCATCCACATATCTATACCATTTTGCATTAATAGGCAGAATTGTAGGCTAATAGGTTATCTCAAAAAGCTCTATATAGATATTACTCAATACTGGGGAGAGATAATTCCCCATCGCTAATCCAAACTTCTGTTTATAAAATTTGCCTTGAAAAGAGAAACAACTCAATTAATACTGTAACAGAAACAGGTAAGTTTTGTACATGTTTGCTTAATTGTGTCTCAAGGAACCCCAACAGATCTTCAACTGGAACATTTGTGAAAAGTGATTTTACATAAAAACTCACTAATTTACTATTTTCATAAGAGTAACTGTTTAATTTTGATAGAAGTTCAATATTATTCTTAATGTGACGTATTCTTAATGACTCATAAAGAACTTCTATGGAAATTTAATGAGCAATAGTCCGGGACTTTACAAACTAGATGAAATATTGGAATTAATAATTATTATAAATAATAAAAGAAATAAGTAAGCAGATCAAGACTCCTTAAGTTTAGGAACATTAAATTCAGACAGGGATGCCAGCAATCTTGAAGACTTCAATCAGTCAGGATAACTTGTTATTATGTTTTTTTTTGGTTGTTTCATTTAGCTCTCTGATGATGTTGTGACGAAAGGCCTTAGAGCATTTTAATAATATATACTGTTTATTGTGGTATTTAATTCATATATCATATCAAGAGTTATTGTTGATTATTAATTTATATATATATATATATATATATATATATATTGTTAAAAGTATGGACCGTGGAATAGAAACGAAAATAAAGTTTATCGGGACTCGGTCAGTTCTTCAGGTTAAAATTAAACTCTTATTGCCAACGTTTCGGTTTTTATTTAAAACCTTTTTCATAGGCAGAAGTATACATTTTGAAACAGAAAAACTAAGTATTACATTACAAATTATTTTACAAAGAAAAATAGTATGTGGATTTTAACAACTGTAGTCTGAATGAACACGTGACACTGAACTGAAATAAAGGTTATTTCAGAGAAATAACTTTCTTTGGAGAAGAAAGTATCCTCTCCAAAGGACTTTCATTTGTGCAGCCCTAAATTTAACGTAAGTTCAACTCCTTGAAGATATTCAATTATTCTGCCGTTCCCTCCTCTGGCAGTACTACTGGAAATCTAGAGGAGAACGTAATATTCCAGTGGACTATACTGTCTGTTCCTGTCTCCAAAAATTCTAACCTCCCACATCTCGTGAACCCCCACCCCTCCTTCCTTCACATTCTCTTGAGCAATTCATCACCCTACTCGTTAGTAAAATTAGTAGCCCATCCTTTCTCAATTCTCTTAAACCCCCCGACAACTTAACCCATGCTGAACATTTGGCCGTGAAGAAGCTTTCCCTAACCACAATCTTTTAATAATGCCCGCTGATGAAGGTTCAGCTGCTGTTCTTTTTGATTGGGAAACCTATAGAACGGAAGCCATGAGACAGTTGAACAATACTTCTTAGTACATCCGTTTTAATTCAAACCCTACTTCTGAGTTCCACACCGAGCCAATTAACCTGATTAACAGTTCCGCCTCTATAGAGGGACTTAGTTCTGAAGAAGCCGCTCTACTTTCCCCAAAAACCCTCGCTGTCCTGTGTTTTACCTTCTACCCAAAATCCACAAGCAGTATAATAGACCCTACAATCCACCCCCTGGCAGGCCAATAGTTTCCAGCTATGGATGCTTAACCGAACGTATTTCTGCTTTTATTGATGCCGTCCTACAACCCATAGTCACACGTCTCCCTTCTTACTGCAAAGATTCCTTCCATTTTCTTGAAACCCTCCGTAACCTTACCTTTCCCGATACCTTAGAACATCCTCTTATCCTTGTCACTATGTTTAGGTTCGAAGATAATTTTTACCTCCAAACTAGAGGTACTGCCATGGGAACTAAAATGGCACCGTGTTTTGCAAATCTCTTCATGGCCAAACTTGAACAAGATTTCCTAGCCTCCTACCCCGGATCAACCCCTTCTCTTCACCATATACATTGATGACATTTTATTCATTTGGCCACACAGCAAAAACTCTCTAAACACATTCATTGATGCTTTCCAAACTTCCTGCTCTTCGCTTAATTTCACCCACTCACTTACATATTGTTCCTTGAACTTTTTTAGATATCAATGTATCGATTAACGGCAAAACCTTTATTACGTCTGTTCACACTAAACCCACCAATGCCCAGCTATACCTTCACTTCAAAATTTGCTATCCCTCTCATATAAAAAAATCTCTATCCGCATTAACCACATTTGCAATAGCCTCCAACAACGCCACTCCATGTTGACAAACTTAGAAAGAAGTTCATTGAACGTGGCTATTCTTCTAGGTTTGTCGACAGACGGCCGATACTTTCTACAACCAACTACCAACCCTAGCCTAAAACCCCTCCTCATCACTACATTCTTTCCAGGAGTTTACAAACTCAAGACTGCCCTAAAAGAAATTTTTCCTCTCCTTTCTTTTCCTCATACTTAACTTCGTCCATCTTTCAACATATCCGTCGTCTCTCCTTCAAAAAGCCCCGGAATTTAGGTAACTTGTTCTCTCATGGAACCAATAATATCCCCAGGCCCGTAGGTGATCGCGGAGGTATGCAACGTTGCGGCCGACCCCGCTGCCTCATTATCAATCCTGAACCTTTTTTCTCCAACCCCAGCAATAGTTTTCAAGTCCCTCCCAACACCTCTTGCACCAGCACGAACTGCGTCTACCGCTTGGAATGTGTCCAGTGCGTTGCATTCTATGTTGGTCTTTCCTCCAACATGCTTAGCATCCGCATGTGTGGACACAAAGATTCCGTCAGGTGACGCAGTAACCTGCCTGTTGCAATCCATGCCAATAATCATGGCCTTTCATTCAATAACTGCTTTAAAGTACAAATACTCAAAGTAATAGCCACCGGTGAAAAAAGATCAACTTTGAGAGCTTCTGAAGAGGCTCACATTTGGCTACTTAATGCCCGCTCCTCACCTGGCCTCAACTTTTTTTTTATCTTTTTTTTAAATATAATTTTTTTCTTTGTGTCCCTTGTCCCCTTTTTGTATCTGTATTCTCTCGTATACGGTACTCGAGCTCGATAACGGTGGAATGGTGTCGTTTACGGTGGATCAGCCTGCAGCGCTACGATCGCCTTGGAATTGAACTACTGCTTGGAACTCTCAGTCGTCTTCCACCCACACTCTTGAACCAACATACCTCTTCTTCTTCCCTTCTACTCTCTTCCTGATGACGAACTTCGGTTCGAAATATTGATCCAGTAAATGTTCTCGTTTCTTTTATGTGTTGTCTTTTCCATTTATTTATCTGTCCGATTTGGACTGTTTAGTAATTTCTTTTATATATATATATCAGGTGAGATTTATAAAATCTCAAATGAGTTTTATAAATAATCAACTGAGTATTATAAATCAGTTGATATTTGACTCTGACGAAGACCGCTTATTACGGTTGGTTGAAAGATCTTAGTCTTTTTTCTTAGTTCTTACTGAGGATTGGACGTAATCGTAATACCCTAGGTAATTTGTTATTTAAAAACTCTTCTTGGGAACTGAGTTGGTGGGTGGTATTTATTTATAAAATTCCGAGTTGTTTCATAATGTGTCAAAAAATTTATATTAGTCAAATTGGTAAATCATTAAAAACATTTGTCAAGCAACAATACAACATGACTATAGGTGAACAAAGCAGCACCTTATTCTTGCATATAAGTAATAAGAATCATAATTGAAGAGAAATGTAGTAATAGAAAAAAAATAAAAAAATAGTATTTTACCAGGTAACCAAATTGGTTCTTCCTCAGATGCCTTTAAAATTGAACACCTGTCATTGAAAGCTGCTTGCTTTAAAATTTGGACTATAAAGCTGCCATGAAAGAGAGAAAGTTCTCTTCAGCAATTCTCAGTATTGATATGAATGACCACAGAGCCTTATTCGGTCATCGTCATTCACTGACCTGTCTGTTGCTATCCAAGCTAAAGCCTTGGTCCTCTTCCAATGACTGATTTAAGGCGCTAAACTAGTAGTTTTGGATTATTCCTTTGGTCATGAGGTTTTAAGTTATTAATTTTGTGAGTGTGGGCACTGGTTTCAGTAGAGATGTACGCACTCAGTCAGGTGAAAAGGAAAGTACTTAAAAAGACTAATTCTTCACGATCGTATCCTACTTCTTCTATTCTTCTCTCTGAAGACGAACTACTTGTTCCAAATATTGGTCTCCATTAGTGTTTTGTTTTGCTCTTTGTTCTATGTACTTTAGTTTAATATATATTAGCGATTACTGAAAACTATTCAACGATCTAAATACAATAATATAATCACAGACAGAAAATACATAGACGAAAATACTAAAACTCAATACGGTATTTCGACATCCATCGTGATCAATTGAAGTGAGCGGATCGAAAGACAACCCAAGAAGCTTCTTTCTCAAAATCTCAGTCACTGTTGCCTGCCACCCTACGAAGAGTAGGGAAAGAAGGAAAAATAATAATAAAATAAAAATGTGGAACTAAATTAAAATACAGAACAAAAGTAAAGTTAAATGTTCCTTTGGCTCCGTGGAAAACATGAGATAGACATTTTCCTTATGTACTTTCAAACTGTCCATGTCACCTTTGATAATTGGCATTTTTTCCATACCCGTTCATACCAAACTGACTGACGCTCAGCAGTGCTTTCATTTTAACAATTGGCATCCCTCTCACGTGAAAAAGGTGAGATTGGCATCCCTAGATTTCTTTACATACGAATCATTAAAGTTCTAGCAATATTACATATCATAGCTTTCTAATCTGCCATATAAAAGTGGTAGTAGAGTTACTACTACCCTTATCAGAACATATTTGCCTTGTGCACGTAAACTGGGCACGATTGTTAAGAGTTTCCCCTTATACTTTCTTCTCACTTGTGTACTTCTGCTCGTGTACCTTCTAGTGATGGGACGATACCAACATTTTTAACTATTCCGATGCTACATTAAACTTTCGATTCCGATTCCGATACGAGTCCCGATTTTGATACCTGCAATTAATGCTTATTTTCAGACCCTGAAGCAGGTTTAAAAAACAAATGCTTTATAGACAAAGTACATTTATTAATCATTGAGAATGTGCATAAATAATTTTGTTATAATGAAACAAAAAAAAATGTTTCTTCAGAACAGAAGAGGGTGGTGCAGACAGATACCTCCTGGCAAAAGATGCCATGATGGGAACTTCGTATTTATTCACTCTTCACCACTGCAAAAGATTATCATCATTTCTTATATTCTTCAAAGCAATATATTTGGTCATTTCATGTTCTATTAAAATTCTTTTGTTCCTGATCTCGCTACTTGTTTTATCATATCCTTCATCTTGCGTTAGTTCCATTTTTTTCTTGTTGTTTTTTCTTTAATTCAGAGAAGCATTTTTTATAACTAAAGGTATAGTCACTTTCGTTTCATCTTTCTGTTTAAATACATCAGATGAGTCTATGCCTTGTACTTCAGGAACAGGAGAGGCGTCAAAAGTTTCTTTAGTTATAGTGCAGATATCTTGACTTTCTTGGGTGATCCAGACTGCAATGGCCTCTTCATTAGGCAGTCCTTGGTGGTTACTGTCTAGGAAACTAGTCTTGAACCTTGGATCAAGATATGTGGCCAGTATTAAGTTCTTGTTCTTTAGGTAACTACAAAAACTAGCATTGAAAGAGGCTTTCCATGCTGTCAGTGTTAAACCTAGCCCCTCAAACAATCCCTTATCGAAGAAGTAACATATGACTTTCAAGTGTGGTATGATAAGAGAAGCAGTCGCTTTTCTGGTATATAATAAATTTGTACAATCAACAAATTGTTTAAGTATTTTAAGCATCTCTTTAAAATTTTCCATTGGTTGGATTCTAAGCAATGTAGTTTTGCATGGTCACTGCAGTATGAGAAAAGAGCATTTTTTTGTTGAGATACTCTGGACATCATGTAATAATGACTGTTCCATCTTGTCGGGATATCCTGAATAAATTTATGATCTGGTAAATTAAATTTTTTCTGATATTCTTTGTAATTTGCAAAAGCTGCTGGTGAGTGTTTAAATTACCCAACCATTTGTTTACAAATAGATAGTATATCCTTGTACATACCTTTGTGTAAATATGACATCATTAGTGGATAACTGCAAAGTGTGTAGGAAACAAGGAAATCACTCATAATCAACATGCTGCTGCAGCCATATTAGCTGCATTATCTCTTACGAGGACGTGAATTTTATTATGAAAAATATTGCATTGTAGTACTGTCTCTCTGATATATTCACTTATGTTTCCTCCAGTGTGTGATACTTATGAAGGTCAATTCTTAGAATCGTGTTTTTTTGCTCAAAATTATTGGTAATCCAATTGGTGTGTTGTGTGGTCTGTGTACGTTAAAATTTCAAAGTTTACTAGCTAAGAATTAATAAAATCAAATAATCCAGCTGGACAACAGCCACGCTGGCACTCTGTATAAAACTGAAATCTCTGTTAAACAATTATGGTCACTGCAGTATGAGAAAAGAGCATTTTTTTGTTCAAAGTACAGTTAGTTTATACTACATACTGTCTGCATTTATTTCAACGAATCGTTTTCAGAATCGAAGATTCGATTAAAATTCTCCGATTCCGGTTCCGATACCTAGAAAAGCTCCGATATTTCCGATTCCCGATTCCGAGTACTCGTCCCATCACTGGTATCTTCAGGGAGGCTCCTTCCATCTCTTATGGTGAACCTCCAAACCTCAGTTTATATCTGTTCACATATTTTTTGCTTAAGCCTCCCAATACCACTAATGGTATGGTTAAGTCTGGACGTTGTGGTTGTTTAACTTCCCCTTTCATCAATCCTGTTTCTTCCCTTGATTTATTTCCTGACCTCGTGTACTCCATCTGTAACTGCGTTTATCGTTTGGACTGCACCCAATGTGTTGCTTTTTTTTTTATGGATTCATCAAAACAGAGGTCCAGTAATCACAGGTCTTCGGTTATTTAACCCAGTGGCCTTGCCATACTTTTCCATGTGTTTAAAACCATTAAAATTGCATAATTTGTGGGGTTGCCTTTCCATTTTGGGGTTACTAGAAATCATGAAAATCAGGAATAAGTGCAACAAAGCTTTTACTGTTAATAGAAAAATATACGAACAGACTCATTATAATTATTAGTACTTTCATACCAATTACATAAACAATGAGATGTTATACAATGTACATAATTGTTAAAAATGGTTCTTACTAATGTCACTTATAAATAATTGTACACGCAATTTCAAGCAAATTTGTTGTTATCAGTACGTTTTAATACATATATAAACCGTAGTTTTTGACCACAAATGTTTTTGTCAAATATAATTTTGTGTAATGATAGTAAATGATCCTAGAAATGAAAATTAATTTGCCTATTCATGCTGTATGCCTATGCCTATACTGCCTCTACATGCATGCTATATTTATTCTTTCATTGTATACTGCAATGGTAAATCGTTGAGTGTTCGTAAATATAAGTGTCTATTATATAATAAAAATGTTTTACGCTTGGATATTTGTGAAATGTTTGATTCTATCCAGCATTGTTCAGAAAAAGCCAATTAATGTTGTTTCTTTGTTGCATAGGATAATTCAAGAAGAAGACTACTTCGGTACTATTAGGGAACTTCAAGATATTGAGAAATTTATTGCAGAAACTGAAAGAACACAAATGAATATAATTACCGTTATAAAAAAATTTCTTAACTACCTATCTACTTTGTGGAAGTATCTTTGGCCTCCGATGTTGAGCAAATTTTATGTTAAAGTATATAAAATATATATGTAAGTCAGTATTCATTTATTTTATTCATTTATAAGAAAAAAAAATTTTCATATTTTGGACTTCACAGAAATCATTGTCCGGCAACTTCTTGGCAAGCAGATGAAGAGAGAAGTTTGGAAGACGATCTTAGTATCATAATGTTAGGAGAACTTTTACTAGATATATGGATAGACAAAGGCAAGGGATATGGACAACCAAGCCCTCTTGGAAAATCGTAATATAACATTTATTCTATGTATAAATATTATTTATTTATTGAAATAATTGTTCGTGAGAATTATGTTCGGTTATATTTGTGTATAAAAGACATTAAATTTGAAGGGTATCTCTGAAGTCATTCCACCAATAACGGTGTCTGTCATTCTGTTTAGAGGCTTAAACGAGGACAGTTGCTTGTTGGTGAAATCTTATTTTCCTTTAGATTTTCAGCTGTGGCTTATGCTGTGATATATATTAGATATATATGCTTATTTATATTAGTATAAGTCGACAGCAGGTTTTGTCTTAAACATTTATTGTCAAAATTAGCAGTAGCCTCTGCACTGACAAGTTAAGTGCTTGTGGCCTCGATTTTCCTTTCGTTTGGCTGAAGTTATCATAGCATTTGTCCATGTTACCATAACATTTTGAAAAAATATGTGACAAAAGAATACAAATTACAGTTTATCATAATTTGCATGAATGGCAGTGTGAAGTTTTCTGCGTTTATTAACGCCTATGGTTGTTGGACTTCAGCTTATTGGAAGCAAAACGAATATAAAAAGCATCACTCTCGCATCCCCCTGTATATCCTGCAACTGCATACACCGGATGCACCACCATAACGATGTGATGATTTTTACCTTGGTCCACTAAACTGGACCTACGTATAAATTGTCACAGGGTTTCCATTTTTCAATGAAACAACCTACCCGTTAATATCCATGATAATTCCCATGGACTTGGTTTAATGCCTGTTTCCGTGTCCAAGCCCTCAATAACCTTAACCAACCAAGCCTCACCCCCCACAGATAACTTTATGATCTTTAGATGAGGCAATATCTCCTGGCTTCAATGAATAACGTTAATTTTTTTTTAAATATTTATTATTTTCTATTCACTATTTAATTAATTATTTTTATATATTTTTTAATTATACATTGGTTTATTTATTTTGAATTTATAATTCTTTTTTAATGTATTTGATTTTTTTATTATTCCCTTAGTATTTTTCCTTAATTTCTAATTCACTATTTATTTTATTTTTTCCCTCTTGCTTTATTTGGCCTCTTTTGTTGGCTATGCATGTTTCTTTCTTTTTATTATTTGTATTTAGTTCATTTTTCTTTTTCTTTCATAAGATGGCAATATTGCAGAGCTTGTTCATATCTATGGATACGTTTACGTTAGCTGCTCCCATTCGAATAGAACACTTCTACCTGAAGACAATCATGTCGAAATAACGTTCTTTTTTTTATCTTTAAGTCACTCTGTTTGTAGTCCAGTCAAACTACATTATTTTATTTTATATATAAACACACACACACACACACACACACACACACACATATATATATATATATATATATATATATATATATATATATTATCCTACGTTCCTGCATGCAGTTTTAATATTCTTGAGAAGCTCGTGGTCTGGTTGTTCAGGTTCGGCTTCTTTTCTCTTATGCACAGCGCTTCCAGAATGTGTAACCTTCTCAGGTCATTTTCTTGATAAAGTATTGTGATATTTTTATTCAATTCTTCCCTGGTTAGCTTGAGGCTATGGGTGCTCTGCGTATGTTCTTTCGGGGCACCTGCAGTCAGGTGCATTGTTAATCTCCTGGATAATGTTGTTGCTGTAGAACCAATGTAGCATGATTTAAGGAACTCACAGTTTCCTATGGTACAATTGTATTGGTATACCACATTGGTCTTTTGCAAGAGTGGTTTTTGCAGTAAATTATTCTTGACTATTAAGTGTGTTGTGCAAAAACTTCTATAGTAAATTCTAATCTTCAGTTGGTCTCCAGAATTGTTGCACTTCGTATTGTTTTTAATAATGGTCTTCAGTATTCTTTCATCGGTTTTGTAATGATTGGAAAATTGGTTTCTATAGTAGACCGTTTGTATTGTACCTTGGGTGTGTGGCTGGTCCTTCGGGTGTTTGAATCTGGAAATATATTTGTGTAAGAGATTGTCGAAGTACCTATTGCTGTATCCATTGTTAATTAAAACTTGTTTTATCCTTTCTATTGCAATATTAAAAAGAAACCAATTTGAAGAAGTTTTGAAAGCTAGATGTATGAGTGCTCGTACTGTTCCATCTTTATACCTGTTAGGGCATTCACTCCGAGCGTTCAAATAGATTCCACCTTTTGTAGGTTTTACGTAAACTGATGTTGTATAGTGATCAGTGTTTTCATTAATAGTGACATCCAGGAAGTTGATTGTTTTTTCCGTACAGAGTTCTATTGTGAACTTGAGGACAGAGATTGCTTCGAATGCATTTCTTAAGGTGTCGATGTGTTCTAAATTTGTGGCCACAATAAAACAGTCGTCGACATATCTACAATACATGTTTGGTTTGCATATCGATTCTTGTGCAAGCACTAAATTCTCAATATGGCACATATAGAAGTTGGCGAAAGTAACACCTAATGGTGAGCCCATTGCCACTCCATCAATTTGATAATACAAAGTACCATCTATATGGTTGAATGGATTTTTGGTCGTACAGGATCGCAACAGATTTTCCAAGGTGATTCTTTTGAACGGGGGAGGGGGTAGGCTGGGGTGATTATAGGCAGATTCACATATGATACTGATAGTCTCTTCAACCGGCACATTAGTAAACAAGGATTCCACGTCCAGTGAAGCCATTGTTCCTTGAGGTTTAGTTACACGCAATATTTCTAAGAATTCATCTGTTGACCTAAGTAGATATTTGGCTGGCAGATATGGAGTTATGATATTATTCAACGTTTTAGCTGTATTGTAAGTGGGTGTGCATACCTGCGAAATGATGGGTCTTAAGGGGTTACCTGTCTTGTGATTTTTCACGTTTCCGTAGATGTAACCTGGGTTGAACTCACCTATTACAGGTTTTAGAACTTGTTCACCACTGTCCTTATTGGCTTCCTTAATTAGTTTATTCAATTCTATTTTTAATTTGCTGGTTGGATTTTTTGATATTTTTTTAAACTTGCTACTGTCTTGTAGTATAACATCCAACTTTTGCTTGTATTCTGATCTGTCCATTATAATGAATTGGTTAGCTTTATCAGCTTTTCTTATGATTATTTCTTGATTGTTTCTCAGCCGTTTAGCAGCTTCTTTGAGGTTCTTCGTAAGTATCAAACTGTTGCCGAAATCTCTTGTCTTGGATGCTTCAAATTTCAGTTGATCTTGTAAATCGGGATTAATGGTAATAAAGTTTTGGTCTTGAAGTTTCAATAATGAATCATATAATAACTCAAGCTCTGTCCTTTTTTTCAATTTGTCAAATTTACTTTTAATGTGGCACTTTGTTCCTAGGTTTAAAAGTTCTATTTCATCTTCGGCGAGTTTATGTTTTGACAGGTTGATATAGGCTTCTCGTTTACCTGGCAAGCAGATTCGTCCTCCATACAGCTTATTTAACTTTCTCAAAGTCCTGCTACTTGTTACCTCATACTCTTGATTATTAATTTCTTCAATACGTTTGTATAGCTCATCCCTTAGAGGGATGTTGTCCGTCCATTCATCCAATTCCCTTTCGCATATAGATATTTCTTTATCACACTGTAATAATATTCTTTCTTGTTTTTCAATCTCAAATTTTTGTAGATTTCTTCTGTATTGAAGAGTAATTTTCTCTTCTCGGACTGCTGGGTCATAAGTACGAATATTTGTGTATTTTGGGAGCAGACCTTCAATCAAACATGTTTTATTAAAAATTATGCCAATTTTAACTTTTGTTCTTTTCCGAGTTAATTTTTCAAGTTTTCTCACTATGGATTTCCACCTTTCTGGTAAAATATAAAGTAATTCACCAAAAGATTTATTCTTGACTTCCATTTTATTAACTAACAAGTTTTAACTGTAACAAACAAATTAACCTTACATACAAATTATATACGACGTTTCGGTCAGCTCTGACCATCTTCAGGCACTAATAACAATTCATAACAGAACTCAAATACAAAAATAAGAACTATCTAAATTATTAACACAATTATTAACATCCTAACAGAATAAGAAATATTTACATGAATTGAGTGGGAGGTTATACAGGTTATAACGTATAACGATATATATATATATATATATATATATATATATATATATATATATATATATCTGCTCAGGATCAATTCATCTCTCCCACATCTTTTCTCCTAATCTCCTGATAATTGTCCATGTTGATAATGAAATTTCTCCTGATAATGAAATATAGATTGTAGTAATTGTTTTCTTCTATATCGTGTTCTGTGTGATTTTTATGTTTTTAATGTCCATATTATCCATGTTTCTAGTTTTTCTGAGGTATTTAGTGCATTTTATATCGCACTTGAAGCATGTATATTGTGATCATGAAGAAATTTGATTTCGAAATTTTGACGGATTTAAACGTGTTAAGGTCCTCAAAGTCCTTTCTGGACATTTATAACACGTCTAATTATAAGACCCTTCTCTGATGTTTCGCTAAACTTAGATTATTTATTCGATATTGTCTTATACGGATAGTTCAATATTATGACAACCTCCATCACTCCTGTCAGAACTGTGGATCAAATCTAATGGTCCTACTGTCCGTTTTATGGAGATTGACACATGCAGTCATCATTGGTAATTGTCATGTTTCTGGCTTATATTTGCATAAATTGTTATCAAATATCTCAGAATATTATTGAAATGTGATGGTGCAATATTATGACAAACAATATCAACAGGATCTATTGATCAACTTTAACATAGTTAATATATGTTATATGGATATAATTTTCACAATTATGTGGACAATTATTATTGTTAACTAGCATAAATTATCAAATATCTTTACGAGAAACCGGCTACAAATTATAATACACTTATGCGGATTATACATTTAAATTTTGTATTAAGCATTGTCATACTACGAATATTTCATGAGCTTAAATATTAGAAAAGTAATATTACGCTTAAAATCACTACTATAAAGTTCTATATATAGTAACAAGAGAAGTTTGTGGTGAATAAGTATACCTATTAGTCCGTATAACCACTGACTGAATTCGAGCTAATGAGGACGTCGATCACCAGAAATCCTTTACAGCAAAGGTTACTTAACGTTTTGATAAGCTTACCGAATTACCTAATTATTGTAAAAAAAGATTGGGTTCGCGAACCACACATTGTGAACAAAAAAACTAACTATTTTTATATTTATTTCTGTGAAATGTGTATAACCTAACATACTTATAATGAAGTTTTGTTTTTACCCATATTATATATCACAACGGATAAGACTAACTCACGAGCTAGGCAATCGTTTATTATGTGGTATTTACTCAGATTAGAATAAGGGAAGGGAACACTAAGTCCTCTTTTTCGAACAGTTAGTGTTGATCCTCAGGTTACGTCTACAATTTAAAATATGAATATAAAATGTGGAACAGAATACAGAAAAATTCAACCTAAATATAAACTAAAAAATGGTTATTAATGTACGTATGTATTACATCTATTTATATATCAAATCTTCATTCAATATCACATTTTCTATTGCAGATGTAACATGAGGGTCAACACTAAGTGTCGACGTTGGATAAAATATTTTGTGTGGAGACTTTAGTGTTTCTTTCTCTTATTTAATCATGGATAAAACTAATGAATAATAACTACATTTTTTTAATCTATTAGGTATTATATTAATAAATCTTACGAATAAAAATATGTATAATTAATTAATTTATTTTAATAGTTTCTGAAAATTATTAATGTAAAGAAGGAAACACATTTTAATTATGTAGTACCATTCAAAAGATAGGCATAAGGAGAGCAGGCCTTCATTTATACAAGTTCTATTAAAACCAATGCCTATTTCTAGTTTTATAACTTCTCTGATTAATTTTTCCAATCTTCTCACTTACCAGATACATAAGTTCACCAAAATTTTTATTTTTGCAATCTTACATGTTTCGACCATCATTTCCCTTGTTAACTGAAACACCATGATACTAGAACAGGAACATGGCCATACCAGATTACAAATTTTGGAAGCCATTTTTTTTATCCTAGAAAAACAATGCAGTACTTTAACAGCCAGGGCTGAGGATTTACAAGAATGTTAAAACTCTATGAAGGCAGTCAGAAGACGAACCAGTCAGGGAGAGGTAAAGAAGCCAATTTAATACCTTCCTAGATGCAAACGATGGAAGGTAACCAGGACCCTGGGGAAACCTGACCATGCCTTTACCATACCTTTCGATAACCTCCCTTATTGTGATTATGTGTTATATTGACTTTGTGTAGTTTATTTTAATTATTGTTTACTTTTAGAATTCGTAATAATTTTATGTATTTAGTGAAACTCCTTATATAAAAAATATCCTTGAAAATGGTCGATGATGGCCGAAACATGTCGGATTACAAAAATAAAAATTTTGGTAAACTTATGTATCTGGTCTCGAGCTTATGGAAGTCATATGTGGGAAGATTGGAAAAATTAATCAAAAAAGGTATAAAACTAGAAATAGACATTGGCTTTAATAGAACTTATATAAATATAAGTATATGTATAATAAATATTACATTTTAATTTAAAATGATATTATAAACGTCCATGTTTTAATAATATGTCTTTGAACAGTTAATTTATTATTTTATTAAAGTATAAAATAATTCAATACCTGTTAGTACGCTTAAATACGGTATTAGAATTATTTTTAAAAAAGCGAAATGAAGCATTTTCAAAACCTTCTATATCTAAAGTTTAGTGAAGATGTAATATAGAAAACATAAAGGCACCTCTTAATGGTATGAATAAAAAAGATACTATGTATACATAAGTATTGTACACTTCAATAGGAAACCTTTAAAGTCTTTTATACTAAAAGAGGTAAAAGTTTTTTATGCCTTTAAGAGAATTTACCATCACCAGATAAATAATATGCATGAACTAATGATCTAAATACAAATTTTTAACTTCATTAAAATGAATAAAATAAAATATTCCTGTATTCATAACACGTTTAGATCACACCAACAAAACTAAAGCTTTCCACATTTCCCACCAGGAAGGTGGTAGGAAGATAGACGTTAAGTTATGTACTATGCTTGCTTATTTTGTGCCAAAGTAGATCTCTTTGATTTCTGGGTATAAGTTTAAATTTAATATGGATGAAATTAAAGTTGTTATCTATATTTTATTACTTTTTGTTTAATATAAAATTAATCGGAGCCCTTTAAACGTTAAATAATCCCTTCCAGAAAATTTTTTTAACCTTTTGACCCTGAAGAAGTATCTCTACGCGGATTGCACCCAATACATTGGACAGATTTCTACTAAATCACAAAAAATTGAATTTTATAGAAAAAGTGCCTCCAAAAAGTGTAATATTGAGGCTGAGCTTTGGGGACTGCACTTTGGTAACCCCTTATGAGCACCTCAAAAATACGTTTAATATCCATTTTGGTAAAGGTTGTAAAAATATTTAACTTCGATGATAGAGAAACTAATAATCTTATTTATTTATTGTTATGTGTCTCTTTGTTGGTTTGTCGAATCCAGTAACCATCTCAGTGGTTCCTATGTTAAACACACTGTAAAGTGACACCACGTGGAATACGTGTAATCGCTTAATAGTCGCTAATTGAGAACAAAACAATAATATACGGTTATGTACAGTAATTATATCAACCGTATACTGTAAGGTCTGTTACCACATTCTGTTGTGGTGGTAGAATTGCATTGCATATATTCGATAATTTGTATAAGAATTAATTAAAATCTCTATTCCAAATTATTATGTTGTATGTACTGAGTTTTTTGATGGAAAGAAGGTTAAGTATTTTTCGTTATTAGTCATTGTAATTTCTTCAAAACATTTCCATCTTCACAGTCTTTAACACTACTGACACCTTTTTCTATTTCGTTAATATTATTTGAAATAAGTATTTAGTGTTTGTGATCCAGTGGTTTGTCTTATAATATTTCAACTTCCTTTTAAATTTAAGCTTGATGTTACTTACAGTATTTTAGGTGGTGAATTTCCGTCTTTATACCTAGGGAGAATGTATGATCGTTCAAATAATTGTGATAATATTGAACTGGTCGCCAGGATTCATTTCCTTGAAGCCCTGTTACTCTTCTATGTTGGCCAGGTTGAAGATGCGACGGTTCCTCTCGAACAGGTTAGTCCTTAAATATAATTTTTATAGTAATAATTTACTTTTGCTTAATTATGTTTTTTTCAAGATGTTACGTGAAGAGTGGTTCGAAGAGCTTGAAGTTAAATTGCCTAATTTAAACCATCACAGTTTAATCAACAAGGCTGTTATTTACAAAATATTTAAATCAGCTAAACGGTAAGACTTCTTTTTATTTTTTACATTGCATTGTAGCAATTAATGTTGATTAATGAAATTTCTGAGTTCCAGTTACTGTTATTTAACTACGGTACCTGAGACATCATTGGTTAAAATCTTTACAAATTAATATTCTAGAACTCGTTGTAGTTACATTTTTGTAATAATAATCTGTTAGCTTCTGTCAACATATACAATCAACTTTCGGTATCGACAAAGTAGCTAAGAGTTCTTATTCTGCCGATAACATTTATATGTTAATCGGGTCATTAAAGACAGACTATTCACGTACACATTAGTTTCAATAATATACAGACCATAATTACTCATTTTTAACTAACACTATAAGTATAACATTATTTAACCAACCAGAAGGGGTACACAAAATAGTGTGGGTAACTCAGAGCAACCAAATGGCCTGGGTAATGTTATTAGACTGACTGTATACAAGTATTACTTGAAATTGCAATTGGAATAAAAAGTGTTCCTGCGAACTGTGAATTTTTTTTTTATACCGTACATGTGGTTCAAATTTCTGTTTGTGAGCTACATTTTAATATTGCTTTAATATGTTTTAATAAGGTGCATAAAATATAAAAAAAGTAGGTACTCTGATTTATTTACTTTTCTGTGTTAGGTATTTACTTTTGACTGTACAAACGAATAAGTTAAGTGTTAAAAATTCCTTCTATACTTCTGTTTTAGTTTTTATTGTTTATAAAAACAAGTGCCTTAAGAACATATAGTTTATGGTTCTCATGTATAAAATATTTTGTTCCTCTCTGATAACATAAAGTGAAAGTCCTGAGAGCTTATTTTCTTGTTTTTATTTTTTCTTGTGTTATTTCACAATTTTGTAAATTTTTTAAAAAAAGGAAGTAGGACTCTGATTTTTTTTACTTTTGACTGTATAAACAATTAAGTTGTGTTAATTTTTTTTTCAATCTTCTGTTTTGGTTTTTGTTACTTATAAAAACAAGGACCTTAAGGACGTATTTATGGTTCTCCTGTATAAAATATTTTATCGCTCTCTGATGACATAAAGTCAAAGACTCAGAGTATATTTTTCTTGTTTTTATTTTTCCTTGTGGTTTTTTGTTTCACAATTTATGTATTCGTTAAATATTTAAATTATAGTGGAAATTCCGTTAAGATTACTTCTCTTCCATAAAAATATAAATACACGTAAAAGTTATAAAATCAGGTTATAGATTAAATGTGTTTTACTCCATACGATAGGAGAGTTCTCTTATAATGCTGACGCTGTGATCAAATAAGTTTACTGAATTTCTGTTCAATGACAATTATTTCAATAGTTGTCTACAACAACAGTTGACTACAATCAATCGTAGTCAAAAATTACTTGACTCCATATTGTCAGAATATTGATGTACTTAAAATACTAGTAGGATAGACTCAATACTTAGTATATTAGTTGTAAATAATACATTGAAACATTGACTATGTAACAATCGATTGAGTTATGGATTTAAAGGTGCTTGGTATTCTTAATTAAAAATTCTGAATAAATAATTGTTATATTTATTGAAGAACAATTTATTTTTTTGTCTCGTCATTTTAACCCATATGATATCGAGTTGTTAATTTTAGAGCAAAGAGTCTTGCAGAAGTTGAAAAGCTGTATAAAAGTGAAAACTATGAGGAATTAACTGATATTCTACATGACACTTTGCAAGAAAGTCCCAGTCATCAAAATGATAGTGATTCTGTGTTAAGTAGGCCTATGCAATTTGCCATCATTCTTGATTCTTATTGGAAACTTTTCAAATTTAAGGTATTAATCTATTTTTTTTTTTTGTCTATGCTGTAGGTGATTGTTAATAATTTAGTTATAAAATGTTTCAATTAGTTAAGATTATTAAATGAGTATTAGACAATTTTTTTTAATTACTTTCATATTTTACTAAGTAGTACTTAAAAAAATAAGGATTGTATTTCAACAGTTAGTTTAGCATAAGGCAAGATTATTTTCATTTAATCTTCTGTTTATATGTTCCACCAAACTGAAGTTTTCAATATAATTAAGTATCAGTCATTAAAACCGGATTCATAATATATGGTAGTTTATGAATAATGGTTTTGTAGCCTGTGCTGTTAGAAAGAAAGAACTGATTTACTTAAAAATCTAAATGTAAATACAGAATTTATCTTTCACTTAAATTCTTGTGAATCACTAAATCAATAGTTTATTTGTAGAATAAATGTGATATCTGTTGAAATATGTTTTTTCAACGACCGTTCTCTTAGGTTTTCGCCTTCAGTGCTGTGCTAGGGAGTTGAAAGTGTGGATCATGTGTTCATTGCCTCTATTTTAGTTGTGAGCGAGTAACAATACCGGGTTAATTCCGAATCAGGAATCCTAATGCCCTAACTCAAGTTATTAGATTAGAGATCTTAACTATTACCTGGCATCGTACAGACACGGAACCAACTGATTATTGTCCTGTCCCAGCAGTGGCATGCAAATGATTTTTCATCTCCCACATTAAAAATTTAGAGATATAACCAAAATGAAGAGCATTGTATCTAGTAACATATAGGCCAAATTAAATCTTACGTTCTAATTTTTCAACTGTTTATCTTCCAAACGGTCTTTCCATTTTTTACCAGTCTCAATAGACTGCGCAGTGATGTTTGATATACATATTTAAGTGGGGGAAGTTTATTAGTTTTTCCATCCTGGACGTATTGCAGATGGTATTGCTCCAGTTATCCATAGGCAAGTTTGTTTTGCTATACTACACAACCGATGCTTATGATGTCATTGCTTACCACAGCATTTATAATAAATTTGCTGAGCTAAAGTGAAGATTTGGTATTAAGACTCTTTGATCTACGATAACACCTTTTACAGGAGAACATTGTTTTTGTGCCCTTAGCCTATACACCTGTTCCATGGTTTTTCCAGTTTAAACAGTTATCTAAATAGACTCAAAGATTTGAATCCACAGTAGGTCATCCACAGATAATCAAAACAATAAAACGGTAGCACATCTCCCTGAGGACATTCTTTAGTGTTGACATTTAAGCCTTGGTAGATCCAATACTTAAACTAATTATTCCTCTATTATTGTTAACGTAGTCCATTCTATAGTTCGGATTAATTCGTCTATATATTGCTGTTATTTAATTGATTGGATGGAGTTATTCATGAGCTCCTTCTATATCCAAGAATGGGCTCGAGTGTTTCCCTTAAAACCAAAGATTTTTTTTTTTTTAGCCAAAAAAACTCTGAGATGTCTTTGGGATGGGTGTTATTGCTTCTTTTCCTAAAATTCTCATATTACTGTAGGTAGGTCATTTGTCATTTATATTGTAGTATTACTCATTTAATATTGTAAGGTTATGAAATATTCGAAATAACCAGTTTGTTTACATCACTGGAGATGTGACATAAAAATAGAAGCTGTATTCTCAACAACAACGAGAAAGTTCCTTTCCAAGCTCTTATATTACCGAAAACAGTGGAGTTCTTAATTCTTAAACATACTAAGAACAACTATATATCTGATAATTAGTTGTAGTAAAGGATGCTACAGATCCTACAGTGGTGGTTACAATTGTTAATGGTTGCTACTAGAGAGGAACCCACGACTCACACGTACCCTACTAAGGCTTCCAAGGAGTCAGGTGAGATTGGTTGTAGGACTACTGACAGGACACGGGTTCTTCAGAAATCATTTGAAAAAAGTTGCCACTTAAGAGGAGGACTTGAAAGAATATAGACTATGTAAGGAAGCAGAAGGAAGTTCAATCCACATAATTAGAGACTGTACTGCACTAGAAGGTTGCAGACAGTCACTTCCGAACCCGATTAGTCGGGACTTTGACCCGACTGCATACCTTAATAATTTGGTAAAGGGAACGGAACTCGGGAAAAAGTTCTAGAACTGATTTTAGTGGTTATACCCAAACATCCGATCAAACAAAAAGACCGTAAGGTCTGACGTTTTTGACCCGCAAGGGGATCGGTTTTTTTAATCTAATCCCCTGGTTCCCAACCTTTTTTTACTCCTGCACCCCTGAAAAAATTTTGCTCTAACCTCACACCCCCTACATTTTATTTTTTGTTCAAGGATAAAAAAATGTGGAATTATATAAAATTTTATCAAAAGAAGATATTTATTTTACTGAAATATATGTAAAAAAATAAGACTTTTAGACAAGAAACATCACAGATTGATATTTGAACAAACTTTACGAAAATAATAACATATGTTTGAAGTGTAAAACAGTAAAATCTGTAACTAGCTTCGAAATACTTAGAAAATAATTTATTTTTTTAATATGTAAAAAAATCAAACATATGGACTAGAAAGGATATCCCAGATTTACATTTGAATATAACTGACAAAAAATAATTGCTTACTTAAAATATGTAAAAGATAATAGAATCAAAAGGCTAACATCCAAAACGTTTGCTAATGCATTTCAACTCAATGACTCTTTTGTTCCTGTTTCATGCTTATTAGTCTTTCAAATCGTGGAACTATGTTGCTAATAGCAACACGCATGTCTGCCTGTGCATTCAAACGATTTCTGAATTTTGTCTTAATTGACAAAAGAGTACTAAATCCTGACTCGCATTACCATGTTGTCGCAAATAGAATGAGCACCGCAAGTGCAGCTTCACAAAGCCCTGGAAATGAAACTATAGCCAAGCACCAATACTCTTCTAAAGTTTTGCTTTCAAATTGCATTTCAAGAGCACGGTTTGAACCCAGTTTTATAAATCTTCTTTCATCTCTACATCATCTGACATTTAATTCAAATCGAAGGCATATGGATTCATAATCCATTCTTCAGAAGATTCCAGCTTCCCAACTTCAAAATATCTATCAAATGATGTCGAAAGCACTTCCAAATGAACCACAATTTCTCCACAAACAGTAGGGATCAAACTTGAAGGTTCATTGCCATCAACTATTTCTTCAAGTGATGGAAAATTTGAAAGATTCCCCTTTTTCACTATACGACACCACAGATTTAACTTATCTTTGAATGTATTTAGCTTTTAATAGCAATTCAACATGATAAACTCAAGATCATTCATACGGGTGAATATTTCACTCAAATACGCTAAGATTTGGTTGAATTCTTGCGATTCCAACTCTTCAAGCAGATCACAGTGGCGTTCCTCCAGAAAGACTTTGATTTCTTCTCGCAAGTCGAAGAAGCGGGTTAAAACTCTCCCACGGCAGAGCCAGCGAACTTCTGTGTGGAAAAATAAACCTGCATATTCACTTCCAAGATCTTCACAAAGTGACTTAAAGAGGCGGTGATTCAGAGCACGACCTCTAATACACTTGATGATCTTTACTGAAGTATCAAGGACTTTCTTCAATGTCGGAGGCAAGGTTTTTGATGCCAAAGTATGCCGATGAAGGAAACAGTGAGTTCCCTGCTATATCTGGAATCTCTTGTTTCATCGGTGTGAAAAAACAGGTTTATTTCCCAGCATAGCAGGAGCGCCATCAGTGCATACAGAGCCAATAATTTGGATATCCAATTCATATTTTGCAAAGACATCTTTCACAAACTGAAACACGTCTTTTGCTTCAGTGGTTGTTTTCAGTTCTTCACAGAAAAGGAAGTTCTTCTTTATGGCACCATCATGTAAATATCTCGCCAGTGCAATAAGTTGACTGCAATTCGAAACATCAGTAGTTTCGTCCAGCTGGAGGGAGATTTTCAAGGGACTATTCTTCATATGTGAGATAACTTGCTCCAAAATATCTAAACTCAAATCATCGATTCGGCTTTTAATAACATTATTCGATAGCGGCACTAATTCAAGCTTCTTTCTTGCTTCATTTCCGAGAACAGTTGTAGCCATTTCTAATACACATGGTTTGATAAGCTCTTCTGAAATAGTATGAGGTTTCTTTGACTTTGCTACTTTAAATGCCACTTGGTATGAAGCCATCAGCAGTGGTTTGTCAACAGATAAAAACCTTAATTTTGGAAGGATTGCTCGAGAATCAAAACGGGCTCTTTTAGCTTGCAACGACTTAACATCATGGCCTGCAACACTGGCCCCACCATGTCTGTTGTTGAAGTGTTCTTGCGTCCCAAATGTAAATCAAAGAAAGTTGAAGTGTAAAATAAAAAAAAATAAGTGTATTCAAATTGAAATGTTAAAAATGTTTCTTTCCGTAATCCGAAATCTTATTTTCAACTCTTGATGCAAATTTTAGTACCTATATATAAAAGGTATTGGCTCCGAAAATTCTAATATTTCTTTAGAATATGAGTTGTAGTTAGTGTTTTTATCTTTAGTATGTTTGTAATAGCACATATATTATTTTATAGTCAGAAGTAATCCTTATTAAATTAAATTTACTATTACTATTAAGTAACACATTTTCCTCACTTTTTTGTTATTCTTCATTGTATCTTTAGGATTGTTTGAAATGGGCAGAAATGTTTTTATTTGAATGTTTGGGCTTCTACAAAAACTCACCAGATGATGAAACAAGGAATGGCCATGGAACAACAATTGTTAACATCTTACAAGGAATCATCTCACTTACTAATGCTGTGCCTATAATTATATGTAAGAAATATAAATATTATTTTATTTCTTTATTTATAACTTATGCAAATAAATTGCTGATTGTCCGTGGAATGTCAGCGAAAAAATCATATGCGGTATTATAAAATGTAATTCTTATAAAAATCAGATAAAATAATGGCATTTTATTTTTATTAATTAAAAGTATAAAATACTGAAAGTACATATATAATTAATTATAATATGATTTAAATCTCTGGATAAAGGGATTTCCAAATCAATGTACCTTCGTTTAAATAATCGTTTTGTAAACATTTTATGAACTTTTTTTTTATAAGAATTGCTTTCTGTATACTTATTGATAGTCCTTTCTTTTTTGAAAGGATTTATTTAAATATATTTTGATCATTCAGTTCTAACCTAACCGAAACAGATGAATTCTAATATGATATCAAAATGTCAACAAATATCATGTTGTATTAAAAATACATGTATATATTTCAGAATGCGAAAACGGTGATCCAACCAGACATTATATTGCTTAAAAACTCACAAAACAGGAACACACACACACACACACATATATATATATATATATATATATATATATAGTTTAAATATACTATATTGAAACAAATAACACTCAGAAATGAAACAGAAACTCACTACAACAGCATACCAGACCACTCCAGCTTACTACTATATTTCAATGTCCTCGTTTCTATCTTCCTGATGACGAGGACATCGAAATATAGTAGTAAACTGGAGTGGTCTGGCATGCTGTTGTAGTGAGTTTCTGTTTCATTTCTGAGTGTTCTTTGTGTCAATATAGTTTATTTAGTTCGTGGAATCGTTTCATTTAATTGGATATATATATATATACTTAATAAATGGAAAGAATATTCAAGCTGGACACAATACGAGTCCAACATTGAAGAAGAGGTAACACACAGAGTAAAGAAACACACTTAAACCTCAAATTTTCGGGCAATCCGTCGGGGAAGACGGATGTGGTTCTTTACTCAGTGTGTTACTCTTATTCAATTTTGAACTCGTGTCAATATAACTCAATACAAAAAGAGAAAAACTTGAATAAAAGCTTATAACACTCACTACTTATATTTCGACTGGTGTCGTCATCAGGTAGAAGTACTCTAGGAGCAGCCGCGGTTGACTGGCGAACCGTCGATTGCGACAAACACACGTGCCCTCTGCTGGTTGCCTTGCGCAAGAGTAACTAACTAAAGAGAGAGAACTAACTAGAAACGAAAACTAAAAATAATAGAAGCAGAAAAGAAGAAACTAAACAATGAGTAATAAAATAAATACAAAATTATAATACATATTAAAATCCAGAAATAAAAATAATAGAAAGGAAAAAAATGTGCAAAATAACTAGAAATAAGAAATAGACAAAAAAAAATTAACGGTACAGATTGAGGGCGGGAGGAGAGTGGGCACCAAGAAGACAAAGAAGCGCCTCCTCTGAAGCTCATAAAGTTACCCGGGAGAAAGGTTCAGAGATCTGATTAAGGACTTGGACGCTGGGAGCAGTGAAATCATTATATATATATTATATATCAAGGATCAAACCACAATAAGAAATGGGAAAACAAGACTAAGATCTTTCAACAGTAACAAGCGGTCTTCGTCAGAGTCAAAAAACCAACTGAACCTCAGTTCCCAAATAAAAACCTCAGTTGGGTTTTTGACTCTGACGAAGACTGCTTGTTACGGTTGAAAGATCTTAGTCTTGTTTTCCCATTTCTTATTGTGGTTTGATCATTGATTGTTATTTCACGTGTTTATGTGAAATCATTTTATATATTATATATAAAACAAGATTTCACAATAAACACGTGAAATAGCTATCAATGTTTAAACCGCATTTATAAATGAGAAAAAAAAGATGAGTCGTCGTCAGAGTCAAATCCGTATATATATATATATATATATATATATATATATAGGTGTGTTCTCCAATCGGGGTTCGGTCAATTTTCCAGGATAAAAAATCAAACTCTCGTTGCCTACGAGTTTGAGGCAACGAGAGTTTGATTTTTTATCCTGGAAAATTGACCGAACACCGATTGGAGAACACACCTATTCTATCTAACGGTCGATATATTATTGAATTTGTTATATATATATACACTTTAACACATAGAAAAGAACACAGAAAGATTCTACAGAACTCACTTCGATATTTCGACATCCGTCGTCATCGGGAAGAAGTTCGAAGTACTCGCGTTGAGAAGCAAACTGCTACTGGCCTCCAGAGTAACTCGTGGAACCACTGCAATGCTGCTCCCCAGCGGAGGAGAGGAAAAATAGAAATCCTTCCAATATTTATTTAGAAAACAAGATAAAAGATATATAAAATACGAAATAATAATAATAATAAAAAATAAATAATAATAATAAAATAATAATAATAATAATAATAATAAAATAAAAAATAATTAACGGTACAGGTTGAGACCAGGAGGAGAACGAGCCCCAAGGAGGCATATGAATGCCTCTTCGGAAGCTCTAAGGGTGACATGGGAATTAGACTCGGGGATTTGTTTGAGGATTTGTACCCTGAAACAATCATTGAAAGGGAGGTCATGGGAATTAGCATGGATAGCTATGGGTAGGTCTCTGCGCTGACCAACGGACGCCCTGTGATTGTTCATACGCAGGCTCAGCTTGGTTGAAGCCAAGCCAACGTAAAAAGCATCACATCGATTACACTCCAAACGGTAAACGCAGTTACAGGAAGTGCAAGATGTATCAGAAGGAACAGGATAGGAGTCGTTACTGAGAGGGGAAGTAAAGTAAGGACTGGAGTTAATTAGGGGACAGGTTTGGCAGTTACGGCGTTCACATCGCTTCATCCCTCTGCTAGCACAGGGGCTGTTGGAAATATGGGTGAAAATGGATTTAAGGTTGGAAGGTCTACGGTAGGAGAAAGTAGGGGACTGACTGAAAATAGGAGAAGTAGACGAAGAAGAAGAAAGTATAGGAAAGAATTCCCTAATAACAGCGCCGAGCCTGTGGGAGCCTGGGAAAAAAGTAGAAATGAAGGGAGTAGTAATTCTACGATCCCTTCTAGCTGTAGGGCGGTGAATACTCTCAGCAGGAACGACGGAACTGTTGATTATATTACGAGGGTATCCTCGTTCAATAAATTTTTCTTTTAATAGATTAATTTGTTGGGTTCTACTATTAATGGAATTGCAAATTTTATGGATTCTAATTGATAGTGATCTAGGGATAGCAATATATATATATATAAGAACCGTCGCTTCACAAGTGCGCTATCTCCCTATCTATTCTCTACTTATGATGGTTAAACCGAAAATTAGAGACTGTAAGTCTGTTTTTCTATTTATTGTGGGCCTATAGTTTACGTTGAAAGGGATATTGTCCTTTGTAGATAGTTTTCTTGATGGTAATATATATAGTTAAATAACGCCCCATATTTGGCTTGTATCTGTTTCTTACAGACCCAACCTGGTGGAATGCTTCCCTAGTAGCCAGTATCTAGTACAAACCGCAATAACATTGGTTACCATTTATGAACTCATAAACGAAGTACTAAGGATAGATGTTCCTTAGTCCTTCTGTGAATACAGGTAGGTCATAGTTGCTTCGAAATGAGGCATGGTCTCCCTGGCCCATCTTTGGTTTTCACGTTCACTAATAATTTGGCAAGCAAGAAGCTTGCAAGTGGAGAATGGAACCCCAGGATGATACAGGATATCCTGTGTTGAAAGAAGGGTGCCAGATCGGGTGAGTTCATCAGCTTTGCAGTTGTCTATAATGTTCCAGTGTCCCGAACCCAAATAGCCTAATTTTTGACCTCTCTGACAACCTATCTAAATCTAAGGGTCTCTACATTCCAAAACTACCTCAAGCGTGTAAACTCCGCTAAGAGATTCGGTAGCTGCTTGACTATCTGAAAATATCTGGTTGTCTTTATTGCGTAGGGAGGTAAAGGCTAATAGGCGCTTTACTGCTTCCATAATTAATTAATCCATTTCAAGGTAATAAAATCCGTAAATTGCTTATCGATGTTTATTTACAGTTGGTAAAATAGAGACAGAGAGGTTGGTGCGTCTCGTACAAACTCTTAGTAGCATAATATGTCTTCAAATGGAGGCGCCTGACGGGTCTGGAGAAATGCCAATAGAAACCATTGCTCCTTGGATAATTCTTCATTATATCTTTAAATAGTCAGTAAACTATTTATATTATTATATGTTATCAATTTTTGACCTGCAAGTAAAGATGTTTCTAACTTTATCCAGTTCGTGGTGAATTCAAGTTATTAGTTTTTACTTAAGTAATTTGATACATTTGTTTTCCGTATTTCAACTGAAACGGTTACTTTATTAATTGTGGTTATTTCCTCTTTATGCACTTTCTTGGTAATTTAACTCTCTATAATTGTCTCAAAAGTATTTAACTTGTTAATGTCGGGATTATTAAATATTTTATGTTTAGGTCTTTATTCTTTTTTTTTTTTTTTGAAAATTATGTTTGCATCTTTCCAGATTCATTAAAGTTTCTGGAAAGAAAGATAAAGGGAAATGAGTCCATCCTAAATAAAAGTTATGAAATGATCCTGTTTTGTTTGTTCCTTGGACAAAACTAATACTATTTTTTGCTAATCACATACCTTTTATTGTCGCCTTGATGAGAAGGTCGAGTTGGGTACTGATGTAAAATATACTCCAGTTAAGCAGTGAAGTGGTATACCACAAAACTATCGAGACAGCTTTGACTGGTGTTAAAGTCAGTTGTAGCCTCTTTTCCTTGCTACAACATAAAATAAAATGTATTTTTATTTTTAGATCATCATTTTTAAATATAAATTTATTTTAATGGTGAAGAAAAAGTTATTCGAAACCAAAACTTACGTCACTCCTTACTGTATCAATGTAGAAATTAATGTAGCATGTTTCATGCTCTTATGAAAATAAATCTTGCATTTTGCTCTTTATCTAATGCTGTAGTTCTCCCTGAATTATGTCAGATATATAAATAATATATTAATTTTTGTAAAACAAATCTTATAACATTCTTAAGAAAATTATTTGTTAATACAAAACCTTTACTATTTATATTTATTCCTTCTTTAACTTTTTAATTAACATTTAGTTAATTATTCAATTTCGTGTGAACGCTAAATTAATATTAATAGCACTTTGACTAGTTTTCTGATTTAAATCATGATGTTTGTTATAAAAAATAGTATATTTTGTAGATGAAATAGGATACTCAAGGACAGATATTCAAACTTGTATGTTGGTTTAATCATATAAAATATTTAAAGACTGCTTGATAAACAGCATTTTTTAAATTTAAGTTCTGATATACGAATCACTTTTGTTATGTTATATCTATTCGTCAGAATGAATTGTTTTAAAATTATATTTGTTTCCTACAGTGATGAAGAAGAAAAGATAAAGAGAGGTGAGTCCATCCTAAATAAAAGTTACGAGGGTGATGAGTCTTCGCTTCCTGCTTCTATATCAGTCCTTATTCTTGGACACGACTATTTAGGCAGGTATGGTTGAATTCATTTCTTCGCTTACAATATGATTTTGATTGTTTAATGTTTGTTTTTTACATCCCTTAAAACTTATTCAAATAGTTACAACTTTGCTTATAGATCCTAATTTTACTAAACATAATGATATGCCTACCTTTTTAATCGTCGAAGTTATCCCAGCACCTTGAGCAGTTAATTATATCGATTTAGTATAATTCAAAACTGAATTGAAGATCTTGGAAATTTTCATTTTCTTTTTTAAGTTAGTTATCGCAGTTCAGGAGTTCGAAGCATTTGATCAATGTTCATGATGTTTTAATCTGTATGGTGTTCAACATTGAACTCATTTATCTGCAAGTAATCTGAATGTGAACAAACTCCTGGTTCAAATTCTTGAACAATTTTCATTCTATATCTATGATTTTTTTGTTAAATAGTAGGAGATGTCCTATAAACTATATTTTAGGGTTATAATTAATCCTTTTGGAAGTCTACTCAAAGAAGCTATGCGAAAATTTCAGAAGAATTGTGTGAAATAAATGGTGGTTTGCTGTGAAGAGGAAGTACGATACTTCCCGGTGGTTTATAATCCAGAGCATCGGCATTAACTAATAAAGAACATTCAGAGTGGCACAAAATGTGGTGGCTTGCTATAGATAACGGTGTACATGCATGGTAAAAACATTGTATAAGTTGGTTTCTCCCTTGCTCTCATAAACCATGAAAATGAGTACATACCAAAGAATCCATGGCAAAAAAATTGTGATTGATTTTAAAGGTTCCCTTAAAATATGAATGGTTTTTATTAACTAACTAATTATAGTAGATTTAATCAATTGGAAGTAATTAAAAGAAAAACCTCTGAAAAAACAGTGGAAAGTTAAAGCCTGTGTTTTATACCTCAACGTGTCACATTTAATCATTCGAACCTACTTAGAAGTTCACTGTTCAATAAATTCTGTGAAGAAAACGGTATAAACAGTATGCACACTCCGCCATATTATCCCGAAGCAAATGGAGGGGCTGAGAGACAAAAGTGGTTCCTGCCAAAGAAGCTTGAAATAGTTCAGACTTTAAACCTAGATTGGTAAGACGAATTATACAAACTATTTTGCATTACAGAGCTATTCTTCTGTACTTAAGCACCAAATACCTTAAGGGAAGAGATTTGGCGTTAAACCTTAGAGATGTAACGCACTAATCGTGCTCGAGATTCGACCTGGAATAGTATTAGATGGAAAAAGTGAAAGGATCGATCCCTGGTGACAACAAAGCCTGATGATGACTTGCAGGTTTTCGAGACAACAGTTTTTGTATGCTTGTTGAGCTTGAATAAAAAAAAAAAAAAAAAAAAAAAAAAGGCGACAGAAGTGATAGAGAAAGAATTTTTGAAAAGTCAGTAGAGCGTACACTGGAAAAATACGGTCAGACGATGAGTGCAAATAGATCATCAAAGAACAAGTAGCACATAATTTAATATATGTACTTTGCTAGGTTGTTATTTCTGTTTTGCTTAGTGCCTTGAAGTCGATCAATTATTTTGTTTCCATTAATTAAAATACTACGTTAAGTTAAATTGAATAGTTTACAACCAAAATTTAAAGAAATTTGCGGTGTAGTATTAATATTGGTAGGAGTGGACACCTAAGGTAACTGTGCGTGGTTGTATAAAGAATGTTGAATTAAAATTCTTTCCTTAAACTTAGTGATATTTTTTTATTTTTATATTTGGGATATAGTACACTTTTGGATAACCAACTGTACTTCCATTCAGTTATTTGATGTCATTCTATGTGTAATAAAAAGTTGCAATAAACACATTTTGCTGAATATTGGAGAAACTACATATTTTGAATAGTTGGTGGGATCCAGATGAATTAACCATATCTTTTACAAAAGCCAGCATAGTTAACTACAGTCTTGTGTTTCTAACGCTTCTGTTTTTTTTTTATGTATAAACATTCATTTGTCTGAGACAGTGTATAAACACTGTTCGCTTTTATAAATATAAAACACTAAATTATATTTTTAAAAGAAATATACATTATTTCTCTGTATATTCTACATAGTCCGAGTTGTATAGAGATTTTATGTGGTATATATATAGTAATGATATTTATCAATTATATTACAATATAATGTTCAGGTTTCCATATTTTGTTGTAAAATGTCTCTTCCTCCTCCTACAGACTGCACCCAGAACGTGCTCGAGAACTTTCTCCACTATAGAACGTTATAGGTACTATAATTATTATATTATAGTGTCTATTACATTTATAGAGTTATATTCTAATATAGGTTAGGTTAGGTTGCAGTGGTAGTCCCACAAGGGAACGGACGTAGGCCGAGCATTGGCCTTTTGTGATACCACACAATGAAGATTGATTTACAATGGGAGTCCTAAATTTTGCCCAACTCAAGTGTATTTAGAGTAGGGATCTTTAACGAGTATCTGACATCATACAGGCTCGGGACCGACGTTTAACGTCCTTCTCCGAGGGACGACGTGCTCAGATTTATTCACCTCCCGCATGTATAAATCGAGGGCCAGGTGGTCATCGAACCCAGATCCTATCAGTTCAGAGGCGAGACGTTAACTACTGAGCTAACCTGGCCCCTATATTCTAATATAATAATAATAAAATAATGATTATTATTATTATAGATGTTAAAAACTAGTTTCAGTTAACTAGTCAAAAATGTTCTGCTGTAATTTTGGATTGCATTGTTTCATTACATGTATGGAATAGTTATTTTGTTCTGGTGTTTTGTTTTTTAGTTATCATTTTCCGTTAAATTAAATTGATTTCTATTTTACTAATAGTCAGTAAAATATTTGCTACTATATTTTTGAAAGATAATATTTCACTGTTTTTTTTTTCTAAACATAACTTGCTGAAATGGGTTAATGTACCCTCCATTTGTATTCGTCAAAGGGAGTCATTATTTCGTATCTTAAGTAATATTTTAAGCATTTTATAACTTACTTTAAGATTTCAGCAATAATCAGACTTTGTTGTATTGAAATCTTTTAATGTTGATATTAAATTATTAATAAATAGTTTGATTTGACATAGAAAATTCTTTTTATATACCTAATCCTAAAATAATGTTATTTTGATTTTCATTTGAATTATCTCGACAAATTACTTCTTTTCTGTTCAAAATTTATATTCCACCCTATTTTTTTTATCATGCTGTCGATATTTATTTGTAAACTCTTTTTAAGAAGTTTTAAGAATTTTCAAACAGTTTTATACTGTTTTAAGAAAATTTTTGTTAAACTTCAATTTTATTCCAACATGGTTTCATGTATCAAACATGCTTGATGAAAAATGTGTTCGTTAGAGTTTCTGAGTATTATAATTATAAATTCAAAATGAATGATATTTTTTTACATCATTCATTTATATCTCTCTATTCCTTTGAAAACACTGTGTTCTGCATAACCAGATGAGTTGATTCATTATGTTTGTTTTACGTACAAAATGTAATTTCAATTAAAAACTTAATCTTTATATTCTATAGAGATTAATACTTCTTAAAAGAGGAGCATTTAAGAATGAACAGCAATTACATTTAATGTCAACAGTGCTTGAAAATTGGATTGAATATATCAGATTCAAATACTTGAATTTTTATTTAACTATCTTGTATATGGTTGAAACTATTACTGAGGCCATGATTACACATGGATTATGTCAGGTATTGTATATTTACAGGCGAGGATGGTGTTTATTTAATGAAGGAGCTCTTCTTTATCATACCCTGTCTGTGGTTTATGATTTGTATATGTCATTACCTCCAGACAGCACTACTACATTCTATCTCAACCAGCAGATAGATCAGATATTTTACTGCTTGTATGGTCAACAGAAAAAATCTAAGGTAACAAAATTTTGAAAAACCATCATTAGTAAAGAGAAACTGTATGGTTGCAATGGATGAGATACCATTTTGGCTTTAATCCTTACCAACTCATATATTTTTATTGGCAAAGTGTACATAAGATTTATTTGACTTACTTTGATACACTACAGATGAGTTTAGTTCCCAAAACCTGATTTATATTTCTGTATGTCGCTCAATAAAAAAAATGTAGACAACTCTATGCTTTATTTATATTGGTTCTTGTTCTATACAAATATTGTATAAGGTTGAAGGCCTTAGAAAGAAATTTATTATTAAATTAACTGAACAAGTTTTGTTGTTCTGTTATTTAGTTGTGTAAGTTTAAATGCTGAAATATGAATGTAGTTTCTTTTTGTTTTTTTATTCGAGGAAACTGAAATAGAAAAAAAACAATAACTTAAAAAAAATCAGAAGTCTGTTAATTGTCACCCAACGAAGTCATTACCGTATTTAAAATAATCATTTGTTTAATTTTTTCTATATCCTTTGAAGTTGGATTTACATGAAACGAAGAATAATCTGAGCATTTTAGATTTTGTTTGTTCACAAGTAATTTTATTAACATTTGTATATTTATAAAAGAAAGTTGTAAATGTCCATAACAACTGACAAATAAGAAGTGCACTGGAATCAAGTAGATTATAATTGAATTAAATTTATTATAGTAGTTGTTATAGTGGCAAATAAATGTAAATGTAGTTGTATTGTTGCTTGTAAAATTGTCTGCTGTTGCAGCTGATGAGCAAAATAAAGATCATTTAAATAAATATAATTGAAAGGTTGACCTGGTTTGAACGTTTTATTTCTAGTTAGCCTTAGTAAGGCTCTATAATTTTCATTCATAATAGAAGTATATTTTGATGATGTATTTCATTCGTTTAATTCTTTCACATTTAAATTATCAGTATTACATTCATTCCTTCATTCTTTGTGATAAGTTTATAAGGAATTCTTATTCAAAGACCTTTGGTTAGGTTAGATTATGGTAACCCTTTCCTTGATGCGAAGATTAGACCAAAAGACCTTGTGTGGTGTACACCATTAAGATGTTCTATCTCTTGAGTTTTAAATTTTGCTTAAAGTTTATTGGAATAGGGACCTTGGGCCCAACTAGTTTATAACCTCTCCGAGTTAAGTCGTAATCACAATTTTTACTCTACAAAAAAATCACTGTGATTCAGATTCGAACTGCGAATCTTCGGCACTAACAACAAGCATGCGAATCGTTGTACAACACTTAATCTCTTACAAGGTGTAAATTCCTATGTAGGAACTCATCAAATTTTTATGGATTCCATCTTTTATTTGAAAACTTAAAAATAACAAAATTTATGAATATTTTATTTAAGAAGATTTCTTTGATGAAAAACTTTATGTACATACTAAATCACAAACAAATAAAGAACTTTCGTTTCCCTTTACTTCCTGTGGTTTTTCTAATTTTTACCTCATACATTTCTTAATGTATAATTTAACCAAAGTCAAATATTTAAATGTTTATTCTCTTGCAGGGAAGACACATTGTAGAACATAATGTATTCAGTCTCGCTATGACATGGAGCCGAGCTGAACAAGTATTCAAGTTCACAAGGCCGAAGATCCTACCGTCATATGATTCTCCAGGAAAATGCTACATTTCACCTGATACTGAAGCCCTCTATATTAAACTTATTCAATTTATTCCTCTGCAGTCAGATCCCGGTATGTAAGTTATATTTTGATTAAAGCTTCTGCTTTAATAAAAATTTTTTCATCCTGAGAATTTTTTCTTATTTTCTTCGTTCTGTGATCATTACCCAAGAGATCAAGTGCTTATAGTGGTGTCCTTTTCAGCAAACCTTGTTGATGATATGATGAAGTACATTGAGGGTGAAACGAACGAAATCCCGAAGACAGCATTTCCACTGTCTGATGAAATCTGTGATATTTACTACCTTTTAGCTCACTATTACTTCAAAAACAAGTCTTGGGTGCGTTATCTAATTATTTTTTTCCAAATTTAAATTTAAATAAATAGGATTCTTGTGAATTCCTTGATTCTTATAACATTTGAAATATTGATAGAGGCATTTTTACATTAGAAGTTAAAACAATGAGTGAGACTTTTATTAATTATAAGTTTATATTTTTACTTGAATATGTATTGTTTTATTTTTTTTTTTGAAATTCAGTGTATTTATACATTTTTAGCTAAGTTATATTAAAATCATGTGTAATCAGAGACATTAAGATAATTCATTTAAAAATCATAATATAGTTTTATTAGTAGATGATGTCTCATACCTTGCAGAAAGGAGTAATTTGAGACTGTATCATCTGCTAATGGGATTTCGATTAACCTCTGTTCTCTAGCAATATTCATACATTGCATAATCATTGAGTACAAATTTAATTTAATTAATTAATTTATTTATTTAATTTTATTAAATTAATTTTAATTTAGCGGTCCGTGATACTGTAACTTTTCAAGCAGTTTAATAATGTAATGGAGCCTTAAATATAATTAAAAAAAAGATTATCAAAAAATAAGGTAATAATTTTTTGAATTCTGGGAACTACTTCACCGTTAACTACTATCGATTGATTAAATTAGACTCAGGATTATGACAGTTTTAAATTGTATATATTATAATTGGAAATAATGTTTTATTTCAATTATTAACCAATTTTTCATTTTTCAATTAAATTGTTTTTAATTATTATTAAATATTTTATTTCAACATTATTAACCGGGACTTAAAGTTATATTCATCTAAAATTGAATAAATTAATACCATTAAATGATATTTCTGAATTAAACTTTAAATATGCTCTATAGTTTTGAGGTGGAGATTTTTGTACATAATGGGTAGTTAAGGTTTTTTTATTTTTTTTTTAAATAATGTTCACACTCCTAAAAAGCTGTGTTAATAGTGGTGTAACATTTACATTCATATAAATTCACTAATGCCGATTTAAAAACTATTTAACTTCTTAGTTTTTCACTCTTTATATAGTTGAACATACTTTTAAGAATTGAGTGAATAATTCAGTTAGTGTTTAACGTTTGTTCTGTGAAAATTACCTAACAGTCTACCCTACATGGTAGTGTTCTGTAGACTCAGTGGACTTATTCCTTGCTTGATCTTTCCGTGCTTAATAATTACAACATTTTTTTTGTTACAGAATAAAGCATTACATTATTATCTTTTGGATATTTGTTTAAATCCGAATAGGCTGGATTCTTGGGCATGCTTAGCACTTGCTAGAGGAAGTCTTATCGAAACTAAAATAAACTCTGTAAGTAAGATGTAGTCCATATTATTCTTTCTTCATTTTCCTTAATTAATGCACGTAGTTTTATATAGTTAATAAAATATATATTACGTTATTCTTTTATATTTTACAAGTGTTTAACCTTTTTCTTTATTAGTTTTTTGACTCTCCTATTTGCACATACTTTCATTGAATTACTTTCGATATGTAACAGTATATAATCTGCAGATATTTTTAATCTACTACTAGTCCAGTATAGTCATTATGAAGAAAAGGGATTTACATGTAAGGTCCCCTCAATCCAGGTTTGAATTAATTTTTAAGAAATCTATGTATATATGTGTGGATGAGTGAATGTGTACTCAAAACGTTTGTGAATACGCTACAGGTCACAGACTTTGACAACAATTATGAAATTCGACTCATGATCAGTTATTTGGTAAGGGAAGAACTCTATATTTTTTGGGAGGAAACATTGAAACTTGGGAAACGTAATTTACCATCATTATGTCAAAATATTAACTATTTTCTCATGCTCTCCTGGTAATAGTAAAAATTACAATATTTTCTCTATAATACAATCATAATGTTAGTATTAATAGAAAATAAGGTAATATTTCTTTGAATTCTGGGAACTAAAACATGTATCGTTAACTTCCACTTGTGATTAATTGTTCGATTTATGTACGTTTATCTTATAAAAAAAAGGTAATAGTCTTAAATAAACTCAGTAGTATTAAACTAGTTCCTGGAGTGTAATTTAAATCAGTGCTCTTTAATTTTAAAAAATTGTTAATTTATTAAAATAAATACTATCTGGAGTAACTAACGGATATTTTTTATTCTATTCATTTCTCTATTGTTACTTTTTTTTTAGTTTGGAACGTTGAAACAACTACCTTGGATAAGTAATTTTTGAATACTTAACGTACAGTGTTCAAGTTATAGAAATAAACCTTCGAAATGAATAACAATATACAATTAATTGATTGTTATTGATGAATCAATAATAAATGAATTAATTGTTATTGTTGTTTCCACAGGCAAGGTTACAAACATTCTAACTTCTTTTGAAATTTAAAGTATGATTTCAAGGTCAAAATTGTTTATTACATTTTTATCATATTTGTACAAAAAAGTGCTCTTACTTTATTACCTGAACTTATAGTTCAGTTTAGTGTAGTCCCCTCTAGTTTTAATAAATAAAAATGTTGCTATATCTCTTACTAGGATTTACCGGTAAGGGATACAGTGATATCAGAATATTGTAATGACAGTTTCAAAACAACTCAGATAAGAACTCGTTTGCACAGGAGTTATATATGCCAATCTTAAGCTTAAAAAACCGTAACAAAGCTTAAGCTCAGACAAAATTTGTCTCTTTTGATTCAAGATATGAAAATGTTTGTGTATTTTAATTTAATAAGTTAATGTTCGCATAGGTAATTGAGGCTGTAATTTGATTTTTAGTGTGAAGTTATTAAAAACGAGATGGATTTATTAAAGAATGCAGCAATGGCTTGTAGATGCTACGAACGATCACTTCATCTTGATCCAATGCAAAGTACTCTATGGATTGAACGTGGATCATTTTGCTACATGATGCATTCATTCTGTTCTAACATACTCAAAAAAGTGAGTCGCTCTTAAGTTTAAAAAATTATGTCTTCTTTATTGTCATGTTTATATTCTATATCTTTACGCTTTTATCAATTTAGGATTTATAAACACAGTGTTGCTTTATTTTTTTGTCATTGATAAATTTGCAAAGAAAATTAAACAGAGGCTCTGAAATCTTTTGTTTTTTTTTTGTGAAATGTTTTTGTTAAGGGAATCATGGTGCAACTGCATATATAAACAAATCTATAGATTCATACTGAGTGTTAGAAATTCATAAGTAAATGGCATTGAAATATCAAAGAATTTCCCCCTGAAAGTTGATCAGCTTTGATCAGTTGAAGGTTGTGAAATCAGTTCTTTGATCAGAATTGTGTTTTACTGAAATTGATTATTATACCATCGATTGATTAAAGTAGACTCATGATTATTCTTTCTGGTAATACGGAATGAAATATTCATAATAGATCAAATGTGATTTACCATCTTGACATGCTGAAAGAAATTAGTAGATTTTTCCATTCCTTGAATAGTATTGGTTTTTTTAACTAATTAGAAAGGTTTTCAGTCCTTTCACAATTTTTTCTAGAATTTTTTTTAAAAAGTTTTATTTTTTCTTTTTCATTTTAAAAAGATTATCAGTTGCGTACGTAGGTACTCAAGAACCCTGGTTAATAACCTTAAGAGGAAAGCTGACTACTGTATATAAATAATAAAGTAAGATTCTCATTAAGAATTTATTAGTTATTACATATAGTTGCTCCCTAAAAGTCATTCAGTCTTTCATGAAGAAATGGGTATTACTAATTGTATTTATTAATAGTGAATATCTTACAAATAAGCTGATAAACAATTTTTATCCAGAAAGAAAGTTGTGTTAATGAGATACCATGCAAAGATTGCGAGCTGACATGTGTAGGACAAACATGTAAGTTCTCCTTGCTCGGATAAGCAGTACATATTGAGTCTCCAGGGAAGAGGAAGTGAATGCTTTTTTCCTACGTATTAAGGATATCAATCATATGATCAATTGGAAACAAACTAAGGAATTAGTATTTTTGTCATCCGATCTCAGAAGTTATTGTTGAAAATTAAACAGTGTGTTAGATTGTTAAATTCTGTTGAAAGTGTGATTATCAAATATCACCAATAGAAACTAGCTAAAATCATTCCAGAAGTTTATAAATTCTAGAGTTGATTAAAGGAATCATTAAATAAATTGGAATGCATGCAAATGCAGCTCATGCAAAATGAAACCGACTCATCTGAACAAGACTGCTAATTTTCCTATTTCTTATATTGTAACAACCTGAACCTACTTTGTTACTTGTTTATTCTTTACTGCTCTCCGAAGACGTTTTCTGATTATTACAATCAATGTGTCACTTTTGGAGAGATTATATGAACTTGTAGATCTGTTGGCACCTTAGTGTCACTAGAACGGGAATCACCATTTACAATATACCCGTGAAAGATACCATCAAGGTAAGATCACATGTGATGAAGCGTGTAAGTCTCTCTTGCACCTCGGGTTTGGCATAAACATAGATATGATAATTTTTTCGTTGGCCGTATGAAGAAAGAAATATACTTTGTGATCTTTACGGATTGTTATGTTTCGAAGTTCACTAAACACATGTTTTATGGTGTTTCACTTCGTGTGATTGTGTCGGTACCTAGCGATAATTTTTTAAACACTTTTTAGGTCTAACTGTTTGATAAATCTTAAGAATGTTAGACACATACTTTTTGGTGAGGTAAACAATCCTTGTAAAAATATAGGAAAGTTCTTTATCATGCTTGATGTAAAAAAGAGTACTAATTTTAACCCTTCTTTGTTAATCCTGGAAACTGAAGTTCTTATTCAGTTTTTTCGTAATATGAATATTCTTTCAGAGAAATTTTAGAAATTGCAAATATTGATTAGAAAATGTTATACGAAAAAGAACAACTTTTAAGTTCTACCTGTAGCCATTTCTAAAATCGTGCTATTAATGATTGACAGAATTGAGATAGCTACGTTAAAATAAAACGTTGAGTAATTTGATTGTGAACGAGTTTGACAATACCTTTACTTATAGTAAAATTGAGTGTAGACCACTTCAGATTTTTTTTCTTTTTTGTGGTTTAAGATCTGATAATCTCGCATTCGTTTGCACTTTAATCCATTAGTAAAATTAAAATGTGGAGTATAATCAATATTTACTGTTTCCAACTCCTACATTGATATACTTTCTGCGGTTTTTAGTGGAAGAAAATTTAGTTCATTTGTTTTTAGTATCCGTATTAGTTACGGGCGAGCCACATTACTGCAATGATAGTTAGTAATTGTTGATAAATAAAGTTGACTTTGCACCACCAGTAATACTTCTTGAGAGTTATCTTGAACGCATCATATTTGACCAAGTTTCCTTTGGTTGTCAAGAAGATAACTTACACCACACGTTGAATAGAAGTTTTATTGGAAGAATTATGGATATCAATCGTAGCTTCTACCATTAGTCTTTTCAGAATGTTATTTTTCTGACTCTTCTCAGTGATCTTAATGTTGTTCTAAGATAGTCTCGTATTAAGAGTGACGTCAAGCTACTTGGATTTCATCGTTTGTTGGAAGGTTGAACTTTTGTAAATCAAACTGAAATTGTAGATTTTTTGTAAGTAATGAAGAAACAGCCTTCGCAGTGCTAGCCTACATTTTTTTAAGGTTTGCTCATTCTTCAAGGTAGAACAGCACTATATTCAGAGATTCTTCTAGAGCTTTGACGTAACTGCCTATGGCCTACATTACATCATCAACAAAGAATAATAACTATACCCCCGAAGTTATTTGAATAACTGATTTTATGCCATCTATTATTACTTGAAAGAAGTGGTTCAGAACTGCTACCTGTGGTGACCATCTTACATGTCTTTAAGAGGAAACAGGATCCTGAAACTTACATTAGATGAGTTATTGAAAAAAAGTTCTTGTTCCATTTTGACATGTTGCCACTTAACCCATGTTGCCTTAATTTATATATGAGCATGTTTGCCAGATTGTGCCATAAACTGGTTTGAGAGCAATAAAAATAGTGAGAGTGGACTGCTTGTGGTGGGAACCAAACCAGTCAATACTGAGTAAATTTTACATGGTCATCAGTAGACCGATGCTTGAGGAATCCAACTTGTCGATCGCTGACAGTACCGTTGGATTCCGGGAATTCTCTTAGTCTGTACTCCTGTATTTTTTCCGTGACGTCCACCTTTCCTCTCACGCTTGAAATTAAACTTTACTATAAAGGACGTCCGCGGGTTTCCTCTTTTTACTTTACTATAAGTAAAGTATAGTGATCGTGAAAAAATTCGATCTCGAGATTTTGACGGAATTACATGTTTTGAGGTCCCAGAAGTCGTTTTATGACATTTTTACGATGATGTCTGTTTGTGTGTGGGTGGGTGGGTGGGTGCGTGTGTTAGCATTGCTTGTTACCACGCTACGGTCCAGAATCTTTGATGGATCAAGTTGATATTTTACACAAAAATGGGCCCCATAGGGAAGAAGATCCCTATTGTTTGCGAAGAATTATGCATGATGGGAAAGTCACTTTTTTTGCCAAAAACCGTTTTTTTTAAAACATTTATTTCTCCTAAACTGATAACCCTAGAGTTTTGAAATTTTGACATTATCTTTGAGGTTACAAATGGAACAAACGAAAAATATATTCAGAATTTTAAAACAACAGGAAATATTTTTTTTTCAATAAAATGTAAAAATTTTGACTTATAATTCAATCTCAAACCTTGTGAGAGCGATACAAGCCATACTGTTTGACGGACAATAATGAAACTATGCCTATAAATAGAACATTATGTGTAGAATGAGTTGAGATATTTTTTTTCAAAATTACATTCACTAATGGGGCGTTACAGTCCGATAACTGTTTTCAGAAAATGTTTTTTTGACGCTAAACGGCTGATTAAAAAATAATGAAAATTTGACCAAAAATGGAACAAAAAATTAGCAATTCATAAAAAAAAATCATGAAGTTTCAATTACGGGAAAGAGCAATAACGATATAAAAACTCTTTGTTTACCCTAGACTAAGAGATCACCTGCTATACTTGTCGAATTTTTTGTATTTTTTTACATTGTTTACATTGACTTAGAAATTTTTTGAGCGAATCTACTGAGATAAAATTGATTTTATAAAGGAACAGTTTAAATTGTTTATTGAATTATATGAGATGTAAGAGGAATAATATTGTGCAGGAAAATGATAACACTCACTCAGAAAAAATTCGTATATATGTTATTTGACAAAGGGGAAGGAAAATGATCTTATTAAATACTAAGAAGCTTATTATTATTATTATTTTAAATATTAAAATTCCCAGTATGATAATTCTATAAAAGACCAAAAATGTAAATGATAATTCATAATCTGAATCTTTCGTTTAGAGATTAATAAATGTAATTATCGTACATCTTTAATTAACAAATCACCTTAAAACAACATTTTCTTCGCAGTTATAGATGTTTATCTGAGAAAAAAGGGTATTTTCCTGTTTTAAATTTAAAAATTTTACTTTAATATTCAATGTAGAAGGATGTCAAGTAAACGATGTAAGAAATCTACTGGCTGTTTGAACGAAAGCCATTCTCTTGTAGGAGAATAAATCGTTTCAAGAAATGTTCACTTTGGTTTTTCAAAAATGTACTGTAGTACATTACTGCTGTAGTTATACTAATGTAATTATTTGCAAATAATAAATTATTTGTGATGTACAAAAATAAGCTTATAAAATGATATGTCCTTCAATCACTATCTGTACTACCTAAGGAATGATAGGCTAATAATTATATCCCATTTAGATGTTAACGTTATGCTTAAATGAGACGTTATGTTTTATATACTCAAGAAATTTGACATTAAGTTACTTATAATAAAGTAGAGTGTAGGCCACTCCAGATTTTTTTGTTTTGGTAGTACATCTTCTCTTCCCTATTTCTATGCTACAATGGATTTCCATATAAAGTTATGAGATCAAGAAAGGTTCTTTTGTTTTTTTTTTCTTAGATATCGTATGAAATTTTGGAAAATTCAATCCTGTAATATGAAAGTGTAGATGAGATGTACTGACGTAATCTTATTCGTTCTGTTTTGTTTTATACTTTTATTACTATTATGATGATGAACTAATAAAATGAAAAACGTTTGTATAAAACTTACTAATGTTTTAATAAGTAAAATAACTGGCAATTTTAGGTACGCAAACAGTTAGGAAAGCTGTTTTGAGGAATGTAGTGTTAGATTTGGTATATCAGTTGTCAGTGATAACTTATTTTGTCGTTACTGTGATTTGGACTATAAAATGAAGAGTTTTAATATTACTGAATAATGTTCCTTTCGTTAGCTGTTTTTTTTTCTTCTGAAAATTGGTGCCGGTGTGTAATGCATAATTAATGCTATCTTCTATTGGGATTTAATGCAATCATCATGTTTTAACTAATTTCGATGCCATTCGTTTTGTATTATTTCTTTGACATAACAAAGCTGGAATAAATTCGTGGTTTTAATGAATACTAGAGTTTAGTCTTTTCTTCGATAAATTTTAGGTTTCCAAAGATTTGAATAAAATTCGTGTTTCAAAGAATTGAGTATTCCCTGCAACATCAAGAATAATGATTATTTAATAATTATTAATTTTATAATTTGGAAGTCATTACTTGTAAATATATGTCTATGTATGTTTTTTTCAGGAACATAATTTGAGTTTAGAAATGTTTAACATTTTGGAGAAAACAAAGGAATTAATGCTCTCCTCAGCTCTTGATTCATTTAGTAGAGCTAACAAGGTAATTTTCGTTGTTTCATTATATGACATGAAAAAATAAATTGATATGTTGAGCTCATTTCCTGGTTAAAAAATATCCCAAATTGCCTTTTATTTCTAAATGTATCATATTATGTATGCAGAAAACATTCAAATGTACAGTACGAACAAATTGTACTTTATTTGTTTGCAAAATATTAGAATGCATACGTCCATTTAAATTACGTGTATGAATATATGCATATGTTATCCGAAAACGATTTTAATTAAGCTTAAGTTGCATAAATATTAAATTCAGTGGCTCTAAAGATTATTTTTGTATCTATTTATTTATTATCTATTTATTTACATTCCACCCAAGGAGAAGAATGCAGTAAATTATTTGAATTGTTGATTGTTAATTATAAATTTATGTATCTTTATTATTATAATTTAGGTTTTATTTTTATTATATTATCTGTTGTCAGATTGTTAGACATATCAAATTACATTACCTGTACATACTGACAGTGTAAAATAAGAAAGAGCTAATGCTTAAAATAGGCCATGAATTATAAGAAAAGAAAAAAAAAGCCCTCAAGAAGGAGAAGATATTTTAAGGAAACTTCTAGACAAAGATAGCTTAACATTTCTGTGATAGCATTTTCCTTGACGAAGTTTTAGAATTTACTAGACTACCCGCGACCCATTGGGTCATTCATCACCTTCCTTTTTAATGCAATCATGTTCAAGTAATGGAGATAAACTATAAATGACCCTACTGAGAGCAACATGTAATTGACCATGTTGAAATATTGTTTTACCTAAATGAACTACAACTTTCTGTAGAGTCTCTCCTTGAAACTTATGAATAATCATGGCAAATTCTTACTGAATTGGAAATTGAATCCTTGAAAAAAAAAATGTTACCCTCTTTAGATTAACAAATTTCAATCATGGAATTAAAACTATTGAAATGAAACAGGAATGCGATAATTTCACAAACAATGACTTTATCGTAAAGCTCCTCAGTTATTAGTCTTGTTTCATTGTATAAGCTCGGTAGATCAGCATTTCTCATACACATGGGAGGAGCTCCTTTTTTGAATTCATGCTTATGTTTTCGAAGTGAAGTGCAAAAAGTCCCTATGGTGCAGAGGGTAGTGCCAAGAATTAAAAGTAAATATGTGAAATAAAAAAACACGTTTAGCAACAATAAGATTCCAAAAATGGAACTAAGATATTTCATAGAAAAAACTGGTTAGGTTTATTCTAGAAATAGATTTTACATCTGGAGTTAGTAATTTTACCTGGCTTATGTTGAGAGAATTTATTTTTCATTCTTCTTTCTTTTTAACGCCGCTATTTGTAAAGTCATATATTACTCACAGTTTTCTTTAATATTTATTTGAATGATCCAGCATAAACTGAAATTAAGAGGTTTCCAACTTTCACTTGTGCGCAACATCCAAGGCTTCATCTTTAGTTGACTTATATAAATCTTACGTTATTTATATCAGGTTTTAGAATTGTTTTGTAAGAAAACTCCCATAGCCCAGAGCTTAGCGGAAAGGACTTCCAATGCAAAGGTCGTGGGTTAGAATCTCACAAAATACGTACATTTCATTGTTGATTCAGACATTGCACGGTGCCAAGAAATTAAATAAATAAGATATCGGTCATCAGAGTTTTATATGTATATAGATTTCCTTTCTTCATAATGCCTGTTTTTTTGTTTTTAGTATCACAACATTTTTTCCGCTGTGCGATTCCTTTAATGAATAAATAAATTGACTGTATTTGAAAAAAGGTATTTTAATCATCCCTTAGTCGTGGTCTTCAATGTAAATTATTATTACTTCTATGAATCGAATAAATAGCTTTGTCAACATTATACTAACAGTGATAGAACAAAATGATTTGAAACTTATTGACCATTCGATAAAAATGCTGGTAATAAAGAGGACTCTATCACAGTTGGAATCATTTGATCCAACTTCTATAGTGAAGTCACTAGGATCTACGAGGCAGTGGGAAGACTTGGAAAACTCCACACTCGGAAAAAGGTCGAATATCTTTCGGATCCTACTGCTGTCATGCAGGCCAGTTCCTCCTATGTATTACAAGTGAGAGCCCTAGTCCGGATTTGCAAGGAGAGCCTCTACAGTAGTCAGCAAAGGACTGAAATACATTTTAGTGGATTCTAGACACTATGACCTTGAAGGAAGTGGGATGGCATACCGACTTGTCAAAGTCAAATGTCTTCCATTTAACTTTGCGAATCTAGCACCCATTAACTACAGCACCACCTGTAGCATCATTAACAGATCAGTAGAAAATGCCATGGTGAAGCCTGGGTAGCTGTAACTACTGATGAAAGATCGGAGAATATTATCATTTCGGAGATACTATTCCCAATAACATCCTGAGAGGCATAGTTGTTGCCACATTAAAAATGACCACTGTTTGTAGCTGCCTACATAGGCTCACTTGCACCGTATTAATCTAGACTTCCCATTCTGCTCCTTAGGTTCAGTGGGCGAAAGCCCAAATGAACACTTCGACAATTGCAGAGTCTGGAGGTTCTACTAGGTCGTAAGACGTTGAATGGCTCACATGTCACGTTGATTAGAAAGAAAGAAGTATTGATTTTGATAAAGATTCTTATTAAATGTTACACATAATTTAAGACATGTCTTATTCTCTCATTGCATTTCTACAATCGACATCATTTTTTATTATAGTGATTTTTAAAACATCTGTTTTGTGACGTAGAAGAGAATTCAAGAGGTAAGATAGATTGTTTTCGTTTGCATTTAGTAAATTTTTGTAATGATATTGTTTCTATAACTTATTGATTTGCGAGAATTATGTTATAGATTATTGTGTTGTGACAGATATGGTATAGCTGTTCTGGAATAGAAATTCAAGATGAGAGATGGTTGCATCAGTACATGATGGGAAAGATAGCAGAAAAGAAGGAAGAAGATCCTTGTGTATTTCTTTCACACTACATTAAGGTAGATCTTAAGATCCATTCTTGAGTCTTTTCATTTTAAAATATCATTTTGAAGGAAATTACAAAATATAATTGCTATAAGAAAAATTTGTGTACGTATTTATTTGGTTCATTTTAGAATTCAGTCCTAAATGAAACATATTTATATATTTTTAAAATTTGGGAAACTTTATCTAAAAGTGAAATATGAATGGTTGATTCTTACTTTCATAAACAATTATATTAAATTATGGATTATCTTTCCACATTACTTTGTAGTGGAACACTCTTTTATTAACTAACTACTCATGATAGGCCTTTGATAAAATAAGTCTTCTTAAATCGTTTTGTGAAATTTTGAGTGATCTTATACTATATGTTCCAAGTCCTTAGATGGGTGTACTGAACGCCTGAATTCTTACTGTGGTCTCTTATGTAGATGTTAGGATCAATTGCAACCTCTTTTAGATCCCTGTGAACTACGCGGGCGCGGGAAGGTGAGTGGACATTGTTGCGAATGAGGAGAATGTTTTATAGAAAGAGCGGGGTAAATGGTACTATAAACTCTTGAATAATACCTTTTATATAATCTTAACATTTATGTACACAAATTTAGAGTTTTTTGTTAAGAGGGCTCGATCTCAGTACTCTTTAGCCCTGAGTACTTAGATTTCCAAAGTCAAATTTTAGATTAGATTTTCTATGTCTTATGGCGCCTGAGTTTACTTGTGACAAAATTTTGTGCATGAAAGTCCATAAGTTCGCTTCTACGTTTAAGTTCCAATCTATTGAACGCTTATATTTTAAGTTAGACATACACAAATCTACTATCTAAGTTTCAGCTCACTATGTCTTATGGTGGCTGAGTTTACTTGTGACTAAATTTTGCCTACAAACCGACAGACAGAAATTTTTCTAAGGGTGGATTCGTTTTTCTAAAGTATGAGACGTAAAGCTAACTTGGAATGAGAGATTTCTAATCAATGTACAGACAAAACCTTTCTTTTATTTATGTAGATATTAAAATTAACATATTGTTGAGGAAGAGGAACATACTTAGTTTCTCAATTACCTCTGACCAGTTTATTAGAGTTCTCAAAAGTTCAGCAGCTCGGGATGACGTGCATGACAAACGTTCATATTTTGTTCGGAGACTCGAACAAAACAGCCACAATGTCGTAAATGCAGAAGCTACTGTATACTACAACCAAATATGCATCCCATAAATAAAAATTATTTTTCCGAAAGTATTAGTATGTAAATTTATTTGTTTGAATGGTTATATTTTTTCAGGCAGCTGAACTACTGCATCAGATGGGTGCCTCGTATCCGTCTATAATATCTCATGCTTCTCCTCAACCTCTCTCTGTTGAATCTCTTGAGGTAGGTATGACCGATAAAATAAAATAATTATTCTAAATAAAAGATTGTGCTTTCACTTCTTTTGTTTCTGTTTGTCTTTCCCAGGGTTAGATTAGGTTGCAGTGGCAGTCCCACAAGGGAACACTCATAGGCCGAATGCAGGCACACCTCTCGATTATATCGGGCATTCTACCATTTACAACCACATTTTACCAATTTAATAGTACAAATCCATCAATCAGATAAACATTTGTGCAAATCTACATCAGTAAATTTAATTGCATGATCAGTCTTGACCTGAACGCTTCAGTAGAAAGATATAATGTTTACATTCTGTCAGTCTTTATTTTAGTCTTTCCACCATGTAGATAGGTTGACTTTATTCAATACTTAAAGACGTTTGGTTGCTTGGAAGGTAATTAGAACGAAAGTGTTACTTCAATATATAGTAAAAATGTTAAAAACTAAAAATATTGTTCAAAACAATTTCAACTTCTATAACAGTGTAGAATGTTTTAAGTGGATGATTAAGGCTTATAGACAGTCAACAGATGATTTGTTGAGTTTTCCACAAATGAAACATTGGAAATCTAACATGGTTATGAAAATAACCTCTCATCCCAGATGATTTTGCATTGGTGGGGTTAAACTGACTCTGAAAGGAGATGACAACATATTCGGTCTGAAGGATTTTACCAACTTAAGATTCATGTAAAAAAAAGTTATGTTACCACGAGGAAATTTAGTGAATGTTATATTTTGACGATGAGGAACGCATTATAGAAAATGTTATTGGGGTTTCATATTTACATCTAATTGGAGAGGCCAAATGGTCTATCCTATAATTATATCTTGTAATGTTAAAATTCGATTTTAAGGTAGTAGCTAGTTCCAGTCGTTTAATCGTTCATTAGGTTAGGTTAATTAATATGAGTAAGTAAACAACAACCTAATATCGTATTTGATTTGTATGGCATCTTCACTTTAATGAAGCATCTACAGATTGCAACTGTAAATAAATAATCATTTCCAAGTGAAGGATGTAAGCTTATTAGTTTTTGTGAAAGTTCCTCTCCATTAATTGTTTACCATTCACTTAAGTTTTAGGAAGAGGAATTAAAAAGTAGGAGTTTGAATTTGCCTGTCTCCACTCTCCCCTTCTCGACCATTATCAAAATTGGTGTTTGAAGTTGTTGTTTTACTTTCAATTGTAAATATTACAAACAAATGTTTGGACTTGCCGTGGAAAGTTGCCTTTCTCCTGTATTAATTAACGACGTATTAACTTGACGACGGGTAGCATAATAGGACAATTTGGCCAAAAGTGCGCACGAATAAAGAAGACCTCTCTCTGGCCCTGAGATCAAATAATAATAATAATAGAAGGCTTTGGTGTTTATAGGAAGCCAATACATACATACATACGAGTAGTCCCATGTGGCTTCGAATATTCATTATTGTTCTTTCTATCACACTCCTATTAAGAGGTCTCTTTTTATTTATATTTAGCAGAAGTTTCTGCTAAATTAAAGTTCCCTGAACCCTTCATTGATAATACAAAGAAACAGGTTAAAAGAAATTTAAGCAATGAAATACAAGTGATAGTAACTTTAAACCCTGCTAAATTACTTGTACTCCCTTTTAGTTGTGTACAAGTTAGCATTCTATGTTTGTTAAATCTATTTGATATTACTGCGTTATTCAAGAATAGCGAAATATAAAGTGTTACCTTGTAAACCATTCGATGAGAAGTATGACGGTTGTATATTTATTCTATTCCTTGTCATGATTGCAGGCTGAAGTAATATGGGTAAATGGATAAACGACTGGAAACTTATCAAACATCATAATAGATATAGTATTAAAAGGAGGAAATATCGAATGCTTTATTTCTGTAAATGAATATTCAATCTTGTTTCATAAAAATAATTTTAATAATAATTAACATCAGCCCTGGTTTACAAAAAAAATGAATGGGTATTTGGTAAAGAAAGTAGTCAAACAAGTTATCCCCTATTTTTTCACCTTTTTTTCTCGCCAGATGTTAGGTAGATTTATATCCTGAAAATATTCATTTACACCACAAACTCCTATTCTCCTCTCCCCTCCTTACATCCCTTGCTTTACTAGTTGTTTTGAAAACGGAGTAACACTCGAAAACACTTAAGAACGTTTTCTATTCCTTTTACTACTCTCAGTTAAGAGTGTATTCACTTTAAGTGTACAGGAAAGAAAGTATTTTGGATGTTTAGAACATAGTCTTAGTGACTTGTGGTAAACGATGAAAAAACGACTGAATGTTGTTTAAGCAGGAAACTCCTATAAAAGTGTGTGTTTTTCCAGTATAGGTAAAGCCATAAACCGTTGCAGATGATATTTGAAGAATTTTGATTAGTGTTTAGTTTTTTCTAATTGGTATACCTCCTTAGGGGCCATTGAAATGCAGAAACATCTTTACTTACTTCAGTGTGCAATTTTTATGCCATAATTTTGAAGCAGGTATTATCTCTTGAGTCGATATTGCCTCAGAACAATAATCAGAAAATTTTTTGGGTAGTGGTATAAAGCTTTATCAGTTGGGTTATCTATATAACATACTGCATTACATAATTTGTGTTACACAAATATTTTACCATTGTTTAACTTTTAAATAGCATTGCATAGTTCTTTGGTTACCTCTCGATATTAATGATTTATTGAAAGGTATGTAATAAAATTTCATCTTTCTCTTTCCAGATGTATTACAGAATCCACACATCGATATTGAAGATCATAGAAAGGACGGATGTGAAGAATTTTTCGAAGTCTTTTGTAGATAAATTTAAACTGGTGCTTACTAAGCTTAGTGAATCACCTTTTGCCACGTGCGAAGATAAATCAGTCAGGTTAATCAAACCCATGTTATGTCATTTCTACCTATAGGACCATAATACAGTGAACCTTATGTTGAGATTAGTGTTATGACATTACAGCTTTAAAAAATTACGATAAACACTATTTTAACTTAATAATATAATAAACAGATAATATAAAACATGTGTTCTTCTATAATTCGTCATCAAAAGTTATAGTGTCTTTAGTAATCATTTTTGTTTTTGGAAAACAATTTTAATAATTAAGATTTCTTCGTTTTTATAAGGTTTTCCATGATTTGTTATAATTTTTATAAAGTTTTTTTCTTTCTGTGTGTAGTTTTTCAAATTAAAGAAATTTTTTTTTAATTTACAGGATGGTTTCGGATAATGGTAAACAGAAATTAGAATCTGTTGATGGCAAATCGGATTCAATGAAAACGCAAGAGGTGATTCTTATTTAATTCTTGAGTATTTATTTATTATTTATAAACGGTAATTGCATGATCTTATCGGTAAATTGTTTAATATTTATGTTTTTTTTATTTAGATGTCTAAATAATAAACTCTTTTTTAAATTTGAAAATGGAAACATGCTTTGCTTTTTTATAATTAAATTACGAATAAAACTTATTTCATTTGAGAGTTGTTTTATGAGGTTTTTATTACTTGTATTGTTTGATTAGATTTTGTAATGCAGGTTGAATGTGAATCAAAAGTAGAAGCCGTTGTAAAATGTGTACTAGAAGAAGTTTTGAAAAGTATTGATAATGGTTGTGGGGAGGGACATGACCCAGTTCTTTGTAATACTGGGGATTTACATGAGTTCAAGAAAAGTGAATCATCTTCAGATGGAAGTTCCTCCGAATCTACAGAGTCAACAAGTTCTTCTTCATCGACAACTGCATCATCTCAGGTTAATATAATCTTTCTGTTTACCCCAGTTTTATTGGCATACAAGCAAAGTAATAGTTTATGAATGCGAATTCCTAAAGGATTTTAATAATATTTATTCATTGAAATGACGTTAACTTAATAGAATATAAACATCTATGAGCAACGAACTTCTGAATCTTTTTTAACTAGTTGTGTCAACCATTATTATAAATTAAAACCAAATGCCTTAAAATACTAATTTAACTCAGGTTATTCATATCTATAGTATCAATTGTACCTAAAATTAACTGTTAACATTTATTTATATTAACTTACTCGTTTTTAACAAATTGAAGGTTAACCGTTAGCTTAACTAACATCTAATTAAAGACATTAATTGGAGTCAAATAAACCCTCAGGGGAGTGCGACCGTATTCCACTATTTTGATGTTCTAAAGTTGTAGAAGTATCTTGTTCTATTATCATGATAAACTGCATATAAACTCCATGTTTTATTGTCATGAGTGAAGTTTTTTCAACAAACTTATGAGAATCACATGAATTGTGAAATATATTAGTTCACTCTGACCGGAATGAATAGTTCAGAATTCACATAATATCGGAATGCGTTATGTTATGTAATATGTAACTCTAGCAAACGTACTCGTCTTTGACGGAATCAAAAATTCTATTATACTTGGTATTCCAAAATACCATGAAATACCATATCAATTATAGTATTATACTAATACTATAATTAGAAATTATAGAATAGTAGAAAATACCATTATTGACACAGTGTTAAGCAAATGCCTCTGTATACACTACATTAGCGGTCTGTCCTTCAGGTTCATGGAAGAACAAACAGTTGGAACCTCTGACACTTGAGCAAGTAAACTACAGTTGACCATGTGAGAAAAACTTGGTCTCGCTAACTTGAATTCTTGCGTTAGAGAAAGGTTCCCCTTGCGACTTAGTTAACGTTATTGCGAAATAGACTCTGACAGGACTTTGCAATCGTTTCAACGGAAACAGATAGCGGCTCGGAATCAATGGTATGTGTGGTATACACACAGACTCCCCAATACCTCACCCAGTCATGATGTCCGCCTCTATGGCATATCTGTGCAGAGCACGAACTCAGAGTCGTGTCCCGTTACACAGTTTTGGGGGACTCATGTTTCGCAACATGAAATCTGTTACTGCTACAAAATTGCAGCATGATTGGTGCTCCTACTTTAGGTTTTTATTCAAGAGCAGGCAGTCCAGGAGAAAGAAATTCAGAGTCAAGAAATTCAGTTATAGATAATGAACTCCTTCCTCATCATTAATCACTGTCTTTACTAACTTGTAAGTTCTTTTCTCGGCATGATATAGCGTAAGGACTTGTTTGTCGATTTTTCCTGCCTGTTAATATTAAGGGTTAAGAATTGCTCGTTCACAAAACTATTTATTCTTAATAGATAGTACATCCTCAACTCTGGGAAACATTTTTTTAATGATGTCAAATATGCGACATATTCATACACTCAAATGAAATTAAAATCAACTATCAATACCTATTTGCCACACCTGTGTATTTTCAAAATAAACAAACATGTCTGTGAAGTTAGTAAAATACACATTAATAACTTCGCTTCTGCACTGAATTATGAATCTATTCAGAGCCTACATTTTAAGTTAGACCTACACAAATCTACTGTGAAAGTTTCACCTTGATATGTCTTACGGTGGCTGAGTTTACTTGTGACAAAATTTTGCGGATAAACCGACAGAAATTTTTCTAATGGTGGATTCGGTTTCTCCTATGTATGAAATATATATATTGGTTTTATTGAAATGCTATTCATAATTTGATGAATTATATCTATATTTACTTTAATCTATATAGTCTTAATTGGAATATAATTTTATCAGTTGATGACCTAGTTCTCCTTATTTTTTTGTACTAATTTTAAAGTTTTTCCTTTTCTGTTGTTTTCTTATGACTAATACTAAATTTCTCTGCACTCTGTTTCTATTTCAGTGTTTATTTTCTCTCTAGTAATTTTAGACCATACTTACATTCTTACCTTTTGAAATAAATGACATGTCATTTCATATAAATCAATAATTTGTAATGTGATCTTTAGGATTCTTCCTCAGTACAGAAACATAAAAAGATTCGCCTAGAGACAAAAGAAGAACCAATTGACTATGAAAACGGTAAGAGAAATAAGAAGCTATGATCTATAGATGAATTTTAATACATTGAGTACATGTTTAGTATATAGTAATGATTAGGTTTAACCTTTGTTTACCCGCATAAATACTCTATTGCATGTATTTAGTAATAAGATATATAACTTTCTTTCTTGTCTAGTTGAATCTCTGAATAAGTTAAACCCATTTTAAAGAAAAAACATCATGCTTTTGTGTTAATTTTTTTCTGTAGCTCGTGACATAAATTTTATAATTGATGAATATTTAAAATGATTTTACTATTGATTAAAAATATAACTTCTGTTGTGAGTTATCAGAGATACCCAGTCTTCGTCTTTTTGTTTTATGTCAAATCAGTATTACATATTTTTGAAAAGTAAAATTAATTTCGCTTAGTGCTATTAAGTCCGACTTAATAAATTGTAAATAATATGTTAAATCATAAAAACTGTAAATCAAATAAACTTGATTAAATCATTGATTTAATTATGGTTTTTACACATTAAATCATTTTTAACATGAATTTTTACTTTTCTTATTTTTAAGAATGCTATGTGTTATCCTTATGCTTTTTTGAACGTGTTTACCATTTTATCTGATTTTTTTTATCATTCTAAGGTGATTTTTATCTATTATATTCGGTTTAAGTAAAAAGTTGGGTTACGTCTCTGTCTTAAAAACCGATTAATAACGTAGGGTAGGGTATTAGTACTCAGAAAAAACAAATTTATTAATTGTTGAATTTCAAATACATGATATATTTGCTTAATATGGAATTAAATAGATATCAGTATAATCGAACCATTGAAGAGCTTATTTCTTTACCTATGAAGTTAGAATATTCGTATTCCAAACCTTAATAGTCATAGTAATAGTAGTCATATTCAGTTGGAATAGTTTTAATCTTTTAGTTTTAGTTGGTTGGTTAATTAACGGAAACATGACTACTTTAATGGTCTTTCAGAACAACATTAAATCTTTTATTGCTTATTTTTTTATTAAGCATTAAGTATTATTTTAGTATTGGTTTAAAGAAATTTTCTGATTTTTCTTAAAGCTAGATTTTAATTAATGGATCATCTCAAGATTTATTTTTGTCATAAGTTTTAATGTCAAGTTTTTCCGAAGTCAGTGAGTCCTAGAATTTAAGTGGGTATGTGGTTATTTGTTATTCGGTAAGAAGCATTAAAAATTAATTTGAAGGTTTTGTTCTGGAAGAATTTGAGTTCCGAGAGTGTGTGGTGGGTGGGGGGTACAATATACTGGGTTAAGAAAGGTCTGAGAGATATACGAGTATGTTTATTGTATAAGTCTTTTATAAGTAAATGTATTTAAATATGTTTCCTTTCTCCTTTATTTTTATGGTTCGATTCAGTTTTTTTAAAGCATTCTTCGAACGGTCTCAGAATATTTTATCGTGTTCTTGTGTGTGTTTTGTATGTGTAGTATCACGCTCTCCTTATTACCTTTGTACTTATTTATGTATAAATTAGTTGTATAAATAAATGAGTGATACTCTTATAACAGGAAGCTTTTATTTAAATGTCCATAATAATATTTAATAAAATACCCAGTTGGTTCATAATTTTCAAGATTGAAAACAATAAATACTATCATATTATGGAGTATATTTATTACTTGCATTTGAAACTGCAAACAAATTAAGATTATACCATTCGTAGCTAGGGTCATTTCTGAAAGAACTTATGTATAATACATAGTTTTTATTTAGTAATTTAATTTATTAATTCTATAAATTAAGAATACATGTGACCATAATGCCCAACAAATATTAATCTTTGTAATTACTTTCCAGAAGTACAGTGGTTGACAAAAAAGTGCCTCAGTGCTCTCACTTTGTGTTCAAAGAGATTCCAAGAACATTACAAATCACTCTATCATTGCGCTAACTTTTACTTTAGAAATAAGAAACATAGAGATTTAGTTAAAGTAAGAAAACTACTGTTGGACATAGGAGGCTTATTTGGCGAGAGGAAACCTCATAATTTCTTCAATGTAAGTTTTTATTTTGAAACTTTTTTATTTTTGTTTGTTCTAAGTAACTTACTGTTTATACACAGTGTTAGTTGAAGATTAACAAAGTTTACTACCCTCAACAGGTTTCACAACCGGTATGAGTATTTACTATTATAAGTTAGCTTCTTTGTGAAAAGAAAGAATATCGTGCGGATGGTAGACATGCTTTTCTGGTCAAGAAACTGATCAAGACTAATGATAGTACAGTTTTCCCTAACTAAAAACTATTTTACTAAGAATGTAGAAACTTCGTCAACATCAATTGTTGCCCATAAAATAAATGTTGTTTTGCATGAAAGGATGCTATATCCTTATAAAAGAGATATGCCCTACAAAAAGAAGATAAACGTCTGTACTATCTAATGAAGTAAATGAAGAATGATCTAATCTAATGATCTAATGAAGAAGAATCTCTAGAAAAAGCTCCTTACTCCACTATTCACCTGATTTAAAGTCAAATGGAAGGATGTATTTTTTGAGCATACTGCTGTATAGCCTTCAGGTATATTGTTAACTGATTAAGAATAGAAAAGTTCCTTGGTGGGATTTCTCGGAGTCAAATTGCAAAAAAGTTTTCTGAAAAAGTTAAGATTTATTTATTTACTATAAAATTGGAAAGACAATCCAAACTTGACAAACACAAGTTCAAAACCAAAGAAGAGTAACACTCAGAGTAAAGAAACATATTTACACACTCAAATTAGCACACTAACTCAAATTTTGAGAAAATCCGTCTCCAGGAGAAAAGAGAAAGAGACCAAGCATACCGGAGACGCAGCGGCAGATAAGTGGCCCAGTAGCCGATGTGCTGCATGCGCTCTCGGTCTTGAAGTATGAAGTAGAGAAAATTTAAAGGGAATTCAGATAAGCAGTACAAGTTGGGTAAATTTAAATGAATTAAAAGGAATTGGAGAGAAAGAAATGAATAAAAAAAAACCAGATATATAAATAAGACATGTGTTAAAAATAAGGTAACTTAAATATTTATATATATAAATTATAAGCAATAAAAAACTATTCATAAATAATAAAAAAAAATATCTTTCTTTTATGGTTTAACCCTGGTGCACTCCCCGCCCTGAGTAACCAGTTGTGTGGTTCTCAGAGGCTCTCTAAGGATCACGGTATTTTCAACCGGGGGAGGGGGATCTGACGGAGAATCTGTACACTGTAGCACCATTAAAAGGTATACCGTGGGAGTTGGCGTGGATGGCAACTACGTAGAACGAATCACGAGATCAGTTTGTACGAGTAAATGCAGTTTTTGGAGGTACAAGAGCAATCCTTAGCAACAGGATAGGGCTGACTGCAGGAAGGTAGAATAAAGTGTGGTGTGAAAGAGAAAGTTAACCGCTCTTGGGCGCAAAGAGTTGCGAACGCCGAGTGTCTGACCTGCCCGCTCTTCAACCCCTTTCACTTATTTATAAATATGATTTTTTTTTCAATTCCTTTTGATTCATTCAAATTTACTCAACTTGCATTATCTGAATTTTATTTTTAAATCTTCTCTACTTCTTTACTTCAAGACCGGCTGCACCATCGACTACCGTGTCTGTTACATGCCGTTGCGACTCCGATGTTCTTGGTCTCCCTTTCTCTTTCCTCCTGAAGACGGATTTTCCGCAAATTTTAATTAGTTTGTTTTTTAATCCGTGTGTACTCTCCGATTTTCTCGCTGTGTTCTTGAAACACATAAAGGTTCTTGATGTATGTGCTGTGTGCAGTCGTATGAAGTAGACATTTTTTAGTAATGATGGAATTTATATATTCTAATAATACATTTAATAACCTATATTGTGCCAACAGCTTATAAAGAACTAGACTGCTTGTGGTCTGTTTAGTCAGTGTTAGTAAATTTTACGTGTTTGTATATTTACTGTAATATAATTTTCAATTTGTGAGATAAATTTTACTTATTGTGAAATCTAGTGCATTTTTTCTCTAAGTTGGTAAGACTATGTAGATAGTAAGAAAGTTTTTCAATGTCTCTAAGTTAGCATGACTGTGAGCAAATAATGAATAATACCTGTAAAATAAAATTACTACATAAGGTTGGTAATAACTTGTGAGATTTAACTACATTTCATTCTAACTGTATGTTGGCAATACTGTAACGAAAAGAGAATGACTTTAGTTAGTGACACTGTATTATGAAAGCGGTTTTTATCTCTAAGCTAGTACACTGTATACGATTAGGAAAACTTTTAAAATGATGTATTTGTGCAAAGAAGGTAAGTCTCCTGATTTTATGCATTTTTGTATGTAATGTATTTTTTATGTATTTTACGCTATGTAAAAGCAAGCACAAATTTCATTTTACCTGTATGTGGTAACACTATAATCAAAAAGTATAATTAAAAAGGTAAGTCTCTTGTAAAGATAGGTGGGAACTTATTTTAGTGTATTTTTTCTCTACCTTGGTGTTACTTGTCCTTAGTAGTCGACTGGATCGTCCAAAAGGTGACAAGCACACAACTGGGCAAGCGTTAACAAATGTAAAAACAAAAAATGAAGTCATAATGGTGGACGATAAAACTGTATTACCCCTGCTGAATATAAAAATACATTTTTAAAAAATAATATTTATAGGGCATTTGGAGAATTCCGAACAATGAAATAGATAGACCTGGAAGTTTTGCTGCTCATATGCGACGTTGTGTCCACCTATTGCTTTACTATTTGGCTGAGATAAAGGATTACAAGATGCTTATAGAGTTGGCTCTGCAGTTGAAAGTTATGCCAGAAGCGGACAAGTAAATACATTTTTTAATATTTACTACTAATAATATCAAGAAATAATTAATTGTGTTTTTTTCAAATAAATTAGATTATTAATATATAAAACTTGTTTGTACTTATCGTAATATGACGTGTTTGTAATTTAAACCACTATAAACTAAATGAACTGAAGAATTAAAGATGTTTGGGATCATCTTAAATACTTATATATGTTGTTTGGTACTAGATTATAATTGAAAGCTTATTTCATTGTTGGTTTCTTATTAAAATATGATGTTATCCAAAATGAAGTGAGACCGAAATAATTGGAAAGTGACAGAATATTTTGAAACTTAGTACAATGGACTTCAGTTAAAAAAAAAAAGAAGGAAACATATATACTTCAGTAATAGTATGCAAAACTGAGTGAGGTGAAGGACTCACTAATTGATTAGTTCAAATTGTATCCCGCTTAGTTAATTTTATTAAAAATGATGAATGTTATCTAATTCTATGTATTGGCCCTATGATTCACATTGTAAACCACTTTTAGGGGGACAAATTGGTTTTTTATAAAATGTTCATGTTCTTTTGAAATTTAAACAAAAATTACTGAAGGGTATATTTTTTTTTTTAAGGAAGTATTTGAGGGACTGTGAAAGGGAGGAGTTATGTAAAGAAGCATCTTCCCTTGCAGCTCAATCCCTTCGAAAGAGGTTACTGGAACTTAATTCCGATGACGAAGCACTCAAACCCTTTTTAATGGATGCTTATTACATTTACAAAAAAGTTTGTGTGAATTCACTGAAGGAACCCAGCTTCAGTACCGTCCTCACTGACGCATACGTCAAAGTTACCTTGAACAAAGTATTTGTATATTACTTTATCATAAATAAAAAAAGTGCATGAATCTAATATTAATTATCTACTACTGATTTTTAATTATTAATTTTTTTGTGTTAATTTCGATTTGCTATATTAGGATGTCACAGTAAACTTTATTTTTGCACATTTTTACACTTTGTGTAAAGAAAAAATACATTTTTCTTTCTTTTTTTTTAAATCAAGTAATATTATGTGTATTCAAAATTTATAATGCCTGTTATTGCTTTTTACTTTCAACCTGAGAAATATTCAATACTCAATGGTGCTACCATTTTGCTAATACTTAAATAAACACGTGAAAAACGAAAGAAATTTATACGAAAGCAAATACATAGGGTAACTTATTTGTGAGAGCTCTACAAAGCATGTAAATAGCTTAAATCTAGTATCCATAGGTTAAGTTGTCCATTGACTGTAATTTAATAAATAATTGGAAATAAGTAAATTAAATTATAAAATTAGTTATATTATCTCGTAAAATGACTTTTTAATTAGCAATAACTACTACTAGTAGTAATTAGCAATTAAGTGAATTTGTTCGATGATTTAAGTGCAATCACTGTTCATTCCTCCTACTGTATTGATTTCACAACACTAAATATTCGTATTGAATGGTAAATGAATATATGTAAATGATAACTGAAAGTGAAAGAACTGAATGTTAATAGTCAGTCCTTACACTTTTAGTTCCCATTCATAAATACTCATTAACTATTTGATACGAATATTTTGTGTTGGGAGATCAATACAGTGGGGTGGGGTCCAATGACTCTTGATAGGGTAAAACCATGACATTAGACTATTTCTCATGTTGCTAATACAAGAGGCAGGCTATTTCAATGAGTGGTCAATATATATAATGACCAATATATAAAATGTAATTTTATCACATTTTATTTCACGTTTTTACTGTGAAATGTAGTCATATAGGTATATAAGTAGAGTTATCTAACGGCTAGCACATATACCATCCCAGTATTGGCAGTAATCTAAATCGGCTATGTTCCAGTACTCAACAATGACTCCCTAGCTGTTCAACATTGTAACACTCTTAAAGATGAAATTCTTGTCCATCCGTATTCATAAAATCTGCAAAAATCTTGATGATCTTAATGACAATCCTAACCTTTTTAAAGAGAATTCATATCATGGGAAATCTCTCTTAAATTGACAGACTTGTGCCGGCAGATATAATTCACCGACCTGGATCCAGGACAGGTCTCCTCAGAGATACTACCTTCTTCACTACCACTTTGACTTCAGTGCTCACAAACTAGGAACTGTTGTTATGGAGTTCTTTCCTACAGTTACTTCTTCTACGTCATCTATCTTTTGTTAACCTCCTTTGTTTCTTACCGTAAACCGACTAACCTCAGATCTGTTTTCACCCATTTCCCTCATAATATTCCCTGTACTGGCAGCGAAATGGAAAAATGTGAACGACATAGCTGTCAAAACTGTTTCATTATCCCTGAAACTGTTTTGTTTCATCATATAATTTTCATCCTCCCTTCGTAGTAACGTATACTCAATCCCTCTTCACACCTCATGCACTTCCTGGAACTGCTTTTATGGTTTGGATTGCACCCAATGAGATGCTTCTTACTTTGGTTTGGCATCCACAAAGTTGAGTTTTCCAATGAAATGTTACAGGGTTTCCGCTAGTCAACTCAGTAAACTACTCATAGCCATCCATGCTAACTTCCATATACCATACTTAAATTCAATTACTGTTATCGTGTCAAGGTTCTTGAACAGATCCCCATTGTTACTTCAAGGTTTTCAGAAGAGCCATGTATTTAAGCGCCTCCTTAAAGCGCGTTCCAATCCTGGTTTCATTTTTTTACCGTTAATTTTTATTTTTTTCTTATTTCATTTTTCGTGTTTTTCGCTTTTTTTATTATTTATTTAACATTTGATTTTATTATTTTTCAGATCTTTTATTTTTAGCCATTATAGTTATTTCATTTGTTTTAAGTTTGCAGTATTACTAATGACACGGCATACACGCTGCGTGATTAGTTTTTGTTTGACAGGTAAGCAAAACTCCTCCTGATGTCAACGAGTTCAAAATATTGAAGTACGTTAAGTTCTATTGTTGTTTCTCCTTGTTTTTTTCTCTTAATCGTTTGATGAGTTGTCCTAACTGACTGTTTTTAATGTATATATATACACCATATATGTATATTTAGGGAGCAGACCTTCGTTAAGGCATACACAATTAAATTTCTTACCTATTTCCTTTCTTGTGCATTTCTTGGACAGCTTTTCCAATTTTCTCATTTCTTTTTTCCATTTTTCAGGCGTCAAATGAATAAGTTAGCCAAATTATATTAGTAAAATTCATATATTATGAGAATTACAAACCAACGTTTCGGTCATCGTAGACCATCTTCTGGGTTAAATAAGAGAAAAATATAAAATTTCTAAACTAAACTTACTAAATAAAATTAAATTGACTGAAATTTCGGGATACACAAAACACAAGTAGTAACTAACATCATTCACTGGCAAGTTGAATGAATGTAAACAAGAGCAAAATTTAAAAAACTAAACCTATTAAATAAAATTACTTAAACCAAAGTTCAAGATCTGCAAACACGAGCATTAACATCATTCACTGAAAGGCTGCATGACGCTCTAGTGAGTCTGTGCCTCCAGTGCCCTCCAACTCTACTTGCTGGGTGTGGTGTATTTGTCCCATATGTAGTTTTAGCACATTTGTGAAGTTAGGTGCCTGGTTGTTCTTGTTTGGCCGTTTATCAATGATGTTAAGAGTTTCCAATATAATTAACCTGTTGTTGTCATTTTCCTGGTATAGCACCTCTGTATTTCGTACTAACATTTCTCGGGTTAGTTTGAGATTGTGCACGTTTTGAGTGTGGTCTTTGGGACCTCCTGCTGTCAAATGCATTGTCAAACGTCGAGATAAAGTTGTTGTTGTCGTCGAGATAATATATATATATATATATATATAAACTGTCCGTTAGGATAATAAGTCAAAGTGCAAGTAAATTCAAGCAGTAAAATTTGAATTTTTTACTACTTGGATCCACTTGTTCTCCGATGACGTGTAATACGAAAGCTTTCAGAGTGTTAATCCCCAGTTTTTTGTGGTGAGTTATATATATAAGTTGAATATATAAGTTCAAATTATATACTAGTTCAAAAGCAAAGAAGAATAGGACACAGAGTAAAGAAACACACTTACAGACTGAAATTTTTGGGCAATCCGTCATCAGGAGAAAAGAGAAAGGGTGACCTTTGTATTGCGAGTCTACAACGTGCTTACTTTCTCTTTTCTCCTGAAGACGGATTGCCCGAAAATTCTAGTTTGTAAGTGTGTTTCTTTAATCTTCTTCGCATTTTGAACTCGTATTGTGTCCAGTTTGAATCTTCTTTCCGATTTTATGGTAAGTATATATATACGAAACACACTGACAGTCTACAGCCTCCAATCTACGGTTTGAACTGTTATCAAGGTAAAAGAGGGAAACCAGGCGCACTTGTGTAAAGACAGCTGACCCTTGTCCTTGGTTCCTCTCTTTTTTCTAATGATAACGGTTCAAACAGACAGTTAGAGACTGAAGTGAGTACTTTTCATTTATGTATGTAACTTTGTTTATATTTAACTTTAGTTGTTCGTTTCGAATAGTTTTTCATCGTTAAAATATACGTGTGAGTCAATTCTGGTTTCGCTCTTCAAGTGGATCATATCTCCTCTTATGATGACGATTATTCTTGAAATATCGAAGTGATTTTTTTAAGCCCTTTCTCTTTGTATTTTATATATTATATATACGAGGGCGGTTTGATAAGTCCGTGACTTTTTGAATAAAACAAATTTTTTTCGGCAAAGAAACATTTTATTTTTCTACATAGTCACCTTTTAGCTCGATACATGTAGTCAAGCGTTTTTCTAATTTTTTTATTCCCTCCAAATAATACGTTTTCTCAAAGCTCTCAAAATACACGTTTGTTTCGGTAATGACTTGTTCATTCGACTCATATCTCTTACCGCCCAGCCATTTCTTTAGGTTTGTAAACAGAAAATTTAGCAGGGGGCTAAATTAAGAGAATATGCTGAATGGGGTAGCATTTCGTATCCCAATTCGTTGATTTTGGCCATCGTGACTAGACAAGTGTGCACACGTGCATTGTCTTGATGGAACATCACTTTTTTCTTTGCCAAATGCGGCCGTATTTGCTTCAAATCTACGTCGAATCGCATTAATAACTGACCTGCTTATTTATATTTTAATCAATTTTCTTAATATTTTTTCTAACTTCCTTATGATTCTTTTCGACCTTTCAGGAATAACATCCAATAATTTTTCAAATGTTTTAACGTACGATTCAGAAACTCATTATATGTGAAAACAACACAGTGACATTTATCTTAATGGAAAGATAGAATGCCCGATAGGTACAATGATAATGCATTAGTACATCGAGTATTTAAAACTTCCTGAGTCTGTGTAGTGTTCCACCGAGATTGGCAGAATGAAAGAAGCGCTGGTAAAGAAGGGATATAGCAACAAGGATTATGATAGTTTTAGAGAGGTTCATTAGTAAATTGAACAGACGAAATAGAAAGATTCCTGATTTAACTAAACATTTTGTAACTTATACAGTTGATTACAGGAATCAGTTTCCCGGGACTCATAAAACGGATGAGAGAATATTAAAGACTTACTTGTAAGACCAACAACTCTTGCTTAAAAACTGAATATCAACCAGAAGTCAATATGTATTAAAAAAAGTACTAATGCAGGTAGCTTAGTAATGAAAAACAATGGAGAAGTTAATGCCAACTCCAAACTACTAATGTAGTGAAAGATATACATGTAAAATAAGAAACTGGGAATTCCTCAACTTTACCTACATAGGTTCTACAACCACTATGTATATTATGAAAAAGATTAACAACTCATTCGAGAATGGGACCCCATTGATTGAATAAAACTTAATAAAGATGTTGACCCAAAATGTTTACAAAAAAGATTTACAATCAAATCTTTTACAAAAAAAAAGCCATATCACAGTTTTCTGTTTCTAAAAACTGAAGCCCTCTACATAAAAAATAGAGAACCTAACCTTGACAACCAAAAAGCAGTATTAATATGTATATCTAATTCATTGAAGGAGAAGAGATAATTCTATAGAAAGTCAAAAACGAGTTTAGTTGGAGGATTATCAATAACAGGATGTTGTAATCCTAGTAATGAATAGCTGAATATTCTAACTGTAGCATACATAAATGATATTTTATTTGATAGTGACTTTAAGGAGAAAATATGTTGCAAAAAAACTGGTATGATTTATGAACTATCTATTCCGAACGATTTCATCAGTACAATGTCAAAGACAGTGAATTCTCAATAACATGTGCTTGTTTCCTCCTGTTAAAAACACTTACTGGAGTGTTTATTTCAGTAACGAAGGTGTTATGTTCTTGTTAGCAGACATTTATCGAACAGGTTGATCAATTAAAAGTGAATAGTTTCAGTTTATACACAACTACAATCCGTTCTCTATATATTTGTTTATAGTTATGATAGAAATTAAACAAAAGTAACTTAATAAGTCTATTTACAGAATCCTGGTAGGGTTTATAAATCAAAGGTTTCAAACTTCATTTCCATGAATTGGTTTCGTCCACTTTGTTGATATTTATTTTTAAAATTCTAATTGAATTTTTTCTGTAAAAAAGATATTGTTTCTTTACAAGTAAATAAATATTCCGCTAAAAATAATCTTTATTACGTTAAATCAGTTACAAAAACTGGATAGTAATTTAGCTAGTTTGAGTAGCTGTTTCACTTGTGTTCATCTCACTCCGAATGCCCATGGTCTAATTTGATTTAAATTAAAAAATGTTCTCTTTTTAGTATAATGGTATAAAGAAAGGTCCTTAAGGCATTCCAGGTTATAACCTTAGTTTTACAATAACGAAAATAAAATTAAATGAATATTAAATCGCGAACATTTAGGTTACTAATGTTCGAATCGTGTTACAGTGTTATTTATAGTAAATATTTATAATTTATATAAATAAATTTATATTGTGATAGGAGAATTGATTTACAGATTCTATCTGTAATTATTACTCTATCACTTTAATTATTAACTCTAGATTAACATCAATATTTGAAGGTTGTATAACAGTGGCCTTTTAGTTTCCTAACGTGTGCATTGCACACTAAGCTGAAAAATATGTGCAGAAATTGTTCACTTTAGAAAAAAATAAAATTGTCTTTTCAAAAATTGGTTTGGAAATAGACGGAATAACTCATTTGTTCGCGAAGTCCCAAAGCATTTTATAAGTCGCTACTTGAAATGTAAGGGTATGTCTTTCTTCGAATTATAAAAATGAATAATTTTTCCGTATGAGCGATGGAATTTTATGTGGTTATCGACACTGTTATATCACTATATTTTTTTGTTTATAAAGTGCGTTCACGATATAAGCTTAGCTGGCACGGGCTGATATTTTAATTAGTTATAATAATTAATGATTTTTTTACAATTATCTACTTTTAAATTATTTTAACTGATACGATATGTGTATAATATTAGTTCTTTTTTGTATACCAAATTGCTTGTATGTATGAGCAACTTTGTGGAAATACATCCAGTTTTTATACTGTACATTTCAAAACATTCAAGCTTCATTTACCTAATTAGGACGGTTTATTTCATGATTTGCTAATTTTAGTGCCTAGTTGATTACTCATCTCGTAGTCGTGTGTATCTATAAATAGGATATATTTCAAATATTTGCTAATTTAACATAATTACATTAGGAGCTGATGGTAATTTTGTATTTATTTGACTGTACTTATCGTAATCATTCACAATGTCATAGGATTTTTTAGTAGCAAATGGCAGTTCTTTGATTGATAATTTGAGAAGAATATAATTTTGATAACAACCTGACAGTTCTCTAAATTTATAATTAGCTTTGACCAATTCCATAAGAACTGGAATGAACTCAGGATTAAAATGATTGAAAATATCGCGTGTTCAATAAATTTTTTTTATGTTCAATAAAACGTATCAAATGCATATTTAAGGTAAATAATGTTGTTTCAGTGTGATAGTCTTGAAGGAGCTATTAAATATTGTAAACAGGAGCATTCTATCCAACGAGCTGCATCTGCTGCTGCGGTGGTTCCTTCTGCAAATTTGGTGCCTCCTTCTACTAATTCAGTCACCACCATAACCACTACTTTTGAACCAGCTTCAACTCATCATATTTCTGTTAATGCACCTCTAACTGTTAATCCAACAGTTACTACATCCATTACGTCTGTTAGAATCTCTACAACTCCAGTCTCTCAGCAGTCTACAAGTGTAGATTCTCTAGTTTCTTTGGTAAAAATAATAATAGTAAATAGGTTAAATTACTGTAACACTTCGATGCACTGTTTTTTTTTTTTACTTGTTTTAATGTATTGTGCAAATTGTAGTGGCCTTGTATAAACAATTATATGAACAAATACTCTATTTAAAATATTGAGTATTGAAAGCATTGAGTTCGGTCAAAATTTTGATACCTAGTTTTCAAATGAAATTACGTTTTGAGGTCCCCCAATAAAATAAGCTTCGCGAATTTGTGTGAGAGTAGGATATCTCAAAAACCAAGAGTTTTACGACTAAATTACATGTTTAAGTTTCTCTTAGCCTGGGACGGAAGAATAAACTCAGTGCCAATAATGCACTTTTCTATGAGGCACTTAATATAGAAAAAATCGCTTTTTTCAATTTGGTAAAAATTTGTTGTCCTCACGATTTTGACTAAACTAAAGTAAATAAGAACCCTAAGTTACTAAAGTAACTGTGGTTCTAGCTTTTTGGTTCATATTAAATTTTTATAGGGTGTGATCCTCATAGAAATTGCCCTTTAGTATCAAATGCTATTAAATAAAAGGCAGTAAAATATAGATATTAAATTTGAAGTAAATTGGTTGATGTTAGAGACAAAAATCAAAGAGTTCTGTTTTTTTAGTAAATAATATGTAGCTAAGGAACGTTATGTCTATTATTCTACAAGCACTCCTGGTGAGAAATGAAAAAATCTTCGTTCCTCCTAAGCATCGTATACACTAGTAAAATAACAATTATATTGTGAATTTTCGCAGCGTAATTTTCAAGATTATGGGCAAGAATTATTAATTCTTTTTAAGGAATTCAATTTAATTTCTGAATAAGTGTGTATTTAATACAGTAAAGTTGCACGATCTCTGTTATCAATCTCCTTCTGAAGTATTTCAGACAAGTCCACATAGCCATATATATGCTAAAACTGCATAATCCAAGCCACTTGGAAATGTTTGTTTATGTGTGCGGTGTGATGACGCATATGCACAATTTTTTTTTAATAGCATTTCCCGTTTTTTGCACTATTTTCGAGCATACTTACTCACCGTATACCTTGTATGTGGACTACTAGTGTACCAAATCGGTATCGTTAATTAAATTTTGAAAAATATGTTGATTTTTAGGTCGTTTCTTCGTCTAAATCTGTAAAAATTATAAGCGGTGACATCATCTATGCTAGGTTGCAGTAGCAGTCCCATGAGAGGACACCATGATCGACCGAACATTGGTCCTTTGTGGTACAATACAGTGAACATTCTACATTGAGAGTCCTAAATTTTGCTAAACTCGAGTGTATTTAGAGTAGAGATCTTTAACGAGTACCTGACATGGTACAGGCTCGGAACCAACTCCTTAACGTCTTCTCCGAGGGACTACGTCATCAAATTTTTTCACTTCTCGTGTGGATAAATCAAGGACCAGAGTGGGTATTGAACCCGGGATCTACCAGTCCAGAGGAGAGCACGTTGCCACTGGGCTACCCTGATCGGACATCATTAAGTCCTAGAAATCTTAAGAAAGTGTAACATTGGCGTTTGCCATTTGTTTTAAATTTTGTTATTCTTCCTGTCAGAGATGCATTCCTAATGAGCAGTTCTATACTATTTTGTTTTCTTTAAGCTCTGAAATATTTTTTTCGTTTAATTTCTTTTCATTTGTTATTAAAAATGTATGTTAATTATTTGTAATGTTAAAAATATTTTTTCTTACATTAATTTTATACTCATAGTATAAAATAAATATGCACAAATTCTGTAATAAATTTTAGAATCTTGTGTTAATGATCTTCTAATATTATATTTGGAAAATAGGATATTAATTTTTAATCAAAAAATGGTTTGAAAGTTTAAAAAAGTTTAAATAAATTCATGGTAACTAATTTCACTGTTTTTATAAAGTATATCTGAGAAACTATTACCAAAATCCTAGTAATAGGCATTTACCATAGGTGAACAATTATTCACTTAATTATTAACAAATGTATATTTTGTTTTTTTACAGAGTTGTATCAATACTGTTACTACATCTGGTATAAGTAGTGGAGGGGGCATTGTAACAAACTCAGGTTCGGGCTGTAATAGGGGAATAGTTGCTAGAACCAAGCGTCCCCGTGGAAGGCCACCACTTAACCATGGGATCCAACGTATTCCAACTCCAAGAAACCAGTTGTACGGACCATCAGCACTCACACATTCCAGTAACATACAGCAGTATTCCTCTTCTCTCGTCAGTAATCCAGATCTTTGCAGGCAGATTCTTACCCTCTCAAATTCAGAAGTGAAGACTTCATCCTCTGTCATTGTTACTCCACAACCGACAATCAGAAACCCTGCTGTCTCTATAACTCCTAGAACTGCAGTGACCCCATCTGCAACTTCAACATCCACTCGTTTTGCAGCTTCTGTGGATCATCATTCTCAACTATTTATACCTAGTCATTTCAAGGGAAATGTATCCATTTCACAGCATAGCTCTTCTAGGCCATGTGCTACTTCTAATAGTGGTCTTTCTATAATACCTGTAAGATCAAAAGCTCCTTCTACAAGAAATCCATCTCGACCATTCAGACCAGTTTCCTCAGTATCAATCACTCCTCGCCAGACTGTATCTTCGCAAGAACCATCGCTCCAGCATAAAATACTCGCTGCCAAAAAAATGTCCATTCACCAATCTAGTCCTAAACTTAATATTAGCAAAGACTTACTTCAACAGATTTCCATCATACCCACGTCTGTAAAATCTGATTCTTATATAGTAAGGAATCCACCTCGACCTCCTAAGATACCAAAACTAGATTCCAATGTTGCTGAAACTATTCGTAATTTTGGTACTAGCATAACCATAACACCGGCAAGTATGAAGCCTCCTAAAGTTGAACCAGATATATCCCTTATTCCAAAACCTTTTGATAATTCACTTACTCAAACCAAGGGCAGTGTGTTAAAAAAGACAACTGCAGCAGTTCCTGTCATTCTTTTAGATGACTAGTCACTCTGAAGTAACCGTAAAATTTAAATGTAATTATTAGTTACAAGTTTTAAGATACCAAACTTAGGACATGCTTTATGAGTAGTAGATGAATAAGTGAAAAAAACTTACAAAGAGTGATTTTTTAAATTTAATGAATCAATCAATAGTAATTCTGGAATGATTTATAATTGTTCACAGAACAATAATTTGAAAAATATCATTGAGACTAAAATTTAATTATATTAAATAACGCTAATTGTAGATGGCATAAGGTAATCAGGTTATGTAAATTAATATTTTTTATTATAATATTTCCAAATGAAGTTTTCCCATACTGATTTACATGTAGAGATGTTTGTTGCATTATCTCACTGAATCATCCTTAGAACGTATGAAGTTAAAAAGTCTAAGAAATCCAATACCTGAAAAAACTGATAAAACAAAATGTTAATGATATGTAATTATATAACTTAAAGTTAATAGTGTATAATTAAAAGTATATATTTTGAATAAACATTTTTCCAACCAACAAAGAGTTCTTCAGTTCCTCAATCCCATTTGCGAACAATTAAATGTTGAATGGCTTCCATTAATGTTATATTCAGATCTTTTACAATTTGTAATTACAAAAAATTATTTGTAGAATATTTACTGCAGACTGACATAAATGCAGCTCGACAAGTTCGGTCAAATGTTAAGGTTTTACTCACTTTCTTTAATTATAATGGCGTGTATATCACGAATATCGGCCAGAAGGTAACAGGGGCAACAAAGAATATTACCTTCAAGTGAGGCCTGGATAGCGTGAAACGGTAAGAAGAAATGCCCTGGTTTGTGGAGAAACTATTATGGCTGTAGCATCACTAAAATGCCCCTGTCCACACATCGTTGCTGGTTCGTAATTTTGTGCGTAAAAGCAACACCACTATCATGCCTCAGACACCATATTCACTGGATTGAGTTCGCTGAGACTATTATTTATTTCCAAAATTGAAAATGACACTCAAAGGGCAGATTTTTCCACGATTGAGGAGATAAAAACCGCCTAAGAAAAGTGCTTCAAGGATTGGAAAAAGCGTTGGCACAAGTGTATTATATCTGATGGGGATTACCTTTGAAGGGGACAACATGAATATTGATGAATAAATAAATATTTTTTTTTAATAATTTTAGAATTGGCTTTATTTATTGAACACAGCTGGTATGTTTGTTATTTTATTCGTTTAAAATGTGAGGTAAGTTTTATTAAAAACAAAATTTGTTTTAACATTTTTTTATCAGCACAGAAGATTTGCTTCAGGTATAATTGACAATAAATTTAAAGTTCGTGAGGGCCTTGAGAACTGTTTTATTCATGCAGTATTATTTATTTCAAGAGAATAATATAATAATGTTTGTTTTACCATTTCACACCAGAGAGCAATCACCAATGAGTTTATGATAAGACTATCAGATCAGTCATTGAATATATATATACGTGAAAAATATAAATAAATTTAAAATGAACTAAGAGAGTTGGTTGAGACAAGTTTATTTAACTAGAAGAATACATGGTAAGAATATATGCACTTTAGAAAACATTTAAGTTAAAAAATCTTTTTTAAAATATAGAGTTCTCCTTCTGAATAGTGTAATAAGGTTTCTAGATGAATCTGGTGATTTTATGAATAAATAAATATACGCTAATTAACTTAATTCTAAAATGTCTCTGTACTTATGAATCTGAAGTCACCTATACGATCTTCAATCATCGAAACGTATTGAAAAATGAGTGGACATAATATAACTTTTTTATGAAGTTGCTGGAACAAGTCTAGAATAAATTATAACGCAAAAGTAAAAAAAAAATGATAGTTATAGTTTTAACAAGCGCCGAAAATTATAATTTTTTTTTTAAAGAGTAGACTGATTTTAGTTTAGTAGTCAAGTAATCTCTTGCACTGTTGAGGGGAGCGGGGGCATTAAAGACAAATTTTTCTACATCGGCTATAGTTTGGTATTTGACGTATTTTGAAATAACAACCAACTGAATTATTTTTACAATGAAAAACATTGTAAAAAAAGCAATAGTTTTGAAGACTATGACCAATTCAGGGCTTTGATTAATTAGGGACGGGTACGGCATTTATGAAAAGGTAGAGTTATAATGGAAAAACTCTATGTATTATTACAGAACTAAAGTCTTAATATTACAAAAATAAATTAAGTGTAAAATTAACAATAATCAAGTTAACCACCTCTGTGGTACAAACGATATATATTTCTCATAGTTCTTCATAGGAACTTTTGAAATGATTTAAATTTAACTTTAATGTATCGAGTTTGTGCTCTTCCTGTGTAATTCATTCTACAAATACTTTAATATTACTGAACTGAAATAATAATCTCTCTCTAACAATAGGGTTATTAAAGCGAATGTACCAGCGTTTTGTAGTTCAAAGTAAAGCTACTAGATTCTGTAAATATGAATAAAAGAATGAAAAACAATGTATAAGAAACTTATAAGTTTCATTCAAAGAATATGTTAAATCTTTAAAAATTCATGATTTTATAATAAATGGTTATGCATTTTTTGTAATTAATTAAATACTAATTTAATTATTTCATGGTAATTCATTTTGATTATTATTCTGAAATTTTTTAAAACAAGTTACACTTAATAATTTACTTATTTCTAACCCTGAGGCTAAAATTAACGTAAGCACATCTGACAGTAGTAAAAAAAGGAGTCAACTTTTTCAGATATTCAATTTGAAGATAAACTAAAACAGGAATACTTCTTGAATTTATAAAACATTTACACTACTGCATCAGGAGCTTAACTTAATGGAAATTATAACGGTAGAACTAATAAATAAAATTGAAACCTACTCAGGGATATGCATGTCATAGATGACCTTTGAATTCTCTCCATCTTTCTTCCTTGTTTATATATGTAATATCCGATAGCGCAGAACGTTCCACCACCAATAATACTGCAGCTAAGGCAATCTTTAATTTCCTGGTCTTCAGTCATATGGAGAAATATCAAATTTCATAGGGGATGTGAAACGTTACAGTGTTGTTCAATACACTTGTCAAAACATAACTGAGGTTACACTATTTCAGTTTGTTATATTTTGTATTATTTGATTGGAGGATTAGTATGTTGTTAATATGAATATTAAGTTTTAGAAGCCTTATTTTCATCAAATTTATCTATACCAAAATATACAACTTTATGGCGTCATCTCAAGACGCTTGGTATTTATCTTTGCTGGGTCTCGCAGAATATTTTCGAACATGCAATCCTCCAGACATAAAAAAGTGTGTTCAGTGCTTACATGCGGTATTTACATTCAAACCACCGAGTAGAGTTGAAGCAAGAACCCATTTGCAACTGGGTAACATACTTTTAACACATACAAAAAATATAGACTTGGCTAAACGATACCTGGAGCAAGCTTGGCGTATTTCCCAAAACTTGAATACGTTTGATGATGTGAGGTTTGATGCTGCTAGTATACTTGCTAATTTATATGAACAGCAGAATCAAAGGAATCTTTCTAAGTCTATACTACGCAAAGCTATAGAACTGTCCCAACATAGTGTTTATTGGCACTGTAGGTTATTGTTTCAGCTTGCCCAAATTCATGCTACTGAACGTGACTATGAATTAGCATCAAGTCTTCTTAGTGTTGGTGTTGATTATGCTCATATATCAAATGCTCATTACACAAGAGTATTATTTCTATTAAGCAGATGTATGTTGATGTTGATTGAAAAAAAATTTAATGATGTTCATCATTTAATATCGCAGGCTGGACTGCTCCTTGAAACATGGCAAGGCAATCAATACCAAAAAGAATATTTAAAAGTGTTTTTCCTTGTTCTTCAAGTGTGGCACTATTTGATGGCAGGACAAGTGAAGAGTGTAAAGCCTTGCTTAAAGCAATTGCAGCAGAGCATTCAAACAATAATGGGAACTTCCTGGCCTCAAGATGACCTGACAATATCCTCATCACCTGGTGAGATGTTTATTTGGATACAGAAAGATTATTTACATATTTTAGTTTATTTAGTGACTGTTATGCACAGTACACAGGCTGGTTATATGGATAAGGCTCAGAAATACACAGATAAAGCTTTAATTCAAATAGAAAAATTACGTGCTGATGATGATAATAATAAAATTTTGTTAAGTGCTTTTGAACTGATGTTTTTTGAACATATGGTCATGTGCCGTTTGATCATGGGTAATAAATGCTTGGCCTTGACTCAAATGGCTAAAGCTTGTGCGTTGTGTTCGCAGAGTGCTCTATTGTTGAAGTCTCACAAGCCTCAACTTCATATATTAGTTGGCCTCTACGCTATGTCAATGAATTGTATGCAGAATGCTGAACAGCAATTTAGTGCAGCTATTAGTTGTTCTCAAGAAAGAGATTTATGGACGTTTGCCAATCTAAATTTAGGTATCGTTTATTTACGTGGAAAGAGAGAGTCTGAGTTTGCTGCACTTCTAGATCGTATAAACCCGGACAATCTTCCATCACATTCTCATAGTCTGAGAGCTGCTGCTTACTATGTCCTGGGATTACAATCTTTTTTCCAGTCGAGACATAACGAAGCAAAAAGGTATCTAAGGGAGACTCTCAAAATGGCTAACGCTGAAGATTTAAATAGACTAACGTCATGTTCTCTAGTGTTATTGGGACATATATTTTTATCTCTTGGTAATAGTAGAGAAAGTAGTAACATGGTAACACCTGCTATGCAAGTAGCTAGTAAAATACCAGATGTACATGTTCAACTGTGGGCTTCTGCTATTTTACAGGATCTTTACAGAATGTGCGGTGATCAGATGCGTGAAAGTGAAGCTTACCAGATGCATTGTAATTTTTCTCAACTATTACTAAAAGATCATTTTCAGTCAACCCAAATGCCTGAACATAATTTAATATATTGGTTAGACGGTGATTTTCCAATAATGCCATCCATACAGAGACCACAGTCATCACAGCCACTCTAACATTAAGTAGATTGTGTTTAGTTTTTCATGCTGGAGAAGTAAGTTTGTGAATTCCTTCTTTGACTTTACTATACGTTAGAAGTTATTTCGAACTTTATAATAATAATATATATTTAATTTTGTTATTATTAGGTAATGTTTATTTTGTTTAGGTTTGTCATTTCAGTATAGTTTTAATTTTGTATTTCTCCCTATGAAATTTGTTGATTATAATTTTATTTTGTTAGAGGAGCATATGAAGTGATCTGTCTTCATTTATGAGGTGCAAGGTAAATATATACTACGTACTTTAGTTACATGTTTTAGTGATTGCCAATCCTCTAAATTATTTATTGTTCCTAATGCAAATGTAATAATTGTTCAGTGTTTTACTTATTTATGTATTTATTTTTTTATTTACTTAACTTAAATAGATTGACTTCAGTTATAGATTATAAAAAACGCTATTCCCTGAAAACGCTGTCAATGAGGATTACTTATGTACAGATATTGTTGGTCCACATTAAAAGTTACCAGGATCGCATTACTAGTTCTCCCATTTTCGACATGAAATTTCTTAATAATATGTCGTATTCGGTAATAATATGACTCTTCCGCTTAATACTCTTTTTTTATTATATGAACTCAATGCTCCTCAGCTATTTGTCTGCTCATGAATTTAGTTAAATAAAACTTAATTTGTTTCAAGTATTTTGACTGCACCAGAGATAAATAGCTTTAAAATAGATAATTGAAAGTTCAAAATGTAAAAAAATCAATTTCTGTAAATAAATATCGTATTTATTCCTCAAATTAAATATTATGATAAAAGTATTTAAGTATATGATGTATATAACTTTATTATAAATAAAATTATATAAGCATATGCACAAGTGTTTAACCCGTAACCCTTATGTGAGGGACATGTTTTTGTTTATTATTTAGTTTGGAAAACAGATAGGCTATATTTTTTCCAAAGAACATAAAGTATAGATCAGATGGTACAGTAGAGGATGGCAGAACATCTCATTTAGTTGTAAACGAAAAACATTCAGCCAACAATTGCTTCTTAAACATATTTTCAAGATAAATTTTTAAATAACCAAATGAGACAATGTCACTGTTGGATAAGAGTGTACTGTATTTTTTTTCTAAATATGCTACCATGTCTAATAAATATTCCTATGTAATGTTTTTGCTATTATCACGTCGAATATATTGTTCATTTGCAAATTTGTTGTCCACCTTTTATGAGGAGAAACATGAAAGGTGGTCTCCAGATTATAAACAATTTGATTGTACTTGGTTGTAAATTAATAAAATTTTACATCCCCCGGAAGCATGGGGGGCATACAAGCTTGATTCCCCTCACACAATTTTTTGTGCTTTGAAAGGTGTTCTTTTGTAATTTGTTAACGGGAATGTGATATCTGCTTGAAACAAATCTTACAGACAAGTGTGCTATTTGTTTTTGTGTAGGCTCTTATTTCATGACGTGCATTCTGTCAAAGTTTCTTATGTAGCAGAAATGGAATTTTCACCCTTACGAATTAATAGCAAATCTCTATAATCATCATTTTCTTCATTAACAATTTTGAATGGATAAATGCACTCTTAATCGGCTATCCCAAAATTGTTTATAGAAATATAGGCTTTTGCAATTTCGGGATATCTGACAGCTCTATAGGATCATTTGGATTTAAAATTGTTAACCTATACTTGCTTAGTAATTCCTTTGTATGTTTTTTCACATTCTCTGGATCCTTATTTAGCTAATATTTATTAGTGAAAACACAGACTGTCTCTATTATGTACAATAACAACCGGTTTACATTCTTGATTTTCAACGAAGGACTTGTAAAGGATTGTGTTAGCTTATGCCCAGTAAAATTTATTTCGCACGGTTCAATGTCCATTCGGACATTCGAATTATCATATTCTTAAACTGATTTCTAATTTTATCAAAGGTAATGTTAAATTCATCATTTGAATGCGTCGTTTTGTACAATATACGGTTCTTGCTTTTAAATTAGCCTTGAGAGTTATTAGAATCTGTTTAGTCATGTAATTACCAGGTTTACAACTGAATTATGTTTTACTTAATATTGAATGAGTAAACAGTCTGTCAGTAGGGATATAATTTCACTGTCTTCATCATTTAAAAAGTCGTCCAATGTGTTAGTAGTCATTAAATTTGGGATTTGATACTTCAAGAGTCTGTTTTCTTAGGATATCTGTAAAAGGTGTGAAACTGGTCCAGTGAAACGTTTTTTGAAAGGTAAAGTAGGTAAGTCAGTAGGTTCTTATTTCCTCTTTATTGCACAATATATTACAATTTGCGTTCAGTGAACTCGTATGAATGTTTCCTATATAAAATCCCTTTAAACTGTATACCCAACTTCTTTCCTTATATACTGTCATATAGCTATCTGTTATTTCATTAAGATATCGTTTGGGGATTATTAAGGTGTCGTAAAGATTAGATTTTGGGGGAAAAGTGTCGCCACCATATTTGGGTCAAATGTGTTTTTTCCGCAAGCTACTTACATCATATTATTTCTCCTTTTCCGAATCAGTGCTCTTAATGGTGACTGTTTTATTCTGCTCAATCAACTGTCTATGTTTCTAAAATAAAAGAGTGAGGATGTCTGGTGAGAGACTGCTGGATTTTTTTGGCTCCGATCGGAGTTCATTAGCCGAAAAAGGGAGAGTAGGTAGGAGGGATGGCCGAACTTATAAGGAGCGGTCGTTAAACCCAAGCTCAGGATTGGTTGATTATGTAATTGCAGGTGTGATGATGTTAAGGAGAGCTGCTAAACGGTACCAGGGTTAAATTGGTGAAGTGACAGGCTCACAAGGGAACAACATAGGCCCTATCGGGAATAAGGTACTCTGTAGGGTTCATAAGTTTGTAAATCTGATTGTGATGAAGTCAGTGCCTCACTTCCCATTAATTTCACCAAACTTCAGTAATTTTACCTGACTTATGTTGAGAGAATTTACTTTTGATTCTTCTTTCTTTTTAATGCGGCTATTTGTAAAGTCATATATTACTCACTGTTTTCTTTAATATTTATTTTAATGATCCAGCAAAAACTGAAATTAACACGTAGTCCAAGTTTCACCAGTGCGGAACATCCAAGGCTTCATTTTAGTTGATTTATATAAATATTACGTTATTTTCATCAGGTTTTGGAATTGTACTGTAACAAAGACCCCTTGGCGCAGAGCGTAGCGCACTGGACCTCCAATGCAGAGGTCGTAGGTTCGATTCCCACGAAATTACGTATATTGTATTATTTATTTAGATAATGCACGGTGGCAAGAAAACAAACAAATAAACAAAATTGGCCATCAGATTTTTATAAGCATACTAGCAGACGTGGTCATCTTTGACGGGTGTTTCACAAAAGTTCAGAGGTGATGTGGTATTACAAAATATTAATAAAAAATTATAGAATAGAAAAAAATATATTTATTAGCACAGGGTTAAGTAAGTGCCTCTGTGTAGACCATGTTATCCTTCACGTGCATGGATAACAGAGAGTTGGACTACCTCTGACTCTTGAACAAGCACATACAGTTGACCATGTGAGTAACACTTGGTCTCACTCACTTCAATTCCTGCCGTAAACAGAATATGGTCATGCTACTTATTTACCGTCATTGCGAAACAGACGCTGACGGGAAATTGCAACCGTTTGAATTGAAATGGACAGTCGCTGGGTATCAGTGGTATGCGTGGTATAAACACTGACTCCCCAGTACCACACCCAGTCATATCAGCCTGTATGACGTATTTGTGAAAAGCACGTTTTCGGAGCCGTGCCCGTTGCACATTTTTGGGGCACTCAGGTTTCGTAATAGCATGATTGGTGCTCCTACATTAAGATTTAAGTCATGAGCAGCCAGTACAGGAGCAGTCACGGAGTCAAGAAATTCAATTAGATAATGAACTGATTCCTAATCACTCTGTTTACTGACTTGTAAGTTCTTCCCTCAGCTTGATAGAGTGCAAGAACTTGTTTATTGATTTTTCCAGCCTGCTCATTTGTAGCGGTAAGAATTGCTAGTTCAAAAAGCCAGTTATTCTGAATAGATGCCAGATCTTGATCTTTGGGAAACACCTTGTCAATTATCTCTTGCTGGGAGCTTAAATGTAAATGAAATTAAATCAACTAACAATACCTACTTGCTATACCTGTACATTTTGAAAATAAAGATGTCTGTGAGGGTTAGCCAAAGACAGCTTAAAAGGCCATAACTTTCCTTCTGCGTTGAATTTTCAATCCATTGAAATCTAAAAAATTAGATTTTAAGTCAGACTACTTTCAAAGTTTCAGCTTGCTATGCCTTATGGTGGCTGAGTTTGGATGTGACAAAATTTTGTGCATAAAAGTCCGTAACTTCGCTTCTATGTTGAAATTCCGATATATTCAACGCTTATATTATAGGCTAGACTTATACAAATCTACTGTCGAAGTTGCAGCTCGCTATGCCTTATGGTGGCTGAGTTTACTTTTGACAAAATTTTGGGGACAAACCGACAGACAAAAATTTTGTTAAGGGTGGATTCGGTTTCTCTAATGTATGAATCAGTTCTAGGCAATTTACAGACGAAACCTTTCTTTTATATATATATATATATAGATTGGTAAACAGGATTCCGAGATTATTTTCGGAATAGAATAAAGGTGACTCAGACTCCCCAAGAAATATTAGTTCTTGGAATTGAGGCAAAAAGAAAGACTTGCAATAAATTTTCTCCAATGGCTGTGGGAGTGGGGATCAACAAAGATTTCGTTAACATTTTTTGATGTGCGAAGTATTGTTTAGTAGGGAGCCCTGTCATAACGTAATAGTAAAAGAAAATATTAACTCAAATCATAACTTCTGATCTCTCAGAACTTATGAAATTTAATTTCAGTGAAAGGAATGTTTGAATCTTGTTTAAACGTTGAAACTGATTTATTATTATATAATTTTGATCTTTTATTATAGAATCTGAAGTTCATGATTTAGTTGCAGTTTCAGATAAATGTGTTTATAGTTTAATATTCGTGCAGTCTATTACTTTGTGGTGTTGGGAAAATTAATTAAAAGTCTCCACTGACAAATATGTTCTAAAAATAAATAAAGTCTTTCAAACATTTACTTAGTATTCTTCTTCTGGTTAGCCTGAAACACAAATTTAACCACAGGTTACTTAGAATTAGATCATATACATAAAATTGTCGTTGAAAATTGTATACAACTTGTCGAGACGGAGGAGATAGTATGGGTAAGCAAGGTGGGAAAATATTCATATTTTACGGGGGAAGGCAGGAAGTAGGTTGAACATATAGGATAATAGGTTTATTAATTAGTATTTAGGACAGTTCTTTTAGGTATTAGGCCACCTAAACAACAAAATTAAAATAAAGGAAGAAGTAGAACTTTACAAGTTTAAAGAAATAGTTGGATAAATGTCCAGCAATTTGGAATTTGTTCATTGAAACAGAGGGGAAAATGTTGCCGTAAAAATTTGTTATCTCATGGGTTTCCAGATTTGGTATTTAATGAAATTTGTTATTGTAATATAGAACTTCATGTTCCTGTCTGGATGGAACTGCTGCTTTTTTGTTACAATGTTTTGTAAAGTGGAAGGTAAAAATGTTCTTATTAGTAGATTTAATCCTTTTATTAAACACCTTAATATACACTTATCTTTTTTGTTAAAAAAAGATACAACTTACATACCTATATAATATCTATGTAATTTGAACAATATAGATTAGCCTAGTCTTACACTTCTTAATTTCGACATTTAAAGCTATTGTCTAATATTCCCTAACTTAGACATGTGATTATAAAGCCGATTCCTAAATATTTACGGATTACATAATCTAAGTTGAACTTTTGATGTTCTTCAAAATGTGCTTAATAAGTAATTTCATTCAGTTAAATAAAAAAATTCTTATTAAATCGAATGTAGGTCTACCTTTGGGGTCCTTGATCTATTCGCCGTATCCTTATTTTCAGACTCAAAGAGTGTGACGACATTATTGCAAGCATTAAACAACTGTTGGAGATTTTTCAAGTGAAAGTAAATTTGAAACGGGATCACTGCTAAATTCAATCCAACTTTTTCTTTATGTTGCTTTATTTACAATTTTGGTATCAAGTTTTGTGTCTCTACGTTATTAAGTACAGAATAATTTGTGGTAGTGGGGGGTTACATTGAAAATCTGTCCCAGGCATCATCCTCTGTACACCACTGTATCTTGGAAACAAAAACAAACTATTAGAATGTTGTTTCTAATAGTATTGTATTATAGTCTCCTTTAATAAACTCTTTAATAATAGTATTGTATTATAGTTGTAATAGTATTCTAATAGTATCTAATTCACCATTTCTAATATATGGTGAAAACCATATTATCTCACCTTATTGACTAAATATGCTTCATTAACAATGCAGTTATTTAAGGTATAATTTAAAATGATCTTAAATCAATAATAACGTTAATATTTATTCACGATTTAAGTGTTACTTCTGTAAAGGCAATATTACATACGATATGAAAAATATAAGTAAGACTGAGTTAACACCAACTATAATTCAAAAACCAATTTCAAGAAAAGTGGTATGTATAATTATTAGTCTTATAGTTATTTTATTTTAATTAATGAATTTTGAATGTAAGTTTAGAGTCACGCATTTTTCATTTGAATTTCCTTCATGTATACTGTTAATACATAAATTAAACGTAGATAAATAAGTTTCATAGACCTCATTCTGTTGAAGACTTTAATGAAGAACCTTCTTGCTTGAAATATATTAGGTTTTAGTTAACGTTATAATTGTGGTTATGCATTACTTTATATTCCACTTTCTTATTGAGGAATCGAATTTGTAAACATGGTGAACATTTGCTAAAGATTATAGTTGAGAATTGTTCACCTATTTTTTAAGGCTAATTTTTTTTAAAGCAGTTTCAGTGAAATCCATATATCTTGCCTTAATATTTTGATCAGAAATTGTTAACAGTTTATTAAAAAATAATTGTCGTCTTAAGATGTATGTTTCCGTTTCAAAAATCGAATAGGCGATAACAATTGACCTATGTATATGTTCTTTCAAAAATGTATATTATTAAAGACAGGTAACGAAAAAAAAACATCCCACATCAAATTAAACCTGCAGTGTTTACAGCAGTAAAGTTATCATTTAGATTTTTCGCATACTCTCACCTTGAGGAATGTGAACTACTCAAAAGTTAATCATTATAACGAATTGAGACACTAACACGACTGCCACTATGTCTCACTTCACTCTGCAGCCCAATTACTCTCGACTTTTATTTGGTGTTCCTTCCAAGATTTCGATTCTTCTGACTCTACTTAGTCCCTATTTCCTAACACTGATTTAGAGCTGGTTGACCTCTCACCTAGTTGAGACATCGAAGATGAGTATCATATAGGTTATACCACCTTCTTTAAGGACAGGTCTATGTGGAAGGTAATGAACCATATTTCGTTCACCTTGCGGTATCTCTTTGATTATTTTTTGTCTTAACCAATCCTTGAACACTTCTTCAGACGCTCCATCTAAAACTATCAATGTTAATTTCAGAATAACTTTTTCCCTTCTCCTTTCCACTAAATCAAAATTGCTAGGCAAACGTTGGGGGATGATCTCTCAACCATGGTAGACTCCCTTATATCGTCCACTTTCCTCAATCTTCACCTTTTCCAAAAATTGTCTTTGTGCTGTGTCAACTAACTCTTCTCGTCTTTTTACCTGCATAGGATCTTCAATTCCTAAAAGTTCCAGTGTCCATAAATTGCTGCTTGAAAATCCGCAGCTAACATAGATATATTGCTCATAAACTGGGAATAATCCCTACGAGTTCATCCTAACACGGTCTCAACAGCGACCAAGCCGCAGCTTAAAATTTCTCTTTTTCCTGTTACAATATGTAACACAAAATCATCCCCAATTAATATATTCATAGGCCCTGCTTTTATATCTGCTAAATGAATACCCTTTTGCGCTAATTCATTTGTCCAGGGACCTACTGCTGCTGGCACAGCATTACAGATTGCCTCAGAATCTAGTGCTTCTAAATTCACTACATAATTATTTGTTATATTACTAATCTTGAAAGAATAGCACTTATGACCCTTAATCTCGATTGGCCACCACCAAACAAAGCGTGAGTTATTTTCTCTTCATGCAAAAGTGGAAAACCCATTAGTCTTGCCAAACGCTGCGACATGTAGGATCTTTGGGAACCGGTGTTGATTAAACTCTAGTGTAACTATTTGTTCCCACTAATTTACCTTTTAGCGTTTGCATTAGTTCAGGACAATAATTTGTTTTATTTACTCTACTAATGTCCTGAGCATACGTTCAACTTTGTTTTTAGTAACATCTAATGTCTCTAACGTATACAAGTTTGTCCCTAAATTGTCATAGGGCACCCTAAAATATTTATTCTCTTCATTAGAATATTTGTTTCTTTAAAACAAGAATTAATAGTTCCGTTACATAAAATTCGATTAACAGCTCATCACTAACACAACGTGTTTTTAATAACTCGACAGCTTTAGTATAATTTTCAGCTGACAGAGGAAAACTTTCGACCAAACTTCAAGCTGAAGAACTATCAATAGTTGCTTGAATCAAATATTTTTGTTTTCCTTTTAATCAGTGAGCCCTCCGTCCTCATGAATCAGTTTAAATTGAGCCCAAAAGTTCACCCAATTTCTCACATTACTTACCGTCGAACTTTCGTAGCTCTAATTTAGGAAATTTCAAATTACTTTTATGTTTCATTGATCCGACCTCAGATATCTTATCTACTTTTTTTAACTGATTGATCTTTTAAATGACATTCCACTTTCACACGAACTTCCAAATATTTTCTCTGTAAGTTTCATTGGCATTATTAAATTTATTTACACATTTTTTTCGTCATCCACTAATTCATACCTAATGGTTTAATATCATCATCTAACGAAAATAACCTTTCTGCTTTGTCAACAAATTTAGTGAAGCTTACCTTTCTTTCTTGTTCTGCGACATCGACAGCCAACTGTTCCAGTAATTCATTATGGTTGTGCGTAAATGTTTTTCTTAATCCTTTTTTATTTTCTTTTAGTACATGAAATTTACATTCCTTTTCTTCACTCATCTTTTATAAGGGTCAAAATGTTCTTTCAAAAATATATATTCCAAAGACGGGTAACAAAAAAAAAACCATCACACAAGCAAGTTTACAATAATAAAGTTATTATGTACAGTTTTCACACTATATACAAAACATCTACAATAACAGGAAAATAAATAACATTTAACTGATGTTTTATAATCTGGTTCACTTAGGTAGTTGTTCATTATTAATCTTAGTTCAATACCACTTTAGTAATCAGGATACTCATTCAAACAATCAAATTAAAAAAAACCGGATATTCATTCAAGACAATAATCATTGTCAATATCCGAAAAGATTAAACTCTTGAAGAAACTTGCTAAAGAAGTGTATGTGGGAAGCGTATATGCATTAGGGATATGGTTTTGGATCATAAATAGTTAATGGTCTAAAGAAAGAAACGTTACTCATTTTTTTACTGACAGTGAATCAAATATCGATGTTTAAAAGGAAAGAATGAAACCAGGTAATAGTGCATAACTAGATCAAGTAATTATGAGTTGGTTTAAGTTGAGTGACAGTGAAGGTGTTGAACTCTTAGCTGATCTTGTAAAGGAACAAGCAAAAACATTTAACAAAGAACTCGAGGAAGGGATATTTTAAATTTGAAATGAGGTGGTTAACTACATGGTTTTCTGTATTCCAGGCTAATCAATCCCTAATCCAGAAAAATGGATAATCCGGTACCCTCCGAGTTTCAAAGTTGTCGAATTAGTGATTGCCTACCTGTACCAATGTATTACCATTTGAGCCCTTTTCAAGATTCTCAAAATGTTGGCTCCCGGATATATAAGGGGATCCTGTTGAACTTGGCATCATGAACTGGAGGAATGGTGTAATAGCGGGAGGGCTGACAGGGTCGGACCAGGTCTGAAGTGTTTCAGAAATATTCTTCTGTTCCAGAATACGTTTGATTGTAATCTTGAGGATGTGCCAGTTTATCCTGAAGGCTCATTGATTTATGAAACAAACAACTTCTTGAAAGAGATACATAGAAAAGGAAGTCCCATAGTGTTTTAACACTTTTTACCTGATGTTAAGTTTCCAGTTGAAGACATTTGCTGTTAGCATAATGGCTCAGCTTAAGCCAGTGACCAAACATTTTCAAAAATCATGCATGTGAAGTAAACGAGCGAGACAGACCAATGAACATTTAAAAGCGAATCTCGTGACAACAATTCTCAAATTTCTCTATCTTTTACAACTGCATAGAAATTTAGATTTAAATTTGTGCGCTGTGTGTTTGGTGCAACTATCCTTTTACTTTTGTTCTCTTCTTTTATAAGTTTTTAGTAGTAAACAGCTTGACTATTTCTACTCACCCATGATCATAAATAAAATGTAAGACTTAGATTTTCGCCTCATTTCTGCACAACTTTCGTTTTGGAGCTTTTTTTTCTGGTTGCTGTCACTAAATGACAAAAGTTTAGCAACTCATAATATGAACAGTAATAATATGAATGAAAACTCAAATGTGGTTATGTATTATGCTTATATAATCTATATTGAAAAAAAATAAATGTGTGTTTACAACTGAAGTTTTTCTAAGAATTAATTTAATTTTGTTAATTAAGTTATCAGGAAGGACTGCACATCGTGCTACAGTAATTCTGAGGAACGGCTTTGATGATATGCTACAAAGGATTAAGTTAAACCCCCAGAATAATAAAGCAAGGGAATTACGCAAATCAAATCGTACAGCCAGATTATCATCCAAGTCCTACCGGCCAACCCCAAGACAGATACTTGTATTGGACCTAGTCAACCAAAATTCTTCACATCAAACCAACTATGAAGAAAATGTGATCAATTTGACTTTTAAATTAATTTAAATTCGTCACAATCAATCTTTTTCTTTTTATTTATACTTAACAGAAATAAAATGGTGAAGAGAGGCGATTAACATTTGGTTTTTTATTGAGTAATGCAATTTGACTGTCCTGGTATTAAACTCTTTTCCTTATGAGCAACTCTGATGAAGTTAAACTTCAACCACACTCTAACGTAACAGACTATTGACAGTTTTCTCATTGAAATTTCAAGGGTAGAAACCAAATGAAAACTTCGTAGTAAATTTACAGAATGAACCCGAATTTTACAGCTGCCGTTCTATATGATTGTTATGGAATCAGCTGCCGTTTCACATGTATACATTTAAGTTAGGTTAATTACTACAAATATTGCTAAAAGTCAAAAGTTATAAAATCGTCAGTTTTTAAGATCAGAAAATATTTCATTAAATTAGTATTAACTTTTTAAGGTTTTTTCCAATTTTTATAAATTTGACAAAAAAGTAACATGATAAAAATATTTAAATCGAATATCTGTCCAACATTTCCTTGTTCTACTAAAGTATATAACATTTTTAAGTAAAATTATAAATTAACGACTTACGTTCCTACATAGAAAATTTAATCATTGATATAAATGGATTATTTCTGGATTTACCATCTACCATTAACTTATATTCATACCAAATAATACTTTGATGAAACCAATAGAAAAACCATTCGGTTAAATATTTACCCTTGATGGTGACTATCGAAAAAATCTGGAGTGGTCTACACTCAACTTTACTATAAGTAAACATAATATCCTTATTGGGTATATAATATACAATGTTCCATTTAGGTACAATACAAATGTCTAAATGGGAGATGTTTATTAGTCCTTCATTCCTGGAGGTAGTACAGGTAAGCCATTGATCCACTTATCAATGTATACACTTATTTTTGTATATCACACCACTGATACATATAATATCATTAGTATTACTACAGCAGTAATCATATTTTTGAAAAGCGAAGAGATAGATTTCGTGTGACGAAATAATCTCTTACAGGACAAAATGAATTTGTTCCAATAGCCAGTGGATCTCTTACATTGTTTACCCGACCTCCTTCTACATTGAATATTTAAGACACATTTTCCCAATTAAAACTTAAAAATATTCTTATTTTGTTTGAAAAATGTCAGAAACATGCTAAGATAAATACATTGTTACTTTTTAAGGAGAAACGAACTGGAACTCAGCTTTCTGAAGAATTTTCCTCAGTGTACTCGGCAACCCCAAGCAGTGTGAAACCTCACGGTAAATACCAATCTCAACAACCTGACGATGAGTTGCCAGTGAGTATTATGTAAAAAAATGTCAATCAATGAAAATGTATCATCAAACTTGATGTTAACTCTTTTTTTTCAGTTTTACATTGTCACATTTTTTAAAATTAAATTTGTGGGGCATTTACTTACTTCTGAGTAGGCACTAATGTCGAGTCATACGTTTAATATCAACAAAGGGGCCAGGTTAGCACAGTATCAACATGCTCGCTTCTGGACTGGTCGGTCCGGGGTTCAATACCCACTCTGGTCCTCGATTTATTCACGAGAGAGATGAATAAATCTGAGGACGTCGTCCTTCGGAGAGTACGTTAAGCCGCCGGTTCTGAACCTGTACAATATCAGGTAGTCGTTAAAGATTCCTACTCTACATACTCTTGAGTTAGGCAACATTTAGAGCTCCCAATGTAAACTATTCATGGTGTGGTATCACAAAGGGCCAATCTTTGGCCTATGTGTTCTCTCGTGGGACTACCACTAGAACCTAACCTAACCTAGTCTCAACAATTGTGGTGCATAACAGAAGTCAAATGAAATAGTAAAAGTGTTTTATCTCTTTATTATTAAAGTAACATCTATTTGTAATTAAAGAGGTCCAGTCATATTCTGAGTTACTTAGACTATTTTTGCTGCAACCACAGCATTTTATCCGAATCATAGGAATCAGTTTATTCAACGTATAAAATACATATGTATTACTTTTTGTTTATGTTTTATTACTTACTTTATACATGCTACATTAGACGTCTCTTTGATTTGATATCTCAAATTAACTGAAGAAGTGAATAATTTGTTTTTGTGCAGGATTGTGATTTTAAAAGCAAGAATAATGATGAAGACATTCCGAGGAGGAGGGGTAGACGAATAAAATCCAAAAAGAAAAAGCATTTAACAGAAATCGGAAAAGGAGGGACGTCGATTAGCGAACCTGGAGAAACACAGGTAAGTACTTTCAAAATAAACCAAATACCATTTCCATTAACTATAAATAATTTACAAAATATTTCATTAAATTAAATTATTTAACTTTTCGAAGTCCTAATCGTTTTACGATTTAAAAATATCTGGACTGGTCTACACTCAACTTTACTTTTAGTAAACGTTTTATCAGATCATTCGCAAACAATTTAAATCATTTATTTATTTCAATGTATCTATCGTGTGAACTTATTATCATACTGTATGGTGAAAACATAATGCAACTCCTGGACAATGAATTAAAATACATTTATTTTAATGTGAATTTTCGGTTACATGCATTACAACGAAAATGCAATGATTGTTATAGCTCAATTTGTCAAGTTCATACAGATGTAACACAATTGTCCTTATATACGTAATATTCCTCCTTCCAATATTCTAAACTGCTAAAGTTTTTAATCATGCAAATTCATTGTAATACTAAATTTAATGCGATATTCATGGTGAATTGACCAGGAGAAGAATTGAAATGAGTACCAGTTTTGATTATACAATAATACAATCTATTTTTTGCGACTTGTGGAGTGTTTTATAAACAAATATTTTTATAAATACCCACCCAGCAGGCGTAATCAAAAATTGATTCAGGAACTCTCGTAATGAGTAAATGAATAAAAAAAAAAAAAATCATAAGCATGCTAAGAAGCTGAAAATCTTTAACTTTTGAATTGGTCAAAAATGTAACATAAATAGTATGAAACTAGCAATTCTAGGACACCCCAGTATCCCCAAATAAATCTTAGGACATCAAGCTCTTCAGGTGGGTAATGTGACCTTAGGTCAGTAACCCAACAGGTACAACGTATCATGGTCGAAGTTGTAGACCACGGTCTGAAGAAAGTAGCACACTATAGGTGTTCACCTAATTTCTTGATGTTTATATGTTAATTGTAATATTGATTATCATTTCTTATATTAATTTAATATGATGGTAATTAATTATTGTGTTAAGAGATGTTCCAAGCGACAATATAGTGGCCAACACCTACTAAGTTGTCAGTTTAAGGACTATTTTATTGGTCAGGAGACCTGGATTGTCCCCGGAACGCTCTCCCACAGTGAGTTGAGCCAATTTATTGCTGCGAAAATAATAACAATCTTTCCCGCAGTCAGTGGACCCAATTTATTACAAGTCTTTTTCTTTTTGCCTTGATTCCAAAAACTGATTAAACTGGTTTCTTCTATACAAGCTCTCCTTTACACCAACACGTCTGTAATTGCGTAATCAACATTCTAATTCTAATCAATCAATAATTCTAAACAAGGCTTTGATCACCAAACATTCTACATTCATCCCACCAATGCTTTCATTCTCCCAATAAACCCACCCTCCCTTTATGATTTTTTTTTCATGTAATCTATATAAATAAAAGAAAGGTTTTGTCTGTACATTACTTAGAACTGACTCATTCCAAGTTATGTTTACCTTTCCTACATTAAGGAAACCGAATCCACCATTAGAAAAATTTGTCGGTTTGTCCGCAAAATTTTGTCACAAGTAAACTCAGCAACCAAAAGACATAGCAATCTGAAACTTTGACAGTGCATTTGTATATGTCTCACTTAAAATATAAGCTCTGAATGGATTAAAAATTCAACGTAAAAGCGAAGTTATGGACATTTAAAGCACAAATGTTTGTCACAAGTAAACTCAGCTACTATGAGACAACGCAAGCTGAAACATTGACACTAGATTTGTGAATGTCTAACTTAAAATCTAAGCTTTGAATGGATTGAAGAATTCGAATCGATAACGCAGAAGTGAGTTATGGACTTTTAAGCTTTCTTAGGCTAACTTCACACACACGTTTATTTTGAAAATGTACAGGTATAGCAAGTAGGTATTGTTAGTTGATTTTAATCTCCCAGCAAGAGATAAATCACAAAGTGTTTCCCGAAGTTCAAGGTCTGCCATCTATTCAGAATAAATGGCTTGATAAACGAGCAATTCTCAACCCCTACTAATGAAAAGGCAGGAAAAATCAGCAAACAAGTTCTTAAGTTATATCAAGCAGAAGAATGAACTTACAAGTCATTAAACACAGTGATTAGTGATGAGGAAGGAGGTCATTATTCAATTGAATTTCTTGACTCCGTGACTGCTCCTGGACTGTCTGCTCATGAGTAAAAAGTTAAAATAAGGGCATCCAATCATGCTGCGATTTAGTAGTAGTAACAAATTTCATGTTGCGAAACTTGAGTGCCTCAAAAATGTGCAACAAGACACGACTCTGAGTTCGTGCTCTGTACAGATACGCCATAGCGGCGTACATCTGTACTGGGGAGTCTGTGTGTATACTACGCATACCATTGATTCCGAGCAACTATCCGTTTCCATTCAAAAAATTTGCAATGTCCTGTCAGCGTCTGTTCCGCAATGACGGTGACTACTTTGCAAGGGGAAACTCTATCTACCCCAGGAATTAAAGTGAGCGAGATCAAGTTTTTCTCACATGGTCAACTGTAGTTTGCTTACCCAAGAGTCAGAGTTTTCACTCTATGTTCTTCCATGAACCTGAAAGGCAGCTAATGTGGTGTATACAGAGGCATTTACTTAACACTGTAGGTACTAATAATGATATTTTGGAATACCATGTGCCATCTCCGATTTTTTGAAAAGTACCCGTCAAAGACGGGCTTGTTTGCTAGTATTAATATAAATGCAATAGATAATACCAAATGTAAATTTTCTTAGAACCACCAAAATAGCTGATTGTAGTTGGTAAAAATTTTCGACATTATGAACGATGATGAATCGACCGTTTCTTAAATGTTGCAACCTTTGCTATGTTTAAAAAATTCTCGATGGGCATTCATCCAGTCACAGGCAAGATGACGTCTCTATAAATATACTCAAGAAACCTCACTTAATGCAAGACTGATGATGCATTAAGTTCACTAAGACAGATTAACACTTTCGGAAGACCCATGGTTTATTTTATTGTACAACTGTGTTGTTCAGACGATGAGTTTGTGCTGTTAACTGATGGGATATGGTTGTAAACCAGTATAATGCCCGATTAAAAACAGGCAGTCTGTATTTAGTGGTGTAGACCAGATACGATCTTTCTGTATTAGAAAGGTTCCCTTCAACTATAAAAAAAATACCTTCCAATAAACAGAATACCTGCATTTATAAGGTTATTTTGAAAAAAATTAAACATGATTGAAACCGGTGCTGAACGAAATTCAAACAATTGGCTAATGAGGCTTTTGTAAAAGATATTTTTACTGTACAGAATAAACTTCATAAATACATATAATATATATTTAGGACTTATGCCCTAAAATTTGCACCCTTTTTGATTAAGTCTCCATCACCACGGTGTCAATGAAAATGATTCAAAAGTATTCAGTTTCTTGTATGAAAATACTGTGCTAGGGTAATGCTGGACACTACTGGATTGGATTTCCTCTTAGAAGAGGCTTGAGACAGCGATTCCTCTCCCCGTTCAATTGCATCTTGGAGGAAGGTTTTCAGAAGTTAAATTTGCAGGACTACAGTATTAAGATTAATGTTTTAAATTGAATACTCTAAGGTTTACATAACTAGAATAAATGCACTTGGAGCAGAGTGAAGTTAGTAAAGAGGCTGGCCCTGTTATCAGTCTATAAAACGGTGATAAAGTCTAACAGGGAGAAGATTGATATCACTTAACGAAGAGACCTGATGAGCTGGATGGAGGAGACTGTCTACCTAGGGCAGTTTATCTCTTTCGATGACATGCAAAATAAATAGGTGGCCTAAATAAATAAACCGCAGGATAAAGATAGCCTGGTCCAAATTTTGGTCATATATCATATTAAAATATGGTCCAATTTTAAATAAATATATAAATATTTTGAAAAGCAGTATCTCTCTCCCAATCCTAATGTATGAATTCAAAACTTAACCATTTTATAAAGCCATAGCCAAAAAATTAAGCACCATACAAAGATCTATGGAAAGAAATACGATCTTCCTAAGAAGAAAGACAGGATAAGAACCAGCGATATACGGAAAAGAACAACAGTCAGACACATGGCCTAACTGGTGGCTGGATTAAAATGGAAATGGGCCTGTCACACCAGAATGTTGGATCCATAAAAATGGGCTACAAGAACAGACCGATACCGCTGTATAAATTCGTAGAAGAAGTATTAACCCTCCAGGTGGAGAGATGTTCTAGTTAATTACATTGGACCTTTAATTATGGAGGTCTACTAAGGACAGACTTGGTTGGTGCAAACTGGGAGAGGCATACGCTCTAAAATTTTAATTATTAATTCATTGTATGGAGCAATTTTTTTAATGAGTTTTATTGTAATGTCAAAAGCAAAGAGGGGATATATTTTTATTTTTTTAAGTTATTCTTTTTAAAGTATTAAATTTTATTAAAGAAATAGTTTCCATTGTTATCATTAATATATATGCAATTTTGTTTGCAGAATTTAAATCACAGTCAAAGTTTTAACATACGCAGATAATTCAAACTCATTTCAGTTCACATTAATGTTATAAATTAGATTCAGGATAATAATAAATACAAAAAATAGGAACTTTAATATTATATCACAGCCTTGATATTTGCAAATAGATTGTTTTGAAAGCAAAATATTACATGGTAAGAATATTTTCGCTTCATATTTCAATTCATACTTACAATTATTTTAAAAAATATTTTTTTTTTACATAATTCATTAATCTTTTGCTTAAGGTATCTAGTTATACAGAAGATTCAGGAAGAGATGAAGTACACGAACATTTGATTTCAGAAGAAACAATAGAAACTGCATCCGGAACTTTCCATTATAATAGCTCTTTGGATGTCCAGTCTCCCTTTGATATAACCACACTTCGGCATCTTAAGAGGAGTATTATCATCACAGATGCTCATTCAGAATATGACCGCACTGTAATTTAAAATAGTTTAATTAATATGCACACACAATACTGCACCAGTTTTTGCATATTCTACTAAGTTATGTAGGTCATGAACTATTATTAATAATATTGATTTTGTCATTAATTTTTATGAACACATCTGATCCGACCCAAATTATAAGGAAACCATTTTTTTCAATTATTTAAACCTTAAAAGGTTAACATATATTCAGTGCATAGTAAAGTTATTTAGAAAAAGATTTATATAACGTTATTTAGATCTAGAGAATTTCTTGAGTTTTAAGATTATTTTTAAAAGTTACATTTGTTTTTCAAAACAAAAAAACCCTAAAAGCTCATAAAATGGTTTAAGTTGGAAATCAAATGAAATAGATGGTTTTCGGCTTCCTTTCTAAAAATCAAATCCTCTAGCATAAAATTCGACTACTTTAAACAATTTCATTACCTAGAATAGCTAAGTTTTACAACTCAATGGATTGTTTATTAAAATAATTTGTAATTGCTATACAGAAACAAGCCTCTCTTTGTAACGTAATTTTCTTTGTACATTTCCAAGTGGAGAAGAATAGTGAATGAGCTAACAGATTTAAGCTCATCAAACACTGGTTTCGAAGTAAAGAAATCCACATCATTACAACCAGTCCTCCTCACTAACCCGACCACATGGATGAAATTACCACGAATGTTTTCCCGTTCTTCAGCAAGGTTCGAGTTACCTTTAAATAGAAGAAGTTTGAATAGTTAGTAAACTGAATTTATTTATACAATGGTACATTTGGACTTAAGTATACTATTAACACAAATATTTTACAGATATGAAGTCCCTTCAATATTTACAAACTCATGTGACTGTTGCTAAAAGAAAGAAGCTTCTTTACAATCATGCTTTTAATACACATGGAAATAATCTGAAATTTCTTCCATCTGAAGTAATTACTTGCATTTCATAACAAATTTTATTTAATATATTTTAAATTATAGAATAAAATATTTTAACATATTCTTGTTGAATTTGACCACTTACAGGCTACATCAAATAGTTAATTTTTTTATGAATTTTGATTTATGTCTCATAATTTATCTTCAAGGTCGTTTTTATATTTTCATTATGTATTCCAGTATCAAACTCTTGTTTGTAGGAGATTACTCGGAAAGTAAGGTCTAATTTCTTATAAAAGATCAACTTTTTTTCAAAACCTATTTATATAATTCCTTGCATATTTCTCTACCTTTCTGCATAGTTTCCATCACATAGTTTCATTTAAGTATTTCCTATAACGTTGTACAACCTATTGTATGCCGAAGTCATAGAAATCTGCCGCTTATAACTTCGGATAACCAGTCGTAAGCTGATTTATTGACCTTGACATCTGTGGCGAAGAGCTTGCGTAAGAAACTCAAGGTAACAAAATTTTCACTTATTTTGGTAAGAAATTTAGGCAGCATTTAGGTCTGGTCTGTACGGTGGGTGGTCAATTTGCTCTCATCCAAAAGATCTAATCAAATTCAGTTTGGAAGACGGATTGATGGCTGGACTTCTTATACAATAACAAAGCACCAAACGTGAGAAGACCAGGTCACTTATTCTGTATTACTGGTCGCATTTTTGTCATGGTATCGTAGTAACCGGTTGCGTTTAATATTTTCAGTTGCTGCATAAACTCGACTAACAAGACTCCCTAAACCTATCCCAAAACAAGGTAACCACAATTTTAAGTGTCGAGATTGTCTGTTCAGTCTTGACTTTCGTTGGTGATGCAGTGTAACACCACTCCATTGACTAACGTTTAGACTCTGGGGTCAGGTGAGAAACCCACCTCTCCCCCCTGTGATATAGATCACTAGAAGTTGATGACCTTTCTAATTATATCAGTCCAAACAATAAAGGGAAAAATCATTTAATTTTATTTGGTGTTCCTTAGAAAGTAACCTAGGAACCCAAGGTGAGCACAATTTATAAAATTGAAAATTGTCAACACAATTTGTTCTAAGTTACTCTATTCAAATTAGGAAAATCTAATGTAAACTTGTAATTGTGAAAAGCCAGTCTTCATAAACCTTTTCTTCACGGCATTGACGAAATCTTCTATGGTCACACCTGAAGGTCGGGTCGGCCTGATCACGGTTTATCATAAACATGTTCCACCCTCTTTGAAAGTTGTCAACCACTTGTATACTTTGCTATCACTCATCGCGTTGAGTCCGTGAGTGAGTCTGTTGGCCAGACTGACGCCAAAGTTGGCCAGACTGACCGTGAGCCAATTATCTGTTGACGAATTTCGCTGCTTCACGAAACATATTTCACAGTCGGTGGACTGATCAATTCTTTTAAACAATTTGAACTGACTCAACACACAACATACGATTAGCTACGTCGCGGCGATTCGGAACTTACTTTCCGAATAAAGCTCGTATAATCACAAACTACAATGGGTAATAGTTTAATATTGTTATAACTGTTAAAGTATTAAATGATCGGTCATGTTATTTGTTAAACATTATTTCCATATTAATACTCTTTACCTTTGAGCTACTACGTGAACAATTTTTATTTTTATCAACACAAGGGGCACTCTAAAATTCCTTAACATTTTGCTGAAAAATGCTTTATTTTCTCTATTATACTCATTGATTATTAAGAACACTATCATATGCATTTACAATACTTTAGTAATACCCCAAGTATGTAACTTTTTTAAGAATTACTAATATATTTATTTTTTTCCCTCTGGCAGAGATATCAACAACACTCACGGATATCAGATGTTTTTGTAATAGTAATGTAGCTCATAAAAATTATAGTATTGTGTGACTCGGATTTCTTCGATTTTACAGAAAAACTTTGTTTACAAACTTCCTTTTCTTATAAAGTAATAGCTACAATGAAATGTTCAAAACATAAGCACAAAACTTGAAGATAATTGTCGTACCTTTCATACATGTACATTAAAAGAAAGAAGAAGAATGTTTAGTATTAAAATGGAATTTATTTTGATGACTATACTCCATTTATTCATGTTGATAAAAAATAGCATGACCTAGATAATACTGTACTGGTTTCTGAGTTATTTGAGATTACAAAAAAAAATTCTTTTGTGTGGAGACTCTGAATTAACGTTTACCTCCAGTATGAGGTAAAAAAAAATGTTTTGATTAGCTTCACTTACGACTAATAAATTAATTAAATTAGGTATAAGGATGTCCCTTATCTCAGCTGAAAAAATTGAATTTAATATTAGGTTACACTACAAATTTAATTTGACATTGTCTTTAAGAATACCCTTTCTAATTTTTCTTTAGATTTATTTTAAGGGCTAAACAGATGGAATTACGGCATTATAACCAAAATAATTCTCATCTGAAACGCAAAGGATATGACAGCTGTTCTTTACAATACGGGGTGGGTGTTCCAGAAATCTTGGGCTGCAAGCATAAGTCCTTTTATCTGGTGAACTACAAATGGTATGAGATTAAACTGGTACCATTTTAAAGCTAAATTTAATACATTTAATGATAATACATTATCATTTAGTGAATATAGTAATCTATATATAATATTCTGTTATGGAACAGCTCTTTGCTTTCTTATATGTGCGATGATATGTGATCATTTGGTGATTGTAGTAATCTATATATATATCCACATCCTGTTACACCCGAGATTAATCATGTTACTTCTGAGCTTAAGATCTAACACTTAATCATGTTTATAATTAAACATGAAAATTATGTTATCATGTTTAATTATATTATCATATGTGTTCATTAAGTCTAAATATAAAGTTACGACAACATGTGATCCATTTGTCATTAAATATAGTTGAAGAAATTCAAATACAATTTTAATCAGTTATCCATGTTCATGGTTCATGCTTTGGATACTTATTAGTTATAGTTCACGATTTAGAACTTAACACTTGATTAAGTTAATGCAACACCATTTAAGTTCAATGCAAAGCATTTCAATATTGGCGGTATTGGATTAGTGGAATCCTTGAAATTAACATATAACTGCAGTATGCTTTTTGAAATAAATACATCAGAATGTCTGGCAAGTAGAGAAGATGTGAAGTTACCCATAATGGAAGTACTCTGTACACGAATTTTAGAACTAAATTGGAGTGATGTTTTAGGTTAATTAATTTGAACCATTATACAGGGATGAAAAAGTTAATCATTAAGCTCTATTAGCAATAAAAATTTCTTTTGAAAGCCATAACTATAAGGTTTAAGGTGATTGGATTTCTTTATCATTTTTCTTATGATTATTATGCCTTTGAAATAAAACAAACAAAAAACTGGCATCTCTCTTTTGTGAATTGCATTAATTTCAAAGTTATATTTCAGCTGATTCTTATTGCACTTCAAGATATATTGGGTAAAGAATTGGAGGAAAAGGACATTTCAATTCTTAAAGAGCATGTCACTTGGGAAACTAATGACAAAATTGACCTTCTTACCTGGTATGGTATTTGTGCTTTTTCAGAAAGACTTCTAGGTAATTAATTGCAATCATTCTTTTACTATACACTATTCCAATTTCATTCATAGAAAAATGTCATGAAATATACCACTTACAGGACCGAAATATAGTTATCATGAGGACCTAGGAGAAAGGCCTGAAATAGAAATAGCAGATTTCAACTCTCTGGGCAGAATTTTAACAAACGTATCTCCTTCAAGAGAGCTACTCAATCTATTAAATGCAGTTAATCATCTTCAGGATTAGGACAATCTAAATATAAAGGAAAAGGTTGAATACATATGATGGTAGCTAACTTTCTACAATTTTAAATGACCGTTTTTACAGTTAATAAAGGATATTGAAACAGTATGATTATAATCTCAAATTTATTAAAAGATTCAAAAGAACGTATACATTACACAATGTATAAATTACACGTATACAGATGGTGTAATTTCTTTTTGTTTAAGAGGATAATGTAACATTCAGAAGTAAAGAAAATGTATCTTGATACTATTTAAGGTCAAATATAATGTAATTTTGAAATACCAGTTTATTTTAATAAGCGTATCAACAACTACGGTAATTAACACCCATCTATGGCATTCGAACAAAATCTGGATAACACAAGAAAACAAAGGTTCAATGGATTCAAACCTACACGTTGCAATCAAGGTAATCGACCTTTTTGACCTAGGCACCGATACCTAACATACGCAATAAAAGTAGATATATTACAAATAAGAATATTAGTTTATAAAATATTCTCTTAAGTAGTATGGATAACAGACAATGTAATGAATTCTAAATTTTATATAGTACTAGCAAACGTACCCGTCTTTGACGGAATCAAAAATTCTATTATACTTGGTATTCCAAAATACCATGGAATACCATACCAATTATAGTATTATACTAATACTGTAATTAGGAATTATAGAATAGTAGAAAATATCAATATTAGTACAGTGTTAAACAAATGCCTCTGTATACACCACATAAGCTGTCTGTCCTACAGATTCATGGAAGAACAAACAGTTGGAACCTCTGACTCGTGAGCAAGTAAACTACAGTCGACCATGTGAGAAAAACTTGGTCTCGCTAACTTGAATTCCTGCGTTAGATAAAGTTTCCCCTTGCGACTTAGTTAATGTAATTGCGAAATAGACTTGGACGGGACTTTGCAATCGTTTCAACGGAAACAGATAGTGGCTCGGAATCAATGGTATGGGTGGTATACACACAGACTCCCCATTCCACACCCAGTCACCTCTATGGCATATCTGTGCAGAGCACGAATTCTGCACAGAGTCGTGTCCCGTTGCACTGTTTTGGGACAATATAGTGCCTATATTTAGAGCACTATAGCCTATAATATAGTGCAATATAGCACTATTTAGAGCCTATATTTTAAGTTAGGCATACACAAATCTATTGTCGAAGTTTCAGCTCGCTATATCTCATGGTGGCTGAGTTTACTTGTGACAAATGTTTTTGGGAAGAGAAGCACTTTGGGACCTCCAGAGTTTAAATGCCTATCCGCCATACCCCCACTCTACCTCTTGTAGTCAGATAAGAACATGACGTCAGTATGTCCCACTGACGTCACGAGACATGACAATCAGACTACAAGAAGTAGAGAAAGGGTATGGCGGTCGGCTGAGCTAATTTCACAGAGTTTTTTGAAAAAATGATAGACTTACTGTGAGCAGAATCAGCAGCACCAGAGTCATGCCCCTACCACAATTACCACATGTTACACAATCTTTCAATAGGCCCATGTGCATCAGAAAAGTAACTAACAGTTTCTTATCTGCAGATAACCTGTTAATTACTGTTCTGTTGAACAATGTGCTATGGTACAGAAGCACTGGATAAGAGTCGTAGATGGACAGGACCATGAAATATATTGCAGCAGGCCTCCAACTGTCCCAGGAAGGGAGTTGTTTGGATAAGAGTCGTAGATGGACCAGCCCATGAAATATATTGCAGAATTGTAGATAGATTTTAATTTTGAAAAAGAATGATTAATTAATGAACACATCATGATCTAACTGCCACATCGAAATTGACAGCAAAATCATGAAATAATAGTAAAGTAAAATAATAAAATAAAAATACAAACTTCAATTGGATTAATATCAGAAAAGGCTTCAATGGAAAACTGATTTAATTTAATGTGGCAAATGCACCGTAGTCATTTGCTACTGACTGGGCTGCCAGTCAGTCAGTCTGTCTGCTAGTGCCAGAAGTACTGGGGCCTGGAGTAACGTCAGTCTCGTTATCGTCATCGTCGTTTCGTCGTCTAGTAATTGTCATTGTCGACCAGTCAATTTGTCGAACAATATAAAAAAAGTACAAGCATAATTGAATAGTCTTGGCCTTAGCCAATCTGTCAAAGAGGTAGTGGCCTAAATAATTTTGAAAAGTCCCCTTAACTCTGCAAAACCCCGGAATGAAATACTTAACGTGTCTACACATACCCTCTATTGTGTTGGTGTGTGTGCCTGTATTCGGGTCAACAAAGTGTAGGGAATGGTTAACAGTCAAGTGAGAGTACCCTTGTTCCCCGAGTCGATCATAAACTTTCCAGCAGTCTGTGTAAATTGTCGTCCCAGGAAGGACCCATTGTCTTATACAGTTAGTCAGTGTTTCTGCTGTCCTGTCGTGTACCGCGACCAAAAACATCTTCCCGGATTCCCTCTCGATCCCCTCTAAAACCCATTGCCCCTCAACGAAGTGTCCCCTATTACACTTGCGCTTTCCAAATTTGCTCTATTACGACCATCATTCCGGGGCCGCTAATAGACTCTGAATGATTTTCCAAATAGTCGACCATTGCTTCTCGGACAAACTGTGTCCAGTCAGTCACAGTATTGGCACTAACACATTGAGTTCAGTCATAATAAAATTTCGTGTTAGCTTAAGAACAATCAGTCGAGTCAGTTCAAGTAACATCGAGAGTTTTAAGTGGGAGCCGGTAAACCAACTCCCATGTCTGATTAATTTGGAAGCGTGGCACTTCTGACCGTCAGACTGTCTCTTGCCACACTTCCAAATCAATCCGTCCGTGTTAGTTTTTTTTTAATGGAAAGAGTCATGCCCCTACCACAATTACCACATGTTACACTATCTTTCAATAGGCCCATGTGCATCAGAAAAGTAACTAGAAGTTTCGACTCTGCAGATAACCTCTGAATTACTGTTCTATTGAACAACGTGTTATGCCTTCTACGACTATTGAACCAAAAATCATCACCTTCCTGGAGATCTGGCCTCTGGAGGAAGCTCTCGTACCACTCAACGAACTCGTCGAAGGATGCCATTGGACTGAGCGAACCAGTAGGGAGTAGGGGTAAAGGTGGGTAGGGGGAATTTGAGCCGTACACGGAAAAACTACAAAGGGACCTAGTTAGATAAGACATCCAACACCTTAGAAGGATAGAATTACCTCACCAATTGAGAAAATTAAAACGTTTGAATTGATAAGAATAATACTGGGTCACATAACACAAGTATAATTATTTTCTATTGGATCATTTTTACTTTACTATACGTGAAGTATAGTGATTGTGTTTTATTATAAATAATACAATTCAATTTCATAATGTTATGTTCTTCATTATGAGAGTATTCGCTAATTTGCATACATAAGTTAATGAAATGAATTGAAACTATAAAATTGGGAATTTAAACTAGTACGATGAATTCATTTAAAAAAAAATAATTGATGTAGACTACAGTCAACTATACGATAGTTAGCTTATTATCAAATTTATGCAAACGATTGTTTGATTCAAATTTCTCAATTATTATTCTCAATCCACCAGTATTAGAATAAATGCCCAAGGTACCAATAATTTAAAGATGGTACTTATTGGTTAACGGGAAACCACTCATTTAAAGACTTGATTACGTGGATTGGACGCTTTGAGATACCAATAAAAGGACTCTTGTCTGAGTGATAAATTAATAATGAAGACAGTGCAAATAATTTTATTTTCTTGTAAGGCCTTGGAACACGTGGGAATGAGTTAGTAAACAATTTGGAAATGTTTGGAACCATATAAATATCCTGCATTCGCAAGTATTTTTTGCCCTATACACCTAGCCTTTCAGAGGAGTGGAACTGACAAATAAATCAAGAAGAAAGCAGTTAAAGTTGTCAAGATGAGCCGAGTCCAAGTTAATTTAAAAAGTTCATTCCAATTCTATTCACATTAGTAAAGAATACTATATCTTAAAAGCGAAATTTAAAAAAATTGTATATAGAGCATCTATTAGAAGTTCGTTTGCTTAACTAGTATGAATGGAAGCCGTATTTAACATTATAAAAAGAATACAGACTCTCTGTCCAGAAGAGATAGAAACTCTTTGATTAGATTACATCTGTATATGAGCCAATCAATCACCTTGAAATGGATAAAGATTTTGATCAAATCATACCTAAAGCTATCGAAGTGAGGAATACTCCTGTAAGTACAATTATGAAGGTTATTAAAGAACTGAAATCTGAAGTTGAATTTAGTTATAGAAGTGGAGTATACAAGTCCGATGAAGTTTATGCCCTGAGTTAAATAATTTTAATAATATGTCAAATAGATGAATGACTTCTTTTCTTTTACTGATAACATTATTATAGTCACATGTAAACAAATTATACATCATTTATTAATATGTATGCATAGTCAGTCACATTAAAACAAAATAAATTGTATGTTAGATTGGCGTTGATTTTTTTTACATTTAAAAATTCTATTTCATTTAATCTCATATTAATATCTTAATGCAGTGTTGTAAAGAATATATTCAAACTTTATTCATAGTAGGAATAAATGAAAGGAATTTTCAAATTTCTAAAACAACAAAATAGTTGTTTTTTTTTCAATAAAAGGGAAAAACTTTTGAGTTAGGATTGAATGTGAAAGTTTACTTATAGTAAAGTAGAGTGTCGGCCACTGCAGATATTTTGTTTATAATCACAGGACATCCGTTGTTGTTAACTTGTTATTAATATTAACCTTCTTGTTAATGACGCTGAATGATTAAAATAAGGCAACTTAAATAGATAATAATAATAATGATGTAATAAATACTTTATTAATAGTTGATTTCAATGATATGTTTCAACAGTTTACTGTGAAATATTTCACGATTATATATACTTTATTTAAACAGCAATAAGCTAACTAAAGCTGTTTACTTCTTTAAACAGTTGGGCAACCTTCAGTACTTTACTTCATAAAATTGGAACCTACATTCTTTAGCAGCAATTCAATTATATCAACTTGTATTTTGTTGGGAAGTGGTTTTGTTTTCTATTGTCTATTTCATACAAACAAATTTCTATTTCACACTTGTCCTAGAGGTAGAATGCAAAAGTAGAAGTTGAAACAAAGGAAACCAACTGGCTGCTGAATTTTGACTAAATGAATCAATAATCAAATTTTATACTTAAAAGTTAGGGAGTTTCTTTATATAGTAATTTCTTAAGAATTCCAAAAGTTCTTTACTTTTGAAAACTTCTAACATGTATTTAATTGAGTAAGCTTAGTTTAAATGATATTAGTTCTCCTTAATTTTTAATTCAATGCCTTAATGGTTATTACTAATTCAATAAATGATTTGTAGAATGACATAGTTAAATAAATTGATCATGCGTCAATTTTTGAGAACCCGTTTACTTATAGTGAAGTTCAATGTAAAATCAGTTTTTTTTTATACAAAGGACTCTTTTTTCTCCAACATTTTTGAACTCAACACTCTTGATCAAGTGATTTAAAAAGAACTAAACTAACTTAAATTTAACTTAACACTTACAAGTTTTAGTAAGTTCCAATATAAAATACTCTTTGGAATTCTTAAGAGTTACTACATAAAGGAACTCTGTTACTTTTATTTATAAACACTTATCAATTGTATCCATTTAGTTAAAATTAAGTGACCATTAGTTGAGTGAAAGAAGAGTGTTCAGTTCAAAAATGTTTAAAAAAAAAGAGCGTTCTTCTGTAAAGAAAAAAAAATTACTTTTACATTGATCTTCACCATAACTAACATATTTTTAAACTTAATTAACTAAGTCATATTAATAATCATTTATTAAACATGTACATTAAATACGTTAATACTTAATACATTAAATTAAAATAAGAATATCTTTTTAAATTAAAAATGTTGACTTAGCTAGAATTATTTCATCAAGTTGAACCAATTTAAGATGTAAATCTCCTGAATAGCTTGCCTCTTAAAATAATATCTAGAATTGATGATTAGAACACCCTCTCCTCATTTTCATGAAAGGGTTTTACAATTTCTTAAAAATATAAATATTGACTATTGTTCATGTGAAACTGGTGAGGAAATCTTTTTTACCATGCCATTTCCGTAATTATACTTCCTAGAAAGTGTTCATCTTTCCTCTTAGATAAATAAATATAAGCTTATTTGGCTGTAATATTTATTTATTTGAATTCCTTTCGATAAATCCCAATTGTTGGTAATTGAAATCACTAAAATATTCAGTAATAATACTCACAACACTTAATAAAATGTCTATACATTTAAATAAAAACAATTATATAACTATTCAATCTTATATTTTCAGACATTAATAAAAATCTGGATTGGCCTGCAACCAAATGATTTTTTATTTTGTCTTAATGTGACTAACTATATATACATATTAATCAATTATGTATATTTTGTTTACATGTGGCTCAATTTTTTCATTATATTTCTACACTTCCATTTTCTTTCAGTCATTTCACTGATATGATATTCACTGGTATGATGGATTTGTTCATCGAAGAAGAATGTCCAATGTAGAAGGAGGTCAGGTAAACTATGTAAGAGATTCACTTACATAGGAACAAACGTCATATTACTGACAAAAGTCAGTTGGAGATTATTGCGTGTCACGAAAACTACACTTTTGCTTTTCAAAAATGTGGCTAAAATGTTATTGCTGCTGTAGTTATGGTGTGATATAGAATAAAGTATATATATTGATATAATAGGTGTGTTCTCTAATCGGGGTTCGGTCAATTTTCCAGGATAAAAAATCAAACTCTCGTTGCCAACGTTTCGGTTTTATTTAAAACCTTTTTCATAGGCCTACAAACAAAGGATAATAAGAAATCACATATCAACATCAAACATATACACAATATGAAAATGGATTGTTACAACTCATGAATATTACAAGCAGAAATATTTCAGAGATACATAAAACAATATTACTTACAGAAGTAAGAATTTTTTAACTAAGAAAATGAAATTTACATTATTTAAAGGAACAACAATGTTAGCCGGACAAAACCTTCGACTAGACTAATAAGATAACATTACAAATAACCTCAACACTGTTCACTCAAGGGAACTAAATAAATCAAATTTCACTAAACCTCAGCACAACACTCCAGAATAAATATTACTTAAATTAGTAATATCACTTCTATGATTAATCGAACTTAGATCCTTTTTAATATATAACATCTCAAGTGTCTTCCTTCTTTGTTCATCTTTTTCTTTTTCTATTATAGTTGTATCTTCAAAATCGAACGTGTGACCTTCGTTTATTGCATGCCCAGCTAAGGCTGTTGCGTTACTTTTATTTGTTCTTATGGAATAATTATGTTGGTACAACCTTTCTTTGAGAAAACGACTAGTTTCACCATAGTAACACTTGTCACAGTCTTTACATTTGATGGCATAAATGAGGTTACTTTGTAACTCCTTCGGTATTTTTTCTTTCAAATTTGAAAATAAAGATTTATTTTTTCTTTTATTATAAAATGCCAGTGTAACTTCAGGTACGTTTCGTTTGAACACTTTTCTAATTGATTGTGATAAGCCCTCAACATAAGGAAATTTGAAATACTTCCTATTTATAACTTCCAGTTCAGCATGATCTTCATTTGAATGTGCTGGTTGCTGCTGTCTTAAATATCTTAACCAATATCGTTCAACTAAGTTCTTCGGATAACAATTTTTCTGTAACAATAATTTCACCCTTTTCTTATTTTCATTTAAAAAACATGGACTACTTATTTCAATAACTTTTTTAACCAAATTTTGGACGCAATTTAATTTTTGGTTTATAGCATGAGAAGAATGGTAGTTCAGGATTCTTGCAGCACTGGTAGGTTTTTTAAACCAATCCGTTAAGATATTGCCATTTTCACCTCTTACAACTTTCACATCTAAGAATGGCAGATTTCCATAGAGAAATGGAAAAAGTGTTAAATCGTTTTAAACAAGGCGTTTTGAACATTGAAATTAAAGTTACCATCTGGCGTATTAACAGTGTAAATAGTCTTATTAGTGGATGTTTAGAATTTGCTCGAAGTAAATTACCAGAAATGATTTTAGAAAACTATATTATTTCAATGAATAGTCTTAAAGAGTTTATATTTAATAAAAGTAAATATAATTTACAAAAGAAGATGCATAACCTTCATCTAAAACAAGGTAAAGGTTTCTTTGACTATTCTGGAGATTTGGCTGTAACTAATTTAACCAATGTTGAAATTCCTAGGGATAGTCTTCATTTACTCTCATTAGGAGAAAAATTTGCAATTGAAGTTGGTAAAAAAGAAGACATTCCTACATTTGATATTATAGGAGATTTAGAAAAGATTTTTTCATCCCTAAATATGGAGAACAGTGATACAATTAGAAGCCAATGTGTAAATATAATTACAAACCACGGAAACCGATTAAATAATTTTTCAAATCGATTAAAAAGGCAAAATGCATGTATAGAAAGTTGCTATAAGAAAACTTATAAGTTTTTAAGAGAACATAGAGAAATTGTGGTTTGTAAAAGTGACAAATCTGGTAATACTGTGATAATCAAAAAAGAAGAGTATAAAGAAAAAATGAAAACTCTCTTAGAAGATAGTGAAACATATTCAATTACAAGAAGAGATCCTTCATCAACATTACGAAATAAAGTAAACAAGATAGTTGATGAACTGAAGAAGACACTATGTATAGATCTACGTCAAGCTTCGAAATTAAAATCTTACAATGGAATAGCACCAAGAATATATGGTTTAGTGAAGCTACACAAGCCAGGTTTTCCTCTCCGTCCTATCGTGTCGTTCATTGGAAGTCCAACTTATGAACTGTCTAAATATATAGAGAAATATCTTAGTTACATTACTAACAAGAATGAATTGAATGTAAAAAATTCATTAGAATTCAAACAAGCCCTTTCAAATCAAATACTAAGTGATGACGTAATTATGATTTCACTAGATGTTCAGTCGTTGTTTACTAATATACCTTTAGATCTAGCATTTGATTTAGTAAATAAACAGTGGAATAAGATTAGTTCACAGGTTGGAATGTCGAAAAAGGTTTTCCTTTCTATACTGGACCTTATATGTGAAGCAAGGTATTTCACCTTTGATGGTACTATTTATAAACAAAAATATGGATTACCAATGGGATCACCAATTTCACCAGTTCTCGCAAATATAGTTATGATTGAACTATTGGAAAACAGTATCAATAAATTAGGTACGAAGGTGAAATTTATTAAATTATATGTGGACGATTTGTTTTTAATTATTGAAAAGGGAGAAGAAGAGAATGTATTAAATATATTTAATTCTTTTCATAATCGTCTACAATTCACTTGTGAAGTAGAGAAAGATGGAAATCTGCCATTCTTAGATGTGAAAGTTGTAAGAGGTGAAAATGGCAATATCTTAACGGATTGGTTTAAAAAACCTACCAGTGCTGCAAGAATCCTGAACTACCATTCTTCTCATGCTATAAACCAAAAATTAAATTGCGTCCAAAATTTGGTTAAAAAAGTTATTGAAATAAGTAGTCCATGTTTTTTAAATGAAAATAAGAAAAGGGTGAAATTATTGTTACAGAAAAATTGTTATCCGAAGAACTTAGTTGAACGATATTGGTTAAGATATTTAAGACAGCAGCAACCAGCACATTCAAATGAAGATCATGCTGAACTGGAAGTTATAAATAGGAAGTATTTCAAATTTCCTTATGTTGAGGGCTTATCACAATCAATTAGAAAAGTGTTCAAACGAAACGTACCTGAAGTTACACTGGCATTTTATAATAAAAGAAAAAATAAATCTTTATTTTCAAATTTGAAAGAAAAAATACCGAAGGAGTTACAAAGTAACCTCATTTATGCCATCAAATGTAAAGACTGTGACAAGTGTTACTATGGTGAAACTAGTCGTTTTCTCAAAGAAAGGTTGTACCAACATAATTATTCCATAAGAACAAATAAAAGTAACGCAACAGCCTTAGCTGGGCATGCAATAAACGAAGGTCACACGTTCGATTTTGAAGATACAACTATAATAGAAAAAGAAAAAGATGAACAAAGAAGGAAGACACTTGAGATGTTATATATTAAAAAGGATCTAAGTTCGATTAATCATAGAAGTGATATTACTAATTTAAGTAATATTTATTCTGGAGTGTTGTGCTGAGGTTTAGTGAAATTTGATTTATTTAGTTCCCTTGAGTGAACAGTGTTGAGGTTATTTGTAATGTTATCTTATTAGTCTAGTCGAAGGTTTTGTCCGGCTAACATTGTTGTTCCTTTAAATAATGTAAATTTCATTTTCTTAGTTAAAAAATTCTTACTTCTGTAAGTAATATTGTTTTATGTATCTCTGAAATATTTCTGCTTGTAATATTCATGAGTTGTAACAATCCATTTTCATATTGTGTATATGTTTGATGTTGATATGTGATTTCTTATTATCCTTTGTTTGTAGGCCTATGAAAAAGGTTTTAAATAAAACCGAAACGTTGGCAACGAGAGTTTGATTTTTTATCCTGGAAAATTGACCGAACCCCGATTAGAGAACACACCTATTCTATCAAACGGTCGATATATTATTGAATCTGTTATATATTGATATATATAATCACTATCTGTACTGCCTCCAGGAATGAAAGATTAATAATCATCTCTCATTTAGACATTTATATTATGCCTAAATGGGACATTACATATTATTTACGCAAGAAGTGTGATATTATGTTTAATTATAGTAAAGTTCAAAGTAGGTCACTCCAGATTTTTATATTAAGTAAAGTACATTAAAACCTATCTACTGGGAAGTTTACTATTAAACATCAAGAGGCTATGAAAACAATGAAAAGAGCTTGGGAAAACAAAGACATTGAGATTATGATTGAAAATCAATATTACTCTTAAATTACAATTACAGCAATACTAAAGTCAGTCTATTCAAACATGGTACTTAACAAGAGTACCTCATGAGATATAATTATAGATGTATAGTACTAAATGTATAAAATAAAATCCTTTTCCTTGATAAACGCTTCTAGACTGCGTTAAGTTTATAATGTCATGAAAATAGAAGTGTCAAGTTTGATTAAATGAAATGTTTAATTTGAAGGCATCTAAATTACTTAGTGAAGTATATCAGCGTTAGTTTGAAATTAAAGGACATGGTTGGCTATATAGTTTTCAAGGCATATAGAGTACAATTATAAAATTGAGTTTGGTTAGTTTTGACATTTAGAAGATGGTTTGTTACTAATTTAGAAGTAATCAATTAATTATAAACTAAATTTTGGTTGATTTTCCATAATTATAAAATTAATTTTGGTTGCTTTTGAAATTTAGGAGGCTGATTACTAACTGAAATGTAATTAATTAATTATAAACTTGATTTAGGTTGGTTTTGAAAATTAGGAGGGTTTTTAATTTAAATTTAGCGGGTTATAGGTTTTCTCTAGGCCTCCTAGAGAGATAGAAAATAAGGTTTGACGTGAAAGGACAGATATGATAAGAATGACGTAGGGAAACCCTTATAACCTCTGTTTAAAGGTATGTCTCTTTAAATGCTGGAGGTCCTAAAGTGATCTCTAGCTAGACATACAGACATCTACTGTCAAAGTTTCAGCTTGATACGTCTTATGGTGGCTGAGTTTACTTGTGACAAAATTTTGCGGACAAACCGACAGAAATTTTTCTAAGGCTGGATTCGGTTTCTCCAATGTATGAAACGTAAAGAAAACTTGAAATGAGTCAGTTCTAAGCAATGTACAGACAAAATCATTATCTTATTTATATAGCTTAATTACTATTATTCTAGCTATGAAAGTATAGTTGAGTATTTTACCACAATCACTACCTCAAAAGGAAATAACCTGTAAGGCACCTTTATTTTCCTACTATAAACAAACGGCCAAATTGTTACTTTTAATCAATGTTGGGGAGTTTCATCCTTGATGGCGTAGAGTGCACATCGACTCCGTGTTGTTATAAAGATTTCAGTAGTTTAAATGGGAAAAACCGCCTGAAAATAGGCATATGTGATCAATAATAACTACAGTGTGTGAACGAAATTTCAGATCAAACAGTATAATAAGTTATTAGTAATTGTGTCTTAAGTTTTTATGAAGATAAGTATAAAGTGGCGCAGTCAAGTGGCACCTACCTGAAGTAGTAAGATAAGGATACTAGTTACAGCTGTGAGGAGAGGGGACAGAGTCATACGAGATAAATACGATACCCCCAGTCAAATTACAGGTGAGCGAATATCAGATATCTCTGTCCAATCAAAACAATAGACTCGCGCAAGTACCTTATAAATATAACTCAGTGGAGACACCCAATCTATTGAAACTAGATATTCCATTCTCATTTAGTGTAATAGAGCAATTGAAACAACATTATCAGATGAAGAAAACTCTGGACACATATTTGGTAACTGCAACTAAAACCCAGCCACCTAAAACAGCAAAAAGAACCAGAAGTTCACCAGAAAGTACCTCATTAAATAAAAAACAAATCTCTGATTCAACTGTGATGGATAGAAACCAGATGGAGCAATTAAAGAAAGAGATTATATATGCTATGAGTGAACTTCTAGACTCCAAAGGTTACTCCACAAAAAAGGATGTCAAAAATCTTCAAAGTCAACTCGAGAAATTGGACAATGAAAATAAAGAACTGAAGATAGAGATGGCAAATCTTAAATCTCATAACCTAAAACTCGAGGATAGAATAGACTTTCTAGAAAACCAAAGTAAAAGGAGAAACATTGTAATCAAGGGAATAAGAAATATTGAATCAAATACAAATTGCCAACAATGGGTGAGAGATTTTATAAGCAACACAATGCAAGTAAATATAAGCGAAATTAATTTACAAAATGCGACATTCATTCGGACACAAAAGGATGACAATAATATTGCTATTATATATCTAGCTGATGACAACTCAAAGAACAAAATATTGGAGAAAGTCAAGAATTTGCAAGGAACTAAATACTTCATCGAAAGAGATCTGTGTTATAATTCACGAATGAAAAGAGGTAAATTGTTAGCTGTACGAAGGGAAATAAAAAAAATTAATGCACAGATTCCAATCTCTATAAAGGGAGACTGTTTAATAGTCTATAAAGTAAAATTCAGATGGGATTTGGGGAAAGGTCTTGGTGCGTCTGATAGACTCTCCAGCATGTTAAATTTTGAAACGAGAAACTTTATTGAGAAGATTAAATCGGGCAATCCACTTTCTCAAATCATCACAGAGGATGAAAAAAAGAAGAAAGAAGACAATCAGCATACGAGTGCAAACAGAGTGAAACAAAGGAAATAGCAATTAAAACTTGACATAATCACCTTTAATTGTAGAACCTTACAAAGTGATAGTAAATTAAGGGAGATCTTGTTAGAATTAGAGAGTACTGAATGGGATATCTTAGGACTAGCCGAAGTCAGAAGAAATGGGGAAGAATGCCTAATCTTGAATGATAAAAATCTATTTTATCATACAGGAGAACAAAACAATGGAAGTACAGGATTTATAGTTAATAAAAGGTGGTCAAGTGAGGTGCAGGGATTTAAAAGTTATTCCAGTAGGGTTAGCAGAGTTATACTAAAAATGAATACAAATTTACGAAGATTAAAAGTAATTCAAATATATGCTCCTACGAACCAGCACAGCGATGAAGAGATCGAATTCTTTTATCAGAATGTACAGAATGCATTGGATGAGAATAAGTGTAAAACAACCATAATAATGGGTGACTGGAATGCCAAAATAGGAAAAAACGGAATGGGGAAAGCGCTTGGGAAATATGGAATGGGAGAAAGAAATGATAGAGGAGAAAGATTAAAAGTATTTGCTGAGGCCAACAGCTTGTATATAATGAACTCTTTCTTCCAAAAGAAAGATTCCCAACGATGGACATGGAGAAGCCCAGATAACAAAACGCTTAATGAGATTGATTATGTAATTTCTAACGACAAGTAAGGTTTTATTGACGTGAAGACAATATCATCAGTAAATTTAGGAAGTGATCATAGACCTTTATGCGCACGTTAATAATTAGGAAAAAAAGGTGCAATTTAAAATAAATTAAAAAATTCAAAGTGGAAACAGAGCTAAAGAGAGAAATGGAGGAGGAGTATGACATGGCAGTAGAGTCATTGCTGAATAAAAATAAAAAGTTAGACATGGCCTCTTCAAAAGGAAAATTAAATGAAGTAAATAGAGAGATAGTGTTATGTTTGAAGAAAGCAAGAGAGATGACTTCCGAGAAAAAACCTCAAGCAAAGGCATACCCAAATGATATCAAAAGATTAATGGAGAAAAGAGGGAGGCTGAAGACGAAAGGGAAGAATCTTAAAGAATTATGGGAAATATCAAAACTAATCAGAGAAAAACTAACAGATTGGACGAACAAGAAATATATACAAAAAATTGAAGAAACTATTGACAAAGGAATAAGTCTAAAAAAGTGTATGAGAAGTCAAGCAATCGGCAAAAAAACTATATTGAGTTTGAAGGACGGAATGGGAAATATAAAAACAGAAAAACACAGATTTAATAGATAGCTAGCAGTTTTTATAGAGATTTATATAGTACACCAGAGGAAAATGGCAGAAATAAGCAGAATTGAAGATATAGGTAATCTTAAAATACAGGGAATATATTGGCCAAGAGGCTATGCGCACTTTTTAATAGTTGCCTTTGTAGCCAAAAAATCCCACAGGACTGGAATGACTCCAATCTTATTCTCATATTTAAAAAAGGGGATAAACAAGAAATTAAGAATTACAGACCTATAAATCTCCTTTCGGTGCTGTACAAATTATATATGTCTATTATCACTAAAAGGCTGACAAGACCGATAGATTCTTATTTAAATGTAGACCAAGTAGGATTCAGGAAAAACTAACAGTTGTTATCGAGCAACTGATCGAAAAAGCGAATGATTATGAAATGCCACTCTGCCTACTGTTTATAGACTTTGAAAAAGCCTTTGATTGCTTAAACTGGGAAACTTTATGGAAAGCGATGCATGATTGCCAGTTAGAAGAGCTCTACATGAGAGTAATTAATAACACTTATGTCAACGAGCACTTAAATATAGAATTGGGTACCTATAAACAAAGGATAAAGATAGAGAGAGGAGTCATACAGGGAGATGTGCCCTCGGCCAAACTGTTTACTGTAGCTTTACAATACATTTTCAAGCACTTGAACTGGGAGGGAAGAGGAATAAATATAAATGGGAATTTCATAAGCAAAATGAAATTTGCAGATGACATAGTCGTTATAGAAAAATCGAGAAATGAGATACAAGGAATGCTAAATGAATTAGTAATAGAGGCGGAGAAAGCAGGTCTTAAAATAAATGCAAATAAAACCAAGTTTATGACTATAAATGTAGGAGAAGAGAACATAGAGTTGGGAGATAAAAGAATTGAAAAAGTGGAAGAAACGGTGTACTTGGGAAGACTATTAACGAAAGATAATGACATGATGAAAGAAATAAAGAGAAGAGTGTCTATGAGCTGGTGTGAATTTAATAGGTACAGGCAAATTTTTCGATCCTCTATTGAAATAGGGAAAAAAAATAATCTGTGGAAAAGCGTAATAATGCCAGTATTAACATATGGATGCGAAACATGGATTCTAAGTGCGGAAGTGATACAAAGACTGCGTGTAACAGTAAAGGCGATGGAAAGAAGTATGTTAGGTATAACCAGACTGGACAGGATTAGAAATGATTGGACAAGTAGTAAAACAGGACTTGAAGACATAGGAAGAATAGTTTTTAAAAGAAAATGGGCATGGACCGGACACGTAATAAGGACAACTGATGATAGGTGGACCAAACGCATCCTTAACTGGTGGCCAATTTTAGAAAAAAGAAAGAGAGGCAGGCCGATGAAAAGTTGGGAAGATGAAGCTAAGAAAATCTGCGGAGGAGTGACCTGGAAAAGGGTGGCTTACAATAGAAACGAATGGAACAGAATGGTAACCGTGTACTGTGAAGTGTACCTATAAAAATAATCTATATAAATAAAATAATGATTTTGTCTGTACATTGCTTAGAACTGACTCAATTTAAGTTTTCTTTACGTTTCATAAATTAATAAATAGTATTGTAAACGAGCAATTCTCAACTCTTAATATGAACATGCAGGAAAAATCAACAAACAAGTTCTTACGCTATATCATACCGAGGAAAGAACTTACAAGTCAGTAAAGAGATTGGATTAGTGATGAAGAAGCAGTTCATTATCTAATTGAATTTCTTGACTCTGAATTTATTTCTCCTGGACTGCCTGCGATTACAAAGTCCCGTCAGAGTCTATTTCGCAATGACGTTAACTAAGTCGCAAAGGGAGACTTCATCTAACGCAGGAATACAAGGTAGCGAAACCAAGTTTTTCTCACATGGTCAAATGTAGTTTACTTGCTCAAGGGTCAGAGGTTTCAACTCTTTCTTCTACCATGAACCTGAAGGACAGACAGCTAATGTAGTGAATTTAGAGGCATTTGTTTAACACTGTAGTAATAATGGTATTTTCTACTGTTCTATAATTTCTAATGACATTTTGGAATACCAAAAATGACGGAACTTCTGATTCCGTCAAAGACGGGTACGTTTGCTATGTATTATATATAACTGCAAACTTTTTTTTAATTTAATATTTGCTTAATAAATACACTGGTAATAATGTAAGGTGTGGGACCAGAGTAGCCCAGTGGCTTGCGTGATCGCCGATGACAGTAGTGCAAATGTATTATTATAAATAAATGTAACAAACAAATATTTCTTTGAATTTAAAATGTGGATAATATAAAAAATGGTAATAAAGTAAAGGGATCTAGCCAGGGTAGCCAGTAGCTTGCTTGCTCGCCGATGACAGTAGTGCAAATGTATTATAAATAAATACAACAAAAATATTTTTTTTTAATTTAATATTTGCGTAATATAAACACTGGTAATAAAGTAAGGTATGGAACCAGAGTAGCCCAGTGGCTTGCGTGCTAGCTTTTGACTGGGAGCACGTTAATTATAACTAACTCATTTCAAGTTTTCTTTACGTTTCATACTTCAGAGTAGCCACATGTACCCTTAGAATAATTTCTGTCTGTCGGTTCGTCCACAAAATATTGCCACCATAAGACATATAAAGCTGAAACATGGATTGTAGATTTGTGTATGTCTAACTTAAAATCTAATCTTTGTATACAGAGGCATTTGTTTAGCACTGTACTAATAATGGTATTTTCTACTATTCTATAACTTCTAATTGTAGTATTAGTATAATACTATAATTGATATTTTGGAATAGCAAGTATAATAGAATTTTTGATTCTGTCAAAGACGGGTACGTTTGCTAGTGGTGATATAAAAATAAGAAACATAAAAATGTTAATCTGATGTATGTAAAAGTAAAGCAACAAATTTATTTTATAATTAACCATACTTTGTGAAGTAAAAAACTTAGATTGTATAGCATAATAACTTACTCAATAATTTATTAATTTAATTATTCTAATTGATATTTAGTAATTAATTTCTGTATTATTCATATATTCAATAGTTAAATTAATCTGTAGATTCATATCAAAGGAAGAAAGCAGAAGTAAAGTCAAAACTCATTATAATAAAATTAGGATAACTGACAGAAGTAAGTAAAGAATTCATAAAATAATAAAAATGTAAACAAGAATTTGGGTAACAAACTTTGGAATGACGCATTAATTGTGTATCATTATATCTGTTAATATTTGAAGCCTGTATATATCATTGTATATAAATGTAGCTTACTAAATATCGAAATACGGAACTCACTCATTTCCGAGTACCACGGCAAAAGCCGATTTGCATTAACAAGCTGTATAATATAAATAAGATAAGAGTGTAAAGTTGTATAATGCAATAAATGGTTATTATTATTATTAATCAATGTTGACAACTATACCAACTGCAATAATTAATGATACCATCACACAAACAATATACATAATAAATTGTATTAATAATGTAATATAAAAGTTTTACTTACTCAGGACAATATGACCTTGATGTTAGAATCCTTTTTAACAATGTTATCCAAGTACCTGCTAGGGCAGCCTAACCTGCAGCAGATTTCATCAAATTTGTAACCATCCATGTAGCTATACAAATCACACTTATTGGTTGCGACGTTTTCAACAATCGGCACCTAAATAATCATAATTCTTCTATTATAACAAACCAACATATTTGAAACAAATACAGGAAAATATAATAAATAATGACATAGACCTTCTTAATTTACACACTGTTTTTTTTCTACACATAGACATATTTTTTTTTAATTAATACCTTTGGATCGTTATAATCGAAAGTTGTAGTCACATCTTAAAATTTCATACTGTAGTTCATTCCCTCATTTATATATTACGAGTTTGTTTAATTGAACGAATTAAAAAATCCCCTCTCCTCAATTGTTCTTTCCAAATTAGGATCAACTACTTCTATTGTAGCATGTTCAATGTAATCCACAAACTTTAAAATGGAACTTCTAATAAAAGAACTAATGCTTAGTTTTTTATTTTCAGATTGTATAATTTTTTCATAAATTTCCTTTAAATTTTGAGAAGGGCTTTAGAATTATTGACTTAATTTTATTATACAGTTCTGCAGTCAACTGATGGTCCGATTCTAATCCACCTTTTTCCAGCATACCAGAAGTTTTGTTACATTGTTTCTTTATAGTTTCCCGTATTGCAATTGATACCAGTAATTTCAGTCAATTAATTATATTTTTTACCATATTAAAACAATCAGTTATTTCTTTTTATATCTTATTCGGTTGTATGCATATGGACGATACGTCGAGCAACAAGAAGACCTGAGCCTCCTGTTTGCGGTATTATGACTGGGAAGCGATCGTATTTTGCTTTATTGCATACCGCACAGCTCTGGATTACCTTCGCGATGGTCTTCTCCATTCCCAGCCAATAATACAATTGTTTGAGTTTCCACACAGTTTCCTGTATACCCCTGTGGTTGGTAAGTCCCTCGTGATACTGTTGAATGATATGGTGTTGGCGCTCCGGGTCTGCGATGGTCTCCACCATGCGGTTGCACCAGATGAACCGCACATCCTGCCTCACATATCCTCGTTGGATGAGATTGATGATCTTATCCTTCACGCCCCTGGCGTCTTTCGCTAAGTAGTAGGTTTTCCCCTATGGACAGCCCCGTTTAAAGCCTCAACCAGTTCAGCAGGACTTGCTGGTTTCCCTCCGGAGATAACTGTTCGCCTAATCAGACCATATTTCTGGACCTCCGTCAGTAACTCCGCTTCATAGGCCCGCAGGAAGAGGACTTGGTTGTGTTTCCCGTTAACGATCTCTTCACAGGTCTGCAACTCCATTCTCCCGACTGGTGGCACTCCCTCTTCCTCAACTCTCTCTTGTCTCTCTGTAGCCGAGGGCCCAGCGACAGCAGCTGTGTCCGCCTCTAGGGACACCGGATTTACTTGTCGGGAAAGCAAGTCAGTCACGACATTCTCCGTCCCTTTCACGTGGCGTATTCGGAACGTATACTCTGCCAACCTTTCCTTCCAGCGGGTTACCCGAACAGAGGATTCCTTCATCCGATCAACCCACAACAGAGGTTTGTGATCGGTCAGGAGGAGAAAGTCTCGGCCAAATAGATATGGCCGCCACCTGTCCACAGCCCATACTGCAGCCAAGAGTTCCCGGTCAATGGTGCTGTACCTCGTTTCGGCCGGTGTTAACTTCCAACTGATGAACTCAACGGGTTGGTCCACGTCTCCCTCCAGTTGGCTCAGCACTCCACCAATTGCTGCGTCGCTGGCGTCGACCGTGACCCGAAACTCACGGTCCAGATGAGGGAAGGTGAGCAACGCATGCTGACGAAGATGATCTCGGCACTCTCTCCAGCTGGCCTCCTCGATGTCCGTCCACTTAAATGAGTGGCCCTTGCTGAGCATTTTCGTCAGCGGCAGAGCCAATTGAGCAAACCGTGGAATAAAACGGCGGTAGTGCCCGAACATGCCCAGGTATTGCTTCACTCCCTTCACATTCCTTCACATTCCAAGCGACCCAAGGCTTCTACTCTCGTGGGGTCAGGTCGGACGCCTACTACGGACAGCTCGTGGCCCAGGAATCTAACATTCCGCTGGAAGAATCTAGTCTTTGAAGGAGAGATTTTTAGTCCGAATTCCTCTAACCGTGCCTTGAGTATGAGCAAGTGCTGCCAGTGCTCCTGCACATTACCGCTGAACACTACTATATCGTCAATATAGTTCTGTGGGTTGTTTCCATCAAGGCCTTTCACCACCCCATCCATCATCTGCCGGAACGTGAGCGGTGCGTTACGCAACCCGAAGGGCATGCGCTTAAATTCATAATGCTCTCTTTCAAAGGAGAACACCGTCTTTTGGGCGTCCTCGGGGTGCATCCTAACTTGGTGGTATCCGGCCGTGAGGTCCACCACACTGAACACAGTAACCGCAGCCATTCGGTCCAACATATCCTCCAAGCGGGGCAGGGAGTATCTCCCTGTTTAGCTCCCTGTAGTCCACTACTAGCCGGTACTTCTGCTGACCGGGTTCTTCACTCTTCTTTGGGACCACCCACAAGGGACTATTGAAGGGGTATCTAGATTCCGTAATGATCCCTTGCCTAAGTAACTCTTCTAACTGCATCTTGATAATTCCGGAGTGCGTGGGGATATCTCCGAGGTTTCACGTACACCGGCTTTTCTTCCACCAGCGGAATGCTATGCTCTAATCTGCTGGTACAGGTCAGCAGTTCGCCGTCTATGTACTCCAGCGGAGCGAACAGCTGCATAGCGTCCTTGTTCCAAGAATCCCATGTATCACCTGTCACTGAGTGTGCTCCCATGGTCCATCACCCCGACTCAACTCGCTGCGATCGCGACGTCATCCGTCCCCGGTGTGACTTCCGCCTGAGCCGTATTCGCCACACCCCGTTCCGCTTAATCACACACTTTTCTGCACCACACAGCACATCACTCCCCACTATCATCCCGTAGTCCGATGAACCCAATTCTCCAATGTGCACTTTCACTACTTGGTCTATCCCTAGCAGGGGGCAGATGTTTAATGATCCCTCTGCTAGACCCGTTTTCTGACCAGCCACTGTCACAAGCCTACAGGGCACGGTCTGACGCCTTCCTTTAACTTCAACTGGGAAACCTTACTGGCGTCTACAATATTGCACTCGGCTCCAGTATCTATTAAGAGGTTCATTTTCCATTTCTGCACCTTAATAATAGGTAGCTCGCCAATGTTTTCTCTCACCGTCTGTGGCTTACTACCGTCCTCAGGACACTAACCTCAGCTCCTCTCTTTCTCAGCACTCTTCATAGCTCTGTTTGGCGGCTTCAAACCTGCCGGCTCCTTGAGTGGGGGCCATTCTTTGTCATCCTTCGGAGGGACCTTATCTTCTGCGTCAGAAAGAGAAGATAAGCTTAATAAGAAGATAAGCGAACCTGATTCGCTTCGAGAGCTCCAACTCAAATCCCGCCTTGGCCTTGTCCACACCCGATTGATTTCCATGGGCTCCCCTGGTCCACGCACTTCGCATACCGCCGATATATGTACGGGCAGTTCAGAGCAATATGCCCCCCCTCACGACACGCCCTCTCTCGGGGTCCTTCCCTACCTCGGAAACCCCTAGCTCGTTCTACCAATCTGGAGGTCCGGTGATGTTCCGTTCGGGGGCGGGGTATCTCTACTCTCGCCAGAGGCCGTCTAGATGGCGGAGAACGCCTCGGCGCCCGATAGCGGACCGTGGTTCACTCTGTTTGTTCCCTTCTGGCAGGCCGGCGGCGCTCCTGGCACTCGGTCTCCTCGTCCCGAATAGCGTCCACTGCCTCCACCAGGGTCTTAGGACTGGCCCCTTTTACAGCGCCCCTAAGGCGGTCAGACAACTCACACATGACGAGTTCTGACGCCAACTCGTCGTACACTTTGTTCCGCACCTTAGCCTCAGCTGGATTGTCATAGGTTTCCAGTACGTGCGCCTTGATCCGTTTCACGTGCAACTCGATGCGCTGGGGGAACTCCGTCATCGTCTTTCCAGGTTTCCGTCGTCCTTCAAACAACAGTCTGAGCATCCTCCGTGAGGCAGATCGTTTAAGCTCTGCATACCTGACCTTCAGGTTCCTGTTCACCGCCTCCCAAGAGGTGTCATAGTTGGCACCAATCTCTACCAACACGTCAGGGTCGATCCTGTTTAAGAAGAATCCCAACAGGCTCGCATCCATCGCTGTGCCCAGCGGCGTCGCCCGGATCTGCTCGTTTATCGGGTCCATCTGCTGGATGAATAGCTCCATCTCAGCTGCCCGGCCAGTAAATACTCTAATCTGGCCCATCATCTCCATAAGATAGGCAGCACGGGAAGTCTTAAATTGCTCCAGCAATCTTCAGTAGTTGGTGGTGTGGTCTGGTTTTCCGTAGACATATTAAATGAAGTTTATTTTTTCGTAAATAAAACAAAAGTACAGAAATTAAAATAAATCTTACGTAACAAATCAAATAAAGGGGTTCCCGGGTTTCGGCACCAGTTAATTTGATTGAGTAGGAACTCGAATTGTGAATGACACAAGAATGAAAGGTAATGTTTATTATACAAGCGCGACACACTGACTGGCTGACCCCCTCCTCGAGGCCAGCCTTGATAATCTGCCTCTGTGCGTAAACAAAGACTATGACCCGCGATGCCGGCGGTACAGCCACAGCCAACTCCGCTAACTTATATATATATATCTTTGTGTACGATGGCAGCAGGTCTTCCCTTAAGCATATGTTATTAAAATAAGCAGCGCTTCTACATTGACCAATTTCTTGTTGACACTCTAGTTTTCTTATCACTTTGCGGTGAGACTCTGGTAGCTTCCAAAGAAGGTTAGCGAAAGACATTAACACGCACAATAAACTCGAGGTGAACCACGAAAACACTTGAATAAACCACTTTTTGAAAAAACCGTTTTAATCACTGAAATAACTATAACTAAAAGAAAATTACAAGCTTTCGACTGTCATTCGCATCCTCAGGTACAAACTAAAATTAATTAAGGCTAATGCACTGAAGTTAAAATAAAATAAACAAGGTGACTACGAGCAAGACAGGATAAGGCTAACCATATTTTATAGAAGTAAAAATACATCGGACCTACTACTCTCCAATAGACCGAGAACTGAGACCCCGGAGCTACAACGTAGTCACCTTGTGTATGAGTACAAATACAGTATAGGGGACTGTGCTCATACATAGCACATACATACATAGAGACATACCATCCCATCCTCATACATAGGGATGACTACTACGAAGCTTTCACGGCGTCTAACTGTCCACCTGAGCACTGGGGCCCCTAAAAAACATACGGAAGACGCTCACCGTGTAAAACTGACGAGGGAGGCCCTGATTGAGGGCACTTCCATTATACAAGTGTACCACGAGCCTAGCAGGTTACATATACTGGAGGCTCTATATATTAAAGATTATAACCCCAGCCTAAATGTCCAAAGTAACTATTTCAACTCTGTGCCTAGTTTTAAGAATTTTGATAATAGTTTCAAACTTGTAAGGGAGACGAGGAGGTGAATGGACCACAGGTAGTTTTGGCCGACCCTGTCACCATGCATACCTCCCCCTCCCCTCACTCCTACCTTAGCTTTACTTCCTAAAGCACAGGTGTATTTACAAATACACACATTATTTGTGTAGACACTTTTTTATTTTAACTTCAGTGCATTTTTGGCTAAAGTCTGTCAATAACAGTTGTGGATATTCCACTCCATAACATTCAGATCTAGAAATTACCATCATAAACATGTTACAATTTTTAAAATTTTCTTAACTTAGTCAATGACTGGTAAGTCAAATAGTCTTTTATGTAACAAAATTAGTAAAAGAACTTGTCATATACCTCTTAGCCCTAGAGAATAAATACTATTTATTTTTAAGATGTATTGCATTTACTACTAAGACATTCCAAAAACAGAAAATTAAACTAAAATTTATTTTTTTTGTGTGGCATTCATCATGACCTGCTACAAATAAGGAAGTTGAAAGTTCACATTGCTTTACTGTAGTGAATGTATGCATGCGTGCCTGCGCGCGCGAGAGAGAGTGAGAGAAGAAAGAAATTCTTTTAATATGACTTCTTTTGAACCCATACTTTCAATATATTTTCATATTTTGAACCACCGAGGACTACCTTTGACAGCCTACGAATAATGCCGTGAACTAGTCCGAATTGCACAAGTTTTCGCTCGTCAATCCTGGATGCGGGAAGGTTATATCTAAGGCAAAGATGCTTTACAGATGCTCCTTCTATCATATAGGAGTACAACCTGAACACATCTGTTAGACTTGGGGTTTGCCAAACTGAAACAGAAAGTGATAAACCTATGGTCAACTAGAAAATATTAACTACAACTAACTTAACAATAATTTCTATTACAAATATTAGCTCAAAATATTTTTAAATATTAGCAGAAAAAATGTTTCAACCGTTCTTTCCTAGGAATTGGAAAACAATGTTAAAAAAAAACTAACTGAACAGAAAACTTTCCATTTAACCTCTAACCTTTAGTGCAACCTTGTACATATGAAAATCAGGGGTATATGCATTCTCGCCCACTAATATCAAGGTCAAAATAACACCAGAACTTCGAACGCAATAAAAATTGGTAAGTAAACCAGATCTAAACAACTGAGTGCCAGTTTTCTTATTTGGTAAAACACTAGCTAGTAGTTTGGAAAAAATGAATAGTGGTGTGATTCCTGGTATATCTCATCTTGAAGACTATGCAGGTCAATGAATTGAACTAACAGGTGATGAAGGTTAAAAGTAAGAGAAAGACGATCCTTTATGAAGTTCAAGTTCTTTTAAACTACAAAAATAATGTGTCTAGTTTCTAATACCGTCAACTACTGCTGTCTAATTTTGTAAAACGGAAATGTCACAACTATAAGAAAAACACAACTGCAATAATAGAATCTCTCCTTCCAGTTTATGAAATATAAATTAAATTTCTGTAATTCATAAGCAAACAAAAACAGTTGGTTTAAGAATTAAAGTTTTTCAGCAGTGTCATTACAAAAACATGTCCAGGAGAGTTGTCTAAAACAATTTATCTAAAGTTAGGAAGATTTTAGGAAGTACGCTTCAAATTATATAAAGAAGAAAATGATATAACTTCACCTCCTTTATTTACAAGTATCAATTTATTCGAATGCATGCGGAAAACTAAACTTTTTTCACGACATACTGGTAATTTCATGCAAACGAAAAAAAGTTCGATTTTTAACAGGACTTTCTGATGATTGACCTTAATGGTATTCCAGTTGCCATGAGTTTTCGGATAATAGATCGTACATAATACATAATATGATCTGTGTACATACCCTTCATTATATGTATTACACATACACATATATAAATAAGACATGCATATATATTAAAAGGTAACCTTTTAAAAGCAGATTAAACAATCGGAAAAAATTCGATTTCCCAGCCCTGTTTTAGACAAACTGTATTTTAGCCAAATTTTTATAAACAAACTTGCCGGATCCCACAAAAACAAAGAAAAATACTCATATACTTCATTAGTTTTCTTTTCAATCATTCATCTCTAGAGGTGCATAGTAAGAAGGCAATATATTCAGTAGCAATAAAGCTTAAATTGAAAGAAGGAGAAATGTGAAAGTAATTGGTTAGTCGACCTTTACTATTTTTCAAACTATATAACACTCATAAGAGATGATACTTTAAAGGGAATCATCACATATGAATTCTTTAAAAACCACATTAAATTGAATGTTATAAATGGTTTTAATATTTTCTTCAGTGCTTTTTATGAACATAAAAAGTTCATAAAACTGAAATGTGAAATGTATAGCACATTTTAATTTTCCATATTTTAATATTAACCATCTTGTCGAGTATACAATCACCTATCATAGCCTAATACACTGAATTCTTTATTAATAGCAGTTCTAACAATACAAGGTTAAATGAGTTTTAATAAGATTAAACTTACTTGTTCGAGCCACACTCCTTAAACATTCTGTTTGTAGTTCCTGATTGATAGCCAATTGATGTATTTTTGGTGTCACTGTATAAATATTCGAATATTGGAAAATAGGAATCATTTTAATGATAAAGTAATAACTGGAAAACATATTATATTATAATTATAATCCTAGATCTGTTTCCAAAGTGATCAAAATTGACTTACATCAGGTTTCTCAAGCATATTTTCACTAAGTTAATGTCAACATCGGCCAAGGCTGCAATTTTGCAAACATGATTGAAACCGTTTATATAAGGAAGAATCTAATAACAGATCAGATACATGTATGGGATGATAAATTCTTTAACGATTTATTCATTAATTAATGATTAAGAACCTGTTGAGTGGTAAGGTCCCACTGGTCGGTACTAAATGTGTCTAAAGTTACTATGAGTACAGGTACTTCAAAATCTGATACCGGAGGTGGGTCTGACCTAATTTTAATAACCATCAGATGACTTGTAGTGTTTCCTTCTGCAAATAATACAACAATAATTCACTCAACTATTCACATAAATATAGGATAAAATAAGTGCTTAATAAAAAGTTAAAATAATGATTTAATTAAAATGGATTAAATCGACAGAAAATGAAATCTTTACCAACTAAAGTGCAAACACCTTTACTCTTTAATTCTTTAGAGAAATGTTCAAACATGAACAACAACTTTTCTTTCTTGTATGGGTGTTCTTCCATTTTTGAAAGGAAACAGCTTTCTTCCTCCAATGCTTTCTAAAAGGAACACCATTTTTATCACAGAAATCAACACAATCATGTAAAACATTGAAAATACTACCAAATAACCAGACAACTTTTTCACAACTGGATCATATTGTACAGTCCTAGCCCAGGAATCACAAACAAAGCAAAGATTGAAGTAAAATGCATTCCTTGGATATCTCTTGTTATCAATTCTGACAGGATAACCAACAATTTTTATCGTACCAAAAGTCCTGAACACAGAAAGAATATACATGTAAATTCAAAATGCAGAAATCAGTACTGCAAGTAGTAATTAATGTTGTTCTCCAAATAAAGGAGACTGTAAGTAAAATTAATTTATTACATAAACTAAATTATTTGTTTTAAAGTCAAATAAATTAAACATTTTATAATATAAAGTAAATTTCAAAGAACTATGTTATTGAATATCCGTTGGAGTCAGGTTTTTGAAGCAAAGGTAATTTATTGCTTGTTATAAAATGTTATAAAAAATTGCTTTTTATAAAAGTGCTTGTTATAGAAATTAAGTACAATAGAACCTCACAGTACGAGTTTAATTCGTTTCCAGACCGAGGTCGTATTGCGATTTACTTATATTGCGAAGCAATTTTCTCATTGAAAATAAAATGAATATACATAATCCGTTCCATCCCCAAAATTCCTGGTTTTAAGTTTATTTTTTAAACAGAAAAAGGTAAATATGCAGAAAAAAGGGACTCCCACCATCTTGCCATATTAAGTGTTCAGTTGTAATATAATATCTTATTTTATGTATAAGACCTATCTTATACAGACAGTTATGATACTAAGAGTAGTTCTCGATATCCAGCCCCCATGACAGGGGTCCCTTTTCATGTATATTAGCCCAGAAAAGGCGGAATTAGAAAAAGTAAACAATACTGTACATGTAATATGATACCTATACCTGACCCCCAATTGTTTTTCTATATTGAAGCTTGATTTAATTAGTTGTTAAAATGAGAAGAAGAGTTAATTTGAATTTATGGGTTCCAGTTTTTCTCTAGACTTTCTAGAGTGATAGTAATAAGGTAGATAACCCTTACCACCTTGTTATACGTTTGTTTCAAGGTCTGTACTTTTAAACTATGTGTACAGTCCTAAACTAGACCGTAAACCTCAAATTTGAACCTGAATAAATTAAATATATTATTAGTTCAAAAACATACATTATTTAGTTCATTACACCTAAATTAGTATTATTATTTATTTTATAAGAAAAGCTCTATTTCGTCGATTATATGTACGTGGGGGTTTTTAGTTTGAATGTAGGGCGTTCTAGTTTTTTTTTCTTGACGTTGTGTGACTATGAGAGGTGACTATAGTATGATGTGGGGAAACCCTCTTCACATGTCTTGAATTCTCTGGTAATAAACAATTCTACCCGAATTATATAACATTAATTTATATGGATTTTACTCTAGGAATACCAAATATGATATACTTACACGGTGATAATGCTTCTTATTAACTGGTGCTTTGGTATAATAAAGACACTGACGGATTCAAATGTGTTTTTTTTTATATAATCATTTGGTACCTGTAAAAAGACGAACACATTGATAGAAAGTAATAATTTGAAATACCAATGATAATTACCAATAAGACATTGAAAAACACTTCCACACTTTTACGTTGAAAGTTTCTCTTGCTGTTTAGAGAAATAACACTATTAAGATATACAGCCTTCAATTGCATCAGACATTCTCAACGGGGGCAATATTACCCCCCAGGAGGCAATTTCTCAACTCAAGGCAGAAAATTTCTGTCATTTAATTGACATATGGATATTGAGGGTCTATGAATATCATGAAAATAAAAATTATTTCATTAGATTATATCTAATATAATCTATAGATGTAACCTAATCTAATTAAATTATCTAATTAAAATAGATATAATTAGACATATATAATCATAATCTAATAGATATTGGATTATATCTATTTGTTCGCAATGAATAAAATAAATTTAAACTGAATAAAATAAAACAGTCCAGAATAATCATCTTAAATAACACATATTATTTACTTGTTCAGTTTTTGAAAGAATAAGTAGGGTTTCTTATCTTTCAACTTCTGCCTTGTTATTGGCTGAAGGTATCGGATATCGGACCTTATCTGGCGGTCCCTTTGTCTTTTTATCGGCAAGGGCAGCTATTCTCAATTTCAGTTAGTCCAATGGAGTTGTTTGAAGTGTTCGTACAGTGTTTATTGGTATAGCTATCACCGAGTAACAACTTATTGAACGGTGCTTAGTGCTATTTTATAAATTTTAAGTTATCTTACCCTCATTATGGCATTAAAAAAGAAATTAGACAATATATGAACAATAATTTGGCTTATTATAGAAAACCCGCATGACCAAAAATTACCATGGTGACTTATTTGTAAAAACACATTTCGTAATTATCTATGAATCCATCAAGGCTTTATGAGCATTTTATAAGAAAACATTCAGATAAAGTCAATAAACCTTTATCATATTGTGAAAATTTAAAGATAATTTAATCAACAAAATACTCTGTCATCTTATGTATAAAAAAGTTTGCTGACAAATGATGATGGTTTAACGGCATCATATGAAATTCCACAATTAGTTGCAAAAGTGGAAATGCAGACAATTGCTGAAAAGGTTATTAAGCCTGCATTTGAAAATTTAATGAAATCTGTGCTAAAGCAAGATCCTGCAAACAATTCTGTTGAGTAATGACTCGATCCGCAGGAGAATTGATGAAATGTCTTTAGATGAGCCAAGACAATTGGTTGCAAAATTGAAGACAAGCAAATTCTCAATTCATCTTGATGAGTCAACGGAAAGTGACAGCAGATTTATTCATATGGCATATGTTCCCTTTATAGATGACAAATGCAATATTTCTTAAGAGATGTTTTTTTCAAAACTTTTAGAAACCAATACAACAGGATTATCAATTTTTCAATCTACAAAATCCTAGTTTGGCGATAATCAAATCCCTGAATAAAATAATCAGGCCTGAATAAAACATTTTAAAAAAGTTTTGGTATTTTTTTTGCAAACATTTGTAAAAATGTTTATTAAGGGGGTAAATTAATTTTTTTTATTAGGTAAAGGGGGCAAAGGTCAGAAAGAAGGTTGAGAACCCCTAAATTACATTTACACTATGTAAAATTATTTTAATTTTCTTCCCATTGAATATTATCCAGTTTTAAATAATAAATTATCATTAATTAAAGGAACAGCCTTACTTACAAGGAGGGGTAATATTAACTTATATTAAAATATAACCTTACACAACTGTAGAGTACCGTATTATTAAAATAACGTCATGTTGCAACAATAACCTGGCAAGAAATTTTAGGTCCATAAGTGGGGTGAAATTCGGCAAGAAAAATACATTTTACGGGTCCCTCCTTACCGCAGCCCTCGAAGAACCTTGTAGAATTTGCACTTTCCAACAACGACATCAGATACAAACAAGTCAACCGTCTTTCCTCAATCTCGATAAGTCTTATCGCGATGCAACTGCGTCAGTGTTTTCTTAAATTCTGTGATATCTAAATTACTATGAAAATCCTTCATTTTTAAATAGCTTCTTTTAAGAAGAATTTAAAAATGTTCATATCATATGTACAATTGCAATTTAAAATTAATATGAAACAAAAGTTAACAAACATGATATAATGGTATATAAAAAATTAAATCATAAATCAATATTAAAAAAAAAAACATTTTTTTGTTTAAAAAAATATGATAAACAGGGTTTGTGTAATAATATCAACTTGTTTTCAATCCGTTCAGGTTGTTGAAATACACGGTATAACTGTTTTATCCTCAAATAATTATTTTAAGGACCGACCAATATTTAAATCAAATTACCATATAACTACATCAAGAAAAAAATTGTATTCAGCAGTAATTTAGGTTGTTAAAATAGACTGGAATATGAGTAGTATTAGGTTAGGGTAAATATCTCCCACCTCCCACATATTGGTAACATTAGGATCGAATTCGTCTATAATCAAAACCTACATTTATGATTTAGTCTTAAAATGTTAAGAGTCCATGAGAGGACTCTTATATTAACACTCTTGTATGAAAAGTTATATTAACATTTTGTTTTTACGAAATTTATGCCTATTAAGTGGGAATGTCGTCTATGACCTTTGGTCAGAAAATCTTTACTCCTACTGCTCCTGATAATGGGAGTTTTCCCTTAGACCATGATGGTAAATGTAAACGGAGTATGCTGGAATATATGATATGTTTAACGGAAAACGATAATTCCAGTAATGAGTGTCGACATGAAGCGAAAAGTTATTTAGCTTGTCGTATGAATAAAAATTTAATGACACAGGAAGACTGGGAACTTCTAGGATATTCTGACCTTGATAGTCATACAACGGAAAAGTAAATTTTATTTTCCATAATAAATATGAAGCCACTGAATGTGTTAGTTTGTTGTACTGGCAGTGTGGCAGCAATTAAATTGCCAGTTATTCTCCAGCTGTTTAAAGAGCAGAGTAATGGCTCTGATGTCTCCTTAAAAGTTTGTTCAACTGAAAAGGCTTTACATTTTTTTGATGCAGATGAAGTGAAACAATTTGGTGATGTTTATACTGATGCATCTGAATGGAACTCTTGGAAAGGTCGAGGTGATCCTGTTGTGCATATTGAGCTTTCTAAATGGGCAGATGTTCTGGTTATTGCGCCATTAGATGCCAATACCTTGGCGAAGATTTCAAGTGTGAGGGGTAATATTAATTATTTATCATATTCATTATACTTAGGTTTTCAGTTTTATTTGGTTTCCAGGGTATCTGTGATAACATGCTGACATGTGTAGTGAGAGCATGGAGTTTAACGAAGCCCCTGTTTTTCTGCCCTGCAATGAATACTTACATGTGGGATCACCCAATTACGTCTAGTCAAATATCAACTCTAAAGTCTTGGGGCTATATTGAGATACCTTGCATTGAAAAAACATTAATGTGTGGTGATACTGGTTTGGGAGCAATGGCTGAACCGATAGATATTGTAGCTAGCGTTTTAAAGCAGTTTCGTTAAAAACATTTGTGTGAGTGAAATGATAGTTTAATATTTTACCAGATATTAAATATAGTATGGAGTAAATCCAGTGCGTTTCTATTAAATTGAATAGGTTATTTACTGTTTTATAAAAAATGTTAAATGTATGTTGCTGAAATAAATGTTACTGTTTGGTTTTAAGGATTAAATGGCATCTTCGCTTGAAAGTCAATTACAACAGTGTATAACAGCTGTCTATAGGTAACAGGTGTATAGTTGTCTAACCTCTAACAACTAATCATTCTGGAATATTTTAGGGGTGTTTTAAATGTACTTCATAGAAAGTAATTACAACGCTAATTTTGTGTACATTAAATGCGGATATCATTTTTTAGTATACTCTATTAATAAACTTCACCCTTTCATGCTAGCGTGACGAAAAAATCAAGTTATACCTCAGTTTCAAATTCAGTTTTGTTTATTATATAGGTAATAGTGATGTGTTATTGAGGACTGTTTCAATTTTTTATAATTTCTAACTAAAAGTGAACTGTTACTCATAGGTATATTTTAAGAGGTGTTCGTAGCCTACACATTTAATCAGTAGAACCGATATTATTTAACAGAATAAGAAACAGTTATATAGACCACTCAAAATATCAGTCAACCTACAAATATTGATTTGAAAACCATTCAAAGTTTCTGCCTATTGAAAGATGTATCTGTATAGAATTTACTATATAAAATATCGAAATGAGTTTTATATGTGTTGCTGTGCTATTTTCTTTCTGTTATCGTGTTTGTTGTCCAGTTGGACCATTTTGATTTGATTGCATACGTATATATAACTATAGAGTTAAGATTGATAAATACAGTAAAGAAATGTGCAAATAAAGGAAATCCACTTAATCCCTAATGCCGTTAACAGTCAGTATACAGTTCATTAGCTGTTTGTCCGTCAGGTGCATGGAGGAACAGAGACTTAATACCTGTGACTCTTGAGCAAGCAACATACAGTTTTGACCATGTGAGAAACACTTGGTCTCTCACTTAAATTCCTGCTGTAGACAGAGAAATTAAAATCAACTAACAATACCTACTTGCTATGTCTGTATATTTTTAAGATAAACATGTCTGTGAAGTTAGCCGAAGACAGCTTGAAAGTCCGTAACTTCTCTTCTTCGTTGAATTTCCAATCTATTCAAAGCTTAGATTTTAAGTTAGACGTACAGAAATCGACTGTGAAGTTTCCAATTGCAATATCTTATGGTGGCTGAGTTTACTTGTGACAAAATTCTGCGGACAAACCGACAAACAGAAATTTCTGCAAGCGTGGATTCGGTTTCACTTATGTATGAAACGTAAAGATAACTTGAAATAAGTCATTTCTAAGCAATGTGCAGACAAAACGTTTGTTTTTTATATAGATACAATTATGAGGAGAAAAAAGAGGGATACCAAGCGAGATGTGCATTGACAACCGGAGAGAGATGAGTATTTTCTTTATTTGTGAATCGCTATTGATGTTTAACTATTTAGAAGTGCCAATTTTAGACCGTTTTCTATTCGTTTAATGTATATATGTATTTGCAGAAGTGTCTCAATAAACATTGCATGGCTTCAAAATCAAAACAATTACTACAAAATCAATTAAAATCTGAAAATGCTCACAGAGATTTTGATATTACTCGTTGTTAAAGAACTTTTCCCATGCTCTGTTGATTTGTGGTGATCTGTTTCTTATATATATATATATATATATATATATATTTTATTAAAGTAGACGGCAGCTTCCGCATTTACGACTTTTGCGGAAGCTGCCGTCTACTTTAATAAAACGCGGAAGCTGCCGTCTACTTTAATAAAATGCGGAAGCTGCCGTCTACTTTAATAAAATATGTTTACAAGAAAATCTGCTGCCAATATACACTAATATATATATATATAATTTATTGATCAATTTGTTACACTCAGTTTTTGGAATTGGATATTGGAAAAAGAATTATAAAAAATCTTGTTGCTACTTTAATTTTGGGATCATAGTTTAGGTAGTGGTTTAAGATTTTATTTGAAGAAGTTAACAATTTTACTTCAACTGAAAATTTCAGTTACATTTTAACAATACTGAACGGAATAATGGAATTCGTATATACAGCAATTTTATTCAGGTAATTAAAATCTTTTATAAGTAAAAAAAATTAATTACTTAAAATACTATTTAAGTAAGTATAAATCAAATGAAGCTGACGATAAGATTTTTAAAAAAAATTATAGATGATGTTCTCATTAAAATATGTTAAAGACAATTAACTTTATAAAATCTGTTACTCATAGTCGGTTATAAATTTTATTTTCTACCATTTTTAATGTATCATTTTTTGTCTGACATCATCTGAGTCTTTGGAACCCTAAAAAAAAAGTGTAAAATTGATGTGCGCCATTTTTATTTTCATTTTTGTATTCGCCTGTCAGTGATGAAGTTACCGCTACCGAGTAAAATTTTTTCGCATTAAGATCTGATATGTAAAAAATAATAGTTATTGTTAAAAATTATTCTTTTTAAATGTGATTCTTATAACGAAGAGTTGATAGATAACCTTTTATGCATTAGTATGAATTATATATTTTTATTTGATCCGTTAGTACAGATTCACTTGGAATTTGAGGCAGATATTCTGCAATAAAGAAATTACAAAACAGAGAACACATGGGCAAAGTCTGTCAAATTAATATTACTTATTGACATGTATGATACCAGGAAGTGCTACTAGTTTATAATTAGGTAAATGAAGGTTGTGTACTGTACAGTACTTGTCGTACCTGTGTCAAATTTCAAGTGAATCAGAATCTGTGAATTCAACTGTCAAAAATGAATATATGTCTAATTTTTTTAAGATATCATGAAGCTTCTAATACAGTGCTTTTCAACCTTTTTGCAGCCGCGGATCCCCCGAGGAGCTTATTTATTCTTGCGGATCCCCTTGTACATAAATATACATGTATATATACGTTTTTTTAATGAAATAAAAACTGCTTATAAACACAAAAAAAACAATACAGTACTATCTGAATTTTTTTATTCAAGAGAATTTTTTTTTGACCAGAACTGGAAAGTTTGGCCTGGTTTTAGAAAGACATACTCGCATCTCTTCTTCAAGTGCTAGTAGTTTATTTCTTTTCTCACTTTTAATGTTCGTCATGGTGGAAAATCCTATTTCACACAGGTATGATGTAGAAAACTGTAGGAGAATGCGCAGAGCCTTATTCGAGATTGATGGATATTCTTTTGCAGTTAAAATCCAAAATGAGTCCAGATCAAGAAGTAAACAATCAGAGCGTCACGTATTGGCTAAATTAAATGTTTCAATTAAATGACGTAGGTCGTCATCATAACTGAACTGGCCGACTCAAATTTTGGCTCGCAGTTCTTCCCTAACGTTACCGAAAGTTGCTGGTTTTAGATGTGAACGACGAGTTATCTTGATAAGATGCGCTAATTACATTGATAGTGTGCTACTATACTTACATTGACGTGTACACATTGATAATACATTAATTGCACATTGTGAATCTGTAGGTCTTGCGGATCCCCTGAGTAAACGTCACGGATCACCAGGGATCCGCGGATCACAGGTTGAAAACCACTGTTCTAATACAAGCGATTATTTCTGATCACTTCTTCACCCCATATCTGAATTCATATGTTTATTTAACACACAAATTTAGAATACTTTTGACCAATTACTATTAATTAATTTATAGTTATAAATTTCACGAATGGAAATAATGAAAAGTAAAATGTAATCAGACCTGAAAGTTAATGTAATATAGCCGAGAAGTGTACTCACTTCACAAACAAATGAATGTGGATGTCTCAACAAATTAAAAACACTAGTTTTGCAGTTTTTTTTTTAATATTAATAGCTTAGATGATATCATGAAGGAAAATGTTCCGATTAAATTTGTAATCGACTAAGTGGTTCCAGATTATGTCTAAAGTCATTTGTTTTAAAAATATTTTTTTATCAGTTTTGTATATATTGTACCCCTTATGAGATTTACAGGTTTTGATGACTTAAGCAGTATCTAAAATGTCATCTACACACAAGTTGTAATTATCGATACCAAGTTTGTTTCTTAATAGACTAAATTCTTGAAATACAGTTTGTTAAAACAATCAAAATTTGGGTCAAAATTGGAATTGTTATTAAAGATCGTGCGTATGACATCATTACTCAAAGCATACAAATAAAGCATTAATGAAACATACTTTTCTAAGTAGCCACGTTTTAGAATATATGTGGATATGGTGGATCTATAGAACTCTAGGAAGAATTAAACAGACACTGCTATAATAGACAAACTTTATTGCAATGGATATACTTTTTCTGAAAAATGTAAATCCTTTAAAAAAATCGAGTGGTCTACATTCAGCTTTATTATAAGTACTAGCAAACGTACCCGTCTTTGACGGAATCAAAAATTCTATTATACTTGGTATTCCAAAATATCAATCATAGTATTATACTAATACTACAATTAGAAGTTATAGAATAGTAGAAAATACCATTATTAGTACAGTGCTAAAAAAAAGCCTCTGTATACAAAGATTAGATTTTAAGTTAGACATACACAAATCTACAATCAATGTTTCAGCTTTATATGTCTTATGGTAGCAATATTTTGTGGACAAACCGACAGACAGAAATTATTCTAAGGGTACATGTGGCTACTCTGAAGTATGAAACGTAAAGAAAACTTGAAATGAGTTAGTTCTAATTAACGTGCTCCCAGTCAAAAGCTAGCACGCAAGCCACTGGGCTACTCTGGTTCCATACCTTACTTTATTACCAGTGTTTATATTACGCAAATATTAAATTAAAAAAAAATATTTTTGTTGTGTTTATTTATAATACATTTGCACTACTGTCATCGGCGAGCAAGCAAGCTACTGGCAACCCTGGCTAGATCCCTTTACTTTATTACCATCTTTTATATTATCCACATTTTAAATTCAAAAAAATATTTGTTTGTTACATTTATTTATAATACATTTGCACTACTGTCATCGGCGATCACGAAAGCCACTGGGCTACTCTGGTCCCATACCTTACATTATTACCAGTGTATTTATTAAGCAAATATTAAATTAAAAAAAAGTTGACAGTTATATATAATACATAGCAAACGTACCCGTCTTTGACGGAATCAGAAGTTCCTGTTTTGGTTTATTGCCGTGTGCCTATTGCCTTTCGGCTATACCACGGAGGAATCAGAAGTTCCGTCATTTTTGGTATTTCAAAATGTCATTAGAAATTATAGAATAGTAGAAAATACCATTATTACTACAGTGTTAAACAAATGCCTCCAGCTTATACACTACATTAGCTGTCTGTCCTTCAGGTTCATGGTAGAAGAAAGAGTTGAAACCTCTGACCGTTGAGCATGTAAACTACATTTGACCATGTGAGAAAAACTTGGTTTTGCTACCTTGTATTCCTGCGTTAGATGAAGTCTCCCTTTGCGACTTAGTTAACGTCACTGCGAAATAGACTCTGACGGGACTTTGCAATCATTTCAACGTAAACAGACAGTGGCTCGGAATCAATGGTATGTGAAGTATACACACAGACTCCCCAATACCACATCCAGTCATTATGTCCGCCTCTATGGCATATCTGTGTAGAGCACGAACTCAGAGTCGTGTCCCGTTGCACAGTTTTGGGGCACTCATGTTTCGTAACATGAAATTTGTTACTGCTACTAAATTGTAGCATGATTGGTGCTCTACTTTAAGTTTTTACTCATGAGCAGGCAGTCCAGGAGAAATAAATTCAGAGTCAAGAAATTCAATTAGATAATGAACTGCTTCTTCGTCACTAATCCAATCTCTTTACTGACTTGTAAGTTCTTTCCTCGGCTTCATATAGCGTAAGAACTTGTTTGTTGATTTCTCATGCCTGTTCATATTAAGGGCTGAGAATTGCTCGTTTACAAAACATTTATTCTCAATAGATAGTACATCCTTAACTCTGTGAAACACCATTTCAATGATGTCAAATACGCAATATATTCATATGCTGAATTGAAATTAAAATCAACTAACAATACCTACTTGCCACACCTGTGTATTTTCAAAACAAACTTGTCTGTGAAGTTAGGAAAATACAGCTAAAAGCCCCATAACTTCGCTTCTGTACTGAATTAATGATCTATTTAGAGCCCATATTTTAAGTTAGGCACACACAAATCCAGTGTCAATGTTTCAGCTCGCTATGTCTTATGGTGGCTGAGTTTACTTGTGACAAACATTTTTGCGTTAAACGTCCATAACTTCACTTCTACGTTGAATTTCCAATCAATTCATAGCCTATATTTTAAGTTAGACCTACACAAATCTACTGTAAAAGTTTCAGCTTTATATGTCTTATGGTAGCTGAGTTTACCTGTGACAAAGTTTTGCGGACAAACCGACAGAAATTTTTCTAAGGGTGGATTCGGTTTCTCCAATGTATGAAACGTAAAGAAAACTTGAAATGAGTCAGTTCTAAGCAATGTACAGACAAAATCATTATTTTATTTATAAAGATATATAATCTCCTTCTTGGGTATCTATATAAATAAAAGAAAGGTTTTGTCTGTACATTGGTGATAACTGACTCACTTCAAGTTTTCTTTACGTTTCATACATTCGAGAAACCGAATTCACCCTTAGAAAAATTTATCAGTTTGTCCATAAATTCTGTCACAAGTAAACTCGACAATCAAAATACAGCAAGCTGAAACTTTGACAGTACATTTGTGTATATCTAACTTAAATATAAGCTCAGAATGGATTGAAAATTTAGCGTAGAAGCGAAGTTATAAACTTTTAGCCGTATTTTGGCTGACTACATGGACATATTTATTTTGAAAATATACAGGTGTAGCAATTAGGTGTTGTTAGTTGATTTTAATTTATTTTGCACCAGCAAACGTACCCGTCTTTGACGGATCAAAAATTCTATTATACTTGGTATTCCAAAATACCATGGAATACCGTAACAATTATAGTACTGTATTAATACTATAATTAGAAATTATAGAATAGTAGAAAGTATTATTAGTACAGTGTTAAACAAATGCCTCTGTATACACTACATTAGCTTTCTGTCCTTCAGGTTCATGGAAGAACAAACTGATGGAACCTCTGACTCTTAAGCAAGTAAGCTACAGTCGACCATGTGATAAAAACTTGGTCTCCCTAACTTGAATTCCTGCGTTAGATAAAGCTTCCCCTTGCGACTTAGTTAACGTCATTGCGAAATAGACTCTGACGGGACTTAGCAATCATTTCAACGGAAACAGATAGTGGCTCGGAATCAATGGTATGGGTGGTATACACACAGACTCCCCATTCCACAATCATTCATTATGTCCGCCTCTATGGCATATCTGTGCAGAGCACAAACTCAGGATCGTGTCCCGGGGCACTCAAGTTTCGTAACATGAAATTTGTTACTGCTACTAAATCGCAGCATGATGGTTCTCCTACTTGAAGTTTTTACTCATGAGCAGGAGAAATAAATTCCGAGCCAAGAAATTCAGTTAGGTAATGAACTGCTTCCTCATTACTCTTTTTACTGACTTGGCTTTCCTCGACTTACTTTAGTTCTTTCCTCGGCATGATGTAACGTAAGAACTTGTTTGTTGCTTTTTCCTGCTTGTTCATATTAAGGGCTGTGAATTGCTCGTTCACAAAACTATTTATTCTTAATAGATAATACATCCTCAACTCTGGGAAACACTTTTTCAATGATGTCAAATATGCAATATATTCATTTGCTCCAATGAAATTAAAATCAACTAACAATACCTACTTGCCACACCTGTGTATTTTCAAAACAAACTGGTCTGTGAAGTTAGGAAAATACAGCTTAAAGCCCCATAACTTCCCTTCTGTACTGAATTATCAATCTGTTTGGAGCCTATGTCTTAAGTTAGGCATACAAATCTAGTGTCAAAGTTTCAGCTCGCTATATCACATGGTGGCTGAGTTTACTTGTGATAAACGTTTTTGCTTTAAACGTCGATAACTTTACTCCTTCGTTGAATTTCCAACACATCAGATCCTATATTTTAAGTTAGACATATACAAATCTACTGTAATAATTTCAGCTTAATATGTCTAATGGTGGCTGATATGTCTAATTGTGACAAAATTACAAACCGACAGAAATTTTTCTAAGGGTGGATTCGGTTTCTACAATGCATGAAATGACAAGAAAACTTGAAATGAGTCAGTTCTAAGCAATGTACAGACAAAATCATTATTTAATTTATATAGATCTATGAATGAATATATTGCGTATTTGAGCTTACTGACAAGGTGTTTCCCAGAGTTTGAGCTGCACTATCTATTCAGAATAAATGGCTTTGTGAACGAGCAATTCTCAACCATTACTAATGAACAGGCAGGAAAAAAATCAACAAACAAGTTCTTACGCTATATCAAGCCGAGGAAAGAACTTACAAGTTAGTAAACAGAGTGATTAGTGATGAGGAAGCAGTTCATTATCCAACTGAATTTCTTCACTCCTTGACTGTTCCTGGACTGTCTATTCATGAGTAAAAACTTTAAGATGGAGAACCAATCATGCTGCGATTTAATAGCAGTAACAAATTTCATGTTACGGTACTTGTGTGCCCCAAAAATGAACAACGGGACACGACTCCATAATATCTGCAAAGAAACACCATAGAGGCGGACATAATGACTGAGTGTGGTACTGGGGAGTCTGTGTGTATCCCACGCATACCATTGATTCCGAGCCACTCTCAGTTTCCATTCAAACGATTGCAAAGTCCGGTCAGCGTCTATTTACACTGACGGTAACTAAGACGCAAGGGGAAACTCTACAGCAGGAATTGAAGTGAGTGAGACAAAGTTTTTCTCACATAGTCACTGAAACTTCACTGAAGTTTTCTTGCCCGAGAATCAGAGGTTCCAACTCTTTGTTCTTCCATGAACCTGAAGGGCAGACAGCTAATGTGGTTTATACAGAGGCATTTGCTTAACAATGTACATTTTTCGTAGAAACATGAAATAAAAGAGCTGATTGTAGTTGGTACAAATTTTCGACATTATGAACGATGATGAATGGACGTTTTCTCAAATATTGCAACTGCTGTGTTTAAAATATTTAATTTATAATTTCTAATGATATTTTGGAATAACATATCATCTCCGAATTCTTAAAAAAGTACCCGTCAAAGCCGAACACGTTTGCTAGTATAATATATAATGTTCCATTTAGGTATAATATAAATGTCTAAATGGGAGATGTTTTTTCGTCTTTCATTTCTGGAGTAGTACAGATAGTGATTGACCCACTAATCAATATATACGCTTACTTTTTTATATCACACCGCTGATGAAGATAGTATCATTATTATAACTATAGCAGTATAACATTTTTCAAAAGCGAAAGTGTAGATTTCATATTATGAAATAATCTCTTACAGGAGAACATGCCTTTGTTTCAGTAGCCAGTGGATCTCATTCATGGTTTAGCTGACCTCCTTCTACATTGAAAATTTAAGACAAATTATCCCATTTAAAACTGGAAAATATTCCTATTTTGTCTTAAAAATGTCAAAAACATATAAGAAAAATATAATCATAAAATAATTTTTAATTTAAGATGTAGGATAACTCCATTTATTATTCTTCTAGGAATTTTTTCAATTTTGAATTATGGTTTACATTTTTGGCCTTTTATAGAATTATTATACTGGGAATTTATGACTTCCTAGTATTTAATAATACGTACTTTTCTTCTTCCCCTTTGTCAAAAACCATATATGCCAATTTACTCTGAGCGAGTGCTATATTTTTCCTGCGTGCTGTACTCTGTTATAAGGTTGCTGTGAATGTATATTAAGAAAAAAATATATTAGTAATTAGCCAGTTTTATATACTCAATTCAAATTCAAAGCCGTCTATTCAGTATAATTTAAAACTTTTATAACTGGAAGCTTGAAATTTTCAAAAATAATAGATAAGAACTACTAAACTGGAATAGTGAAAAAACTACATGTTTGTCAACAAACATAACTCCTCTTTCTTGAGGAAAGAGTCCATTCCTCACAGTTGAATATTATCCAAAGATACTATGATTCATAAGCACAAAATAATTTACAACTGATATTAAGTTTTGTTCAAGGGTGCAATACATAGATTGATTAAAGCATAGTGTGAGATAAATCCATCATACCATGGAAAGCAACAGATATTTATGTTTATTGGCAGTGACTTTTCACATGTAAAATATTATTCCTCCTCGTGTAAGTGAATAAATTATATAATTTTTTCTTTTGAACTTCTAAACATCAATTTTAATCCTGTCGATTCACTCAATAAATTTCTAAGCCAAGGTCAACAATGTAAATAAATATCAACAAATTCGACATGTATACCAAGTGTTAGTCTAGGATAAACAATCAGTTTTTATAGCTTTATTGCTCTTTGCCGTAATTGAAATTACGTGAACTGTTCTTTGTAAATTGCTAATTCTTTGTTCAATTTTTTGGGTAATTTTCTTGGATTTTAATGAGCCATTTAGCGTCAAAAAAACATTTTCTACAAACAAAAAATGTACACTCACGCCGTTTTGGTGAATGTAGTTTTGAAAAAAAATATCTGAACTCATTTCCCTCATAATGCTCTATTTTTAGGCGTAGTTTCATTTTGATCCGTTACACGGTATGGCTTGTATCAGTCTCTCAAGCTTGCAGATTAAATTATAAGTCAAAATTTTTACATTTTATTGAAAAAAAATATTTTCTGTAGTTTTAAAAATCTTAGGTTATTTTTTGTTTATTGTTTTTGTAGCCTCTAAGATAATGCCAACATTTGATGGCTGTAGAATTAGTAGTTTGGCAGAAAAACAATGTAGTCTAAAAACAGGTTTTTAGCAAATAAAAGGCGGCTTTCCCATCATAAATGCACCAAAACAATAGGGTTAATCTACACCATGAAGCCCATTTTTGTGTAAAATATCAATTTGATCCATCAAAGATTCTGGACCTTAGCGTGGCCACAAACTTTGAATACACACACACATCGCACTACATCACCGGAAAAACTTCGTATAACGATTTCTGGGGCCTCAAAACATGTAATTCCGTCAAAATCTTGAGGTCGAATTTTTTCAGCATCACTATTATATTATTCACATGATTATTTGGCTACAATTAGTCCTACTCTTAGATGCACTAAGTGCAAAACCAGTCGGTCGTCTACAAAACGATTGACTATGTATGAAGAATTTGCATAATACGAGTAACATGATGTTTACTAACCTCTTTGGCACTGGGTTAGGTTGCATTGACAGTTCTACAAGGGAGCCACATTGAGCCAACATTGTTCTTTTGTTTATATCACCCAAAGAAGATTGATTCTACATTGATAGTTCTAAATTTTGCCTAACTGAAATGTATTTAGGTAGAGATCTTTAACGAGTACCTGACATAACACAGACTCGGGATCAACGGCTTAGGAATTCCGCTCCTAGGAGCGACGTGCTCAAATATATTCCCCCTCAACATGAATAAATTGAGGGTCAGAGTGGTTATTGATCCCCGGACCTACGAGTTCAGAGGCGAGCACGTTGCCACTGGGCTAACCTGGCCCCCTCGGCAATAACAATATGTATGTATTAAATATCGTATTATCTGAGTACAGATATCGACTATTAACCTTACAATACCGAACAAGTAATATTACATTAAAACTGAGAAATGTTCTATGTAGAGTAACTTGAGAATTTTAGGTAAATAAGAATGTTCATTAGTAACAACATATCTATCACAAGGCAAATTGACGGAATCAGTTACAACAAGTTTGGTTAAAAAAAATAGAAAAAACTTGAAATCTTAAAGGAATTACTCTGGTTCTTCTAGGATATAGGGGAGCTCCTGATAAACGCCTTCGGATCGATTAATCAATACTAGTATATAAATGAATTAATCCAGAGAATATGAAATAGAATACAATAGGCTAATGAAGAATAATTAGTGTAAGTGTTTGATACACCACAACTTGACATTGTGACCTTAGGTAAGTGTGCTATCGCTATTCTTATACTCATTAGTTATCTAAAAACTAGGTTGGATCAATGTCCATCTGTCTTATCTCCATGATCAAAAAATTAACCAACATTATCTACATATTTTCATCAAGAATGAACTGAGACAGATACATAACGAAAAGGTCTCTATGGGAAATAAAATGTTCAAAAATTTTGTTGAACTAAAGATTTATTGTTTCGCCTATATACAGGGCCCCCTCATAAAATTGTTCACAGAAGGCGTCAAAGTGACGTAAGTTTAGTAATATTAGTAAGATTAGTAATATCACTATTACTAATACAAGTAATAATGATCACCTGTATAGGAAGCTTCCTAATCTCAAGAAAGGGGTTCCCGTCTCATATACTGACGAGTTAAAAAATAATCATAAAACAAACGTGCTAATAAGTATACTCTTATGTGGGTACCTGGAAACAAGGGAATTCTGTCGAATTAGCCAGTGGGCCGATTGGAAAAGGCTGAAACCAAACAAATATTTTGCGGTCCCGAGCCTTTTTACAGTAGACACCCAAACTTTTATAGGAGTGCAATGATGAATGAATAAAGAAATGTTATAAAGGTCTCTACTCTATAAACTTTGAAGCTCCTAAACTATTCTCTATCCAGCTAAGTAAGGATGAAAATAAAGGGAAAATTTACAGATGGGGGTAATAAAAAAACGTATTTATCACTGGAAAAATTCAACCTTGTAGGAAAAAAATTATTATTCTACAGCTGATGGTGCTTCTCAAACTGGTAAAAACAATAGTTTATTACTTCATTCGAAACATTGGTTGTTCATGAGATATCAACTACCATTATTTAATCCATCAATAACAGTTATGTGCCCAAATTCGATTAAGGAACAGGTAATGACTGATGTTTTCAGATTAGCTTTTTTTCAAAATGCAGTTTGGATCATCGATAATTCAAAACACACTTTGAGGAAGTTGCACTCAGTAAATTCAGATGACTCAGCACAGCAACAACCTTAAAAAGATTCCAATTATTGTTACCTGGAAAAAAAATCTGGGGGTAACATGCACTCAATGTTACTATAAATAAATATATCAAACTCGCTGACAGTCAATATAGTTTTGGTTTTTATTTTAATGTGGCTATTATGTTGACGTAATCTCAAGCTCTCTGGTAAAATAATTTCCAACTCATATATAATCACTTTAATGATTTTCTTTGTTTTTAACGTAGCTATACTCATTTATCAGTTATATAAACATGAAACCATTGATTGAACAATATAACATATTATTAAAGTAAGCTGCAATCTATTCCATAGTCCTTGTATTTTAAAATATAAATGTATATAACAAGACTTCACATAAACAACGTGAAATAACAATCAATGATCAACGCACAATATGAAAAGGGGTAAAAAAGGGGTTTTGACTCTGACGAAGACCGCTTGTTACGATTGAAAGATCTTAGTCTTTTTTTTTCCCCCTTTTCATATATATATATATATATATCAGTTCTGATTCTGGATCAAAAACTCGAAGGTGGAAGTAGAAGAACAAATGATTTAGTTATGATTTTCTTAACGTAATTGTAATTCTACAAGGATTGTAGAATTAACTCTGTTGACATGGTCTTCAGATAGGTATGTGGTACCTTACGAAGATGCTTATTTACCAAAAACATCTCATGTTACTACAGATGGAACTTAATAGTTCCCATTTTATAGTAATATTTCTCTTCTAAACATTAAGGCAATAAAACATCCGAAGTTAATACCTAATAAAAAAATCTGGAGTGGCCTACCCTCTACTTTTATATAAGTAAACCTAATATCATACATCTTGGGTATATAATAAATAATGTTCCATTTAGGTATAATATAAATGTCTAAATGAGAGATGTTAATTAATCTTTAATTCCTGGAGGTAGTACAGACAGTGATTGATTCACTTATCAATATATAAAATTATTTTTGTATATCACCCCACTGATGAATATAATACCATTAGTATAACTTCAGCAGTAATAACATTTATGAAAAGCAAAAGTGTAGATTTCGTGTTACGAAATAATCTCTTACAGAAGAACATGGCTTTTCTTCCAATACCCAGTGGATCTCTTACATAGTCTACCTGACCTCCTTCTACATTGAATATTTAAGACAAATTTTCCCATTTAAAACATGAAAATATTCCTATTTTATTTGAAAAAGGTCAGAAACAACTAAGAAAAAATGTGGTCTTAAGGTAATTTTTAATTTAAGATGTAGGATAATTACATTTATTTTTTTTCAAAGAATATTTTCAATTTTGAATTATGTTTTATATTTTTTGTTTTCTATGGAATTATTACGCGGGGAGTTTCATGGTTTCCTAGTATTTAATAAAATCGACTGAGCGAGTGTTACCGTTTTCCTGCCTGCTGTACTCTGTTATAAGATAGCTGTGAATATATATTGAGAAAAAATACATTAGCAAGTAGCCAGTTTTACATACTCAAATGAAAGTCAATGGCTTTTCAGTATAATTTAAAACTTTTATAGCTGGAAGTTTGAAATTATTAAAAATAATAGATATTAACTATTAGACTAGAATAGTGAAAAGACTGGATATTTGTCAACAAAGATAACTCCTCTTTCTTGAGGAAAGAGTCTATTCCTCACACTTCAATTTACCGAAAGATACTATGATTCAAAAGCACAAGAAATAATTTACAACTGAAAATTTGTAAGACGAATCCATCATTCCATGGAAACAACAGAAATTTATGTTTATTGGGAGTGATATTTTACATGTAAAACTATTATTAGTCTTATATTTATATAAATAAAAGAAAGGTTTTGTCTGTACGTTGCTTAGAACTGACTCATTTCAAGTTTTCTTTACGTTTCATACATTAGAGAAACCGTATCCACCCTTAGAAAAATTTTTGTCTATCGATTTGTCGGTATGTCCCCAAAATATTGTCGCAAGTAAACTCAACCATCATTATACATAGCAAGCTGAAACTTTGACAGTAGATTTGTGTAAATCTCACTTAAACTATAAGCTCTAAATGGATTGGAAATTTAAAGTAGAAGATAGGTTATGGACCTTTAAAGCACAAACGTTTGTCACAAGTAATCTCAGCCACCATGAGACATAACGAGCTGAAACATTGACACTAGATTTGTGTATGTCTAACTTAAAATGTAAGCTCTAAGTGGTTTGAAAATTCAACGTAGAAGCGAAGTTATGAACTTCTTAGTCGTATTTGGCTAACTACGCGGATATGTTTATTTTGAAAATATAGGGCTATAGCAAGTAGGTATTGTTAGTTGACTAGATGTTCTCATGAGTTCAGGATGTACTATCTATTCAGAATAAATAGCTTTTTTGTGAACGAAGAACTCTCAACCCATTCTAATGAACAGGCAGGAAAAATCACTAAACAAGTTGTTACACCATATCAAGCCAAACAACTATGACTTACAAGTCAGTAAACAGAGTGATTAGTGATGAGGGAGCAGTTCATTATCTAACTGAATTTCTTGACTTCCTGACTGCTCCTAGACTGCCTGCTCATGAGTAAAATGTTAAAGTAGGACACCTGTCATGGTACGATTTAATAGCAGTAACAAATTTCATGTTACGAAACTTGAGTGCCCCAAAAAATGGACAACGGACATAACTCTCAGTTCGTGCTCTGCACTGATACGCCATAGAGGCGGACATCATGACTGGGTGTGGTATTGTGGAGTCTGTGTGTATACCACGCATACCATTGATTTCGAGCTACTATCCGTTTCCATTCAAACGATTGCAATGTCCCGTCAGTGAATGTTTTGCAATGACGGTAACTAAGTTGCAAGGGGAAATTCTATCTACCCCAGGAATTGAAGTGTGTGAGACAAAGTTTTTCTTTTGCTTGCCCAAGTGTCAGAGGTCCCAACTCTTTGTCCTTTCATAAACCTGAACCTATGACAGCTAATCCATGAAGAACAGACTGCAATTGTGTGTATACAGAGGCATTTGCTTCTGTACATACCATGTATCATCTCGGAATTTCTGAAAAAGTACCCGTCAAAGACGAACACGTTTGCTAGTCTCATATAAGTCAATAATTTTTTTAAATTTTTATTATAAACATCAATTTTATTTCAGTTGATTCACTCAAAAAATTTCTTAGTCAATGTAAACAATGTAAAGAAATATCAATAAACTCGACAAGTATAGGAGGTGATTCATTAGTCTAGGATAAACAATTAGTTTTTATAGCCGTTACTCTTTGCCGTTACTGAAATTTCATGAGTTTTTTTTTATACATTGCTAATTTGTTGTTAAATTTTTAGGGACAATTTTCATTGTTTTCAATGAGCCGTTTAGGGTCAAAAATCATTTTCTGAAAAGAGAAAATGTACTGTATCGGGCCTCTGGTGAATGTAATTTAGAAAAAAATATCTCAACTCATTCTCCTCAGAATGTTCTATTTTTAGGTATACTTTCATTTTGATCCGTCAAGCTGTGTGGCTTGTATCGCTCTCACAAGCTTTCACATTGATTTATAAGTCAAAATTTTTACATTTTATTGAAAAGAAAAAAATATGTTCCGATCTGAATACATTTTTCGTTTATTGCATTTGTGACCTCAAAGATAATGCCATATTTTCAAAAGTCTAGAATTAGTAGTTTGGAGAAAAAAATGTAGTCTAAAAACGGGTTTTTGGCAAAAAAGGTAACTTTCCCATCATGCATAATTGCTCCCAAACTACAGGGCTCTCATTATCACTACGAGGTCCATTTTCCTGTAAAATATCAATTTGATACATCAAAGATTCTGGACCGTAGCGTATCCACAAACTTTCGATAAATACTCACCCACCCCCACACACACACACATCATCGAAGAAACTTCATAAAACGACTTCTAGGACCTCGAAACGTATAATTCCGTCAAAATCTCGAAATCGAATTTTTTCACAATCAGTATTCATTTTTCTTATAGTAAAGTGAAAATGTTAAGTTTATTCAATTCCCAGGAAATAGCTTAAAATTAGTAGCCATTTTGTCATAATGAAGTTCTCTCCATTTATAAAGAATAGAGTTCTTAAATATGTCAAGACCTATATGTCTGTCATTAAGTTATGATTAAGCAGTCAACATACACATTGATTAAAATACATCTGTAAGACAACCATTAATCACAAGCTTAAAACCAATAAAAATGATCTGGAGTTAAAAACTTTAAAATTTTCAACTTTGCTGTAAATAAATATAATAACAAACTCCTTGAAAACGATTTGAATTTTTTTTACTTTACTATAAGTAAAGTATAGTGATCGTGAAAAAATTCTATCTCGAGATTTTGACGGAATTAGATGTTTTGAGTCCCAAAAGTCGTTTATGTAGTTTTTTTGATTTTGTCTGTGTGGTGTGTGTGTGTGCGCGAGTGTGTGTTGTGTTGTATGTGGTGTGGTGAGTAGTGTGGTGAGTGTGGGTGGGTGAGTATGTATCCAAAGTTTGTAGCCACGCTACGGTCCAGAATCTTTGATGGATTAAGTTGATACGAGGTGTGTAAATAAAGTAGTGAGACTGGCAACGTCGCTTTCGATCTGGCAACGCTGGAGACGCGTGGCCTTGAGTAGCGTCAGGTGCACGTGTGATGCGCCTCCAGTATGAATCTGAACTCGCCACAGTCATTTGTTTGTCCGTAGCGTTGGTTTTCGTGAAATGGTTTTTTCTTGAGCGTTTTAAAAATGAGTGACCTCAAAGTTGAGCAGCGGTGTGCAATCAAATTTTGCTTCAGACTTGGACATAATGCAACCGAAACTTTTGAAAAACTTCAGGAGGCCTATGGAGAACGTGTTTTATCAAGGGCACAGGTTTTTCGGTGGTTTAAGGAATTTTCAGAAGGAAGAGAGTCGATTGAAGATGAACCACGAAGCGGAAGGCCTTCAAGTGCAAACACCGATGAAAATGTCAACAGAGTACGGAACCTTGTGCGTTCAGATCGACGCTTGACAGTCAGAATGATCGGGGAACAGTTGAATTTGAATCACACCTCCGTTCATCACATTTTGACCAATGAATTGGAGATGACAAACATCAAAGACAAGTGGGTGTTGCATCACGACAACGCGCCCTGTCACACTGCCATCTCAATAAACGAGTTTTTGGCCAGTAAAAACATTCCTGTTGCTCCTCAGCCTCCTTATTCACCAGACTTGAGTCCTTGTGACTTTTTCCTCTTCCCGAGATTGAAAAATCACCTCAAGGGAACTCATTTCGGGACACTACAAAACATACAAACTGCTGTAACCAACCAGCTGAAGGCCATTCCAGAATCCGAGTTCCAGCAATGCTACAATGATTGGAAGGACCGTCTCCAGCGCTGTGTGGCTTCCGAAGGGAACTATTTTGAAGGTGACAATATCACATTGTAATTATATTTGAATAGAAAATTTAAAAAAAAATCAGTCTCACTACTTTATTTACACACCTCGTATTTTACACAAAAATGGGCCTCATAATGTAGATGATCCCTATTGTTTGGGAGGAATTATGCATGACGAAAAAGTCACTTTTTTTGCCAAAAACCTATTTTTAGACTACATTTTTTTCTCCTAAACTACTAACTCTAGAGATTTGAAATGTTGGCATTAACTTTGAAGTTACAAATGCAATAAAAGAAAAATATATTCAGATTTTTTTATTTTAATGTTGTTATAGTGTTCACGTAATATCAAACGGTGTTGTAAATATTACCAAAATCTCATTCAATCAATTGTTTTAATGTGCCACAGTCATTTGATTAGTGATAACAAATTTGAAATAAATTTAGATAAAATATAAATGCCTAAATAGGAGATGTTTATTAGTCTTTCATTCTTGGTGGTAGTACAGATGCTGTTGAACCAGTTATCAACATAAACGCTTATTTTGGTATATCACACAACTGAAACATATAATATCCTTGGTATACCACAGCAGTAATAACAATTTTGTAAAGATAAAGAAAAAACATGTAACGAAACAATTTCTTACAGGAGAATATGGCTTTTGTTCCCATAGTCAGTTAATCTCATTCAGGGCCATCTGGAACATTACATAGCCAGTGGATCTGTTACATTTAATGTTGTTTATCTGACCTCCTTCTACATTGAAGAATTAAGCCAAAGTTTTCGTTTGGAGACTTCAAAATTTTCCTATTTTGTTTGCAAAATGTCAGAAACATATAACAAAAAATATCACGGAGAAATTAGCTTAAAATTAATATTCGTTTTGTAATATAGAACAACAGAGTTCATTCCTTATACTGAAATGTTACCAAAAGATAATACCATTTATAAACACAAGAAAATATACCTCCGATATTAAGTTTTGTTCAAGACTGCAACATATAGATTGATTAGGGTATTTTATTAGACAAATTCATCATACCATTATATTTCTATAAGCATAGAAATTATAGGTTTGATTGGTGTAGATTTTTTAAACGTAAAATTTTATTCTTCGTGTAATATTATATTAAGTCATGAAATCATTTCAAATTATTTCATTAAATCTCTAAACATCAAGTTTATTTCAGTCTACTCAGTTAAAAAATTTCTAAGCCAATGTAAGAAATGTAAACAAATCCGACAAGTATAGCAGGTGACCCAATAGTCCAGGACAAATATTCAGTTATTGTAGTTTTACTGCTATTTGCGGTAATTGAAATTTCACAATTTTTTTTATAAATTGCCAATTATTATTATCATTATTATTACAAAGTACTAATTATTATTACTAGCTGATCTACCCGGCTTTACCCGGGAAACAATTTAATTTCAACTCTAATAATAAATTACATATAACGAAAACAATTTAAATTTTCTATAGTTCCGTTACACTTAACTTTTTTGAGATAAATGAAATTAATACAGAATTAAAATTATAGATTACGCAAAAAATATATAATCTAACAGTGATTATAAATTTCACACATTGTCTAATAATATTGGAAGTTGACAGATTAGATTAAACAAATAATAAAAAGAATATTTTTTGCCGAACAATACATCAAGAAATTTGAAAGAAGTCTAAGCTCATTAAATGTGATATGTCTTATCTGTTAAATATGATACGAATTTTAAACCCCCAAATCGTTTCAATTAGGAACCAGTTAGTTGAAGAGGCTAAACCATATCACATTACATTTCATTCAATGATTTCAATTTGAAGACTTCACACAGTTTTAAATGTCCAATTAAAATTATATCAGTAAACAAAATTGTCTCTTAAAATTTTGAATAACAATATTTTGATTAAATATTATTTGTTTATGAAGAAGCATTGTATCGAAAAAATAATTGAACAAAACATGTGGAAATATTATCACAAAAAATAACCTACCTGCGGTTGCCATTACCAATTAAAGTCAAAATGTAAACAAACAGGTTATACAGCAAACCTTATCTATTATAGGGCCCTAGGGGGCCTGGGTTAGGCTGCCCCCCAGAGTTTAATAGCCTAAAACCACCCCAAGACCTATAGAAAGTGCCTTGCAAAAGAATTTTTGAAAAAGGTCCATTGTAGGACGAATGCATAAGGTACAAACATACATACATACATACATACAGAGCCACGAAGAGAATTTATATATAGATTATTATCCACCTGTCATCTGCTTTTTAATAATAATAGAAAAGCTGGGGTCGGAATTGGAGTTGGAGTCGTACCTCTTACCTCTTAGGTCTTAGGGCATACTGATCAGTATAATATACCAGAACGCTTTGATTGATATCAGAGAGCTTACAATCAAGGATTACTTTCACGCCCTTGTAGAATGATCTATAAAAGGCAGTGTATCTTTTATCCACATAATATTAATTTATAACATAAACATTAATCCAAAAATTTATCAGTCAATAATTGTTTCTATAACTAAGTAGCTTTCAATATTGACTCAACTGTCTACAGAATATATACAGAAACCAATTTGAAATAATATCTAAATGGAAAAAATAGAAATCAGGTTAAATGGGATTCCAGAATGTCTTGTAGTATTTATTAATAATGAATGAACAAAAGATAATTAGTTGCTACTCTTTATAGGGTAACGTGAAGAAAATAATGGTTATGTGTCAGTGATTTAGCATGATGTTACATCTGTTTAGTTTGTAAAGAGTTGCAAGAAATATTGACACAGATTGTCTGGCTGGTTACTGTCTTGTTATATACGAACCGTTACAATTAAGTGCCTAGTAGCCATTTAAGAAAATTCGCTAAAAATAATATTGTCTTAAAATCATTTTGTAAGGTATAAAAAAATGAATAATATGTAACTAAAATGTTGCGTATACATGAGATTACTGATTCCTCAGTAACATATTAGTCTATTCCTGAGGTTCCCAAAGTGGGTTCCGTAACGGACTGTCTGGGGTTCCACCAAAAACATTTAGAAAAAAACTTTTTTTTTTAGTAAGTATGGATTTATTTAGTGTTTCTTGCGAATTATGAAGCCGAATAATGTGTATATCAACTTTTTTTTTCCTCCAAAGTAGTATTCCTACTTGGATGGAGTTTATTGCAATATTTTCACATGCTCCATTTTTTATATTATAAATGTATAATATTGATATATTATATCATCAATGATCAAACCACAATAAGAAATGGGAAAACAAGACTAAGATCTTTCAACCTTAACAAGCGGTCTTCGTCAGAGTCAAAAACGAAGACCGCTTGTTACGGTTGAAAGATCTTAGTCTTGTTTTCCCATTTCTTATTGTGGTTTGATCATTGATTGTTGTTTCACGTGTTTATGTGAAATCTTTTTATATTATATCATCTACTTATACTCGTAAGTAGAAGTGGTCAAAATTTGGTTCATATTTAGAAAGAATCACTTGTCAGTTTTTGAAGATATCTGATTCCCAAATTACCTGCTATTGCAAAAATAGCACTTGACACATTGCTGCCATTTCTCACTACCTATTTAGGTACTACTGGATTTTCCTTTTATACTACCATAAAAACTAAAAACACAAGTGGACTCAATGCTGCTGCTGCCTTGAGACTGAAACTCTCAACTATAAAACCAAAAATTATTACAAAATAAAGTTTTGTTAAAATTGCTAGTAATTCTGTTTTATGTGTTATGTAGTTATGGGAAGTATGAAAATTGAAATCTTTTAGTTTGAAGTTTTATTTGAGAAATACACATTGCAGTAATATTACTTTGGGATTGTTTTTAAACATATATACTATTTATAAAGTCATGTAAAATTATTTATATTATGATTGTATAAAATTAGAATCTGGGGTTCCCGGGAAAGTAACTGAAGCAAAAAGGGTTCCGCGTCGAAAAATGTTTGAGAAATTCTAGTCTATTCTAATCAATTGTAATGTTAAAGCAAGTATAAGTTAATGTTAGGTTAATTACTGTGCAAGCATTTTGAATTATAGTAATAACTAGCAAGATGAATTATTCAACCCAACATTACATACAGGTATAATTTTCATACAAGCAAATGGTGGTTAGTTATACCACTAACCAACCACCTCTAACTACATATTAAAGATAATGTTTTATACTTACCAGAAAAAGAATAATAATCTGAATGGTAGAACGTCTATCATCATCAACATTATTATTATTATTATTAGACGAAAGATGGATGCCCTGGAGGACTGTCTAAGGCAGTGCTTCTCAAACGGTGCGCCCGGGCGCACTGGTGCGCCCTGGAAGGTAGCCAGGTGCCCAAGGTAATGGAAGATTAAGTTTATATAACAGATTTATATTTTAGTTTTTGCACCATTTTAATTTATTTGAGAAAACACCAAGTATGGGGTTTTCAAGTCTTAGTCAAGTCTCGGCTACTTCATATTTTGAACTGGAAGGTAAATTTCTTTAATCTTTAAGCATGAATGGATAATACTTCATCTGTGCCTTTACTCGGGGATTTAAATCATTTTTACTAGCCCTCCCTCTCTCTCTCACTCTCTCTCTCTCTCTCTCTCTCTCTCTCTCTCTCTCTCTCTCTCTCTCTCTCTCTCTTTCTTTTTCTTAAAAAAAACTATACATTTTAATTTCCAATCATTTTCCTGTTATCAAATCACAGGACTAAATTTTCTATATTAAAATCAGTGATGCGCCCCAACGTTTTGGTTTGGTTTCATAGGTGCGCTCCAAAGTTTTGGTTTGGTTTCATAGGTGCGCCCCAAAGTTTTGGTTTGGTTTCATAGGTGCGCCCCAAAGTTTTGGTTTGGTTTCATAGGTGCGCCCTGAAGTAAAAAAGTTTAAGAATCGCTGGTCTAAGGGAACTAAATGGCAGCCTTATCCTGGCAGGTGATTTTAACGCCAAATCAATTCAATGGGGAGGAGAACACACAGACATAAGAGGAAGTAGAGTAGTGGAGCTTGCTGCAAGGCTTCATCTGTTGATTCTTAATGACGAAACATCTACATACCGACGCTCCTACTGTATGGAAACGGCTATAGGTGTTTCTTTCGTCACGGAGGAGCTCTTCTCACAGGAGCAAAACTGGGAGGTCTTGGATGACGAAGTTGGCAGTGACCACCAACACATCACCTTTCAGTTAAGAACGAGAGGAACAAAGAAGTATCCAACTGTTAGCGTACCAAGGTACATAATAGAGAAAATGGACACTGAGAAGTTTGCCAAAGTTATGAATTCCTATGAGGAGCAGGACCTACCTAAGCCTAGAACAAGAGCGGAATTTAACAAATTTAACAAATTTATTTGATCTTAAATGAAGTAAAAACCAGTCATAATGGGTTTTTACTTCATGGGCCACTTTGTTCTAGGACTGCGTAAGTGAACTTCTGGACTCCCTAATGTTCTTTGCATTCCAGAACTATTCTGCGACTGGTCTTCGTCAAAGAAACATGATGGAAAGGTAAATTCAACAATTTTTCTTTGTTCACAGATTATCTCACTTGATATTTTATGTTAACACTAGTCTTGTAACTATAATTTAACTATGTGTCAACACATACATGTTAAATTATATTGTATAAATTATAGGTTAAATGGTAGTTAATTTCCTTTTTTACTACTATTAAGTCAATTACTTCTTTTTATTCACCAATATCAAATAAACCTAAAATACGTGTTATTATCATAAAATTTGATACAAAAAAATACATTTTTTATTTATTGAATTGAACCAGTAAGTAGTAAGTGTTCCAATATATGTTAGTTTATTCATGTGACAAAACAGACTTCGTGATAAATTTTAGATATTGGCAGAAGTGCCGTAACGAGCATGCTGAAAAAAGCACGGCAAGAGTGTCATCTGGACTTGGGGACGCAAAACAAAGGATACCAACGCGGATGACAGTTGCATGTGGGTTTATTTTTCTTTATCATTCTACTCTACAGCGACTGTCACTGTACAGTACAATTGATTGAACTGTAATACTGTATCTGTAATACCTTGGAAGGGATGTTAGGATATAATAATGAAAATTATTAGGATATAATATGTTGGAAAATTAAGAAACCGAGAAAAATTTCTTTATCAAATTTGCTGAACTGATTTATGTTTTAATTATATAACTTTTACATATACCAGAATTATTTGATTATGACTAGTCACAACCATGACTGATAAAGATTCTACAATATTATATATTACCATTGAGTTATATTAACATGTGTATACTGTTGCAGGTACAGACGAAAGGATACCTGTATAGTGGGCATGTTTTGTGTTTATGCATGTAATGATTTCAGGTTTATTTGGTTAGCTAATTGCAGTACCCAGCTAAGCGGAATTCAACCTCATCCACTGTTCGAAACCCTCTTACTTCCATTGTTCTTCTAGACCGATCGTGATCTGTTAGGGTTCTAGAAGAGTGATTCTCAAAGTGTGTATAGGATTTCTAGGTCTCTGAGTGATTCAGGATGATATATCCGATCATAAAAACGTAGTCACCATAGCTCACCTTACGCATTACATCTCTTTTTGTGAACCCGTAATTATTATGAGTGACAAGTAATAGCGATTTTCTTCATAAGAAGAGCTACTCACTTCAAACATATTATACACGCAGCGAATATGTTTTACCAATGGCGAGATGACATTTGTTCACCACTCTGAGTAAAAATTCTACAATTTGCAACAACATTATTCCTTAGTTAAAACAGGTTAGACCTAAAAACATTTTAATGGATTGAATTAGAAGTTTGAGCTCCTCCCTATCCCTTATCAAACGTTTTATTCCCAAACACTGAAGAAGACGCCAAGGCTCATCAAGTTGATATTTCCCTGGGCAGAAGAAAAAACCAACTGAAAGTAAGTGTCATTTTCTTAATTTTTTAATGATTATTTTTATCGTATTTTATTTGATTCAATTAAAATATTTCCCGAAGATTTGTATACAGTGTGCTTTCAGCTATTTGTAGAATTAAGAACTTCAAACAGTTTCAGAACCACTACCCTAGAAATCTGATAAAGGCTTTTCAGGTATATGAAAGTGTATGATTACATTCTTAGTGTAATCCTAATGTGTTGGTAACTTATCATTGAATATATAATTGTTTTTATTTTTTAAATCTATGTATGGATTACTGTTTAAATCTATGCTCTTATGTAACTCATATTTTATGGGACCAGTAACGATCTTAATGTGTAGGAAGAGGTTTGGTCACATGTTTCTTTAATTATACTAACAGTATATGTGTGGGGTACCTCATATATGTTGCATGGAATATGTGTTTGATTTATTTAATTCTATAGTTTCACATATTTTTTTAAACTACTCTCTATGTAACTCAGATGGTTTTGGAGGGTAGAAACGCATTTGAAGTGATGTAGAGGTGTTAATCACTTTCTTCTTTCTTTATTCTACTGTGTAAGGTAAGTAATGGTTCTTGTATGGTATGCAGTAGATGTTTTATTAACTTTAAATTTATATTTTCATAAGTATTTTCGTTCTATATTTTCATGTCGTTTTGCGTGTTGAAACTGTTTTCAGGTTATGGAGATGTATTCCTAAATTCTTATTTTAATTTTACTGTATGAGGTAACTTATAACTGTTGAATAGAATAGTTTTTTTTATAATATTTAAATGTATATTTTATAGCTGTTTCTCTTCTACTCACATAATTAACTCAAATTATAAAGGAATGTAAACCCTTTTGCGGATTATGAAGTGGTTTGATTACACTCTGATATTCAATTCTGTTTTATGAGGTAACATTGAATTTAGAGTTGTTAAGTAGCTATGTGTTTTATGATCGATAAGTCAACATTTACATAACTATCTCTATTCTACTCGTTCATGCAACTTATATGCTTTTGGGGATAGAAACGCTTTCGAGGTTTATAAGGTGACTAGACTACCCGTGACCCTTTATGTCGCTCAGAAATTATAACAGTAGGTATTGAAATTAATTCACTGAACATGATTGACAGGAATAATTTTAATTGTTGTTTCTTGTTATAAAGGTACGGAAACAGTTTCTTATATGGCCAAAGATTTTGATATAGTATTCTTAACATGAATCAAGATATATACACACTAAGTATATTTAGCAAAATGAAAATCATTTGCTGTTGCAATGATTTCAATATGACATTCAGATTTTAAATTCCAAAATTTTTTTTGTTACATTTATTTTTAATATATTGTGCTACTGTCATCGGCGAGCACGCAAGCCAGTGGGCTACACTGGCTCCATGCCTTTAGTTTATTACCAGTGTTTATATTACGCAAATATTAAATTAAAAAAAAATTGTTGTTCCATTTATATATAATACATTTGCACTACTGTCATCAGCGAGCACGCAAGACACTTGTTACCCTGGCTCCAATTTTGGGAATATAGTGATAATTTTCTTTTATTTAATAATTCAGGTAGTAAATAAAATATATCTAATTTCAGGTCTCTATCTCCACGGAAAATGGGTGAACAAACAAACAAACTCACGAACTTTATATACTGAGATATGATTATGTTCTTATTTTACTTATAGTGTGTACACTGACTTATAGCTGTTAAGTAGGTATGTGTTTTATGATCTATAAGTCAACATTTACATAGCTATGTCTACTATACTCTTTCATGTAACTTATATGACTAGGTGGGAGGGAGGGGGTTGATGTATATAAACAGGGATGATTATTCTTATTTTAGGTATTCCGTGTATATGAACTTATAGTTATTAAGTAGGTATGTGTTTTATGATTGTTAAGCCTACATAATACTGTTATTTCTGTTCTACTCTATCATGTTTATCTTGAAGTTAGTCAAAGAAGAGGACAAGTTAGTCAGGGTGGGCCCTGGGGCTTGGGTGGCTACCAGGCGGGTCCGCAGGTGGTGGATAGCGGAATGCCCTGTACGATCCGTTCACTACCTATCGAATAAATAATAAGGGGTCCCCAACCAACCCTGAAACTACGTTTTAACATCATTCAAGTTTAAATAACTGAAAATGTAACTTAGGTTTTAATGGGGACCCCGGACAGCATTCATCTGACAGTTTCTAAAATTTTCAGTGGATTTAGTTTTGCACCTTGTTTCCTGTGTTTTAAACTGTTATATTATTTACAGGTGAATATAATAGAAGAATGTGATTTTGTTTTACCAAACGAAGAACAACAGTCAACCTTCTTCGGAACATAAGACTTCATTAGGCGCTGTCTGCTCATGGTAGTATCAGAGCATACCTCCATAGCTTTCATTGAAGCCTGGCTATCTGACCGCACAAGATGTGCGGAACAAAAGGTCACCCCAAGCAGAACGCCATACACGGAGAAGGTTAATCACGATAGTTCCCCAAACATCTTAGGATTGGGAGTCAGAGCCCCGTTAGCCTTTAACCACAAAAAAAAGTTACCAGACTCCATCACGAGGAGGTGGAGTTGACTTGAAGATAGAGTCAGGTACACACAAGGCACCCTGTATCCTCCTTGGAGCCCATCCACTATCCTAAATCCTTTCATTCAGCAATTATCATCCCACCAGATTGCTACTAACCCTATTAGAAGGCTGAAAATATGTTGGACTTGAGATCTCCTTAGCAATGATAAATAAGAGGACTAATTACAAGTGATCAAAACAATTCAGTATATGGACTATTATCAATGAGTAGTTTATCCACTCTTTTTTATTTTTTTTTGGCATGCTTCGCAAGTAATTTTTACCCCACTAAGAGTAGTTGTAATATATTAATAAATGATTTGTAATATATAAGACAATGATGTGGAGTGCATGGTAAAAATATAGAGGGAGCCTACCTCTCCAACAATCCATGAAAAGAAAGGTTTTGCCAGAGAAACCATAGCAAGAAATTTGGATAGAATTTAAAGGCTCTTTCAAAGATGGTGAATGCATACACCCCAGTTACCTGCTAATGAAAGACAGTTTTAAGTTTACAGTTCAATAAATTCTTAGAAGAAAAACGGCATAAAAGTTATGCACACTCCTCTACATTAGCCCAAAGAAAATGGGAAGGTCGAGACAAATGAGTCCTAGTTAAAGAGGCTTAAAGTAAACGAAGGTTTGAATCTACATTGGAAGGATGATTTCTAAAAATGTCTTCTTCAGTACAGGACTGCTATTCATAATACTATAGGGGTCCCACAGTTATAGATATGTGGGAGAAAAAATAAGGTATGAAACTTCAAACCAAATTACAGAAGACAGTACCAAATGCTTATAAGCAATGAATATTGGTGTTGAGGAGTAGAAATACGAGTATAACGCACAAGTCATGCACAAGATTCCACCCTGAACTATATGAGGGTGAAAAAGTGAAAGGATCCATAGTGACTACAAATTAGTGAACGATAACTCACGAGCTATGCAAGTAGTTATTATGTGGTATTTACTCATGATTAGTGAGGGAAAATACATTAACTCTTCACTACAAGGATTTAATTATACAACACGTTTTGAACACTTAGTGTTCATCATGAGGTACACTCAGTAAGGCGGTGTTGAGTAATTGGGGAGTTAACAGACACCCAACATCGCCTTAATGAGGCAGATGCACCTGATAATTAATACTAAGTATTCGAACGCGTTGTTTAATTAAATCCTTGTGGTTAAAACTTAATGTATTTTTCCTCACTAATAGTTCTTTTATTTATTAATATAACAAGATTTCACAGAAACACGTGAAGTAACAATCAATGATCAAACCACAATCAGAAATGGGAAAACAAGACTAAGATCTTTCAACCGTAACAAGCAGTCTTCGTCAGAGTCAAAAACCAACTAAAACATTAGATGCAGAAAACATCTGGTGGGGGGTTGAGAAGAGTGGGAGGGAAGAGTGGTATTTTAAAAGGGTGAAAGCACAGGAAAGGACTAATGTCCAGAAAGGGATGTTTGGGGAAACAAAGGAGTACAGTAAGAAAAAGTAAAAAACTATCCGCTAGCTGTCAACCCTCTTAGAAGAGGCTATTGCCCTCGTAAAGAAAGTATCAAGTTTGAAGAGACTGTTACTAATGTTTATATTATTTGATCTATTAAATTTAATTAGAGACGATTCAATAATATTTCTTAACAACATTGATTTTTCATAGGTAATAAATTTAGCTCCTGTCCAATCAATGTGATGATTTTCATTTTTTATATGCAAGAATAAGGCACTACTTTTTTCCTGTCTACTTACGTTGTATTGGTGTTGTTTTACACGTGTCTTTAATGATTTACCAGTTTGACCGATATAAATTTTATGGCAATTTTTGCACGGAATTTTATAAACACCACCGGACTCCAATTCGCTGGGAGAGTTTTTTATTAGCATATTGCCCACGTTATTACGATTAGAAAACAGTATATTAAAATCAAGTTGTTTGGCTAATGTTGGAAGGGGGTCCAATGACTCATGATATGGCAAAACTATAGAGTTGGACAAAGAACGGGGCTCTGTTGAAGTATTAGAGAAAGTTTGTTTAGCACCTTTCAAAGCTAAATCGATATAAGAGGAGGGGTATTTAAATGAAAGGATAATTGACTGAATTTTTTCCAATTAATGGGCTTAAAACACTTACTAACCATTTGGAGAAGCCATATGATGCCGAACCAACTGAGCTCACAATCATTATTATAGTTCGCAATTATTGCTCATTTTATTGTGGTTCTCAGTTGGTTCGGCATCATATGGCTTGTCCAAATGCTTAGTAAGTGTTTTAAGCCCATTAATTGGAAAAATTTCAGGCAGCCATATTAAAAACAATGTTGATTTAATTAGAAAATTAAAAAGCGTCAACATGAATAAAAGTTATAAATTGATCAGTTTTGGTGTGAAGTCCCTTTTTCCGAATGTACCTGTAACTGATCTTTTCAGCTTACTCCAGGAGGAATTAATTAATTATTCCCTCCCCTTCCATCTACCACTATAATAGAGTTAATTAAGGTATGGTAGTAATAAGGTGTGGTAGATTGTCATTTTCAGTTTGAAAATAATTATTATATACAAAATTATGATCACTATTATTATTATTATGTTCAGTATTATTCTTCCCATCCAAAAAAAGTTAAAATTTCGGTTTTTAGAAATATGTTTTTGAGGGCGTTAAGAGAGTACTCTCCTGAATTCCTTAATGAAGAGATTAACAACATTAGGTCAATTGCCCTTTCATTTAAATACCCCTCCTCTTATATCGATTTAGCTTTGAAAGGTGCTAAACAAACTTTCTCTAATACTTCAACAGAGCCCCGTTCTTTGTCCAACTCTATAGTTTTGCCATATCATGAGTCATTGGACCCCCTTCCAACATTAGCCAAACAACTTGATTTTAATATACTGTTTTCTAATCGTAATAACGTGGGCAATATGCTAATAAAAAACTCTCCCAGCGAATTGGAGTCCGGTGGTGTTTATAAAATTCCGTGCAAAAATTGCCATAAAATTTATATCGGTCAAACTGGTAAATCATTAAAGACACGTGTAAAACAACACCAATACAACGTAAGTAGACAGGAAAAAAGTAGTGCCTTATTCTTGCATATAAAAAATGAAAATCATCACATTGATTGGACAGGAGCTAAATTTATTACCTATGAAAAATCAATGTTGTTAAGAAATATTATTGAATCGTCTCTAATTAAATTTAATAGATCAAATAATATAAACATTAGTAACAGTCTCTTCAAACTTGATACTTTCTTTACGAGGGCAATAGCCTCTTCTAAGAGGGTTGACAGCTAGCGGATAGTTTTTTACTTTTTCTTACTGTACTCCTTTGTTTCCCCAAACATCCCTTTCTGGACATTAGTCCTTTCCTGTGCTTTCACCCTTTTAAAATACCACTCTTCCCTCCCACTCTTCTCAACCCCCCACCAGATGTTTTCTGCATCTAATGTTTTAGTTGGTTTTTGACTCTGACGAAGACTGCTTGTTACGGTTGAAAGATCTTAGTCTTGTTTTCCCATTTCTGATTGTGGTTTGATCATTGATTGTTACTTCACGTGTTTCTGTGAAATCTTGTTATATTAATAAATAAAAGAACTATTAGTGAGGAAAAATACATTAAGTTTTAACCACAAGGATTTAATTAAACAACGCGTTCGAATACTTAGTATTAATTATCAGGTGCATCTGCCTCATTAAGGCGATGTTGGGTGTCTGTTAACTCCCCAATTACTCAACACCGCCTTACTGAGTGTACCTCATGATGAACACTAAGTGTTCAAAACGTGTTGTATAATTAAATCCTTGTAGTGAAGAGTTAATGTATTTTCCCTCACTAATCATGAGTAAATACCACATAATAACTACTTGCATAGCTCGTGAGTTATCGTTCACTAATTTGTAGTCACTATGGATCCTTTCACTTTTTCACCCTCATATAGTTCAGGGTGGAATCTTGTGCATGACTTGTGCGTTATACTCGTATTTCTACTCCTCAACACCAATATTCATTGCTTATAAGCATTTGGTACTGTCTTCTGTAATTTGGTTTGAAGTTTCATACCTTATTTTTTCTCCCACATATCTATAACTGTGGGACCCCTATAGTATTATGAATAGCAGTCCTGTACTGAAGAAGACATTTTTAGAAATCATCCTTCCAATGTAGATTCAAACCTTCGTTTACTTTAAGCCTCTTTAACTAGGACTCATTTGTCTCGACCTTCCCATTTTCTTTGGGCTAATGTAGAGGAGTGTGCATAACTTTTATGCCGTTTTTCTTCTAAGAATTTATTGAACTGTAAACTTAAAACTGTCTTTCATTAGCAGGTAACTGGGGTGTATGCATTCACCATCTTTGAAAGAGCCTTTAAATTCTATCCAAATTTCTTGCTATGGTTTCTCTGGCAAAACCTTTCTTTTCATGGATTGTTGGAGAGGTAGGCTCCCTCTATATTTTTACCATGCACTCCACATCATTGTCTATGTTGAAGGTAGAGTAATCACACTTTGAATCTCAATGCTTTGTTTGTGGTATTCTGGAATGTCTTACGTGGACTACTGCCACCACTCTAGATCGTAGAGCACTGGAAAGTTCTGTTCTTTCCTAGAAAACTATTAATTAAATTCTCCTGATTTTTTCTCATATCTCTTAGTTCTGATTTCAGCATTTTTAGAGGTTTTATTTTATATTTTACTCAATAAATATTTTATTTTCCACTTTTATCAGAAATCCAGTTTAATTGAGAACAAATGAAAGGTTCTTTGGTATTCAGAAACAGTTCTGAAGATCTAAATTAAATGAACCACCGAATCTCAAGTGTACTGTTATTAATTATATATTTTTTAATTATAATAAATCACTTTATGTTCTGGTAGTTGTGTAACTTGAAGTAATAAAAAAGAACTAAATTAAGGAGATAATAGTAGTTTTTTGCGACGTTCAAACGTCTTTACCAAAAGGATAAGACATGCTCAAAACTGTTTAATTTTTAAAAGATTTGTTATTTTATAATTATACCATTATAAATTATTCATGAAATAAATTTATGAGGGCTTTAGGTATTTAGATCAAAATCATTTGACGTATTATTTTAATAAGAATTTTTTTACAAAGGGTATAACAGACACTCCTGGAAAACTGTGACAGCCAGGTTGACCGCTTTGATGTGGTAGGTTTCATAATCAAGGTTATATTGTCAGTGGTTTTGTGTGCGCTTGTTTTTATCGACAGGAATACAGCAATTTTACATAATAATTTTATAAAATGAAACGTTTTACTTCATTTGAGCTTTAAAACACATTTTATATTGAATTATTTGAGTAAGTATGGTCTTTCCTTGAGTACTCAATGTTTAATTGTTAGTTCGTTTGATCGTAACATATAATAAATTATCTTAGTTTTGTATTTTGTAAGTGTTTACTGTACATCGTGACTTTTTCATTACTTATATGATTTGTTCCTGTCATGCAGAAGACTTTCTCTGTAGCTTGGTATTTTTGTTCTATAAATGGTGGAACACTATTTTAACTGACTTATTTTCTATGTATAAGCCTTAATCTAAATTATGTTTAAATTAATTCAATTTTGATGATTCATTGTGTAATAGATCTGAGAAGTATTTCAGTTTCTTCTTTGACTGAAGTCTTGACCGTTTTTAAATTTACTTCTTTCAGCTTAAATTCGGTGTTAAAATAGTGAGTTATTTTGACGAATTGATATTCAATGAAAACATTTTAATGAAGTAATGAGATGTAAATATAGCATTCTACAATGATTTATTTGTAATTACTGGGAATTATTCTTAGAATTTTACCTAGCATGAATCATATATGAGAATGAATATGTCCATTTATTATTTAAAAAAAAATTTTGTTGGAATTGGCTATATTGCTTATAATTTCTATATTCTGTAAAATCTGTTTAGTAAAAAAAAATGTTGGTAAGTGGTATTGACTTATTCCATATGCATAAATCAATTTATGGAATTATTTATTCTCATTTGGTTAATTGTATTTTAATAATTGGTTTCTTGAATATTTTAGTATATAGTTTAATTCATAGTTATTTTTATCGATTGGGTAACATTTTCCTATATCACCTAGAAAGGGTTTGGTTTACAATTGTCATTTATTGTTATTGTTGATACCATAGATATTATTAATAATTAAAGAAGGATGTTCTATTTCCCATCGTAAATCTCCAGTCCACTCGACTGGTTTTAGAATTACTTCCATCTTCACGGAGTATTATCTGTAAACTCAGTATATTCGTTGTGTTATCACATATTTATATGTATAACGATTATTTATATGTAGATATCGATTTTTGTATCCTTTACGTATTTGATTAACTGTTGCAGAGTTAAAATTCAATGATTCTTATTCAATTTTTTCCAGATGTTTTTATTTAGGTTTTAATTTTTTGTTGTTTCTGTTATTTTCATTCTTTTCTTTTATGTATCTTCATAACTTTTTCTCGTCCGTAAGGAGGTTAGTTTGTTCGTTTATAATGGTCTTGTGTATGGTTTATGTTTAAATATTTTTATTATCTGGTCAATTACCATTAATAATTATTAATGACGGTAAAAATGAAAAAAAAAACAGTCAATTCAAAACTATTTAAAATTCTTTGCACAAGAAAATTCAATTACAAGCGAACAAGAGAGAGACAACGAGTTAAAATTACCTAGTTATAACCTTAGGAAAAACGGTAATAAACTTACCTAAAAAGTATATAGTAAAACAACAGCAACTGATATAAAAATGTATAATGTATCTTAACATCCCCTTTCTCAAAAACTATCCACGTTTTGATATATGGTGGACAGATTAATTAAAGAATGGAATACAATTATGAGCTTAATACAATAAAAGAAATCCCAGTTAACAACGGATTTAATAAAAAAAATAACCAATAGGCCACAACAAATCTTTATAAATAAAATAATGATTTTGTCTGTACATTGCTTAGAACTGACTCATTTCAAGTTTTCTTTACGTTTCATACATTGGAGAAACCGAATCCACCCTTAGAAAAATTTCTGTCGGTTTGTCCGCAAAACTTTGTCACAGGTAAACTCAGCTACCATAAGACATATAAAGCTGAAACTTTTACAGTAGATTTGTGTAGGTCTAACTTAAAATATAGGCTATGAATTGATTGGAAATTCAACGTAGAAGTGAAGTTATGGACGTTTAACGCAAAAATGTTTGTCACAAGTAAACTCAGCCACCATAAGACATAGCGAGCTGAAACATTGACACTGGATTTGTGTGTGTCTAACTTAAAATATGGGCTCTAAATAGATTATTAATTCAGTACAGAAGCGAAGTTATGGGGCTTTTAGCTGTATTTTCCTAACTTCACAGACAAGTTTGTTTTGAAAATACACAGGTGTGGCAAGTAGGTATTGTTAGTTGATTTTAATTTCAATTGAGCACATGAATATATTGCGTATTTGACATCATTGAAATGGTGTTTCACAGAGTTAAGGATGTACTATCTATTGAGAATAAATGTTTTGTAAACGAGCAATTCTCAGCCCTTAATATGAACAGGCATGAGAAATCAACAAACAAGTTCTTACGCTATATGAAGCCGAGGAAAGAACTTACAAGTCAGTAAAGAGATTGGATTAGTGATGAAGAAGCAGTTCATTATCTAATTGAATTTCTTGACTCTGAATTTATTTCTCCTGGACTGCCTGCTCATGAGTAAAAACTTAAAGTAGGAGCACCAATGATGCTGCAATTTATAGCAGTAACAAATTTCATGTTACGAAACATGAGTGACCCAAAAACTGTGCAACGGGACACGACTCTGAGTTCGTGCTCTACACAGATATGCCATAGAGGCGGACATAATGACTGGATGTGGTATTGGGGAGTCTTCCGAACCACTGTCTGTTTCCATTCAAATGATTGCAAGGTCCCCTCAGAGTCTATTTCGCAATGACGTTAACTAAGTCGCAAAGGGAGACTTTATCTAACGCAGGAATTCAAGTTAGCGAAACCAAGTTTTTCTCACATGGTCAACTGTAGTTTACTTGCTCAATAGTCAGAGGTTTCAACTGATTGTTCTTCCATGAACCTGAAGGACAGACAGCTAATGTAGTGTATACAGAGGCATTTGTTTAACACTGTACTAATAATGGTGTTTTCTACTATTCTATAATTTCTAATTATAGTATTAGTATAATACTATAATTGATATGTTGGAATACCAAGTATAATAGAATTTTTGATTCCGTCAAAGACGGGTACATTTGCTAGTTAGAAATATAATGACAAAGAAAAACTCATCTCAAATAGAACAATAGATGGGTAACGTTTACTTACTTTGGAAAAGATAGAAATAAACTTATTTAAAAAAGAAAATATAAGCATACATTAAAACCAAATAAGTCAATTCAATATAGTTTACATATTTCAAAGAGAATAAATGTAACAAATTCAATCAAAGCGGAATGTATAGCTTAAAATGCAATGGCTGTGGACAGTACTATATAGGGCAAGCGGCAAAGGTCTTTTAAGATAACGGTATAAAGAACACATTCAACTTTGCCGATCATTTAATAGCATTTGAAAACGAACCTGACAATATAGAGAGCCTAAGGACTTACTACAAAAGGACTAAGACCGACAATAGCAAAAGCTTTAGGATTATTTAAACATAAAACAATACACAAGAGCATTGTAAACGAACAAACTAACATCCCTATATACGAGTTATTGAAACTACTAACACAATGGCGTTAGGAAAAAGCTGAAGAGACAGAAAAGGCACGAATGACAATGATTGGGACAATAAATAATTGAAACTTAAGGAAATGTATCTGAATAATAATAATAAGTAAAAAAAATCGAATTATAATTATGCAACAGTTGGTTGAATAGGTAATTGAATAAAATACTCAGTTTATTGAAAACAGTCCATGAAGATGGAAGTTATTCCGAAGCCAATCGAATGGACCGGAGATTTACGAAGGAAGATTGAATATTATTCTTTACAGTTGTCATTGGAAACTAATGTAAAACAAGTTAAATGAGCTCCTGGAATAGTTCCAGGATGAGTACATGTATGTTTTTTTTTATTTGGAATATCCATTGCTTTGTGAAGTGCATTTTATTTTTGATCGATGTCTGTTCTTGAGAAAATCTCCTTTATTCAGTGTGCCATTTATGTTCTTAGTTATAGCGCTTACTATGGATGATGTTAGCTGTGAAATTGGAACTGTTCCTCCTTCCAGTATCTCTGCTGATACAGATAATTCCAATTCGGAAGAAACTGTCCTGAGTGAAGTTTTACAAAAGTTAACTTTTGTAAGTGTCAAATGATTGAATACTTTAAGAATTGCATTTGCAACTTATCTTTCGACTTCATTACTAAGTGAATGAGCAAGAACTCTTAGTTTTGGAAGTATATACTTTCTATATATGTATACAACATTGTTAAAAACAAGGCCAAGCCTTATTTGGCTGAAACTTGCTTCTTTATAAGTTTTTCAAGTTTCCTAAATTACGTTCATGTTACTGCATCCACATTATATGCATTATTGCATACTATGACTTTATAATAATTGCATCCATACTATAATACACTTCCAATTATCAACATGTTTTCACTCCCACTAATTTTAGATTATGTTTAGGAAAACAGCTTTAATCCCTTCAACGTATTCTGTTTCCTTATATAATGAACTGTCAATGTTGAATAATATGTCTTGAAATGACAGTTGAAACAAGTTGACAAATTGAAATATAGTGTGGATGTAGTAACAAGAAGGTTATTTAGATAACCTGAGAAACTTATCAAGTAGCTAGTTTCAGCCAAATGTGGTCTTCTTTTTAACAATGTTTGTGTACATGAAGGACTGCTACCAAAATTTACAAATTTCTAGATATGTAAATTGTGTCATCATAACATTAAAAGTATTAGTGGAAGTTCTTTAGTGCTGAAATTTTCTTTCTCATTCATTTTTACTGGTGTCCTTTTCACAAAATAATTTTTTATTGTCCATTATATGATATAGATATATCTTGTATATAAATAAAAGAAAGGTTTTGTCTGTTCATTGCTTATAACTGATTAATTTCAAGTTATCATTATTTTTCATAGATTAGAAAAACCAAATCCACCCTTAGAAAATTCCTATCTGTCAGTTTGTCCGCAAAATTATGTCACACGTAAACTCATCCACCATAAGACATAGTAAGCGGAAACTTTGACATTAGGTCTGTGTATGTTAACTTAAAATCTAAGCTCTGAATGCATTGGAAATTTAACGTAGAAGCGAAGTTACGAACTTTTAAGCCGTGTTTGACTATCTACACAGACATGTTTATTTTGAAAATATGCAGATGTAGCAAGTAGGTATTGTTACTTGATATTATTTCATTTACGTTTAAGCTCCCAACAAGACCTTATTGACAAGGTGTTTCCCAGAGTTCAAGATCTACTATCTATTCAGAATAAATGGCTTTGTGAACTGGCAATTCTCAACCCCTACTAATTAACAGGCAGGAAAAATCAACAAACAAGTTCTTATGCTATATCAAGCCGTGGAAAGAACTTACAAGTCAGTGATTAGTGATGAGGGAGCAGTTCATTATCTAACTGAATTTCTTAACTCCCTGACTGCTCCGAATTGCCTGCTCATGAGTAAAATATTAAAGTAGGATCACCAATCATGGTACGATTTAATAGCAGTAACAAATTTCATGTTACGAAACATGAGTGCTCCAAAAGTGTACAATGGGACACGACTATGAGTTCGTGCTCTGCACAAATACGCCATAGAAGCAGACATCATGACTGGGTGTGGTACTGGGGAGTCTGTGTGTATACCATGCATACCATTGATTCCGAGCAACTATCCCTTTCCATTCAAACGATTGCAACGTCCCGTCAGCGTCTGTTTCGCAATGACGGTGACTACATTGCAAGGGGAAACTCTATCTACCGCAGGAACTGAAGTGAATCAGACCGAGTTTTCTCACATGGTCAACTGTAGTTTGCTTACCCAAGAGTCAGAGGTTCCAACTCGTTGTTGTTCCATAAGCCTGAAGGACACACAGCTAATGTGGTATATACCTTCAAAAATCGAGGAACATCATAAAGAGAAAGAAGAAAGAAGTCGGAAAATGAATTACTTTTTGCTTCGAACAGATTTTTAAGTACAGCATTTACTTAACACTGTACTAATAATGATATTTTCGGCTATTCTATAATTTCTAAGGATATTTTGGAATATCACCTCCGAATGTTTGAAAAAGTACACGTTAAAACCGGGCAGGTTTGCTAGTTTGTTGTAAAATTGGAAAACATTATGTTAATCATGTTTGCAAACTTAATGATTTTATATTGTCTTAATGAATATTACTGTGGGAACTAACAGCTTGTAAAAAGGTGCTATTCTCGTTATATAACAAAATGGGTTTTTCCTTTAACTTTACAAATGAAATTGCAATGTAACTTCGGGTTTGAAAAAATGAAACTGGTAGTAACTTTATTCTGTAACTACTGAATTCAGTAATTAGTAATTTGTAGTTGTGAGTTATTTAATTTGGATGCATTGATTCTTTTGTGAAGATGAACATGATAACTTTACTTTTCCTCTCCTCTTTTATTTTTTTTCAAACAGTTTTAATGTTTATATATGTGCATATTTAGGACATCATTTTTATTTTAGGATGAGTTTTCTAAGTTAGAAAAAGATTTTTTCGGTGATGAAGAACACTGTACCTGCAAATCATGTAGAGTCCGGAGGTATGTGAATAATTATATCGTATCATTATTTTAAATTAAATTAGTAAAAACTTTAGGTAGATATTTTTTTCATCCAAAACAGCTTCTTTAAAAATGTACAAATTGCATGTGAATGAAAATACTATTGTTAAATTGTATATAATATGTTTTATATCATATTTTTTAAATATTTTCTGGGATTAGTTTTCCAGATTTAGCCTTAATTGTTTGATAATTTTTTTATTATTTGTTATGGTTTAGATCTTGGGATACAGATACAGCTGATGATTTGAAGTTGGTCCAAGCGTATTGGTTGGAATTGAGACAGTATATTAGGCTTGTGTATAAAGTTTCAATGAAAAATGCTTTACACTCTGTTGATATAAATTACCACAACTACATGAAAGGAGTAGTTTCGAGGTATGAGGTGGTGATGACTTTATTTTGTTTGGTTCAGTTTAACTTGTATTTAGATAATGTGTGCTAGGTTTTCTTAATGAACTCATCAAGATATTTATTACATTATATAATCCAGTATATGCTTTTACGTAGTATCCAATATAATACTAAGGTTGAAATTGAAAGTTATTGCTAAAATTGTAGTGCAGTAAAATTCAAATGTATGTGTTTCTGATTTTGACGTTTAAGTTATATACATATAGACAGAAAAAAACTTGAGAAACAAACAATTGAAAGGCACACTCATAAAGTCTCTTATTTTCTGTTCACCCGTCTTAAGGAGAGAAGAAAGGCAGAGACCAAACGAGAACGCGGTGCTTGCGATGGATGGAAGCCAACAGCGTAGTCACTCGTATACCTAATCTAAAAAGAACTAGTAACAGAAAAATCGAGGAACATCATAAAGAGAAAGAAGAAAGAAGTCGGAAAATGAATTACTTTTTGCTTCGAACATCCAGTGACACCGACGGATCGATGACCATGATAAGCAGCAGCAGACAATGCACAATATTTTTTGTGTTTTAGAATATTCTTCATCAGGTTTTTACCACATGCTAGGATCTCTTGTAGGGTATTTCTCGCTAAGTTTTCAGAGGTGCACTTCGGCAGTATACTCGTATCTTCCAATGACTCGTATTCAGCGCAAGTGCTTGATTCCGTGTGGTTGAACCTTTCTAAATATTTATTTAAAAGCTTACATAGCGCACTATGTGTCCTGTTGTAGCAGTGGTAGCAAAAGTTCAGACTTGTCTACCAACTCCGTAATGCCAGTTTAGAGAAGTTGATGTGCTTTGAATGGAGTAAAGATTTCTCCCAGTTTCTGCACTCCATCTTATGGTCCATTCATCCGATGTGAGTTTCTTATTTTCTTCTTGTAATTTGTAATACATTGTGTGCATTACCAGACGCATTTTTGAAGCAGCCTTCGCTATTTGGTCTGCCTTCAATATATTGATGGAAAATATTAATATTTTAAAGCTATTTCAATCCTATCAAGGATAAGCAGGACCTTCGCAGGTAGTCAGTACCCAAACTGCGAGGTCTTCATATCCTGAAGATGAATGTTGATCATTCAAAACATGTCGACTATAGGAAATGTACTTTACTGTGTAGACGAAATAACGAGAGTCTATGTAGTAAAATTAAGAGCTTGTTAAGAAACAGGTATCAGCTAAGTTTGGTTTAATTTTTAATAATAATAATATATATATATATATATATATATATATATATATATATATATATATACTAAAATATCAATATTTTTAACTACTAATTTACTGTTGATTTTTTTGAATGAAAAGTTGCAATATGCTTATATCCTTTTAAGGGTATATATTTGATTTCTCCCGCCCTTTATATGAAATACGAGGTGTGTTCAATAAATAAACCCAATTTTGATATGTTTAAACAAATATTTATTTATGTTATCCCCTTCAAAGTAATCTCCTTCAGATATAAAACCTTGTTCCAAAGCTTTTTCCAATCCTTAAAGCTTTTCTTTGGTGGTTTTTGGTATATCCTTAATTTCTTTAGCGATTCGGTTTTTATCACCTCAATCGTGGAAAACCTCTGCCCTTTGAGAGTAATTTTCAATTTTGGAAATAAAAAATAGTCACAGGGGACTCAATCCGGTGAATATGGTGCCTGAGGCATGATTGTAGTGTTTCTTTTGTCCAATAAATTACAAACCAGCAAGGATGTGTGAACAGGGGCATTATCGTGGTGCTACCGCCATGATTGTTTCTCCACAAAGCAGGGCGTTTTCTTGTTATCGTTCCACGTAATCGAGGCATAACTTGAAGATAATATTCTTTGTTGCCCGTGTTACCTGGTAGAAATTCGTGGTACACAATGCCATCATAATCAAAGAAAACAATGAGTAGTTAAACCTTCACATTTGACCGAACTTGTAGAGTTTTTTTCGGTCTTAGCGATCCAGAATGCCTCCACTGGAAATATTGAACAGCACTGCGTCTTAAAAACTGTTGTACTTCCCCTCTTCTACTTAAGTACCTTCATTAGAGGCTATTATTATGGCAGTTACCTTCAACGCCTCCAATAAGCTCAGCACTTTGCTGGTTCCAGCAGTAAAAGTTTTTCTATGCTTTTGTTGAGTGTCCCGGAGCATCTACTTCTGTGAAGTTAAGTTGTCTTATAGTCAGTCAGTAGGTGTAACGGTGTTTCTTCCTCTTCTTTGCAGAATCTGCATAAGACATCGCTCCCTACGTTCCGAGAGAAAGTAACTTCCTTTCTCTTTCTTCGGGTCCTTAGGTGTACTTGTGGGAGGTTGGCTCCCACTAGTTAGCGCTTTTGGACCCCTGCGCTTCCGATGGATGATCTCCGGACTGCCTTCTCCTTAATATCATACAGGGGAAAATCCCTGTTTCTCTATCGGTGGTATTTTGTCCACTCCAGCAGAGCACCGCATACCGGAATAAGGCTATTTACTCAAGTGGGTCGCCTGGTATCCTCGAGGCTCTGTTCATAATACAGTAACCCCTGTATTGTACAGTATAGTATAGTACAGGATAGTACAGTACCCCTGTATCATCCATGCTTCGGCACGGATCGTATAACGCCATAGATTGAGGCTGGGATAAAAGGAGGGGATTTGGGGATTAAGAAGGTTGTGAAACGAAGGTGGTCAGGCCCAGCCCCATATCACCTTCTCCTCCTCTTTCGTTTGTCCCTGTATATAGCAGGCTAACAGGGTAGCCTTGTGAAGACCGAAAGTCGGAGTTGAGTGTTAGAGGCTATTAGAGGCGCTTAATCACACCATTACTACCCCCAAGATTGAGCCTTAGTTTCGACGTCATATCCATAAACCTATGTTCCATCACCGGTTATGATCCTTATAAGCAAGTCTGGATCGTCATTCACAACTCCTGATAGATGGATATGCGACGGCTTTTTTAGTCGAAATCAAGATTTTCGGCACGAACTTTGCTGACAGGCGTCGCATGCCCAAAACATCCAAAAAGATAGCATGGCACGCACCAACAGATATTTTGACCTCCTCAGCAACCTTTCTAATAGTTATTCCACGATTTTCAAGAATAATTTTCTTCACTACTTCGTTTTCATCTGTTGTCGACTTTCTAGGACATCCAGGACGAGGATCATCATTGACATCTCAGCCTTCTTCAAATTGTTTGTATCACTTGTAAATATTTCTTTCACTTAAGATAGATTCACCAAATACCACATTTAACATTTTCACGGTGTCAGAGCATGTAATTTTGTCTTTTACCCAAAATGTATTACAACTACTTTGCTCCATTTTCATAAACAACGAAAAATCGCCACGCAATTGTTATGACAGTTAAATGTTGTCTGCTGTAAACAATGGGTACATACGAGATGGCTGATATTGTGAACATATGTTAGGGGCATTTGTACCTATATTTTAAAAAAAAATCTAAACTGGAATGAATGTATCCCGCACAATTTCAAAATTGGCTTTATTTATTGTACACATCTCATACATGATAACATTTTTTTTTTTATTTTATGATTATTATAATCATGTTTATATTTTAGGTTGTATGATATATGTGATCCTCATCAATTGTACAGGAAGTTAAAAACTCAAGTCAATGAATTCATTTCGGAAATTAAACTTCGTTTGTTGCAACTTCTTGAACGATTGGCTGGCAATCCTAAATTACCTCTACTATTTATATCAGGTGACATAAGCTTTCATTAGTGCAGTAAAAACATTTCAAGGATGGACAAAGTAATAGAAAAGCTTTGCAATTTGTAATAAATTTATTTCAGTAAGGGGTAGGGGCACTTTACAGCTTGAATTCCAGTGTGATTGACTCGTGAACATATTTACTGTTCACTTCAGCCAAAACAGTCCCTAATTACTTCAATAACCGTGATTGATACTGGCTCCTTATTTAATTATGTATGAACCATAAATGTTCATTATAGTTAAATCTGTAGGATTCTGTGGCCAGATAAGACTTTTTACTTCACTGGAATGTACCCCCCCTCCTCGCCGCGGATCATCGTCATCAACTACATCATTAGCAGTATAGATGGTGGGTGCGTTTACAGTCTGAAGATGGTATTTCCTCTGAAACAAAGTAAAGGAAGATTCGTCAGGATATATGACATTCTTCCGTTGCTCTTGTGACCAATTGTGATAATTTTTACACGATTTAAAACTACTTTTGCAACGATTGTTTGTTGGAAAGTTTTCTGATAGCAATACACCCGTGAAATCTGGCTTTTCTTTCTTCTACCGAACAGTTTTTGTCCTGAGTGAATTCTGAGTATGATCATTAAGTTCTGCATTACATTTGGAAGCCGTAGTTTTATGTTCATTTCTTGTCTAGTCATCTGTATGAAAGTCCTAGGGTCCCTATCAGCCAGTTGTAGTTTCCTCTCTGTAGATGGAGTTTTGTTTTGATGTGGGCTTTTTTTTATCGCTCTCATTAGTCTGTATCTCTTGAAATGATTAACCAGTTGAAGAGTTCTAGTGATAGTAGCACCTGCCACTCAGTTAGAAGAATTTAACCATTTTGTAAGTCAAGTAAATTAAATATTTTATTTAAATAATATCTGAAAAAGAAAATAAGGTGGATAGGCGAAGATAGGGTATTAGTTGAATATATAATAGCATCAGAACCATTTATGAATTAAGGTTATCTTTGGAGGACAGAAACTACAATAAGATACCATGTGATCAATTAAAAACAAAAATACCTTAAAATAATAACGGAAATAGATTATCTTATTAAACAAATAGAAATATGGTACCGAAGCAATGATAACGGAAATCGGTGCTTTGAGTCAGTTTAATGTAATATTGGTTATACATATTCTAACTCACCGTGACTCCATTTGTGGTTCGTTTATTGTAAGCATAAAAACTAAAATATCCTTCCATATTTCACTTACCACAAATGAGAGAATGCCATAGGATTGATGCTCACCGGAATAATTTAGCTGATAATATTTATTATTGCAAATAACATATTTCACTCACTGCATATGAATGAATAGAATACTAGGTGTTTCCATTATTTTGCCTCCCCCCATGTCCGTTATGTTGATTGCCCACAAATTTATAATAGAACGTTCTTATTGTTATACTGCAGAAGTTGGCAAAAATTAAAGAAGAATAAACATCTTAAATAGAAATACATTTCCTCACTGGACTTGGTCCTCGGATTTTGTGTATTTTCCAATCAAACTGAGAGTTTTTATCGTATATTTATAGCCCTTTATCGATTTTTCATGACCGATAATCTATCCAATTAACTATTGCATAATTAAATGTTCCATTTCTTTACTTTCTCACTCTTTATAGAATATATTGATTTCACTTTTAATTTTATTTTAATTCTATATACCTAAAAATAAAATGGACTGCTGAACAACATAGTTAAAAAAAAAACTAATAAATCTAAGCATTGCCCTGAAATAACTCAATTCAACACAGCTTAAATTCTGAATAGATAATAGAGGCATTTATAGAATACAATATAAGGACTGTGGGCAGCATTGCATTTAACAACACATTCATGATTTTAAATACAATAAAATTAATTCCAATTTTATTGATGATCAATGAATCATGATTATTGATGGACATGAACTAGACAGAGTGAAGAACTCGATAGACTTACTACATAAATTATATAATGGGTTATGACTGACTAACAGAAACTTTTAGAGTTAGGTAAACATAAAACAGTATATAAGGCAAAATAGAGGAAATAAGAAATTATTTAAAAAATCAACTAATATGGATATAACACACATAGAGATAATTGCATCGTGTTGAAATAAATAAACATAAGTAAATTGTAAACAAGTACTCTCTACTTACAGAAATAAATATATTTAAAAATGAAAAATTTGATTTTGCATTATATAAAAATTAAAGTAATAGTATTTATACAACAGAATCTTATAGTGTAGTGTACTGGTACACTACATGGTATGAAATGGTATACTACTACTACTATGGTATGGTATACTACTGGTATGAAAATCCATGTGCTTTCATACTGGCAATACAATAAGTAACCATTAAATGATTTTTCAATAAACACCTAAAACATTTTTCACTGCTGTTACAAAAATTGTATACTACTTTCATGTAAATTAATTGAATAAATTGTATCTATACTTTAATATGAACTACTTTAAAAATCACTTTTAGTTATTAGTTCTATCAACTTAATACACCTAAATATATACTATTCAAATTGGCTATGTCACTTCTATGATAATGGAAGTTTGGTCCTTTTTACTATAAAGCATTTATAGTGTTTTCTTTTTCTGTTCATCCTATTCTTTATACATAATATTTGTATCCTCAAAATCAAATAGGCGATGTTAGCTTAATGCTGAATCATTCAGTTATCTGCAATATATTATTAGCTTATAATGAAATCAGTTCGGTGAATTAATTAATCGCTTATCGTTGTGGGTAATGACAACCTGACTCTGAGATAGGTGATAGTGCTTTTTGATTTTATATATGCTGAAAGTTTGGTCTTTTCATGTGGCATAATTATATTAGCACCCACTAAATTGGATTGGTATAGATATAAAGGCGATAACCAATTTCAAAAGCATTCTTTAGTGCTGATGTAATTAGAACGTTATTTAGAAAGATCGAGAATCTTCTTAAGAATAAAATATCTAGCTATAATGGTGTAGAAAGGGAAGGAGGTGGCGGGACGGGAAGTTTAACCGGGCAGTAAGTGCTAGGAGGTGGAATTTTTAGAAGGTGTAACGTAGATAGTAGATATAAAAATTTTATACAGAAAATTAATGAACAAAAAAGTGGAATTGATATAGAATAATACGTCTTGAGCGCTGGCCTGCGTGTTTCATAGCCATAACACTGTGGCCGTAAGCGATCAGTATAATGAATTATTATATTTACCGCGCGTATTATGGTTCGGTGCGTTTACGCTTTCAGTTATGCAGAGTATTAGCATTGAAACAGAGACCATCGGTTAAGTAGTTAAAAACATTACTTTTTTCCATTTTATCTCAAAAATTATGCCAATATTTGCTGAACATTTATCATTTTAAGTCAATTTCAATGCCTATCTACACTGTAATACCAGAATTTGAAAAATGCCAATCTTTTGTATTTGCTTGTACCGAAAACATTTTCATCTGTGCCAGTAATAAGGCATTTTCTTAGCAATTGATTCAATCTGCCCAGTTACTTTACAGAGTTCATGACGAACACTCTGGAAAATATATAGAAGTATAGAATGTTTGTTGTCGTTAAGTCTTTTGTTACTTATCTAATCCTATAGTTACATAATAGAGTTATACTTATATAATCCTATCTAATCCTTATATAACCATTTTGGTATCTGGCAGAATATATTCGTAATAGTATTAATGAAATATCAACATATTTTGTGGAAATTAAAGTTTGGAATGGTATTTGTATTCGAGAGTTCAAAGGGTCATCTGATCTGATTGATTTGGATTGAAGACAGAGTAATTTCTTCCTTGATAACGACACTGCTTATGCATTGTATTTTACTAATTATAATGCAAACGCCAAAAAAAATGAGGGAAATATACTAATTTTTGTTAATTTACTGAATAAAAAAATTCGATTCAATTTTGATCAAAGAAATATGTTTCAAAACTAAAATTTAGGCTGTTCATGGATTATTACTTTTATATTTGTACAAAATGAATAATCCTATGTTAAATACCTATGCATAGATTATTCATATTTACCTTGTTACTTAGGTAATTCGCGATTCATAATTACTAGTCCATCCTGAATTTTCTAAAAACTTGAGTATTCATGGTGTGAATGTAGATTTCACAAAGAGGAAAAGCATAGCACAAGGGAAAAAGCACGAAATATTAATATAAAATCACTTCCTCTAGGCACAAACTTGTACATCTAATTCTCCGCTCATATTTTTTATAAGTTACAAACTGAGAATAAATAAATACTACTTTATTAGGAATTAACAGCTACAAATATAGTACATTATTACTGAGAAACGTGAAATGTATTTATAACTTTAGAAATCTTCAAATATTTAAAGGAATATTTGAAAAATGAACAACAATTCCTTAAGTTCTCTATTTTTACTATTCTTTTTAGTAAAACTTAATATTACTATCTCAGTCACATTTATTATATTTACCGATAATATGAATCTAATATATATTTCCAAAGTTGGTATATGTGTAATTAAAGCCTATGCATGGTCATCACTATTTCGCTTCTAAAACAAACCTAGGCTGACTGAACGAAAATTTTGAAATTTATCCAAAATAAAGCAAAATTAAGTGACTTGCCGTTTGCTTATATTTTGATATTCATGTATCTTTAAATTTTAAATAACATATCTCTTATTCAGGTATAGTTCAGCATAGCATGATTGTTGTTAGTATTAAGATTTATTTATTTCCTTGTATTTGTACAAAATTTTAAGTGCTTGCAATTGAAAAAAAGAAGTATTCCTAATATTTCAGTTCATCTTGACATCCATGGTTTAATGGATAGTGGAATATATAAATTACGGATTATGTCGATTGTTCTATTAATATAAGAAGGATAATGAGAACTAATTTTCATAAAAACTCGTTTTGGAAATTATGTGTGGTACTTTGATTTATCTTTTCATCCTTACCAGTTATGAAAATTTAGACTTAAAATTTAGAGAAAAATGCTGAATCTACTGATCTGTCAACCAGATCATTATCTCGTATTTGCGTAAAATGGTTCCAAATTTGAAAGTAAATAGTTGAAATGAAACACTGTATGCATTAAATTTTTTTATTGCTTTTAGCACACCTTGACGTCCTCACCAGTATATATAATTAGTTAATAGTTGTGTTAAGTATAACTAACCAAAAATCTATTAAAACAGTTTTTTTAATATTTAATTATCAATTCCCATTCAATGTTTTTTCAAAGCCTATGTGGAACAGACTAATATTTAGTAAAAACGTTTGATATATTAATGAACCTGAAAATATTAATTTCATGAAATGTTATGTCATTTCTTTGAATCTTATTTCAATATATTTTGTTTCTATTGTTTTTGTATTACGTCATCAAGGTAATTAGTGGACACTTCTGTTATGCTGCATTATGCTTTTGTCCTAACGTATATGCTTAGTATGTTAAACATGTGTCTTGTTTGAAGTATATATTTATGTTGTAGTGATAACTAAAATATTAGTCCTGCAAACTAATTTTGAACAATAATGTGCTCAGTAAGAGAAGCTTATTTTGTATTATTAAATGTAATTATTTGTAATTACATTTGTTTTTCTTGTCTTTTTTTTTAGCAATGCTAGATCGTTACTACAAATTGATGAATGCAGCCACTGAAGTTACTCCTACACTTATTCGACTGGAAGTAGAGCATTTAAGTAAATTCAATCTTACATGGAAAATATTAAACCAGAAACTTTTTCAAACACGTATTTACACAGATTCATTTTTCCAAAATAGCGTACCACTATTCATCACACAGGTAATTAACTGGATTCGCTACCAAAGAGTTCTTTAAAATTGTAGTCTAAATGTTGTAGTTATTTATTTACAATAAATAACCTATTTTATACCTGATAGAATAGAAGAGTCCATTGAATCATTCTCTAAACAATTTAAATTGTTATATTTAATTAGTTTAATTTATAGTTGAGGAGAAAATATTGTTCTCCGAACCATTCACTTAAATTTCTTTTATGAAGTGTCTGTCACACCATTGACTTGCGGTGACGTTTGTGACTGATGGTGAGGCACTAAGTCTGTTCTGTTAGATTTACAAATGTATTTTCTCAATATGATTCTTAAATTAACCATTAAGTTGACAGATTGTACATTGAATGCTGTGTTTCATATTCGTATTTACATCGTTTACCTACTTTACAATATAAATTTAGCCTAGAAGGAATATAAAATATATAGAGTTCAGAATATTTGCACTAGAAATTCCGTATGTTAATTTTTCATCACGATTCCGTAATTAATATTCATTCAGTACGAATCAATATATAATACAGTTCACTCATTTACGTGTTTACCTGTACTTGTATAGACATTTCTCTATGTGGTATAATGAGAAACCATTGAGCCAAAAAACTGAGAAGCTGTCCAGCTTATTTACATTCATTCCTCACTGTTAGCGAGCTATAGATTTTCATGAAATCTTCCTTTAGGCTGACAAAATCAAATGATTTTTCATATTTGACAAGGTCTGCAGTTTGATGTTATCAAAATATTTGGAACAGTTCTTTAAATTTTCATCAGTCAATTGTATTGTCACTAAAATCTTCAAATCGCTTTACCGGAATTATTTATTTGATGTTGTTATCTTTAACAATGTAGCAACAGACACTTTGTTATATCAAAACTATACAAGTAGTTTGATATGAGGAACCTATTCTGAGCTTCAGCAAAAAAAAATTCAGAAGAAGAGCAACTGAGAACAAGAATAACATGGATTCATTTAAGCACCGTCCATTCTAGAGGCTGCAGTTGTGGTCTCACTTAGTACCTGTTTAGTGCTGTTGTATGAAAGATCAGTAATATTGAATATGTTTCTATAGTTGCTTGAAATACATTGCCTGTTATATAAAAATTAGGGATTTACAATAAAATTACATGTCTTAGTACAAAAAATTGTATAATTTTTAAGAAATTAAATATTTTGGCATAATTAATGACAATATGATTTATTAATATTTACTTAAATATTTAATTGTAACACTGTAAACGTTAGTGAACTAAATCCAGTTTGGAAGGGCAATATGTTGGGGGCACAGAATGTTTTTGCCTCATGCTACGTATGGTGCAGTATTTTTCTATGAACAGGAAATTCATAATCGTAAAGGTTTTAATTATTAGGTGATTAAATTATCTGAATTAAATATAAATAGAATTTTTGGCTCTTATCAATCGATAAAGAAAAAAAAATTATTTTATTATTATTATTGCATTTGAGATCCTGCCTATTCAAATTGCATTGAGGCACGCAATGCCAATATCAATTTTTATCAATAAATCTTTAAATATATTTTTATGAACTTATCTTAAAAATTTATCTGAAGCAAAAAAAATTGCTTTTGACTACTTATGAGATAACATGTGACAGTTTTTTTTTCAGCTTGGGCCATTCACAGGCAGCAACATTAAAACTTTTGAAATTTTCAACGTAGACTAGATTAATATTTTATTTAATTGTAATGATACCCATCATATGTTGTTATATTTACTATTTATAAGCAGATATTTTCCTTGTTCTAGAAGGTTGTGTTCTTTCATTCTATTTTAATTTAATTTTGTAGAACATGACACTAAATGTAAAGTTGTATTGAATGATAATGGTGCTATTTGTATGATAAGAGGAATAGTATTTGTTATCGTGCTTCATATTTTTACGATTGGTTTAATTATTATGATTATTTTAATTTAGTTTACTCAAAGATTAATGATTAAATCATTACGAGTTCTGTTAAAAATAAAAGAATATTGATTTAGTAAAAATTATTTTACTCATAAGTTTGGGATTCGTAAGGATGAATATTTAAGCTTTCTTAAACAATTAAACATAATAAATAGTATATTTGTTGTATAATTTTTCGTTCTGGACTGTTGTGTATAATTATCTTTTCAGTTACAAAAAATTTGTGAATCAGAGGAATCTAAAGCAGTGGTACATGCCTTTATGAAGTTTGACTGTGAAGCGGCCTTAATAGAAAACAATTGGAAGAGTATTTCTTCTAATTTAGAGCAATATTTGTAAGCAAGAAATGTTTTTCAAATTTTATTATCTTAATTAAATTGAAATACATATAATGCAAATTATAAATGAAAAATCAACCAGAATAATATATACAGAAATTTTATATACCTTTAATTTATCATTTTGATAAATGGGAACTAACTAACTCAAATGTGAATTAAAAGTTCTCCAAAACGACAGAAGTTTCAGTCAAGTTTTAATTAAATGAAATATGTTTATTATTTAATTTTTTACCAAATAATTTTGAAACTTACTTAAGGAAATTTAGTAATTCGAACTTTATGTTAATCGGATATAATGAGTACTTATGTAAAATGATAGCTATGTTTATTAATATCATAATATGAGAAGTGTTTAATTAAAAACAGGCTGAGCAAATTAAATTGGAAGTAATATCCTAAACACTTTTTTTACAGATTCGACGACTCTAGTGTAGAAAGTAATGGTAGTAGAAGGGATATCCTTGAACAGATGAATATACATCCTGAAGAACCTTGTGAATGCCGTTTCTGCCTTGATTTGTTGTCAACACCAGCCTCGGTAAGAAAGCTGATGTTACTTGATTTGAATAGGGAAGTATTTGTGATAGAAAGTTGTTTTTTTTTATAATTTAGGCATATCTGTTACTATGATTAATCTGTCAACTTGACTTGAGTGCACTATAAACAGGGATTTAGTAGACTAGAAAAGTTCAAGGGATTAGTTTCCTTCTGCAACTTGTGATACACATATATTAGTTATATCTAATCATATTGTACTTCGTGGAGCTTGTGTAGTGTTGATGTAACATATCCGTTAAGTAATCTAATCAGTTGTTTTGGATTACTGTTTGGATTGAATAATATTCAGAATGTGGTTTAGTTCCTCTTTCTCCTTGTACTCTGAATGATACAGATGTTTAATAGTGTCCACGAATGCAAATAATAGATATTAAAATAAACGTTTCTTAAGTTACCTTGAGTGGGGAGAGCAGGATTACAGCTCAGAAGGATCCTCCTCCAAATGTGGTCTCTTACACACATTATGCCTCAGGTTCTCCTCTCTCTCCTCGAGAACCTTCTCCCAGCTCAACGACTGTTTATTCTCCTCAGTGTGTTCCCTTTTAGGTAGATCACTAAGTTTTTTAAGCAATCGTAAAGTGGCCAGGGGACCATGAAAATGAAATATGCTTCTTAGATTAGGCGGGTATAGTAATCCGGATATCGCTTCCTTTGTCCTTTGGCTTTTAGAGTCAGGAACGTCCCTCTCTACAAGTTTGGCTTGTTACCAACGACCTTTTTACAAGACTTTGCAGTACCCATAAAATTTCCCACGAGTACGGAGGGAGTAGATGTACGCCGACTGGTAAGTGCCCCAAATGACCAGATGTGGATAATTACTGTCGGAGGGCGCCAGGTATCTTATAGGTTCTGTTCCGACACCTTAACTGACCTAGTTGCCTTCCAGTCAGTGCACGGGTATCTTAACTCACCAGCATCAGATTGCTTCAAATTTCCTCCCTCCACAGGATCAAATGAACAAAAGACCTCATAATAGGGGAAAGAAATATAAAGAGGAGGATGGTATAGGGATGGGAAAGGATATGAAAGGAAGCGTTGGGAGAAAGGAAAAAGGGCACTTTACTCTCGTGTGTCAGAGTAAGGCAGTACAAACTGCCTCGCCTTGTTTAGGGGCCACCACAAGGAGTTTAGAGTAGCTTAGAGTCTGAGAGGCATCATGCCCCTGGACCCCTTCCATATTTATATATAGGAATCTCACAAGAAACATAGGAGATTTTGCATTAAGAGAAATCTCCCTAAGATTGGTCTAAAAGGTGAAAGTTATAAGAGCTCGAGGACCAGCCTGTTAACGAAAGTGTTTTGTATTTGAGTCTTTTAGAACAATTTTTGTGGTTAGTTTTCTTTGCCTTTTCTGGTATTTAAATATTTATGTATATATACCTACTTATTGATATTATGTGTTTCATTTGCAAGTTAGTATGCATTTTACTATATTTTTTTAATGAAAATTTGTAGTAGTAGTAGGTATTAATTAAATGTCTAAATCTTTATTTACGTTTGTCAAATGATGCAGATTACTTTTATTCCTATTTAAATTCTCAAATTTCGGTAATTGTTGGTACATATTACCGATCGTAAATATTTAACCCTTGTGCCAATTTTACAGCAGAAAAATGATTACCCAGAAAATATGATATTTTGAAATACTGGTTGAATACTTTTACTAACAACAGTAGCCATCCAGTGGCACAAATATGGCCCTGGTGGTTCACCAAAAATTTTCGCTCAATTTATTAAGTAGATGACTGTACTATTTATAGATTCCGCACTTCATAAGTCATTAGGATTTTAACATTATGACCAGCAGTTTTAGGTTCAGTGAGAAAAGTACTTAATTCTTCTGCTTTAAAAGTTTCCTGCGTTATTACAAAACCAGTGATTTTACCTTTGAAGACCGAGAGTAGTATCTTAAACCACCTAGCGAAAGAGCTTCATGTAACCACGTAGATTAGCTATGCTGGTCTCGCCAGGTGTTGAAGCTTGTTGGACTCGCGAATGCAGCTCTTCTTTTCTTGTTTGCTAAAAAGGCACTCATTGAAGAACTAATTTTTTCTAGGACCTTTATAGCTCTACTGTAGGCAATCTTACGTTTGATATCAGTCTCTGGAGTTAAGTCATATGAAGGTGAAGCTCCTGTTTCTGCTATTCAATAGTCATGTTAAGAATTACCCTAACCGCTGCTTTGTAGCACAGACGATTAATGGTTGTTCCTTGGACTCCTTAGAAGACCATTTGAATGCAAAAATAACCGGGCTGGTCGCATACAAAGTAGTTTATTACATTAATCACCAAAATAGTGTTCTTCCTTATTTCTTACTGGCATAGTGGTTCATTATTGTTGTTTGGACTGTAATGTAGAGCTAATTCAGTTATAATAATAGAATGAGTACTAATTGTTAACGTTCAGTCAGTATTTCGACTCTTCTGCTAGTTATGGGATGCTCTCCAATTTGTATCTTCTGAATTCAAAGTACTCGGAAGACAAAGTGCCCATTATCCTGCAGTCAGAATAATTTCTGGTAACCTAGTCTTGGCTAACTTACTCATCTATTCGTTTATGTTGGAGAAGAGTTCTTAAGGCGAGATACGAAATCTATCTATTCTATAAATGATTCAATTTTTGTTAATAATTTTGCTGTTATACAGATAAGAAATGCGCCCAAATTTCAAACGCTGGCTTCCATAGAAGTGATGTCTCAAAACACTAACTATGGGATCATATTCACATTAGAATCATTCATGTTTGTCACAATAATAATCACAATCTTCTTTTTTTCATTTTTTAATGGATAGCCCTTCCTCTTAGGACTATAAAGAATTCTTATAACGATCTTATGGAGTTTCAAAAGTAGCCTTTTCATGAAGCCATTAACTTGCCCAGTGCAACTACCTTTAAAACAACTCTTCACGGCTTTGCACTTCACTTAGAATTCTTCTGGATCCATAATGAGCAAATATATTGAAAGTGAAAAAGTAAAATGTTATAGTATATATATATATATATATAATTATATATTATATATTTCCCCAGAATCCTGGGGAAACCTCACCCTGCGGATACCTTTCTACAACCTTCCACTGATTATGACTGTTAACCTTGTGTGTTTATTTAGATATATATATATATATATATATATATATATATATATATAATATTTTCCGATGAAAATACGATCCGAAACGGACAAATACAGTCTACATTGAACTCTCTCTCTCTCTCTCTCTCTCTCTCTCTCTCTCTATATATATATATATATATATATATATATATATATATATATATATAATATTTTTTCAATGAAAATACTATCCGAAAAAGACAAATACACAGTCTACATTGAATTTGACTGATAACATATTACATTTGATTACATTTGATCATTTGATTGAATAACATATTACATTGAATATATATAGTTTTGACAAAAAGAACAAACAGAAATGAAACAGAAACTCACTACTACATTTCGATGGCCTCGTCATAAAAAAGATAGAAAGGAGTCGCTCCGTAGGCAAACGACTGGCCAGTGGTTTTAAAGAAGCACTCACACAGTGTAGCCAACTTATGGAGGCAAGTATAGATAAAGAAATAAAAGCAAAAAATAAATATTAACGAATGAAAATGAATGAACTAATAATAACGAATGAAATTCGTTTCATTTAATTGGTTATATATATATAAAATGTTATACATAATATTTCATAAAATTTTACAGTAAACCTTTATTCATAACAAATGCATTTAATTTACATTGATGTTGGTAAATTAATGTGGTCAAAAGGGAAAAATTAACAACATACTGTATTTCAGGTGGAGTTGATGGATCAATTTTTCAGTCCTGGAATGAATGGTGAAACTTTTAATGAAACAAGTAGTGGTTTGTAATTTACTTAATGCTTACTTTGGTTCTAATATATCTAATTTCATAACTATACTTTTATCTATTAATTATTACTATTATGCAGTAATATGTATTTTTTTCTTTCAAAGGAATGGCTGAAGTTTGTGATGCTGGTGAATGTTCAGTTACTACATTACTTGAAGAAGAACTGCAGGTACATAATGTTATTTTTTTTTGTCTTTTTGTTATTGAAAGTCTAATACTGGTACTCTTATCAAGACCAACTTAATTAAGTAAAAATAAGTAATAATTATAGTAGGGCCAAAAACTAAATCAACTTCGACGCCCATTATCACCAAGGTGCTAACTAGTATATAAATAATGAAAAAACATATTTTCCTCTTCCATGGGATGATTTATGTGTATTATTAATACTCTAAGAAATAAAAATCTACTTTGTGAGCAATCATGGTAATCTAGATTATTGTTCTGTGTTTTTATTTATATTTTAATATCATTTTGGTTATTGATTGGTCATTTTGTGTGAATGCTTTTGTCTATATTATTATACATACTAACTTGATAGTATTGCACAAATTTTTAGTTAAAATTTTTTGAACTAGTATATTTTTCATTTAGTAGTTCAATCTAATTTCTAGGCTCAGACTACTCCTCAAAACGTTCCGAAACGAACTATTAAAGAATGTCTGGACTTTTTCATGGGTAAACAGGGAGGATTACAAAGTGAGTAAAAAGTTATTGTCCGTAAGGTACTTCTTAGATTCATTTTGTACTGTTAACTGCAATAATTCGTTATCATTGTTTTATTGTTATTATTATTATTAAATAAATAGAGTGATATAAAAATGATCAACCTCATTCATAATGTTGTGATAATGGTATTGAGCTAGCTTGATATACTAGTCTTTAACAGTGAAATGAAATTTTACAGTACTGCTGATTATGTGAATGCATTTTTGTATAATTTATAATTGTCTTGTTCATGTTTTTCAAAGATAAATGTTTAAGCATTAGGATACTTGGCTATTTTATATGCTCACTAATTGAGTTTCAGTGACGTATTAGTCTGCAATACAAATCTAGGTTGTAATGTATGGAGAAACGTTTGAGGCGATGAAAGGACCATTAGATTATCAAAAATAATTTACTGAATACATGTTGAAATACTATATTTCTTATGTTCTGTTGGGCATATTCTTGTCATATTTATGCATTAATTTTTATCGTGTGTTATTTTTCATTATTAATGCTTACTTGAATATATTTCTCTAGTAATTTATAATTAGCATAATTTATATTTACCTAGTTAACATAATTTTTGTGGAAGGTCATGTACCATATGTTACAAATTTATTTTTTTGTAATAAATGAAAGGCTGTCTTCATCTCTTTAACAAAAATCTGATTTTATTTCTTTGAGAATGGCTAGTTATATACTAAAATCTAATTTTAAAATTAGGTATTTATTATAGTACACTAATAGTGGTAATTTATCCCTCTATTTCTCAATTTCTATGAAATATATTTTCATATAAAATAGTTTTGGAACGTTGGTAACTTTTGATTGGTAATTCATTTTTTCATGTTAATAGTTAAATATATTTTCAGTTAAATGATAATAGTTAATCATTGTATTTTCAGAAAGAGTTGATAAAGCAACTCAGAAAGATCAGGAAGTTCAGTCATTTGAAGCAGAATCTTCTAAAACAATGTTGAAGAAGAAACCCACAGGTTTTTTATTAATTTAAATTTATTTCAATATAAATTAAATTATTTAATTTTATTTCAGTTTAAATTGTTTTTTTCTTGTTGGTGTTTTATTAAGACAATCAGTTAACGAATGCCATATACTTTATTAAAATTACAGTTAACAAAACATGCATTAAAAAACTAATTAGTGAAGCAAGCAATCTTGCTGCTATCTTAAATCCTCTACTCGCTCCATTATTATTCCCAATACATCACTTTTCATTATTGAATGAAGTACAAATGCTATGGGAAATAAATATGGTGGGCTCGCACCACCATATATTTAGTTATATATATACTAGATCGGCATTATTTTTTAATTTTCATTTCACAAATTAAGCGAAGGTGTTCGTTTGAAATGACAGAGTGGTATGGAAAAAAGCAGATGTAAGTCTATTTGAAGGCTGAGAAATACCGTTTTCAATGAAAACTTTCAAATTCGTCTTTTGGCTTAGCAAAAGAAGGAGGTTCTGTTGTAGCAATGCAGTCTGTTAGATCGTAAACTTTTTGTAATTTTGATAGTGTGTCGGTCTCATATTATCGATATAACGAGATAATTGAGTTTTTATCTTCCATATTAGAGATGTAGAACTCACCATGGTCATTAATCAGTTTGGAGTACTAAAAAAGCTAAGTATTTACAATCCATAGGTAACTTCTTCCTATTTTTTTTATATTGACTAAGATATCCTAGTGTGCTTAAAATCACTACAGGTTTGTAGGCGTCTGCAATCGTGAAAAGAAATTGAAAGTTTCTCCTTAATCCTAAATTCACTGTAACTAGTTTGTGCCCAAAAGTAGAAATAATGGAACCATTAGCTGCATACAGTTATTGATGATCAAACCACAATAAGAAATGGGAAAACAAGACTAAGATCTTTCAACCGTAACAAGCGGTCTTCGTCAGAGTCAAAAACCCAACTGACGAAGACCGCTTGTTACGGTTGAAAGATCTTAGTCTTGTTTTCCCATTTCTTATTGTGGTTTGATCATTGATTGTTGTTTCACGTGTTTATGTGAAATCTTTTTACAGTTATTGAGTAACACTACTTTTTTGTTCAGCCGTTTTCGTTGCTTCTTCATTGAGGGAGTTTATTAGTTTTACTTCCGCTGTTTTGAATTATTGTAGAATCTGACACACCTTTAAGCCTTGTCATGGAATTAGTCATGTTAACAGGAAATCCACTCCTTGATTTGGGGGAAGTGGATGAACTGACATACGATAATAATTCTGTGGTTTGCAACCAGGGTTCTGCCAATGCAGTCAAGGAATTCCACAAAAAGTTACATAAAAATACTATGAACGGCATGGCATTATTTTTTAATTTTCGTTTCGCAACTTACGCGAAGTCGCTTGTTTGAAATGCAAAGTGGTATGGGAAAAAAACAGATATGCTCAGACCATCGGAGAAAGTCCTGATGGTAGGGGCTCATTTCCTTTTTACACTTACGAGTAAATCTTTATGGATATCAAGTAAAAGCTTTGTATGCGGGAGAATAAAATGCGATAAGGTCGAATCCAAAATAAAATCTAAAATAAAGTAAGATAAACATAAATGCTTCTTCTTCAGGGTTTATAGAAGCTGTTTGTGATTAGACTCGTTTGAGTGTCAGATATCTGTCGTTATCCAAGTGCTCCCTTTGCTTTTACTGGTCTGGCTCAAATATCTTTTAATTGGGTTGCTCCAGATTCATAACTAAGGGAAGAGCTATTCACCTTCTATAAGTTAATGGGTTATTTCCACTGAGGATAGTAATATTAGAATTAGTAGTAATATTAATCGTCGTACCTCGTACATTACTGGCGAGTTCTATTAGTTTACGGTCCTTCTGGTTCCCATCTTCAAAAGAAACTGATTTGTGGTTTTGGTTTCTTGTTTACCTACGTCGGCTATCTTGATCATTAAAACCTATGGTGTCTGTGTAGTTAACTTTATTATTTAATATTAAAGTTAGCAGTTAGATTTAAATATTAAATTTTATTTTTTTATTTCTCGTCTCGTCATCTATTCCAAGTCCTTCGTGTCATCTTTTTAGTTTCATTATAGGTTTAAAAAACTCTAAAAAAGATAAATAAAAAAACTAAAAAAATACACGAAGGACTTCGAATAGATGACGAGACGAGAAATAAAGTTAACTACATAGACACTGTAGTTTTTAATGATCTAAATAGTAGGTGTAGATTAAATAAACAAGAAACCAAATCCATGAATCAGTTGCTCTTGAAGATGGGAACCCGAAACCGGTCGAGCTCTCCAGCCAATGTACGAGGTATGACAGTTAATATTACTAGTAATTCTAATTACCTTCTGTTTTGCAAGATAGGTCAGGTTACACTGGCTGATTTAAGCTAGAACACACATAGACTGACTCTTTGTGATACCACATAATGAAAAATCTATATTGAGAGCCTTAATTTTGCCTTACTGAAATGTATTTAGAGTAGCGATCTTTAAAATGTACCTGACATCGTACAGGCTTGGGACACAGGCGGCTTAACGTCCTCTCCGAGGGACGACGTGCTCGAATTTATTTTCACCTCCTCCGTGAATAAATCGAGGGACAGAGTAGGTATCGAACCCCGGATTTACCGGTCCAGAGGTGGGCATGTAAGACACTGGGCTACCCTAACCCCTGCTACTAATAGTTAAACATGAAGAATTGTGAGGAAGTTTGTCTGCTATTTCAGGGAGATTGTTGAACTGTCCCAAAAATACTTATTGGTTACTTTATCCTCCAACTATACTTGACTTAAGAGTTGTCGAGGTTTTCTTCCCTGGATACGCAACAACGTATGTTGTTGTATGTATGTTAGCTAATTTGATTGCATAATAATTTTGATAGGTGATTTAATTGTATAATAATTTTGTTCGGAAGAGAGTAGGATAACATCAGAAATACTGTAGAGTTTAAAGAGGTAATAGAATTATTATAATTAGTGTTTGATTGTAATATTTGTGACAACAAATTTAGCTTCAATGTAGAGTAAGGGGACACAGGTTCTGTATATTTTCAGTTTTAAAGGTGGAGTGTGAAATATATGGTATCTCTTGTAAGTGAGAGTTGATTGGTTGAATTCCAGCTTCTCCATGTTGGATAGAAGGTATTAAACTCGTATAAAGGATCAGTTACCAATTTATGGTTAGTTGATTGAGACAACCAGTTTGGAATACGCTATACTTTATTGAATTACAGTAAAAAAAATGTGAAAAAAGTAGATGAAGCAGCGAATTTTTGAAATTTAAATGATCTACAATCCAAATAAAATTAAGTTTAAACAAAAAAGTAGTTTCTAGATTCTTTTTATACCCCTTTATATTCAGTTGCCTATATAACTGCATATAAAATTAGAAAAAACCTTGTAATGTATTTAACTGACTAATATTGTTAGTCGGTTAAAGAATTTTATTTGCACCCCCTTTTTCCATTAAAATATTTCTTGTTATTTTCTTTTATTGTTCATTACATTTTTGATCCTGTTGCATTGTTCAATTACTATTGAGAATTCCTTCAATATTTAGAATCTCCTCATACATGTCTATTGTTATTGTATTTATGTGTATTCAAAATTTGTTTACATTGATAGTTTTTCTATTTTCAGATAATAAAATATCTAAGAACTATGAATCAGAACCACATTGTAATCACTTTTGTAATCACTCTAAACATGTTGAGAAGATTAAAAGGGTTACTTGTATAGAAAGTAAGTAAGACTTAGGAATACTATTAATGAAATAATCTCGTTTTATATTATTTTCTTTGAATATGTTGTCATTAATATTAATAACAGATTTCCTTTAATAATTTGAAGTATTATTCAGTATAATTATATTCCATATGAATTTGTGTATATTAAAGAAATCTAAAAATAAAAAAACTAATTTAGATATTTTGATTGCGTATGTCTATATTTGAGACAAGATTTTTTTATGACACTATGATCCTTACATAGTTTTATAAATAGTCTGAACTTTTATTTTAGAAAATGATGGATGTTATCCAGATCACTCAAAGCATGACGTTTCTACAGATTCGAAACAACAGTGTGATTGCTGCTATTGCGAAGTGTTTGGACTGGTAAATTTTCATGTTTTGAATAACTCATTTTCAGTGTCTTTCTATTTCTTTTGTTTATAATACCTACTTAAAGTTTTTAAATTTAATAATAACTGTAAGTATATTTTGCCCTAATTTAAAATGAGAACTAATGAATGAATTTATTAGTGATTTTTTTAAAATTACCTAAATCAAAAAAAGAAAATTGTACAACAAGAAGGTTGTATATCAGAGTTCGTTGAAACATGGATGTTTAAGTGAAAATGCTAAGTTATATTTTAGAGAAAAGATCTGGACCCTTCTCTAGGTCGATTATTTAATAATTTGTTGCGTTTACAGTAGAAAATAAGTTCGACCTTCAAAAATGATTTCTTATTAAAAGATTATTAAGTGTTGAAATTTAGGGTAGTTCAACGAAGCAAAGATGCCAGTTCCATACTGATGATTAAAATAATTTTATTTGTTTAGGGATGTCTTACAGTTTGTATTTATTTATTGAGTATTAGTTTGAATTACAATTTCGTATCTTAGTTCACTAAAGTTGTTATAGATTCATTTGTAGAGAGGAAAGTTAAATATAATACTTACCAATTCTTCACTGTAAAATGAAATTTGAAGTTTGTTTATTTAGAAGTTGATATGGATAAATCAAATCAATATTATGGATGAAAGAAATTCAATGTTACAAATATTTTGTTTAGTTGTTTTTATGATCATATAATGAAATGTTATTTAATTAATTGTTCTCTCCCGATAGACAGCTTAATAATTGTGGCTTCTGTTTTTTTTTAAATGTTAGCCATCAACAGCTCCAATGAGTAGAAACTACATGGAAATGAGAGAAAGACTGAGGTTTATACTAAGCAAAAAAAGGACAAATTGTAAAGGTTCAACAGTGCCTTTAGAGTCAGCTACATCTACGAATAGTAAAAGAGGTAACTACCGTATTACTTATACCCGTAAAACTAATGAATAACTGATGTTTATGAACTGAGTAAAAAAATGTAGTTTCGCCTAGATGATGGTAATCTGGCAAATGATGGTTACATCATATATCTTAACGATACATGGTCTAGTGTTGGCATATATAGTAACATTTAATTGCAGTATAAGAGAAAATAATGTCAACTCTTGAACCATAATGTATTCATATACTGTATATCATAATTTTAGTAAAAATCAGTCACAAATCTTCATTAAGACTTACCCGTAAAAAGTTTGGTGGTTGCTGAATTCATAATTTTAATAAGTAGGCGTTTTTATATCTGACAAACTTTTTGTAGCTTACTGGTAAAAAAATGAACCATCCAATCATATTCATATCAGCTGAAGTGACAGTTGCCACGGTAGTTCAGCAATCATCAACAGGTCTAATTACCATGGCGCTTTTCACAAATTTATGCTAAGATCAGAGTTCTTATGAATAACAAGCATATCACTGTTCTACATGTTTAAAGAGGTACGTTGTCTCTCAAAAAATGTGGAATGCATACATGTAGGATATAATATCCAAAATATACTCAATGCATTCAAAACATGCTACGGACCAGGATCGCTGTTGGTTAGTAGAACCGATGTCCATCTACCAACACTTCCTTGTCAGATGAACTCTACATTCTCACATTGATGCATCCATGTGCTGAGTACATCAGCTTCTTAGGAAGACTGATTGACCGGGGATTACAAGTTTTCACTCATCTAGAATACACTGTCTATCAGTGGGCGAATCGTTCAAATATAGATCTCAATGAAATAAACTTATATTAGCTTTATAATTAACATTTTGAAATCATAAAAGAATCGTGGTGCTAAATTTTTAAAATATAAAAACCTGGAATATATTAACTTAAAAAAATACGGTTACATCAATTAAATTTTACTATTATTACTGCAGTATAAGTCACGCATTATAGTAATCCTGAAAAAATTCGATTTCGAGATTATCACGCATCGATGTTTTGAGGTCTTTTGGTATTTCTCGTTGATGTGTCACTGGATGGGTGGGTGTGTATCCAAAGTTTGTGGGCACGATACAGGCCACTCCGTCTGATGGATCAAATCCATATTTCTCACTGAAATGGTTCTATAGTATAGATGTGGTATCAAACAAAAACTACTATAATTCATACTATAGATAAAAGGCTATCTGTAAATGTATGGTGATCAATTTTAATTTAGAAAATAATAGTTTTTAACAATTACTATAAATGTGGATATGTAATTGTTACCCTTTAACTGAAATTGGTACCAAACAACAATTGAGATAAGTATACCACCCCTAGAACAGCACTACATGTGAAAACCTATGGAGAGGTACGGAAACAATTACTGTTAATTAACTTACAATTTTTAATTTCGTCTATGAAATAAAGTGCTAACAAATGATCAGAAGAGATCTTAAGCAAAAAAAAAAGTTAATATAAAACTTAGTAAAAACATCTACAATCTACATCCTTGACAGGTGAATTTCAAAAAATTAACAAACAGCAAACTACAATTTCACTTTCACATTTTTTTGAAATTTTGAGACATTATATGACGTCACAGGGAATTATTTTTCAAGTAAAACTTTTAGAGAATGAAATTTGCAATAGACCATGTGTTTTCAGATTTTCTCAAATTACTTTATTTTATAAACTAATTTTATTTTAATCCACATATTTGTTATCAGTTTTTATATCTTTTTTCGCTTTTGTATTGCGTTACAGATATAAACTTACATAGATCTGTTTTGATATTAGAACGTGTACCCAGCCTTTCGGCCAAAGCACGTATAATAGCAACTCAGATTGATGCCTTTTAACGTGAAAGCTCTTTCGCCGCATCTCGGGAGCACCAAGCTCTAGCCGAAGATAGGGCTATCATAGCCTCCGAGATACGCCCGAGGTAGACCACGCGGAGACGAGCTTCCACGACGCTACATCACACAAAGTCAAAAGGGGGAAAAAAACGCAACATAAAACACAAAAGTACTTGTTCAAAAAGAAAACACTTTATAGCAAAAACATAAACAAAATCATACACTTCTTCTTCATGCTGGCCGTCCGGTGGCTTCCAGTCCTGGGCTCCTTCTCATTTTCTTTATCATATCAATATATTTAAGAAAGGCATCCTTGTGGCTTGTTCTGTAGGTAGCCTCTACAAAATCTCCCGTTCTCATCTCGTAATCAAACCTTGCTCTGGCATATCTGGGGCATACCTCCAGGATGTGTGCTACACTCTCCGAAGGGGCCCCGCATGCACAACGTTCCTCCTTCCTTTTTTTAAACTTGTAGAGGTATGCCCCAAAATCGCGATGCCCCGTAAGAATCTGGGTTAGCCAGTAATTGACATGGAGGTCTCCCAGCTTCAACCTTCTTTCTATATTGGGGAGGAAACGGTGGGTCCACCTACCCACGTTCCCTCCATCCCATCTCTCCTGCCATAGCCTTAATGCCCATCGAGTCAACCATTCCTCTCGGTCCCCGATCTCTTCCGGACTTATATCAACCCATCTGGGGCGACCACCATGCCTGTAGAGGAACTGCTCAACTGTTAGCTTAATCTTTATGTCGATGGGCATCCGACCAGCCAGGACTTGAGTCGCCAGGGGGATGTTGTCCTATAACCTTTTGTAACCTTCAAAAGCGCTCTGCGCTGATGCGAGACCAACACTCTGCTCATAGAGGAATTCAGGTCCGGGCCCCAAGCCGGCGCTCCATATAACATCACCGACTCACAGATGGCGCCGTACAGAACCCCTCTGGCCTTAGCTTTTATGCCCCACGTCGGCCCGGAGAGTCTGCTTACTTGCATGTACTTTTTCAGTGCTCTCCCTGCCATATCTTTAATATGCTTTGCAAACCTGAATCCCTTACTAATGAGCACGCCCAAGTATCTATACTCGGTCCCAAAGGGTATTCTAGATTGATCATAAAACAACAACCGTGGCATGCTGCCCCCTTTGAATTTGCCCCTCAGCATCAGCGCAGTGCACTTCTCCAAGGACAACTCCACTTTTACATACAGGCACCATCGACTTATGATGGACAATGCATTATTCTTTCTTCTATCTCCCTCCTGGACCGAGCCTTCACCACCACCACCAAGTCATCCACATATGCGATGGGGCTATGAGGAGCTCGAAGAGGTATGCCCACAGAATAGGGCCCAGTACGGATCCCTGGGGACACCCTCTTTCCACCATTCTTTGCACTGTGCAGCTACCTGCCCTGGCGAACACCACTCTATCAGTGAAATAGCTCTTTATCAAATTTACTATATTATCCTCTATCCTGGCATCAATGATCTCTCTAATGATGGCAGGTCGCCATGCATGATCAAATGCGCCCTTTATATCTATAAATAACCCAACAACGTACTTGGAATCAGCCTCAGTGACCAGGCACCTCAGCTTCCATAGCGCGTCATTAGTGGACCTACCTGGTACTGACCCATACTGACATCCACTCGAGGCGGAGGCTAGCTTTGCCACCAGAGGCTTCATAATAAGAGCCTCTAGGCATTTGCCTAACGAGGGAAGAAGACAGATGGGTCTATAAGACGAGGCCCTCGTGGGGTCCCTGTTGCCTCCTTTGATCAGCATGACTACATCTGCCATCTACCACCTTGTTGGGAAGTAACCCAAGGAGTAGCATTCTCTCATTATTTGCAATAAGGCTTCTCCTATAACCGGAAAGGCCTTCTTGGCACACACTGGCGGGAGCTCATCAGGTCCAGGAGCCTTGAAACTACCCTGCCTGGTCAGGGCAGACTCAACATCCAATAAGCCCCAAGTGCTCTCCTGTATGCTATCTGTGGGCATCTGGCAGGCTTCCCTAGTGGACGCATGGCAGTCGCTTTCATTGTCCCTGTGTTCACGGGGATAACAACCCTCCAGGAGCTTCGCTGTGCGGGTCGGCAAGTCGTAGGTATAACCTGTATCGAAGACCAGGTCATTTGCCGCCCTATCTACCCCTATCCTTCCAAAGGCCACCTTGTATGGTAGGCCCCAAAGGTTGGACTCCAAGGTTTCCACGAAGGATCTCCAGGTGTATCGCTTCCTCGCCTCACATGCCTTCCTAAACATTTTCCTACTCGTAATAAACGTTTTATGATACTCTTTCCTCGTGGTTGGATTTTTGCATTTTTGGAATATTCTTCTTCTTTTAATTACTTCTTTCTTTAATATGGTTAGGTCCTCACTCCACCACGGGACTTTTTTCTTCCTTTCGCCTACATAACCAAATACTTTTACAATCGTATCATGTAATAATTCCGTGAGTATCTTAACCTTGAAGTCCAAGTCTTCAGGGCATTTGGCCTTTATTCTCAAAAATTCCTCTGTACTTTTGTATTGCTCTTTCAATTCATTTTGAAAGAAAACCCAATTGACGCCTCTAACCCTTAGTCTTTGCATGGGGCACAACGGTTTCGCTAAAGACAGGGTAAGCACCAGAGGATTGTGATCCCCCAAAGGAAGGCTGGCTTCAACTCTCTATCCGATAACCTTACCCATGGTCTTCTCAGAAACAGCAGTGATGTCGATCCAAAACCATCCATTCGGACCTTCAAAAGTTGGTCTAGATCCTGGGTAATTGACTACCACCAAACCATATTTCCGGAAGAGATCAAGGACCTCATACCCATCCATCGTTGACCTCCCTGCACCCCAGGTCATGTGGTAGGCGTTGAAATCGCCCATGACGACGATCTCCGAGCCCTTGAACAGTGAAAGGGCCCTGTCCAGAGCAGGCAGAGTATTCCTCACAGTTTCACCATACTGCCTGTAAAAGGAGATGAGGATAAATTCATAACCAGGTCCTCTAACATTACATGCAGTCAGGTACTTGTTAGAGACGCAGCCAATAGCGCATACATCCAACCCGTCATCTAAGATCTTGACTGCCGTCATGGGTCGATCACCTTCAGGAAACACAAGCTTCCCTTTGAGGCCCGTCCCTTTGGCGCAGCCGTAGTTCCATGGCTCCTGAATGGCTACGGCGGAGGCATTAATCTTACGTCCGTAAGACATGAGCTGCTCTGTCACCAGACAGGACTTACTAACATTTTGTTGTAATAAAATAAGACTAGCCATTAGTCTTATTTTTAATAGCTCTTGCCTCACGCTTACGGACGGGACAGGCCTTGGAAAAGGCCCCATGGCCCTCACTTGGCAGACGAAGCTTTTTGCAGTTTGCGCAGTGGACCTTTGCCCTGTCCGGGCATTCACGCGACTCATGTTCCCCAGCGCAATGGCCACAAGCTGGTACACTACTGCGGCACCTAGACGCTACGTGCCCGAACGACAGACAATTGTAACACTGGCTAATTTCGTTATATCTACTGACTGGACGTACCTGCCAGTCAATACGTAGGCCAGTCTCAGCCAAAATCTTTCCCCCTACTTCTTTATCCACTGCGCACACCACTGTAGACTTCTCTCTAAGTCTGTCACCTAACCTAAACAGTGGTTTGATATCCTCGTCCTTGGTAATGTGCCTGTTATTAGCCACGAACTGCTTCGTTAATTCCTCGAACGAGATATCATTTGGTACTGCCCTAACCTGTATTCTAGGGGCCATGGGCCTTATTCCTCTGACTACAACGCCAACATTGGCATTTTCAATGCCCTCCCTGAGCCTCGAGGCATCCTCAGAGGAGTCCGCAACAATCATGATTTCTCCTGAGCTGAGGCTTCTCACGGAGTTAACCCTTGCGCCCAAAGTTATAGGATTAATCCCACTTTTGATTAAATCCCTAATTTTTTTCGTTTCTATCTGCATAGAAACAAAAAAACATAGAAACTTACATAGATCTGCAAAGTCCCCCGTATTAGTTTGTCTGTACGTAATTAACTATGTCTATTTATGTTTATTAGAAATTCACACATTGAGAGTTCGGCCCGGTAAAGTGATCGAAAATAGTGCAGATTGTTATACAAAATAGCGCATATGACATATTTAAGGAACGTAACGTAAAATACGTAATTCCTGCAGTTATGCAGTAATTTATTTGTTATGTACTCTCCTTTACATTTCTTTAAGAAATGTAATTGAGTTACATTTCCAAGTAGCCTGGTTCTTATAGTTTCAGAATATATATGAAATGAATATGAATGAATATATATTCAGCCTAATTGATATGGTCATGTGCACTTCTATCTTTAAAATCCTAGGAGAAGTTTGATTACAAACAAACAGACAGATGCTGCAACTTTATTATATTTGATGGTGTCTCAATAGTTAAATAATTATTAAGTAACCAACTAAATTATTTGTAAAATGCCAGTGCTAAATATTTCATGGTTATGTTGTGTTTAGTTTTATCTTTAACATTTACGTCATATGATTTAATTAGATTTTTTGTAGAATATTTTAGTTGTTTGACAGTTATGAAAATTTTAGGTAGTAAAAAAGAAACCAGTCAGTGTATATCAGATTCAAATAGCTTGCAAGAAATATTAAATTACATTGAAGGAACTGAAACTAATAAATGCAGGAATGAAAAAAAGGCTGCCAAGAAGGCCAGGCAGAAGGAAAAAAAGGTGGGTTGCCATTGTTGATGCTATATACAAGAAGGTAGATATATGGGATTTCTCTAATACATGAACATTTGTCCACCGTCTGTCCTATTATATTTTCCCTTATTACTACCAGCGATTGCTTATTGGGATGTGAGGTATAAGTGTTTTTATGAGCTTAACACTGTTCGTAGTTATCTTCAGATTTCTAGAGGTGACTAATATTACTGAAGTTTTCTTTATAGACATAATCTTCAAAATCGCATGGTAAATACTCAGAATTTTGCCCCTTTCAGGCATAGCTTGCATTAGGTGTCATTACAAAACACATTTTGTAGATATTTGAAAGAAATTTCTTTAAACATTTTTGATTTATGTTTGATTATTTTTTTGTTATGTTTATTATTGAGTTTATAAATTCAAGGCTGTGATCTGACTAATTTTAGACCTAGATTTGTCAGCCACCTTTAATCCATTGCTTTGTCAGTTCACAATTTCATTAGTAACTTCAAGAAGCTTGGAGAAGTAATGCAGGAAGCTTTTGGCCTTTAAAAAGAATGCAAAGAACTATTCTTTGTCAGACAGTTTGCTGCCTAGTTTCTCTCAGTTTCCATGGGATACCTACCCATACGAGAGTTACCGTATATATTGGGCTAGTTTCTGGATAGTATTCAGATTTCCTTATTATTTATAATAGTTTTCAGAATCAAAATTACTTAAATTTTAAAAAGGTATTTTACTTAATATTTTAAAATGTTATAATTTTAAAACATAATAATAATAATAATTATTATTATTATTATTTTAAAATGATTTTATTTATAAATTTTATATTTTAAAATATAATTTTAATGCAACCTGTCAGTTGGTATGTATGTAGAATTTTGGGCCACTCGCCCTCTATCTCTCTCTACATACTTCTGTTTCGAGTACTTGAAATTGAACCTGAAAGAGTGAAGTAAAATGTATAAATGTTGCTTCAATTAGATATATTTTCTTTTTTTATAAAAAAAAAATTTTTTGAGCTACAATGTACGAGACAGGAGCATCTCTCTTGAACAACCTTCTGAGATCACTAATGATTAGTTCATTCTAATTAGATTTAAATTCTAAATTCATATCAGATTTACTTTTAGCTATATTATGACTGACAACATGTAGGTCAGACTATTTATGTTTGATTTAGTGATGTGCGGTAAAGTTTGTGGCTGGTGAGATAATGACTTTTTTGAAGTGAGAGTTGGAAATATATGTACCCAATATAATCTCTTAAATGTTTAAGTCAGAATTGATTTATGTGTTGTTCAAAATTGATGACTTTTTAAATAGAACATTTTCTATTAAAACAATTCTATGTTGTTAGAAATGTCATTTTACCTTTTTACTTTTATACTCTAATTTTGCTTTAATAATTTTTTAGATTTAAATTTAGCATTTTACTTTACTACCCTGGTGAGGGGTATAATATCGTTCCAATTAATATTTGGTCTCGGTAGAAAAGGATTAGAAGAATTATAATTTGAACAAAAATATTGTGGATCTACTAAGCTCCTTTTATTCAAGAGAAAGGAAGTTATTCTTTCTTCACTAAAAGACGGTTGAGAACGTCTGTATGTAAATCAGTAAGACAAAATATGTTTTAAACATACGCGAAACACATTACGTGGCCTATACAAAGTAAGTGCATGCAATAATAATTGCATGTTTCTGTATAATTAATTAGGAATTCAGGATTTTTTTATAATTTGAAAATATTAATTTGTATTAATATTTGCTGAAGTATTAAATTAAGTAAATGTATAAAAGCATACAGTAAAGGATTGATGAATTGGTTGCGTACAGCAAATATACAAAAGCTGTACATTTCAATCTAACAGAATGCTTCTGCCCTAAGCCGAGTGTGGTGCGTGTGTTCCTGCATACATAAAAAAAATAGAAAACAGCAATTTTAATATAAAAAGTGATTGAATTTATTGGAATTAAATAACAAATATATTTTTGATAAAAGTCTCTAATTTTTGGTTGAACCGTCTTCAGGGGAGATAAGAGAGGGAAACCAAGAGCACTGGTGCAGAGACGGTTGGGGACCAACAATTTTGTCACATACGAGCCCGGTAATTCTCCGTATGAAGGTTCATAGAGCTTCTGTCCACAACCACTCCCATCTTTCAATCGCTCTTCATGCCAATAGCCACAGATTCCCCTTTAATGAGTGCTATAGGTTACAGATTCTGCGACAAATACCCTCTGATAGCAAAGATCATACTCTACGAGCCTCCGAAGGAGGTTGTTCAGGCATATTTGGCTACTCAGTTTGCGTAGTGCACCTGGCCTTAATCTAAGATGATGCTCCAATTAATTAATTAATTGAACATTGTTCATTGTCTGTGCATTTAGTTGTTATATTATTCGTATTTTTGATTATCTAATACACTTTTTTATTATTTATTTATTTTTCTTATTTAATTATTCTATTAATATTATTATTTGTATTCTCAATATTATTTTTAGTTTTATTTTATTCTATTATATTTTTATTAGTGCTTAGTCCTTAACTTTTATTTATGTACCATTTCCTCTGTTTTTCTTTTATTTATTATTATTTTTTCATATTCCCTATCCTATAGTTATTTTAAGTTGATTCTGTCTACCTTATTCTCTTTGATCGGGCGCTTATGTGGCAGCATTGTTGGTCTCCTACCGTCTCGGTACCAGTGCACTTCGTTTTCCTCTCTTATCTCTCCTGAAGACGTTTCAATCGAAAATTAGAGACTGTAAGTGTATGTTTTTAATTCATCTCTGTTTTTTCATCTACATTGAACTTCATTTGTCCGTATTTTCATAGAAAAAGTGTTTTAGTGCATTAAGTATATTTAAACTATTTCAAAGAAAGAATATTTTGATTATTTTTGCGTAATATTTCAGAATGTATCTGGTTACAGGTTCAAATGCTAAAACAGAAAGAAGAGGAGGAAAAAGCTGAACGGTTGTACAAAGAAGCTTTAGCAGAGGCAGAATTAGAAAAAGCAAACCTTAATTTGAAAGAACGTCGAGAAATACAGATCAGTAGTAAAAAGAAAGGTAAAAATAAACTGCATGATTCAAAAATTTGTGGAGAACCTGAAACATCACCACAAATGGTTACTATTAAAAGAATTATGGACTCAAATAGTGCAGAACCTACCGTTACAATTACCCTTAGAGGCGCTACACCGAAACAAGATCGAGTTCTATATACTCTCTTAAATGGACAAGGTAAGAGAAGTTACATTACCTACTCTTGTTCATTGTATTAGAGTGCTAAGAAAACCTAATTTAGTTTAAAATGATTTCTTTATGGTAAGAAATGGAACATTTTATGTTCTTATGGATTAATCAAGGTTAAGTACGAAGATTATAGTTTGTAAACTATAAACCGAAAATATAAATTAAGAAAGTAGTTGAGTGCATGCTTATCAGGATTAAACTCAGGTATGGTTGAACAAGAAACTGATTCTTTCGGTAAAGCTTTACTTATTAGGGTGTCTTATAAATTTACTCTTCCTATGAGTCTCAATTTTATATATATATATATATATATATATATATATATCAAACCACAATAAGAAATGGGAAAACAAGACTAAGATCTTAGTCTTGTTTTCCCATTTCTTATTGTGGTTTGATCATTGATTGTTGTTTCACGTGTTTATGTGAAATCTTTTTATATATATATATATATATATATATATATATATATAAAACTAAAGTTTATCAGGACTTGGTCAGTTCTTAAGGTTCAAATTAAACTCTTATTGCCAGCGTTTCGGTTTTTATCCAAAACCTTTTTCAACCTTAAAAACTTTATTTAATACCTACTTTAAATTAAAACCGAAACGAGAGTATAATTTGAACCTGAAGAACTGACCGAGTCCTCATAAACTTTAGTTTTATTTCTATTCTACGGTCGATACTTATATAAATATATATATATGTACTTAGGGAGCAGGCATCCTTTTAAACATATTTCATTATATATATATGTTTTATATATATATATAACAGATTCAATAATATATCGACCGTTTGATAGAATAGGTGTGTTCTCTAATCGGGGTTCGTTCAATTTTCCAGGATAAAAAGTCAAACTCTCGTTGCCAACGTTTCGGTTTTATTTAAAACCTTTTTCATAGACTTACTATGAAAAAAGTAGGCCTATGAAAAAGGTTTTAAATAAAACCGAAACGTTAGCAATGAGAGTTTGATTTTTTATCCTGGAAAATTGACCGAACCCCGATTAGAGAACACACCTATATATATATATATATATATATATATATATATATATATATATAAACTGGAATTTAAAAAAAACACATAGAAAAGAAATCACTGAACTCACTACTATATTTCGATGTCCTCGTCTTCAGGAAAAGATGTGAATCGCTCCAAAGGCTGATAACGACTCACATCTTTTCACATGGAGTGATTCACATCTTTTCCTGAAGACGAGGACATCGAAATATAGTAGTGAGTTCAGTGATTTCTTTTCTATGTGTTCTTTTTAAATTCTAGTTTATTCAGTTTTAAGAATCGTTTCATCTAATTGTATATATATATATATATATATATATAATATATATATGATTGGTTGATGCAGGACCAAATAAGCTTGACTCATTTTTTGCGTGCTGTTTTCAAAGTTGAAGGCTTCTAGCTCTGATCGAAGTCACGTACAGCGGTTCTTCTCTTCCATGAAGTCATCTCCGCCGATACACCAAATAGTATAAGGGCTCGCACTCCCTCAGAAAATGAACAGTTGCCGTGCGATGTCGACTTCTCCGCTTCGAGTTTTCCCGGTCCGGTCCTGAAAAAAGCCATAAGACTGCCACTGCTATCTTGTTGAGACTGGTCACAGCATGATGAAACCGCCGGCCTGCCAGGAAATAATAAGGGCTCGCACTCCCTTAGGGAATACAAATAGTGGCACTGGGCATTGGCCCCACTATGCAGCGAGGTCTCATTAGTTGTATTTTTGGTTGGTGGGTTGGTTGTTGGTGTTTGAACGGCTATTACTGGTGTTAAATGGATGTTGTTGTGAACTTGTAGAGACTGGTTGCTGCGCGATGAAGCCGCTGTCGTCCTGCCAGGAAAAGTTAAGGGCTCGCACTCCCTCAGTAAACACGAATACTGGCACTGGACATTAGCCTCACTGTGCAGTGAGGTCTCCATACTATTGTTGCATAGGTTGTTAGTGCTGGTGGAAATTATTCTAAAAGTCTTGTTTTCCTTCATGAGTTATTTTTCTGCGACATGTTTCGACTATGTCTACAGTCATCTTCAGGCCAATTCTTGGGTGGTTTGGGGCCCAGATGATGGTCCTTATATACTGAAATCTTCATGAGGGGTCTGGTTCTAATATCTGATTGGTTGATGCAGGACCAAATAAGCTTGACTCATTTTTTGCGTGCTGTTTTCAAAGTTGAAGGCTTCTAGCTCTGATCGAAGTGTCACGTACATGGAGGGTCTCCAACCGTCTCTGAACCAGTGCGCTTGGTTTCCCTCTCTTATCTCTCCTGAAGACGGTTCAAACCGAATGTTAGAGATTGTGAGTGTGTTCTTTTGATTTCTCTATGTTTCTTTGTCTATATTGAACTATATTTGTCCGTTTTAGATCGTATTTCCAACGAAAAAGTATATATATATATATAAACTAGAATTTAAAAAAGAACACATAGAAAGGAAACCACTGAACTCACTACTATATTTCGATGTCCTCGTCTTCAGGAAAAGAAGTGAATCGCTCCAAAGGCTGATAACGACTGACTTGGCGTTCGAACTGAAGCACTCAAACAGTGTAGCCAACTTTCGGAGGAAAGGTAGACAGGGAAGATAAAGAGATCAAAGCCAAATAAAAATTAAAAAATGAAAACATTTAACTAAAATAAAATTAAAAGCTGATAACAACTTTTTTTTAAAAAAAAAAAAAAAAAAATTCAACGATTGAGGTTAAGCCCAGGAGCCGATCTACCGCCCAGAAGACTAATAAGTGCTTCTTCTGAAGCTCTCAGAGTAACTTTCGAATTAGTCTGATCAATCTGCCTCAGGACCTGTACACGGAAACAGTCATTAAAACTGAGTCCGTGAGAACTGGCATGAGTAGCAACGGGAAGGTCACTGCGTTTGCCAACGGATGACCTGTGATTATTCATACGCAGGCTTAGCTTGGTGGAAGCCAAACCCACATAAAAAGAATCACACTGGGTGCAATCTAAACGGTAAACGCAGTTACCAGAGGTACAAGAGGTCTTGTGAGAGATAGGGTAGGTGCGTTTACTATGGAAAGAGGTAAAGGAAGGAACAGGATTGATGATAGGACAAGTAAGACATCCACGACGTCCACATTGAACTATACCACCAGCAGTTTTTGGAGGCTTACGAGAAGAGATGTGAGAGAAGATAGATTGAAGATTAGCAGGTTTGCGATAGGAAATGGAAGGTGGCTCACTAAAGACTGAAGAAGTACAGGAGGAAGAAGAAAGTATAGGGAAAAACTCCCTGACAACTGCACCCAGCCTATGAGCACCAGGAAAATAAGTGGTGATGAGGAAATTAGAGTCACTGCGATCCCTCCTAGGACCTGAATTATGATGAACGTCTGCAGGGACTATACGGTTGTTAATGAAATTAGAAGGATATCCTCGGTCAGAAAATTTCTGTTTCAATAAATCTATTTGGAAGGAACGATCTTTTATTCTGCTACAAATTTTATGGAGGCGTATGGACGGACAATGATCTGGGGATAGCTTTTTTTACGTGGGAGGGATGGCAACTATTGAAATGAAGGTACTGCTGGGCGTTAGTAGGCTTGATATGGACAGATGTAGAAAGATGACCCCCATCGTAGGTGCCAGGATGAGTATGCCTGTCCTCCCAATTGAGCATTGGCTCGCGCAAGTCCTCAGCGGGTATGGAGATTTCGGGGCATATTTAGCCAGGTTCAAGAGACGAGATAGCCCAGGCTGCTGTTGTGGGGCTCCGATGGAGAGCGTGGCCCACATCCTGGAGGAGTGCCCCAGATATGCCAGGGAGAGATTTGAGTATGAGATGGCGACTGAGAGGCTGGTAGCGGAGACGTACCGGGGAGCCCTTACACTGGGTCGCAGGGAGTTTTTTAATTTCGTCTATAGGGTAAGGAGACTACGAGGGACGCCGGGAGCCACGCCGCCCAACGTGTACTAGGGTCAGGTGCCGTTGTGCGTTTGTCTGGCCTTTCGTGGCCTTACATAGAGGGTTCTTTCTTTTAAGTTTTTATTAACTACGATGGTTGAGGGTTTTTCTTTTGGCTTTGGTTTTCTAAGTTTTCTATTGTGGGATTATTTTTCTTTGTGTTTTTTGTGACTTTGGTTTGAGGTTTTTTCTTGGTATGTGGTACGGTATAGTCTTGTGGTGTTGGTGGTTATGTTTGTGATGTAGGGTCGTGGAAGCTCGCCTCCGCGCGGTCCACCTCCGGCGTATCTCGGGAGCTGATAGTGGTCCTATCGTATTGGATAGGCCTTGGTGCCCCCGAGATGCGGCGAAAGAGCTTTCACGCTAAAAAAGCATCAATCTGTTCTGCTATTATCCGTGATATGGCTGGAAAGCTGGGTACACGTTTTAATATCAAAACAGGTGACGCTGACATCCAAAAATGTAATAAGGTTATTGGACACTTGATGAGTAAAGGATATAGATGAAGAGAAGGAATTAAATGACGTAAATATCGACCGTTTGATAGAATAGGTGTGTTCTCTAATCGGGGTTCGGTCAATTGTTGTGCTGAGTTTTAGTGAAATTTGATTTATTTAGTTGCCTTGAATGAACAGTGTTGAGGTTATTTGTAATGCTATCTTATTAGTCTAGTCGAAGGTTTTGTCCGGTTAACATTGTTGTTCCTTTAAATAATATAAATTTCATTTTCTTAGTTAAAAAATTCTTACTTCAGGAAGTAATATTGTTTTATGTATCTCTGAAATATTTCTGCTTGTAATATTCATAAGTTGTAACAATCCATTTTCATATTGTGTATATGTTTGATGTTGATATGTGATTTCTTATTATCCTTTGTTTGTAGGCCTATGAAAAAGGTTTTAAATAAAACCGAAACGTTGGCAACGAGAGTTTGATTTTTATCCTGGAAAATTGACCGAACCCCGATTAGAGAACACACCTATTCTGGTGTGTTGGTTACACACATATATAGTGTGTAACAAGATTTCACAATAACACGTGAAATAAAAATCAACGTCCAAACCACAGTAAGAACTCAGAAAGAGGACTAAGATCTTTCAACCGTAAAAAGCGGTCTTCGTCAGAGTCAAATTTCAACTGAAGTCAAAGATGTATGAACATCTGGTACGGGGTTGAGAAGAGTGGGAGTGGGAAACGTAAACTACAGGAAAGAGAACAATGGACCTGGGAAGGGATATCAGGGTAAACAAAGGAGTACAGGAAGAAATAAATAACACATTATCTTCTAACTGTCAACCCTCTTAGATGAAGCTATTGTCCTTATCAATACTGTGTCGAGTTTGAATAAACCATTATTAATTTTTATAGTATTTGATGTATTATATTTAATCAGAGGGGATTCGATATTGTTTCTAACAACACTGATTTTTCATATGTAATCAATCATTTTAGGTTCATGAAATCATTAAATAGATTGGACGGAAAGATTGTTGTAAATAATCACAAAAGGCAACAAACACCTTTTCAAGATCTCATGAAGTTGTTTGTATTTATTGTTTAAAGTTTTTGGTACTTCCTTCATAACTTGGTCTGCAATGTTTTTAAATACATTAGATTTTTATATATTTGTTATCATTTACTTTAAAAAAATCGTTGAGGTTTAAGATTTTATTTAATAAAATGTTAGATCTCAATTTTACTGGTATTGACATACAAGATATGTTGCTTTTTTAAAAGTAAATGGTGATTCATTGTTAGGCTGTTCTATTACTAAAGAAATTCGAGGATTACAATATAAAGTTATAGTTGTTAATCAGAGAACCAGTTTCGTGAGAAAGCCACTTCGATTTAACCTTGATAGTAGGAAGCTAAAACATAGTCATCATAGAATTTTTGACCGAATGTTAACCGGAACTTTTTTCGCAAGGCTGGGAAAAAATCTCCACAACCGTTCTTTCAGAAGTGTTGTATGTAATAATGAGTAGTAAAAAGTAGCTTGAAAAAGTGATATTAAGGAAAAAAGTAATATCTAGTCAGTAAACTGTGTTACTCCTTTTTATAAATGGAAGTTATTTTCCTCTTTTTTTCTCCATCTTGAACGCTTAATTTCGTTTAGATGTCATAAATGGTGATTTATTGATTTGGCTTTCCATGCAATTTTGAAGATTGAATATATTTCAATAATTTAGCAATGCGTCAGGATTGTTCGCTGATAGGGTTTAAGGGGCGTCGATGTGATTGGAAAGATATGGTAATTGATGATTTAAAGTAGTGTTTCTCAGCATGTAAGAATCGCATGATATTACTTCTAATGATTACTTCATACTTGTATAGGAGTGTCATACGCACAAAAGAAGAGTGGAAAATTGATTACAAAAAATTAATTATTTAATGCGAACCTCGGTTCAAAAAATGTTTTTTAATTTGGAGATATCGTCTTTTTAGGTAAGCATTGGTGATGGGCATTACTTAGTGGATGTAATTTTTTTTTTCAACTTTGAAATATAGCAGTGATATAGCTTCTTTTTTTTTTTAATTATTACGATTTCTCATCTTAGGTTAAATCCCTAATTAGTAGTGGTAAATGAATTATAGGAAAGTTAGTTTCGACTTGAGACATTTTTTTCTATGGAAGTATTATACCTTCTATGTGAGGTATTTTATATATATAGCTTCCTGAAATATCATACCTTCTACTTTGAACAGGAAGTATCTGTTGGGATACTATATTATAAATTCTTGCAAACGTGGATCTTGCTTTCTGTACTTTTAAAACTCTTGATTCTTAAGAGTTAAGCTACGTCTAATGTCGTAGCTTACTTAATAATAACTGTTATAATAGTTTCTTTTAATGTTGATTGCAATTTTATGATTATTATGTACTCTTGTTGGAAGGATTAAAAACCTGTTAATTCTGCTATCTGATGATTTGTCAGTCATTATTTTATTTTGTTTTTTAGTATGTGAAGTTAAGGAAAGTAAAACTTCAACTACGCAGAATAATATGCAAAATCAAAAAAGGAGTCAACGTATGAAAAATGTGAAGGTTTCTCCATTAGTTAATTCCGAACTGTCTTCTTCCACTGAACCAAGTACAGATAATGAAACAGAAAAAAAAGGAAAACAAAAAAAAGATGATAGAAGAAATAAATCCAGTGGTAAAATAAATGAATCGGAAATTAATATTGAAAAAACTATGCAGAAACAAAATGGTTTAACCAATCCTACGGCAATTCAAATAAACAATGTTGTTAATAAAATGTCCAAAGCAGAACAGCAAAAATGCTTTAAAATTGAAGATCTGAAACTTCCTCCAGGTATAACCATTACAAAGGTGGACCCGAATTCTGTTAAACCAAAAATGTCTATAAAGGTAATTATTATATTTATAGTTGATTGATTTCTTATGTCATTGGTAAATGATACGAATTGGCTTACCCACCCTACTGTGGAGATTATAAAAATAAACTTTTAGAAAAATTTTTATTTTGTCCCTATCTTCTGAATATTTACTAAGTGTCTAGACCTCTCTAGTAATCGGAGACACTCTCACTCTCCCCTCAACCCTCCTCATAAGGCATGGGAACAGTCAGCTCATTTTACTAATCCACCACTATTTTCTTATTGAAAGACACTTAAAATACATTTGACACAGGATTTTCAATGCACCATTTGGTGGAAAACTTTCCGGTTGCAGAAATATCTGAAGGTTCTTTTAAACACACTCAACTGAAAAAATGATGAATTTGAATATTCCCAGTAGTGCTTCAAAACAACAACGAGCACTTATCAATTGATTCCACTGAGACTTTCAAACTCACATTTTGTCTTGGCCTCAGAGTAATTACTGTCGCCAGTTGCATTATCTAACATTCTTCACTGCCTCACATGTATGTACTTACACTGACGACAAATAAATTCGTGAGCTCTCTTCCTCATAAACAATTTGTGAAATGGATCCTTGATTTTGGAGTCTTGAAAAATATACAGGTCGCAAATTTACCATCACATTGTTTTCCATTCAATTCTGATCCCGCTGTTCTGATTAATTCTCATTACTGTCTTCCAGGAAGTGTTAATCATTAATGAATGACTATGTAGCGTATTATATGCCTCATTTCGGTTCGTCAATAAACTGTGTTACTCCTTTTTATTGATAGAAATTATTTTTCTTTTTTTTCTCCCTCTAAAACTGTTAATTTCGATATTTTGACTGCATTTGACGAATTGGATTATTATTTGTCTATAGTTTAGGATTAGAGCATAAAAAATGTCACATTCTGTTTTCTATATGTAAAACAAAACCATGAGATTGTTTTACGTAATTTATTAGTCTAAAGATTTCTTAAAAATATTAGAATTTTATTATGACAGATGCTGATTTCTTGTATAATATAATTTTGCATTGAACTTTAACATTAATACTGTGTGTTGTATAAATTCTCTACTGTATAACCAAACTGTAGTTGTCCATTTTACAAATTAGTTTCTTTAGTTGACTTGAATTCCTTTTCTCAAAATGGATTACTTAATTTTTCCTAAGTTAGATATTACGAAAGCAAAAACAAGATATGTTTGATATGAAAGATCGAAAATTTACACCTAGATTTAAGATCTGAATTGTGGAATTAAATATCAAGTAATTGTTGAACAAAGTTAAATTTCAGTCACGCTGACACTCAGAGAGTGGTTCGGACCTTAGTTTCTTAGTCTGGGATGAAGTATTTTTTTTATTAAGTTATTTAAATTGGGTGCAAGTAAGTTTAGGAAATGAATAAAATTATCTGCATCTTTTAAGTGTTTCAATCGAAGATACGATTTGTACAGTTTACATTTAAAATGATCATGAATATTCGTGTGAGGTCAATTTCTTAAAATAATACACGTAAGGAAACTTTTGCATTACCTTAAAAACGGGAGGCAGGTTATATCTGTAATTATAGCAAATATGTATTTGTGAGTACATATTTACAGTACTGTTAATTTCATACTGCCATAACAAGAATTGGGCAAAATTATTAAGATGTATTAAAAGTCCCTATAATAATTTCAGGAGGACACGGGTAATCGACAGATGTCATCTTCTCCTCAAATGAGATCATCGTCAGAGGTAATTGTTGTTGCGACGGGGCATTTTCAGGATAAAGTTAATCAAAAAGGTAAATACTTTACTCACTTTATAGCTAATACTATATTTAGTTTAAGGCGAAATAAATTATAATTCATTGTTATTTTTAATAATATAAATGGTATTGTTTTTAGATTTCAATCAAACTGATCTCCAGAGTAGTAGTACTCCTAGTAAAAAAAAGAAAAACAAGAAAAAAGTGGAATCAAATAATAATTCAAACCTGAAAATAACATTAAATGGAATTGAATCAGTGTACTTGCCCACTGATGTGGTTCCCACTATTGAAAAGATTGGGAAATCGAGAAATACTGTTATGTCTTTAAATGCCACACCTAATCATAAAATTAATAGAAAGCATGATCCTGAAATTAATGTTGCAAATTCTGATTTTTATGAAAATAAGAAGAAAAATAAAAAGAAACAAAAGAACGATTCCATATATAATATTAATTCAGAAGAATTACGACTTCTTGGTGAGTGTTTCACAATTTTTAGATTGAAATCTCTTTTTGAAAGACTAAAAATTGAGTATTAAGCGCATGAAAATGTTTCATATATGTTATCAACATTTTAGCATCACAGTTTGATATATTCCTGACTAGCAAACGTACCCGTCTTTGACGGAATCAAAAATTCTATTATACTTGGTATTCAAAAATATCAATTATAGTATTATACTAATACTATAATTAGAAATTATAGAATAGTAGGTAATACCATTATTAGTACAGTGTTAAACAAATGCCTCTGTATACACCACATTAGCTGTCTGTTCTTCAGGTTCACGGAAGAACAAACAGTTGGAACCTCTGACTCTTGAGCAAGTAAACTATAGTTGACCATGTGAGAAAAACTTGGTCTCGCTAACTTGAATTCCTGCGTTAGATAAAGTCTCCCTTTGCGACTTAGTTAAGGTCATTGCAAAATAGACTCTGACAGGACTTTGCAATAATTTCAACGGAAACAGACAGTGGCTCAGAATCAATGGTATGGGTGCTATACACACAGACTCCCCAATACCACATCCAGTCATTATGTCCGCCTCTTTGGCATATCTGTGTAGAGCACGAACTCAGACTCGTGTCTCGTTGCACAGTTTTGGGGCACTCATGTTTCGTAACATAAAATTTGTTACTGCTACTAAATTGCAAATGATCGGTGCTCCTACTTTAAGTTTATACTCATGAGCAGGCAGTCCAGGAGAAATAAATTCAGAGTCAAGAAATTCAATTAGATAATGAACTGCTTCTTCATTACTAATCCAATCTCTTTACTGACTTGTAAGTTCATTCCTTGGTATGATATAGCGTAAGAACTTGTTTGTTGATTTTTCCTGCCTGTTCATATTAAGAGTTGCTGCAATTTATAGCAGTAACAAATTTCATGTTACGAAACATGAGTGCCCCAAAAACTGTGCAACAGGACACGACTCTGAGTTCGTGATCTACACAGATATACCATAGAGGCGGACATAATGACTGGATGTGGTATTGAGGAGTCTGTGTGTATACAGTGCATACCATTTATTCCGAGCCACTGTCTGTTTCCGTTCAAATGATTACAAAGTCCCGTCAGAGTCTATTTCGCAATGACTTTAACTAAGTCGCAAAGGGAGACTTTATCTAACGCAGGAATTGAAGTTAACGAAACCAAGTTTTTCTGACATGGTCAACTGTAGTTTACTTGCTCAATAGTCAGAGGTTGCAACTGATTGTTCTTCCATGAACCTGAAGGACAGACAGCTAATGTTGTGTATACAGAGGCATTTGTTAACACTGTACTAATAAAGGTATTTTCTACTATCCTATAATTTGTAATTATAGTATTAGTACAATACTATAATTGATATTTTGGAATATCAAGTATAATAGAATTTTTGATTCCGTCAAAGATGGGTACGTTTGCTAGTACGCAATATGTTTATATGCTCCAATGAAATTAAAATCAACAACAATACCTACTTGCCACACCTGTGTATTTTCAAAACAAACTTGTCTGTGAAGTTAGAAAAATACGCTTAAAGCCCTATAACTTCGTTTCTGCACTGAATTATGAATCTATTTAGAGCCCGTATTTTAAGTTAGGCATACACAAATCCAGTGTCAAAGTTTCTGCTCACCATGTCTTATGGTGACTGAGTTTACTTGTGACAAACGTTTTTGCTTTAAACGTCCATAACTTCACTTCTACGTTGAATTTCCAAATAATTCAGAGCCTATATTTTAAGTTAGACCTACTCAAATCTACTGTAAAAGTTTCAGCTTTATGTGTCTTATGGTAGCTGAGTTTACTTGTGACAAAGTTTTGCGGACAAACCGACAGAAATTTTTCTAAGGGTGGATTCGGTTTCTCCAATGTATGAAACGTAAAGAAAACTTGAAATGAGTCAGTTCTAAGCAATGTACAGACAAAATCATTATTTTATTTGTAAAGATATGGATATCTTAACCAAAGCATATTTTTTTTCTGATGTTTCTATCAGTTATATTCCCGTGTTATATACTATTAGCAGTGTTTCTTTCTACAAGTTTCCACTCTTTGTTACATCCGAATGAAATGGCTCTGTGTAATTCAGTATCTGTCCGTATTTATATCGATCACTTTTAATTTATCTCATGACCAAGTGTTAGGTACTTTATAGGACTGTGTTTATTTTCAATCAAACTATTTTAAAAAGTTTTATATATAAGAATTTTTATACGTACATATTTGTTTTTTTTTGTGTTGATTGTGAAGACAATATTACTTAAAGTGGAACTTATTATTTCAGATAGTGTATTTGCTCCAAAGGACATTGACTTAGAAAATGGTGATATAGATGATGCCGAGAGAGAATTAGAAGCTTTTAAACGTTTTTGTTCTCAATCAGTTCCTCCTAAAAGAAAAGAGAAAGTACACCTCAATATTAAAGACATTATTCTTAAAAAGAAATCTTTGGAATAATTTTTTTGATGTAATGTTTATATTAGTGTTTTGATAGAGATAGATTTGAGACTAATACAACTATTTTTATTTTTCTTCATTTTTTACTATTTTTATACTGTATCGAATGATCATCTTTGTAATGTGTACTATTCTTTCTCAATAGTATGCACAAATAGTTAATATGAGAAATATTTTTATGAAGATGGCAGTGGAACTGAACAGTATATAACTCATTGTAAGTTGATAATAAAATTTTTTATATCTTTGCTTTCATTTATTCAGTAAATTTTCTGTCAACCTTGAAATAGACTGACCAAATTGAAAAAAAAAAAAAATGAATGAGGCTATTATCCTTACACGCTGCAACGTTTTAAAGGTATGCACTTCTGGTTAAGACTTAATCTAATCGCTTTGTGCCATATCATTATTGTTCTACAATGAACATTCTAGTCTGTTCATTCATTAATTCTAATAAGTAGAGAACATGTTGTACTACTTGATAAAAATCTTTCAAAATATTTTTAACCTTTAAATATGTATTTATTACAATTAATCAGGGGTGAAAATGTTCATAGTTAATTTTGTTAATATTTGGTTATTCCACATGTATAACTAATACAATCAACTTAAAGTAGAATGAAATATGTCATATTACTTTTAAGCTTGTTTGAAAACAGTATCGGGGTTACGAGATCAATAAATTTGAAAAATATTTATTAGTTCATCAGAAGTTAGTTATATTTCTGTCTGTCTTCTCATTAAGTAGTAACGTTTAATAACGAAGTTTTAAAATGAAGATTGTATTTCAATATTCATGTATTTTCAGTTTAAAGCACAATGATTCATATGTACAATATACATAACAACATAATTTTCTAATCATCATGCCTATGCTTTTCTATTTTTAGGTGTTCCTGCTGTCGACGTTTTAAATTAGTATCCGAGAATTTACATCTAGAACGGTAAGTAGGATGCCCAAGTACAATAATAAATCTGCCTTTCTTCATATGACTATGTTTTGTATTTTAAACATAGAATTCAATTTTCATCTCCCTATATATATTTTTACTGTGATTTTATTGATCAGTTGATGTATTTGAATTATGATATCCCAAAAAAATAAAGTATTTATTTTATTTATTAAAAGAATGTATGGCAGTTAAACAGTGAGTACTTTTTGGTTTCATGTATGTGTAATGAAAACTGCGGTTTGCCTTATTCCGGTTTTCTACTTAATTAGTAGAAATTGTACAAACTCATTTTAGAAACTTATATCGATTCTATAACAGAAGTAATAGTGATAGTCATTAAGCATGTGGATAACTGGTTACTAGGGAGGCTATTGTTGTCAACACAACAGGCAGAACAAATAGGTCATTTAGCTATTGGTCATCATTCGTCTATACACGTCACGCCATCTCTATTATTTAACTTGTCTCACGGTTATTTAGCATTGTTCACTAGACAAACAGAAACTTTAATCTCCCCTTCTAAACGTTTTTTAAAGTTTCAAAACAGCATAAAGAGAATTGATCTAAGGGTTGGAATAAGGAATATTTCATTTATTCAGTCAATCAAAGTTCAACATAGGCGATGGGTTTTTTTGTCCAAAAATTCATTAACAGAAATTGAACTCCATTCTTACTAGTAAATGTTGAATAAACTAAAGAAAATGATTATCCTTTTGGTTTAAGATAAAACTCTTAAAGCTGGATTTCTTTCAGTATAATGAAAATATAACATATACAAAACCCTTGAATGTACTGCGTAGTTAGTAAAAAACTTATAAGGAGGGTGTTGAATTTTGTTGATTAACTAAAATCAATTAAGTGTTTCGTAATTCTTGAGTTGATAACATATTCCTTTGAAACAGGCTATTCAAAGTCAAGTAATTAGCGTAACTGAATTTCACTTGAACCAAAAAGGAGATATTAGGTGATGGGCACACTTTTTTATATGGGTGATGCTTTATAAACTTTTTTACAGCTTTCATGGGACACAATTTGCCAAAATAAGTGCAATGTCGGCAAAATACTGCTTCCATAAGTAATAAAAATTTGTACATATTGAAGAAATAGTCCAACAATAGAGTTCATTTTGCTTCTGATACCTTTATCAACAGACAAAGAATGTCAGGATTTGCTAACAGGTCCTGTAATATATGCTTGCTGGTATAATTTGACGACGCGCTGACCAGAAAAGATGAGGTTACGCGTTTAAAGCGAACCTAGTTGACTAGTTTACTTTACTTAGAAGGCAGAGGCACTATGAGCAGGGATCACCGTCAAAGTCCTTTAACCCATTAAGTACCAAAATTCAATAAAAAAATTGCACTATTTATGCCATTCTTTGAAGCACTCTACTATTTATTGTAAGCCTACATTACATTTTCTGCATTGCTTTCTGGCATTTGTTTTACAAATAGCACATTTATCTGCCTTCTATCCTCCATTCTTTCGGTCAAATGACCATGAATGCTTCCGATGTCATCTGGAACCCTTTTAGTACTCAGCTGTCGAAGGCATGGTCTGGTCTGCCACAGGATTTCGGGTCAGAAATGGAAGATGTTGACAAATACGTCGTTGCAATAACTCTACTAAACTCAAGTAATGGAATTTTTCCATTGCTTTTCTCATAGAGCACATGTGCATTCACTATTGCCATGTGTAGCAAATTTGTGAAAATTGGAAAATATCACTTTTTTGATTTTATTTTTACCCTGTATTTGTTTATCATCCAATCCATTTTGTCCACTCCTCCCATATATTTATTGTAGTCATTGATGCAGTTTGGTTGAGGGATTAAAACTTTCTTCTTTTCTGTTCGAGAGTAGCGAGATACCTTCTGAATAGGTTCGACTCCGTGATGATTCGATAAAACTTTTACCATACAATGTTATCTTTCCAAATAACCGCTAATATGTTATTTTCTTCATCGAATCTATAATCATATGTTCCACGACTTTCTTTCTTCATCAGTTCTTCATTTTTGAATGGACATTTATTAGTACGGTTCTAACGTACGGTGCCGGTGGTTCTTGAGTTTTTTCCTCAAGGTTTTTCATGAGAGAATGACTCGTGAAAAAGTTATCAAAACAAAATATGTGATTTCAAGGATCAATGACTACAGACAAACAATTCAGCACCACTGACTGAAGCACCTAAGCCATCAACTGGGAAATTTTTTTGCTTCTTTCCTTCATATAATTTTATAAAATAGCAATAGCCAGTCTCACCACAACACATTGCCCACTGTTTGAAGCCAAACCTGATAGGCTTACCTCGAATAAATTGTTTCATGAAGTGATGCCCGAAGTAGTTGACCATCTGCTCATCTATGCTTATGTGTTTAAAAAACATTCCAAATTGTAAAAACTGTTTATTCATTTTTTCAATAAGGGGAGAAATGTTTAAACTTTTATCATCTTTGTTTATATGTAAATTGTTATTGAAATGAAGGTTCCGTTTTATTTCAAGATACCGGTTTTTTGACAGGGCACGTCTTACAATATCTATAGCAATGTCTTCATCTTCACTCCAGTACATTTTTTCTTGAAGGAAGAAATGATAACCTGTCAGAATCAAAAAACCTAAGAATTTTTTCAAACAATCTACTGAGAATTGAAATGTGTGACGATTGTTTTGATTGGCATACTTTACACTTTTTACGATACATTCCATATCATGGGTGAATAATAATTCAAAAATCTGCACCGCAGACTTACTGCTGAGAAAGTGTTTCAATTTATCAGAACTTTCACTTATTTTGGAGTCATCCCCAATATTTTTTTTGCAAAAATTTATTTTTTTCCATATTGATTGAACTTTTTCATTCCTTTTTTTCTTTGGGCATGGTTCAGAGTGTGTTGATTCTTCTGATTGGTCGGCACCCCTGCTAGACTGTACGTGCACACGACCCGGCACTTCAGTTGAATGGTCTCTTCAAAAAAATCCGCGTCAATGTCTTCTTCGTCAGTTATTATGTCAACGTATTCATGTGGTAGTTCAACGACAACAATAATATCGCACTCATCATCAGCAAATTGCTGGAGGAAGTTTGAGTCATTTTGAATAGCCTCTCGCAACTCAGCAAGTGTAAAAAGCTCTTTTGTAGTCATATTCAGGAAAAATAATAACATGTTGGGTAAAGTTTGGAACAATTGACGTGCTGGTTTAGATGGGACGATATTCAACGGAGAATGTCGAACGAAATAAGCCGAAACATTGTCCAAATACTAACTGGCAGGGAGATACGCAGAGATCTTCAATTATTGTGCTTAGTCCGACAAGTATTGACGTCAAGACTAAGGACCCAGTATGCAGTAGAGTTAACGTTACCACCACTGGTATTCATTTTGGTTCCTAACTTGTCCAGAGGAAGAAAGCCACTAGGGGAGGTAGCAAGCAGGGTTGTCCAGATTGTCGCTACAATATAATTAATGAACTTTTAACGTTGATTAAGCAAATCATTTAAATTTACAACACTTTTAAATACAGAAAGAAAATTAGTTTATACATAGAATAAATAACAATGATTGATTATTTAACAATTTTTTTAATTTTATCAGTATTTCAGAGATAATCTCGTTCAGAATATTTTGAAATTAACAAAGGCAAACTGAAATAAACCTCAGATTTTTAAAACAACCATAACAGTATCATTTACAATAAAATTAAAACAAATTGACCAATAATTTATTCCAAAAGCTTGTGGACACAATAGAGATTCACTGCTTGATGGATCGTAATAAAATTTAACCAAAAAAGGAACCTTACGAAAGTATGAGGTCAATACTTATGTTAAAATTACATAGACGAAAAGAGAAGTTATGCTATGTTTTATGATTTCAGAAATTTCTTTTTTGCTAAACGTCTAAATATAAAACAATGACATTTTGTCAAAAAAATCAACTTGATAATTGCAATCAACTTGATAATTGATCAATTATAATGAATTGATTCATTGATAATTCAATGAATTTTTTTATAGCTTACAATTATCGAGTTGATTTTTCAATTACCTGCTGTACTTGTTTGATTTGTCAATATTACCATCGAATTTGTATATCAGAATCACGTCATGCGGAATTATCATTTAAATGTCAATAAAAGAAATTTGATGATCTATTAGTGATTAAATAAATTGTAGAAAGATGAAATCATCAAAATATAAAAGCAACCAGATATGAACCATATCTTTCTCTACCATAAGTTAATTGTATGTGGGTGGGTGTATAGCTAAAAGTTTGTGGCCAAATTGTTTGATGATCAAATTCATAATTTACACCAAAATGAGCTCTATAGTGTAGATGTACTATACTATATTGTGGAAAAGTAATTTTTTTGAAAAAAATGTAATTTTAGGCAAACTTTTTTCTTCCGAAACTACTAAATATAGGGCGTTGAAAATATGGAATTGTTATAGAACTGACAGAAGTAATAAAGGAAGAAACCTGAGTTTTCAAAACATTAGAAAAGGTACTGTTTGCAAAATAATGAAAAAAATTGACTTATGATTGATTCTCAAAGCTTATGGGCGCGATACAACTAATACCGTTTGACGGAAAATGAAATGTTACCTAAAAATACCAACTTATATGAGGATGAGTTAAAGGATTTTTCTTCAAATTACATTAACATAAAAGGGTGTTACTTACTGTACATCTAACTTCAGAAATTGTTTTTTTTAACGCTAAACGGCTAACTTCAAAGCAAAGGAATGTTGTCAAAAAAATAAACCTGAAATTAGTATGTATAAACTGGGATGTTAAAAATTTTTTCATGTACATTTATTTTCGACATTTTGCTCTAATCAATGACAACAAATCTTCAACTGCAATATTAAATCATCACATCTTTGGCACGACATAAACTAATTTTTTTTGGGTGATATTTTCCGAAAAAACGTCTGCCTGCTCTTTTTGCCACATCGCAAGCATTTCTTTGATCACTTGTAGGGAGAGCCTCACTGCATTTTCCGATACACTTTCCTCTATTTCTGGTTCCTTAATCTTTTCAATCACATCCGTGTGCTGGTGCTCCTGAAGCGGCAGAAGTTCCTCTTGTGATCTGAGAGAGCGCAGGCTGCCTTTAGAGGTACTAGGGCGGTAAATTGAGCACGTCAATAGGCGACGTGGGTATCAATAACTTAGATAAAAGGGATGCAACCGATTGTGTTGGTAGTAATATCATTTGTCACGTTCTTCGAATAATTTCGTCGAATATATTAAACAAACACCGGAGACGCCTAGTCTATGTGCTTCAGCTTCACTTTTATCTCTTTCTGCAACAAGAATGATTCACTAAACTTTCAACTTCTCTGGTATCAACGACAATATCATATACCAATCAACAGAGTAATGTAAAAATTTTTTTCCCGTTTTCAAACAAGTGACCATTGAATAACACTTTAAGTGAAACCTATCAATTTCAGTTAAATCAGGTTAAAAGCAAATTTTAATTGAATTTGAATTCATTTGTGTTTATGAATCATAATATTTTTGGATAATATTGAAGTGTGAAGAATGGACTCTTTCATCAAGAAAGAGGAGTTCAATAATTGATCATTGATAAAATACTATGATCAATGGTATAAACTTAGAAACCGTTGAAAAGAAAACTCAGAATGGCTCTTAATTGAAAATAATTTTACGGGCTCTCAACGAAGGAAAATGTTTTAGGAAGATTGGCTATGAGAACGTTCACACAGCCTTTCTATGAGGAAGGTTGTTTGCTAAAGGTTCAGTAGTAATAATTTCACCAATACTTTGAAAATAGGTTTTACAATAGCTTCACACCGGAAATTTAGATATGGAAAAGAAAAAGTCTTGTTAGAATGAATCTACTTTATTCGCAAGAGAATAAAGTAGATTCTCAAGAGAATAAACTACTTTTTGACACAAGAGAATCTGTCAGAAGAAACAAAATAACCAAACCAAAGTTTAATACCATCCCTGGGAGCCAACCAGTGGTCCATGACAAAGAATTCACTCATCATGTGATCGTGTCAAATCGGTTACCAATGAGTTTTGCAATTGGGAATTCAGGAAAATGTTAGCGAGTTTTGGTATTTCAGTGGCAATTGAATTTGACAATCGCCCTCAATCAGCATCGTATATTTTTAAGAATTTCTTTATGCCTAATGGAATTTCTCTGAAACTGATTGTTGTTTTTCATCCATAATGTGATAGTCAAAATGAATGATCCTACAACTATAAAGAAGTTCCTTCATTGTATGCGTGATGAACACAGTTATATAAACTCGTGTTATATAAGCAAAGACGTGTGAACAGTACTGGACTGTATCGTGATAAAGCCTCGCATAGACTTGTCATCAAAATGGAGCATGTATCCGGTGGAGAAGCACTTAGATATTAGTGAAGGAGAGCAAGTAAGAACATATGCAGGGGAAAGGTATAGATGTTTAGAAAAGCCGTGAAGAGGAAAGATGTATTATTTGATTGAGGTGGAGGATGGAAGAGGACGGTTAAGCCATGTAGAACAATGCAACATTTTCGGTGGATATTGATGTGGCTTTGAACAAGTGAATTTGAGTTGGTTTTGTTTAAAGACCTGTGTTGTTCTTTACATGGAAAAATACATCACAGTTTCTTAGCTGTTCAGTTTTAACAATTAATTTTACTTCGTGTTCTTATTTAACATTGAATTAATGTCAAATTAACTTCTACTACTTTATTATAAGTAAAGTATATGTTCGTGAAAAAATTCGACCTCGAGATTTTGACGAAATTACATGTTTTGAGGTCCCAGAAGTGGTTATATGAAGTTTTCCCGGTGATGTCTGTGTATGTGAATATGTATTCAAAGTTTGTGGCCACGCTACGGTCCAGAATCTTTGATGGACTAAGTTGATATTTTATTCAAAAATGGGCTTCATAGTGTAGGTGAACACTATTGTTTTGGAGCAATTATGATGGGAAATCTACTTTTTTTGCCAGAAACCTGTTTTTAGATTACATTTTTATTCTCTCAAACAACTTATTCTAGTCTTCAAATGTTGGCATTATCTTAGAGGATACAAAAGCAATAAACGAAAAATAACCTCAGATTTTTAAAACAACGGGAAATATTTTTTTCAATAAAATGAAAAAATTCAAACTTAAAATTCAATCTGAAAGCCATACACGACATACCGTTTGACGGATCAAAATGAAACCATGTCTAAAAATAGAATATTCTGAGCAGGATAAGTTAGATGATTTTTTTCAAATTTACATTCACCAAAACGGTGTTACAGTACATTTTCTGTTTTCAGAAAATGTTTTTTTGACGCTAAATGGTTAATGAACCATTGAAAAATCCATGAAAATTTGCCAAAAAATTGAACAAAAAATTAGCAATTTATAAAAAACAGTTCACGTAAATTCAATTACGGTAAAAAGCAATAAAGCTATAAAAACTGATTGTTTATCCTAGACTAACGGATCACCTGCTATACTTGTGGAATTTATTGAGATTTATTTACATTTTTACATTGACATTTTTCGTGTGAATCCATTGAAATAAAATTGATGTTTAGAAGTATAATGGAAGAATTTATATAATTTATTGACTTATACGAGATATAAGAGGAATAATATTTTACATGTGAAAAGTCTTTGCCAATGAACATACATTTCTCTTGCTTTCCATGGTATGATGGGTTTGTTTCAGGAAATGCTCTAATCAATCTATATATTGCACCCTTGAACAAAACATAATATCAGTTGTAAATTAGTTTGTGTTTATGAATCATAATATTTTTGGATAATATTGAAGTGTGAAGAATGGACTCTTTCATCAAGTAAGAGGAGTTCAATAATATGTTTGTTGACAAATATCCAGTTTTTTCACTATTCTAGTCTATCTGTTATTTTTATCATATCTGTTATTTTTAAAGATTTTTAACTTCAAGTTATAAAAGTTCTAAATTATACTGAATAGCCGGGTTTGACTTTGATTTGAGTATGTAATACGGGCTACTTACTAATATACTTTTTCTCAATAAACATTCACAGCAACCTTATAGCAGAGTACAGCATGCAGGAAAACGATAACACTCACTCTGAGTAAATTAGTATATATGATTTTTGACAAAGGGAAAAAATAGTGGTTGTTATTAAATTGTTGGAAGCCATAAAATTCGCAGTATTATTATTCGATAAAGGACCAAAACATAATTAAACATTGAAAAATTCCTGGAATAGTAGATGTAATTATCCTACATCTTAAATTAAAAATTATTATTTATGTTAGATTTTCTTATATGTTTTTGACATTTTTCAGATGAAATAGGAATATTTTCAAGATTTAAATGGGAAAATTTGTTTCAAATATTCAATATAAAAGGAGGTCAGGTAAATTATGTGAGAGATCCACTGGCTATTGGAACAAAAGCCATGTTCTCCTGTAACAGATTATTTCGTAACACGAATCTACCTTTTTACTTTTCATAAATGTTATTACTACTGTAGTTATACTAATGACTAGACATATTATGCATCAGTGGTGTGATATACAACAATAAGCATATATATTGATAATTAGATCGTATATTGATAACTGGATATAATAGTACACTATCTGTAATACCTCCAGGAATGAAAGACTGATAAGCATCTCCCATTTAGACATTTATATGATACCTTATATAGGGTGTTCCAAAAGAAACAGTGCAGTAGGAATATGCTAATAACCCAAAGAAACAAAACTCACAGAAACATACTATTTATAACAAATATTCACAAATCCAATACCTTATCAACTAAAGTACGATTGAGGGTTGACTCGTGCAGTAAGATATGATCTACAATAACTGTTGAAAGTGTGCGCCATTCACCTGCAGACATAAACGAGCGCGACGCTGCGTGTTTTGAAAAACACACTCAAGTTCATCAGGTTTGATGTTTTGAATAACACTTGTTATTTTCTGCTTCAGTTCATCCGTAGTTCGAGGATTGTCTGCATACACTGAGCCTTTCAATTTGCCCCACAAATAAAAGTCAGGAGGTGTTAAATCAGGTGATCGAGGTGGCCACAAACCACGAGAGATCACACGATCCCCAAAGACATCACCAACTGCAGACATACTGACACGAGCCGTATGTGCAGTTGCACCATCTTGCTGGAACCAGCCTTTTGCTTTTCTTGCTCCGTCAGTTGATCAAAAAATGGCTCCAGGATGTTATGAATGTAACACTCAGATGTGATGGTGTTTTCAAAAAAGATATACATTTAAACATTTTCAATGTATAAATATCCTTTCTTGTGTTCAGTGCTCTGTTTCTTTTGGAACACCCTGTATATTATATACCTAAGAGCATTATATATTACATACCCAAGAAGTATGATATTATGTTTACTTATAGTAAAGTTGAGTGTAGGCCACTCCAGATTTTTTAATGCAATGATCGTTTTGCTTTTTTCATGGAAGATCAGTTTTAAAAACACATTCTTATTGATTTTGCATAACCATGTTTCTTCTTTAGGTCAATATACATACTTTTAACCTTCAATTGAGAGAATATTAAGTTACTAGTTTTTTGATGAACAAAATGGCTAATTAATAGAATCAAATTTTCCCATTTAAAACTTGCAAATATTCTTATTTCATCTGAAAAATGTCAGAAACATCTAAGAAAAAATGTTGTCTACGATAATTTTTCCTCAATGATGAAGAATAATTTCATTCTTCAAAGAATGTTTTACAATTTTGGTCTTTTCAGGTATTATTTTACTAAGAACTCTTGGCTTCCTACTATTTAATAAAAACCACTTTTCTTTCCCTTTGTCAAAAATCATATATACCAATTTACTCTGAGCGAGTGTTATCTTTTTCCTGCGTGCTGTAGTCTGTTATAAGGTTGCTGTGAATGTATATTGAGAAAAAATATATTAGTAATTAGTCAGTTTTACATACTCAAAAGTCAAAACCGACTATTCAGTATAATTTAAAACTTTTATAGCTGGAAGCTTGAAATTTAGAGTAGATTTCTAATTAGATTAGATTATTAGACTAGAAGAGGGAAAAAAACAGGATATTTGTCAACAAACATAGGCCCTTTCTTATGGAATGTGTTCATTCCTCACATTTCAATATTATCCAAAGGTACTATGATTCATAAATACAAAAAAAAAATTCATTTGATATTATATTTTGTTCAAGGGTGTAATACATAGATTGATTAGAGCAGTTTGTGAGACAAATCCATCATACAATGGAGAGCAACAGAAATTTATGTTTATTGGTGGTGATTTTTACATGTAAAAATATTATTCCTCTTATATCTCGCATAAGTCAATGAATTATTAAAGTTTTTCCATTATACTCTAAACCTAAATTTAGTTCAATGGATTCACTTAAAAAATTTCTAAATTAATGTAAACAATTAATAAATATCAATAAATTTGAAAAGTATAGCAGGTAGTCCGTTAGTCTAGGATAAACAATCACTTCTGATAGAGTAATTACTGTTTGGCGTAACAGAAATCACGTGAATTCATTTTTTTTTTGAAAATTGCTAATTTTTAATTTAATTTTTTGAACAAGTTTCATGGGTTTTTAACGAGCTGTTTAGCGTCAAAAAACATTTTCTCAAAACAGAAAATGTACTGTAACACCGTTTTAGTGAATGTAATTTTGAAAAAAATTATTTCAACTCATTCTCCTCAGAATGTTCTATTTTGAGCTATAGTTTCAGTTTTATTTCCTGAACAGTATGGCCTGTATCATTCTTAGACGCTTTCAGATTGAACTATAAGTCAACATTTTTACATTTTATTGAAACAAAAATTCCTGTTGTTTTAAAAATCTGAATGTGTTTTTTGTTTGTTGCCTTTGTAGCGTGAAAGATACTGCAACAATTTCAAGATATTAGAATTAGTAGTTTAGGAAAAAAAAAATGTAGTTTAACAACAGGTTTTTGGCAAAAAAAGTTGCTTTCCCATCCTGCATAATTGTTCCCAAACAATAGGGTTGATCTACACTCTACACCATGAGGCCCATTTTTCTTCAGAATGACTGTTAAATTTCAAGTTTTTAAAGCTAGCAGATTATGAGAAATAATGTTGCAGGTATAAATGGAAATTTCATGTTGCAACATTGGAAAAATCTTCATAGTTCACCTACACTGAACAGTTTTTTTTTTTATGTATAATATCAATTATTATTAAGAATGATAAATTATCCATGAAACGCTACCTTTATCAAGTCTGTAATCTTTTGGATATATACAATATATATCCAATACCTATCCAATTACAAAAAGACATCAAAAATGGACCCCAAAACGTATGAATCTGTCAAAATCTGAACATATGTTTTTTTCCTTAAAAGCAAACTTAATGTTAGAGTAGGAAAAGTAACAATAACCTTTGACCACTATAGATATTAAAATGTAATAATAACAATATATTTTTTTTACTCCTAAGCCTATTACGAAGTATTAATTCTAGTTTTATTCAGAATACTTAGTAGCCGACTATTTGAACAATTGTCTTTTCGAAACAATTAACTTCAAATAATCTCAAAGACTGATACTTGGTTGTTTCGACTATGAGTTTGCCGACTACTGATTTAGTTTAAGTCGGTATGCGTTCATTTATCTCAATATATATTATATTATGATATACAAAGTGTATAAAATTACTATTGACGTTCATAAAATTAAGAAATATAATTCTTGAAGACATTTTCTTCAATAATTACATATCTATAGATAAAAGTATCGACCGTGGAATAGAAACAAAACTGAAGTTTATCGGGACTTGGTCAGTTCTGAAGAATATATGGTATATAGTTTTTTTAAATTCAATCGCTTTATATATAATCTAATCGACTTCCCATTAATAATCTTAGTTTCAATTGTGAAAACTCCTTCAAAGATAACTAAATTCCCTCCCTGATCATATTTTTTTTTATCATTCCTTATATTTTTTTTGTTATTTTAAAGTGTTAATAAAATAAATGTCTTCCCACAGTATTAAATATTCAACATGAAACATTATAGTACAATGTAAATGGCATCTATTTACATTAATTACATGTTTATATAATGCTGTATTTTGAGAGGAAAAAATGTTCTAGTTTTTTTAAATTATTTATTAAAGAAGAAAGACGAAAATACCTTGTCCATAAATACACGGGAGGCATATGGAGATGTGGTACGCTGCTACAACACACCTGCCTTCCGTTACAGACATGCAATTCCTCATAATTACTATGGAACAGCTCAATTCTATTTTCTTTATGAATTTTTTAAAATTTAATTCCATTTGAAAAGAGCACTTTGTTGTAATCATTGTTTTACAAAGCAAAAGTTTTCTTGCAGCACTAAGTATCTACACCAATTTTCCTAGCCATTTTAGTATACTAATAAGTATAGTAATCCTGGAATATAGTTATTTCAAGTGTTGACAAATTTTATGTTTTGAACTTGGTAGTTTTTTTGTAAAATTTTATTTGATACATTTTGTATAAATAAAATTTTCAAACTAAAACCGTTTATAATGATATTGCATAGCTTCTCAATTTTAATATTTGGACCATTTCACTAAGTAATAAACATATATAAATTAATGTTTTGAAAAATTGCTTTTCGGGCCCTCATAATTTATGACGCAGCACTGTAATAGAAAAAAAAGAGTCAAACGTCTTATATAATTTATAACAATACAAAGACTTTGAATGGCTAGAAGGTAATTCAAAATCAGTGTATTATAACAAAAAGTGAGTCATATTATTCAAGTTAAATATTCACAATAATATATCTTTAAAATACTAGGTTGAAGTCTAATTAATGTTGGTCTATAACCATTAATGTGTGGTCACATCATCTCTGTTAGTCAAATTAAATAAGGATGACAGAACCTTCAAAGAGTAACGGGAATGGAACCCACATCTCTGTGGTCCCGACAATCAAACAATCTTACTCTTTAAGCCACTGAGGAGCTGTTGAATTCTTTTTTGGGGACCAATATCATTTAGGACGTTCTGAAATAAACAAGAGAGTGCTAAGCACTATTACAACTTTCACCTCCTAAAATAGTCATAAACAAATTGTTACAATGACTACTATAAATGATTAAACTTCGACGACCTCATTAAATTTCCGCAATACAAATTATTTGAAATTAAATTCTGGTTGAATATTATGATATAATTAAAATGTATAAGTACAATGTGGCGAAGCATGTGTTACGATGTAGTTGTAAAGAAAACTCAACTGTTCTATGTTTGCAACATTTAACATTAACTATCAGTAAATGACTATGTCAAAGAAATTTATATAAATATTTTGAAATCAATAAGTTAAACATTTTATGCAAATTGATTGTTTACAAAATCTCCTTTGAATCTTGTAGTATTGTTGTTTTAATACTTCGAAGAAAAAATATACTCTCTGTATTGGAGTCTGAATTCAGACAATATTGGATTATCCTAATTAATATTTTTAAAAAAAACTCTAGCAAAAAAAATATAAGGAATGATAGAAAAAAATATGATCAGGGAGGGAATTTAGTTATCTTTGAAGGGGTTTTCACAATTGAAACTAAGATTATTAATGGGAAGTCGATTAGATTATATATAAAGTGATTGAATTTAAAAAAACTATATACCATATATTCTTCAGAACTGACCGAGTCCCGATAAACTTCAGTTTTGTTTCTATTCCACGGTCGATACTTTTATCTATAGATTTGTAATTATTGAAGAAAATGTCTTCAAGAATTATATTTCTTAATTTTATGAACGTCAATAGTAATTTTATACACTTTGTATATCGTAATATAATTTATATTGAGATAAATGAACGCATACCGACTTAAACTAAATCAGTAGTCGGTAAACTCATAGTCGAAACAACCAAGTATCAGTCTTTGAGATTATTTGAAGTTAATTGTTTCGAAAAGACAATTGTTCAAATAGTCGGCTACTAAGTATTCTGAATAAAACTAGAATTAATACTTCGTAATAGGCTTAGGAGTAAAAAAAATATATTGTTATTATTACAATTAGTACATTTTAATATCTATAGTGGTCAAAGGTTATTGTTACTTTTCCTACTCTAACATTAAGTTTGCTATTAAGGAAAAAAACATATGTTCAGATTTTGACAGATTCATACGTTTTGAGGTCCATTTTTGATGTCTTTTTGTAATTGAATAGGTATTGGATATATATTTTATATATCCAAAAGATTGCAGACTTGATAAAGGTAGCGTTTCATGGATAATTTATCATTCTTAATAATAATTGATATTATACATAAAAAAAAAAAGGTTTCAGTGTAGGTGAACTATGAAGATTTTTCCAATGTTGCAACATGAAATTTCCATTTATACCTGCAACATTATTTCTCATAATCTGCTAGCTTTAAAAACTTGAAATTTAACAGTCATTCTGAAATTTATAACAGTACTAGCAGACATGCTCGTTTTTGACGGGTATTTTACATAAATTCAGCGATGATACATGGTATTTCAAAATATTAATAGAAAAATTATAGAATAGAAAAAAATATATTTATTAGCATAGTGTTAAGTAAGTGCCTCTGTATACACCACAATAGGTGTCAGTCCTTCAGGTGTATGGAAGAACAGATAGTTGGAACCTCTGACTATTGAGCAAGCAAAATACAATTGACCATTTGAGAAACACTCACTTCACTTCCTGCCATAGAGAGAGTTTGACCTTGCAAATTATTTACCGTCATTGTGAAACAAACGCTGACGAGAAATTGCGACCGTTTGAATTGGAAGGGACAGTTACTAGGTATCAATGGTTGATTGGTATAAACACTGACACCCCAGTAACAGACCCAGTCATGATATCAATATTTTTATATTGATTTAGACATTTTTTATGTGAATTCGTAGAAATAAAATTGATGTTTAGAAGTATAATGGAAAAGTTGATATAATTTCTTAATTTATACGAGATATAAGAGGAATAATTTTTTACATGTGAAAAGTCACTGTCAATGAGCATAAATTTCTCTTGCTTTTCATGGTATGATGGATTTGCCTCACAAAATGCTCTAATCAATCTATGTATTGTGCCCTTGATCAAAGCTTAATATTAGATGTAGACTTTCTTTTCATATCAGATGAAATTTTTTTTGTGAATTTCAATCATAGTACTTTTGGATAATATTGAAGTGTGAGGAATGAACTCTTTCAAGAAAGAGGAGTTATGTTTGTTGACAAATATCCAGTTTTTTCACTGTTCTAGTCTAATAGTTCATATCTATTTTTTCAAAAATTAAAAGCCCAACTATAAAACTTTTAAATTATACTGAATAGCCGGCTTTAACTTTGTATTTGTAATTTGTAAAACTGGCTAATTACTAATATACTTTTCCTCAGTATACATTCACAGCAACCTTACAACAAACAGACTACGGCACGCAGGAAAAAGATAACACTTGCTAAGAGTATAAAAAAAATGATTTTTATTAAATACTAGGAAGCCATAAAATTCTCAGTATAATAATTTTATAAATGACAAAAATGTAAAACATAATTCAAAATTGAAAACTTTCTTTGAAGAATAATAAATATAATTATCGTACATCTTAAAAGGACATTTCTTCTTAGATTTTTGTGACATTTTTCAGACAAAATAGGAATATTTTCAAGTTTTAAATGGGAGAATTCGTCCTAAATATTTAATGTAGAAGGAGTTCAGGTAAACTATGTGAGAGATGCACTGGCTATTGAAACAATAGTTATGTTCTCCTGTAAGAGATTATTTCGTAACACGAAATCTACACTTTCGCTTTTCAAAAATGTTATAACCGTTGTAGTAATACTAATGATATTATATTCATCAGTTGTGTGATATACAAAAATAAGCATATATATTATAAGTGGATCAATCACTATCTGTACTACCTCTAGGAATGAAAGACTAATAAACATCTCCCATTTAGGCATTTATATTGTACCTAAATGGAACATCATATATTATATACCCAAGAAGTATGATATTATGTTTACTTATAGTAAAGATGAGTGTAGACCACTCCAAATTTTTTTATTGCTCGTATTTTCTTTTAATTTTTGTCGCCACTCTCTGCACCAAGGGGACTTCTTGCTCTTCACTTCCAAAAGCTTAAGCATGAATTCAAAAAAGGAGCTCCTGTCCTGTGTATGAGAAATGCTGATCTATTGCGCTTATATAATGAAACATGACTAATAACTGAGAAGCTTTACGATAAAGTCATTGTTTGTAAAGTTATTGCATCACAGTTTCAAAGGAAATAGTTTTAATTCCATGATTGAAATTTGTTTTATCTAAAGAGGGCAACATTTCTTTTTCAAGGATTCAATTTCCAATTCAGTTAGCATTTACTATGACTATTCATAAGTCTGAAGGAGAGACTCTTCAGAATGTTTTAGTTCATTTAGGTAAAGCAGTATTTTAACATGGCCAATTACACATTGCTCTCAGTAGGGTCGTTTATAGTTTATCAGCACTTACTTGAATGAGATTGCATTAAAAGGTATGGTGATGGATGACTGAACGGGTGACGGGTAGTCTAGTACCAAATGATGGTTTGGATATACTCGTAGTTTGCTCACCTACCGAGGATCCCATCCCTAACATTCACAACCATTGGTCTAATCACATAAAAAAGGGCATTCGTTTACAAAGATAGAGAAGATGGAATTTCTAAAGAAAATGTGGATAAATATACTAGATGGTCGTTTTACACAAGAGGAGGTGGAACACTTCAGCTCTATTTCCATGCATGATATTGGTTGATTCTGAGGAACATTTTTTTTTAAATTAACCTAAACAAATCGAACAAATAGAAGTGTAGATATTATTAGGATTTGACTGTAATGGTTTTAGCCTATATTGGCTCTTCCAACAGTCTGAAATTATTGATTTTCTTTCATAAGATACAAACTGTAGGTAAATGCTGTGGCAAATTTCACTATTTTGGTAGCGATGGTTCAAGTAAAACACATTTTTTAACCTCACAAAATGTACCAAAACCTTTTTTTTTGTTGAAGGAATTCTGTATAGAAGCTTAACAGCTCATGTTCTGTAAGAAGCTATTATTGTGTTGAATTTCATTATGATCCGTTAAAGGGTGTATCCAGTGTCATGTTCACAGCTGTCAGACTCAAGCATTTTTCAATTTTCAGTAAAACTAATCTTTTCATTTTTCGAAAAATTTTGAAATTTCTTTCAATTAATACTAATATCAGTTAATTATTAACTGAAAAATTACAACTTTTAGAATTAGTACTTCAAGGGATAAAATTATATTTAAAATACACATTGGGCAATAAACTGGATTTCCCGTGAGACTATATTGCTATATTGCTACACAACTCATTAAATTATAACGGCTATTTTGGGGTTTAACTCAAATAGCTTCATCAAATTGTAATGTGTCCACAAACCTTTGGATCCATACCCACCCAACCCACTCCACACGAACTCATCTACACACATACACTCAGACATCATCAAAAAAGGACTTCGGGGACCTCAGTACATTAAAACCGACAAAATCTCGAGATCAAATTTGGGTCTTATAGAAATAATTTTTTACTGAAGAGCAGAGAAGCAATGACATTGTAATGGTGATGCTAAATCAATTTTATTCCATAGTATATTCTGAGTTTGTGATTCGACATGTCCTTTATATCGTGAGAAGCTAATATAAATTTTCTATTGGTTCATTTTCTCATTCAAAAATGTATTCATTTTGAACATTTATAACTGCGCTAAGTCAAGCTGTTAAGTTGCAGAATTAACAAGGAGCAGGTCGAAGAGGGCGGATAAATTATACAGACCAGCACATAAGCCATTGGCGGCCAATGGCCGTCTAGCGTGACATCGCTTGTCCACCTGCTGTCATAGTAACAACCTGCTAACCCCTTCCAAAACAGCATTTTGGCCTCTACATATTTTATGAAAAACGTTCTTTATGAAAGATTCACAGATAAATTGATATTGAGTGTTCTGTGTAAAGGGACCGATATTGACAAAAGACAGCTTTAAAACACATTCTATTCCACCCTCAGTCTTGAGAGTTGCAATCATTTTAATATTAAACCTTGTACTGTATTAAAATAGTTGAAGAATCCTAAATAATTGTTTTTTGTTTCTTTATAAACATAAGTCTGAAAGTTATTTATAATAATTCTTTGGTTATTAATACAATTAAAAAAAATTAAATATTAAGAAAATTATACACGCAGTATTTGTACATAAATATTCCTGGGTTACATTCAACACTTTAATTCCTTGAGGCATTTTCACGATTCAAAAAGATTACTTCAAATTTTCAGGGTGAAAATGATAAAAACATTCTGGGTGATCTACACTCAACTTTACTATATCACATAGACCCATTGATAATCGCTTTAATTAATTGATTTATTTTAATGTAGTTTTCGTTTAAACGTATTATCAAACACCATAATAAAGTACAATGGAATTCATGGAGAATCAATTAAATGCCTTCATTTATTTCAATGTGGCTATATCCATTTCCAAATTAAAACGTGAACGCAATGATGTTTATAGTAAAATTGACAAGTCCCACAGATTTTAACAGCTGAACTAGTGGACCCTTCTTACCATTTACCTTACCATTACCCTCCTTTCTTAATTTCGGGTAATCTGTCGATTCTTCAAAGCAAACCTTCCTGATCTTTTATAAAACATACGATGTCTTCTTTAACACTTTCCATCTTATTATTAATTACACCAAAAATTCATAATTTTTGTCAGCTATACATATGCTAGAAAGTTTACCAGAATATGGAACGAAGTTTCATTACCTCTGCCATATTTCGGACCCTATGAACAGCACTCAGAGACCATTATGACTTATTAGTTTACAGTGACCTGTGACTACCCCCATCAATTTTTTCAGTTTATTCTACTGAAACTCAACAGTTAAAAACCTTTTCCTTGTTATTGGGACCTGTAATAAACATTTTGGCTAAACCTTTTTCTTCGAAAGATTTGCTATTTTTCCAACAGTTTTCGCTTAGAGCTCAGCATTCATTAGATGCCTGGGTCTTGTATTAGAGATTGACAGCTCTGGTTGCGGTCACAAAAATAGTGCTTTATCTCCAATTTTAATTTGTCACTCTCCTTCTTCGTTGCCCTCTATACCACCGTGACTCAGAGCCCTTTTAATTCAAGGTTTTACTTGCAACTTGTTTTACATGCATGTTTAATCAGCACCTTCTTGCATTCGTGCTCGAAAACTGATAATGGAGTTCCAAAGATAATTGCTTGAATCGCTACTTAACTATCAGAGCAGATAGAGATCTCTGACTCTGGTCCAACCCACACATTATTCAGTCTGGTCATCATAAAAATAGTGATACTTCTGCTAGAAAAACTATTGTATTGATCCTAGCAGAAAGGATAGCTTTTTGTTCATCTCAATATATATATATATATATATATATATATATATAATAAATATATATATTGAGATGATATACATATATGTATATCAATTAATCAGTTGGTTAAACAATTGGGAAAACAATATTATTGTCCTTCCGTTGCTTTATATTAGTGACTATCACGCAATATTAGTGACGATTCTGTTTAATCTCGATCATTTTCTTTATCTGGACACCTCCGCCACTAGTATACTTAACTCTTTGACTACCACCGGCATTTGAGTGTGGCTTTTAACTTCAACTATTTGTCATACACAACAGTTGCTGAGTTTATGATAATCTGCCACAGCTTCTCTGATAACAATATCACAGAATGACAAATTGTTTAGTCTGATAGACTTGAGATCAGTATAGTCCCTCTTCTGAACTCTTGAAATAAAGACAACCCTGTCAATCCTCAGAATTTCAACCACATAACCCAACGCTAAACTAGTGTGGTTTTATAAGCATAAGAGAAATTTTCAGAAGTGTTAGCTGCAGAAGTATTTACAACAATTACTACCTGTTACATTTGCCAAAAAAACATTTTATATTTTCCTTCATCCCTTTCCCCCTTGGTTTTGTAAACCTTGTTCTAATTCTTTGAAAAGTTTTCCAATCTTTTACATGTTTTATATGCTTACATTTCCAAGCCGTGTTTTAAACCATTTATGAGTTTTCCTAGATCCACCAGATGCTACCTTTCTAGCTGATATAAAGAATTTGAGTCTTGAGAAGATTTGCGTAAACAGAACTTATTTCCTTTGCATTAGAATATAATTGTCTAATGCTACTTCTCAAAGCCTTCAACAAACTCATAAGATTGTATATGGTTTCTAAATCTCTCCTTGTCAGTTGCCGTTGTATTATGTCTCAGGATATATTTAGAGGAGTCTGAGAGAACATCAAACCGGGTCATTCGATGATCAGTCATTGAGCTAACCCCCAATGCCCTCCAACATTTGACTAAAAATGCTAGGTTACGTTATTTATCAATCATCTTCCTTCTGACGTTGACAAACATATGTTTAATACGAAAAAATTCGATCTCGAGATTTTGACAGAATTACATGTCTTGAGGTCCCAGAAGTCGTTTTATGAAGTTTTTGTGATGATGTATGTGTGTGTGTGTGTATGTGGGTGGGTGGGTGAGTATATATCCAAAGTTTGTGGACACGCGACAGTCTAGGATCCTTGATGGATCAAATTGATATTTTATACAAAAATGGGCCACCATAAATCATCTTCTGTGTAGATGATCTCTATTGTTTGGGAGCAATTACGCATGACGGGAAAGTCACTTTTTTTGCCAAAAACCTGTTTTAAAGACTACATTTTTTTTCTCCTAAACTACTAATTCTAGAATTTTGAAATTTTGGCATTATCTTTAGGGTTACAAATGCCATAAATAAAAAATATATAAATATAAAAAAAACAACAGAAATTTTTTTTTAATAAAATGAAAATATTTTTAATTATAATTCAATCTGAAAGCTTGTAAGAGCGATACAAGTCATACCATTCAACGAATCAAAATGAAACTATACTTAAAAGTAGAACTTTATGTGATGATGATTTGGGATAATTTTTTTCAAAATTGCGTTCACTAAAGGGGCGTTACAGTAGTTTCTATTTTCAGAAAAGATTTTTTTATACTAAACGGCTTATTAAAAAACCAGAAAATTTGCACAAAAATAGAATAAAAATTAGCAATTTACAAAAAAAAAACTCATGAAATTTCAATCACGGCAAAGAGAAATAAAGCTATAAAAACTGATTGTTTATCCTAGACTAAGGATAAGGTTAATCACCTGTAATACTTGTTAAATTTTTTTAACATTCTTATTTACAAATATTCAACTACGCGTATTCTGCGAAACAGGCATATGTAGTGAGAGATTACACAATAACTTCGATGCACATGAGCAAAGAATGAAACCAAGTGGTTCAACTTTTCACTTTTTTTAATAGTGTATTATCGTAGTAGTAGATCCCTGGTTCATTTTCCCTTGAGTCGTCTTAGGGAATTCTGAGAAGGTGAGGAGGAAGCAAGGATTCATACAAATAGATTTGGGTGAGAGCAGAGGTTGTCGTGAAATGACTTCTAACGATCAGAGACTAAATTTTGAATGAATGGAATTTTTATGTCTTTATGAAGCGTGTAGTTTCTGACATAATAAAGAGCATTTGTGATAGTGCGGAGGATTTTAAATCGCAACGACTGTATTCTATGAATATTGGAAGGTTTTGCACAACCTCATAGTTCAAGTCCATAAGTCCAGATCGGTCTCAGTAATATTTTCTATAGCAGTACTTTGTCATGTAGCGTCAATTTCGAGTGTTTCCCTAGAAGTCTGTACAGTAATAAGAATCGTTTAAGTCAACTCATTGTTTAAAACAACTCATTGTCCAGTTGTTTTTACTGGACCAACCCTTCAGCATCACATCCTTGGTGTCTTCCTGATGATGAACACAAAGTTTTCGAAACGCGTTGTTGTTGTTGAATAAAACTTCATTTGTGTGGAGACTTTTGTTTGTTTATCCATTTTACCTCAGAAGGATGAATTTAATTGGAAGATAATCAATTAAAAAAAAATGTAATAAATACAGAATTCAATTTCTCTTGTAATGAACGATTTCCTAAACCAGTTGAGTTTTGGAGACGACGTAGCTGGTTCAAGACAGTACACTGCCCAAATAATATTACTAACAAACTCTGTGGAGTTAAAATCTAATATAAGTTTTTTTTTAATGCTAAATAAGGTTCTTAGTACGTCTTAATGACCGTAGTTTTATCATTCTTTACCTTTATGGTTCAATAATTTAGATAAAACATATAAAGTACAAAATTGTAATTTGTTTTTCAAAATGGGTGGTTCACTGAGTAAGATCAGACGTATGAAGAAGGCTACAGTTTATAATCTTATATTTTTGCTGCTAATGAATTAAACTACAACTATGTGGATTTATAAGTCTCATCTTAGGTACTGAACCGTAGAAATAAAAAAAAAAAAAATGGAATCACAACTTGTGGCATTTAAATTAACCTCAGAGGAGGTATGACGTATTTATTTACCTTAAATGATAAATCTTATCTTATATTGAACCATAAAAAGTAAAAAATGAATGAAATTATATCTGTGACCATTAAACATTACATAATTGACACTGAGAACTATTAAAAGCAAAGAAGGAAATTACATTCTGTGGCATTTATATTTCTCATCTTGGATACTGTGAACCGTTAAAATTAAGAAATGAACAAAACGACAAATATTTTTTTATTTATAGGTGGGAGGATGGTGGATGCATTGTGGAGCCTCCTCGGAGAGTGTCTCCCATATTCTCGAGGTGCAGATGCAGACCGGCAAGTTCGTGGAAAACACCTACAGAACGGCTTTATCTACACATGGGAAAGAGTTTTTAAGGTTTGTGCACGTAATCGCCAAGATCAGGAAGACTGCAGGAGTGCTTGAACATTTAGAAGAAAAATAAATTTCCTTTTGTCAGTTTGTTAATTTACTGTTTGTTTAAGTGATTTTCTTTTTCTCCTTTTGACACTGTATATATTTATGCTACATGAGTTTTTAATATTATTTTATTTTATGTGATGTAGGGTCGTGGAAGATCACCTCCGCGTGGTCCACCTCGGGCGTATCTCGGAGGCTATGTTTGCCCTATCCACGGCTAGAGCTGGTTGCTCCCGAAAGAGCTTTCACGTAAACAGGCATCAGTCTGTTTTGATATTATGATCTGCGATATGGCTAAAAAAGCTGGGTGCGCGATATAATACCAAAACAGAGAGGAAAATCCCTGTATCTCTATCGGTCGTATTTTGTCCGCTCCGGCAGAGCTCTGCATAATGGATTAAGGCTATTTACTCAAGGGTGTCACCTGATACCCTTGAGCCTCCGTTCATAATACAGGAACCCCTGTATCGTCCATCCTTTGGCACGGATCGCATAACACCTTAGATTGGGGCTGAGATAAAAGGAGGGGATTTGGGGATTAGGAAGGATGTGAAACGAAGGTGGTCAGGCCCAGCACCTGGTCACCTTCTCCTCCTCTTTCCTTTGTCCCTGCATAGAGCAGGTTAACAGGGTGGCCTAGTGAAGGCCAAAAGTCGGAGTTGAATGTTAGAGGCTATTAGAGGCGCTTAATCACTCCATTACTCTAGTGGTGCAGTAGTTAGTTACGTAAGTTTTTGTTCATCTTGTTCTTTAAATGATCGTATCTGTTTGTGTAATTTGTGAGTCAGTTTATTGAGTACTGTCTTGTCACTAGGTTGTCTCGTTTGGTACCACTTCTTTCTTGCTATCCTTTTTGATCTGATTGTTTTTGTAATTTCGGACGGCAGTTTGTATTTGTTTGACCAGTGTTTTTGCTTATAAACTGTCGCATTGTTAATTGAGTTGAGCATTGTCTCTGTGAATGACAATATAGTCTGATCAATATATTCAGTATTTTTTTATTCTGACGTTCAATTCGACTCTGTTAATTACTTCAAGTTGGAAAGCTCCCTAATTTACCCTACTTAAGATTAATGAATAGAGTGGAAGATAAGGTACTGAGTAGTTATAGAGTGTAAGGACAATTGGAGAATGGTCAGAAGAGAATTAGTGAAGGTTGTCGATTGTATAGGAAGATGAAGGAAGTAGAGAAGAAATAAAGATATCTAGTATATCCGGCGGTTTTGAAGGGGAAAAGGGCCAGTAGGTGGGACCTGAAGGTGACAAGATTTGAACTGTTGTTTGCTACATTTTTTAAAAGAACTGATCCCCTAGGATTAGAAACTCGGCATCCCCATTATATGTGCTTAGCATTGAAATTTCCTCCTGCTATAAATTTGATACTTAAGGTTTTGAAAAAGGATTGGTAGTCATGGGAAGAAATAGATTTATTTGGATGCCAGTAACTAGAACAAAATACTATTGATGACTTAGTTTGTAAGAAAACTGAGCATGCTTGTACTAACTCAGTGGGGTAGGAAGGAAGCAGACGGGGAGAAAGGGTTGATCTTATAAAAATGGTTGCTCCTCCATGAGCAGTGTTATCAGGGTGATCGGCTCTGTACACTGTGTAGCCTTGTATGTAACCCCGTGACATGTCTATGAAATGAGTCTCAGTTATAAGGGCGAGGTGAATGTCAAATTATTGATATTTTTTTACATTGTTTACATGTAATCATTCTGTATGTTGCAATGTTGAACAAAACTTAATATTACATGTAGACTTTCTGGCTTAGATGATTTATTTGCTATACTTGTCGTATTTGTTTACTTTTATTTACATTGTTTACATTGATTTAGAAATTGTTTGAGGGAATCCACTGAAAAAAAAAATTGATTTTTATAATGGAACAATTTAAATAATTTATTGACTTATATGAGATATAGGAGAAATAATATTTTTACATCTAAAAAGTCACTATCAATAAACTTAAATGTCTGTTGCTTTCCATAGTACGATGGATTTGTCTCACAAAATGCTCTAATCAATCTATATATTGCACCCTTGAAAAAACTTACTATCAGATGAACATTTTTTTGTTCGTGAAACATAGTACCTTTGGAAAATAATGAAGTGTGAGGAATGGACTCTTTCCTCATGTAGGAGGAGTTGTGTTTGTTGACAAATATCCAGTTTTTTTTACTATTCAAGTTTAATAGTTTTATCTATTATTTTAAAAATGTCAATCTTCCAACTAGAAAAGTTTTAAATTATCCTGAATAGCCGGCATTGACTTTGATTTGAAGATGTAAAAATGGCTAACTTATATACTTTTTCTCAATATACAATCACAGCAACCTTATAATACAGTAGAGCAAGAAGGAAAAAGATAACACTCGCTCAGAGTAAAGAAAAATGATTTTTATTAAATACTAGGAAGCCATAAAATTTCCAGTATTATAATTCTATAAAAGACCAAAAATGTAAAATATAATTCAAAATTGAAAACTTTTGTTGAAGAATAATAAATGTAATTATCCTACATTATTAATTAAAAATTATCTTAAAGCAACATTTCTTTGTCGATGTTCCTGACATTTCTCAGACATAATAGGAATATATTCAAGTTTCAAATAGGAAAATTTGTCTTAAATATTCAATGTAAAAGGAGGTCAGGTAAACTATGTAAGATATCCACTGCTATTGGAACAATAGCCATGTTCTCCTATTAGAGATTTTTTCGTAACACGAAATCTACCTTTTCGCTTTTCAAAAATATTATTACTATTGTAGTTATACTAATGATATTATATGTATCAGTGGTGTGTTACACATAAATAATTATATATATATTGATAAGTGGATCAATCACTATCAAAAACTACCTCAAAGAATGAATGATTAAACATATCCCATTTAGACATTTATATTATACTTGAATAGAACATTATATATTATATACCTAAGAAGTATGATTTTATGTTAATGAAGTAAAGCTCATTAAATAAACCATGAAATTTTGAAAATAAATTGAACAGGTAGTCAGCAATTATAAAAAAAAAATCATGAAATTTCAATCACGGAAAAGAGCAATAAAACCATAAAAACTGAATATCGATCCTGGACTAATGGTTTACTTGCTATACCTGCACTTTTTTACATTTATTTACATTGTTTACATTGACAAAAATTTTTTGAGTGAATCCATTGAATAAAATTGATATTTAGAGGTTTAATGAAAAGGTTTTAAATAATTTAAGAACTTAAAGATATATCTTTTAAGAGCGAGTGTTATCTTTTTCCTGCGTGCTGTACTCTGTTATAAGGTTAGTGTGAATGTATGTTGAGAAGAAATATATTGGTAATTACATTATGAAATAGGTATATTTTCAAGTTATGAGATGTAAAAGAATAAAATTCTTATATGTAAATAATCAAAGTTAATGAAACATATAATTTCTGATGTTTTCCGTGGTATGATCTTTTTGTCTACCAAAATGCTCTAATCAATCAATATGTTGCACCCCTGAAAAAACTTAATATCAGATGTACATTTTTTTTATGAATCATATTAACCTTGAATAATATTGAAGTGCGTGGAATAGACTCTTTCTTAAAATGTTCTTGACAAATATTCTTTTTTTTTTTACTATTCTAGTTTAATAGTTCATATCTTCTATTTTCAAAAATTTCTTGATACCAGCTATAATAGTTTTAAATCATACTGAAAAGCCAGCTTTAAATTTGATTTAAGCATGTGAAACTGGCTAATTACAAATAATATTTTTCCTCAGTATATATTTACAGCAACCTTATAACAGAGTACAGTACGCAGGAAAAATATAACACTGGCTCAGAGTAAATTGGATTTTTATGATTTTTGACAAATGGAAAGAATGAGATTTTTTTTTAAAAACACAAATTAAAAATTATCTTAATATTTCATATTTTCTTAGAAGTTTCTGACATTTTTCAGACAAAATAGGAATATTTTCAAGTTTTAAATGGGAAAATTTGTCTTAGATATTCAATGTAGAAGGAGGTCAGGTCAACTATGTAAGAGATCCTCTGACTATTGGAACAAAAGCCATGTTCTCTTGCAGGAGATTGTCTTTTCAGGAAATTTTCACTTTGGCCTTTCAAAAATGTTATTACTCCTGTAGTTATACTAATGAGTGGTGTGATATATAAAAATACGATACGGACAATCACTAACGGTACTATCTCCAGGAATGAAAGACTAATAAGCATCTCTCATTTAGACGTTTATATTATGCTTAAATGAGACATTATATATTAGATACCCAAGAAGTTATAATATAGTAAAGTTAAGTGTAGGCCAATCCAGATTTTTAATAATGTCAACATTAGCCAACAGTTAAAGTCTCACCACGTATACAATTATCAAAAGTTGCATCACATAACATGGTGACACCATTTGCATCGTAACCTACAATAAGGTAATAAAATGTGCTTCTACAAAACTCATATAGGTTCAAAAATTTCTTCTGTGTGCCTGTTGAGGGGGGGCAAATAGTCATCATAAGTAAAGATGAAGTCAGCAACACCATTTTGAAATTCTTTGGTTTACCTTACACTGTAGCAGGATTCTATAATCCAAACTAGATCGAATTATTAATAGTACGCAGTACCAGTCTAGAGTAAATATAATAAAGGCTAGCCTACATGATACGGATATGGAGTAGGTGAGTTAGACTATAAATGTAGAGGAAAAAATATCATGCTCACTGGAAAGAAAAAAAAATCTCTATGGAGAAGACAGAAAATGTTTTTAAATGTATGAACTTAGAAAGATTTTACAAGATTTTATCTGAAAAATGTCAGAAACATCTAAGAAAAAGAGTCGTTTTAAGATAATTTTTAATTTAAGATGTAGGATAATTACATTTATTTATCTTCAATGGATGTTTTCAAATTTAGATTATGTTTTACATTTTTGTTCTTTTATAGAATTATTACACTGGGAAATTTTATGGCTTCCTAGTATTTAATAAAAATCATTTTTCTTTCCCTTTGTAAAAAATCATATATACCAATTTACTCTGAGCGAGTGTTATCTTTTTCCTGCGGGCTGTACTCTGTTATAAGGTTAGTGTGAATGTATATTGAGAATAAATATTTTGGTAATTACATTATGAAATAGGTATATTTTCAAGTTTTAAATGGGCAAATTTGTAGAAGGAGGTCACATTACTACATCTACTTAAATATTCAATGTAGAAGGAGGTCAGGTGAGCAATGTAAGAGATCCACTGGCTATTGGAACAAAAGTAATGTTCTCTTGTAAGGGATTATGTCGTAACACGAAATCTACACTTTCGTTTTTCAAAAATGTTATTACTGCTGTAGTTATAATAATGGTATTATATGTATATAAAAATAATCGTATATATTGATAGTAAGTGGATCAATTGCTATTGATTCCTGTACTACCTCCAGGAATGAAAGACTAATTAATATTGCCCATGCGGATATTTATATTATACCTAAATAGAACATTGTTATATACCCAAGAAGTGTGAATATTATGTTTGCTTATAGAAAAGTTGAGTGTAGAGGTCACTCCAGATTTTTACATTAATTTTTTGAAATTTTCAAATCATTTAAATTTATTTCTCTGCATAATAAAAATGTAACAAATGATTTAGGTCTCCCCCAATGCATGTCGTTTTTGAAAAATGTTTAATCGATTTTTTTTATTGATTAATATACTGTACTCATAAAATGGTAAGAACATTGTATACACGAAGTAATATTGTGAAATTCGTGGTGGTGGTTTCAATTTTTCTTGATTTTATTTTTGTTTTTTTCTTTTCATCAGTGGGTTGAAACTTTCTTATGTAGAACAGATGAAATATTTATTCGAGGACAAATTGATTGTTCATCATAAATTTTAATGAATATAGATCACATATAATGTAATAACAATAGGAACCTACTTTCAAATAACTGAAAAAGTAAGAGTGTCATTAGGTGCTCCCCTCTTTCTGCCTGAGTCATGCATATCCAGTGTGAAGGGTGGTGGTACTCTTTCAACGGGTCAGGGGATCATGTTTAATAGATTGGGTTGGAGGAAGCGTGTAATATAAGTTTGATCGAGGGCGTTTGTTTGGCACCGTCTCGAGGCAACGCGGCTCCAGGGGGCTTCATATGTAACCACGACCTCTATGGCTTCACTCCAAACCCCACTACCAGCCCCTCCCGCTCCGCGTCACCATTTCCAAAAAAAAGTTTTAATGTTGTATGAAGACAGGGGTCACGGAAAGTCTTATATTAATATTTCCTTTCAATCGCTTTCCAGGATAGCTGACACAAGCATTAACATTTCACATGCTCCCGCCACTTTGTACTGTTTTGAATATTAACAAACAGTAAATGGATTGTGATCAATAAACCTTCTTCAACCTTTTGTTTCAATACCGTTCTGCCTTCAGTCGAGACGTCTTCTTTCAAGCAACAGGTGAGAGTTTCTTTCTAGCATACATTCTTCAATATGGTCAAGTAAAAGCATTGTCTTTGGATACGAACTATCATTGCTCAAAGACCTTGCTCTATTCGCACGACGAATTTCGACCAATGAATTTTATATGATCTAATGTAATAAATTTATTTTTATTTAAGCTAAACTGAACTTGAATTTAGTTTCTTACTGCTCTTATCAAAAATGGTTATCTTTTTTAAATATATGTTTGGTATTCATAAAATGAATGTTTCATTTAACTATATATTACATGTCAAAAAATATTAACTTGATAAATACAACTTTTTAAGTTTTTTTCATTTCTACTTTATATTTAAAAGCTATAGTAAATGCTTATTCAAACAACGGACAAAATCGTATTTCTTCTCAATTATTTTATAATTATTGTATTTAAAGCTCTGATTTCAAACTTCAAGGTTTTACATAAAGAATGAAAACACCTCAAATTTTTTTGAGACGACTGAGTTTTGTTTGTCATTGTCTGTGTTCTTTTCTTTATGTTATTGCCTATATATGTATATATAATTAAAGAAGTCACCACAAAATCAATAGAAAAATGAAAAAGTTCTATGGTTTTTCGAGGTAGTTTATTGAAAAAGGACTCGCATATTTATATATATCAAGGAAATCACCACTAAAAGTAATAAAAGAAATGGAGGAGTTCATGCTTGAATGTTACTTCGTTGTCAAAAGGCAAAGAGGAGTAGGAGTTGGCGCTATAAGTGAAAGAAGTTTTTAACCCTGCTAAATTACTTTACTCTTTCAGTAATGCACTAGTGGGCATTCCGTTTTTTTTAAAACAATTTAATATTACTACCGTATTCAAGAATGGTCAAAATATAAAGAGTTACCTAGGAAGATATTCGATGAGTAGAAGTGAAAGGTGTGTATATTCTATTCCCTGCAACGATTGCAAGCTTAAGTATTATTGGAAAACGGATAAAGGAATGGTTACACGTATTAAACAGCATAAATATAGTATTTTGACAGAAACATTTAATGTTTTATTTCTACATACTAGTAAATTTAAACATTTCTATAAACTGGGAATTGGTCAAAGTATTAATACAAGAAGTCCATCATTAGACGTAATATTATTGAATCTTATATCATAAAAAATAATTTTCATGACTTATTAATGTCAGTCCTGGTTTACTAAAAATTGATGAACATTTGGTAAAGAAGGTTGCCAGACAATTTGTTCCCTAACTGTTTCTTGCCCACTTTTTTACCAGATGTTGAGTTGATTGGCATGTTTATTTTGGTTGGAAATATTGCTTTGATTGGAATATTTTGATTGGAAATTGTTTTGGTTTGATTGGAAATATTGTTTTGTTTACAACGCCAACTCTTATACTTCTTTCTCTCCTTCTCTTCTTGTTTCCCCAACTTCAATAGTTATTTTAAAATCGAGAACACTCCCAAGTACTAAAGATCTGTTTCAATTTCTTTTCCACTTTAAGTGCGATTTCCTTGATTATAGAGTCGTGTGTTATAGTGAAACTTTTATGTGTATAAATATATATTATATATAATGCACATATACAATAACCTTTTACAACAAGCCGCCTCAAAACCTTACATAGTTTTTATTTTTCTTTTAAATTAGTGATTTTTTTTTCTTTGTTGTGGAGTCATAGACGCAAACATAACTCACTTCTTATTTCAACAATCGTCGTCAGTGTCCAGCTTTGTATTGCTTTCGTTATAATTTAATATAGAATGCTATGGATCGTTTGATTTATATATAATATATATATATAATATTAATTATATTATATTATATAAATTTTATATATATATAATAATAAATATATAGTTGGTATATTATAAGTTGAAGGTTTTTATTATTTTTGAGCTAATAGTTATCTTCTTTTTCAAATATTTTCATGGCTAAATTGAAACAAGATTTCCCTACCAGTTCATAATTTCTTCAACGCTTGCACAACATGTTTTGACCTTATGGCCTCTCGGCCATACCACTGTCTCCTGCACTACCGCTATACTGGCAACATTTTCTTCTTTTGGCCTCATAATAAACATGATCTAAATTTTTCCTGCTAATTTTAAATAATTTTACTTCCCTATTTCTTTTTCCCATCAAATGCCCAACAAAGTGATTGCGGGTAATATGTCAATTAATATTACTCCCTCTTCCACCTCCTTCACTTCATTCTCCACCCTCGATAATACCAGTCCTCCATCTGCCTGATATTGAACCCACAAATATTGAGGAGTACCTTCTTTATGACAGTCGCCATCCCTCTGTTATTGTTAGAGGGATAATAATCCCGAGATCCAAGTCAATTTGTATAAAGAGGTTACGGTCCCTTTCAACTGTTATTCTTTAGTATATATGAGTTCTTTAGTATAGTTCTTTCCTATATAGGATGTATAACATAATTTTATATAATTCTCTCTTATATCCCCTTCTTCCTGTTTCTTACAATACTCTTTTTACTAATAGCCCCCCCCCCCCTCCACCCATCTAAAGAGTGTTTTTTTCCATATTATTATAAAGCTTCCTAATATTCCTAATGGCATGAAGTGTTGGCGTTGTAGCTGTCAAACATTCAATATTATCTATCTCAATTGTAATTTCATCTCCAACCTTAGCAATAATGGCTACTATAAACATCTTCATACAACCTAAACTTCCTATGCCTTCCTGTGAATTGCCACATGGTCGTTATCAACTTATTCATGGTCATCCATGATTCTCATGGCCTTGGTTTTAATGATTGTTTCCATATCTAACTCCTCAAATACGTGTAGATCTCTGTTAGTACTACCAATTGTTACCTTAAGAACTTTCGAGGAGCCCTGTGTTTGCAAGAATTAACCTGTATAGTTAAATGATTTTTGAGCACGGTACAGCCCACGTGCACCGTTTAATGAAAAAATTTGTATTGAACCCGAAAATTGGTCCTATAGTGAGGATATGCCCTATTGTTTTTGGGCATCATTGCATAATGAAAAGTAACTTTATATGTGAATATGTGATTTTAAACAATTTTTTTTCCTACTCTAGAATTTTTTCTAGAATATTTTCAAAACATTCTAGAATGTTTTTTTTTTCAACAACTCTAGAATGTTGAAACTTTGAGATTATTATGAAACTGACTACAGCATTATTTGAAAAAAAAACTCAGAATTTTTCAGTGACCTAAAAGGTTAATTTTGCAGTAAAATTTATAGTGTGATTGACTTTGGCTCAAAATAGTTATACAGAAATTAATTCTTTCATTTCTTCATGGCGAATAAAATTCTTTTTTATAATATAGGGTCTCAACCCATATCAATATTTTTTTCCACAAATTTTCCTTAATAAACTACAAAGGCAAGCGTGATTTTAAGAAAAGATTTTTAACGTGTCTCCCCACTTACATATTTTTATCAAGAGAGAGGTAATTTGCAGTATTGGGATTGGTACGAAATAGAAATTCCTCAATGTGAAATGAAATGTTCAAAATTATTTATAACGAAATATTAATGACAACATAGTTTGGCATATATGTTGTCAAATACGTATCATATATATTATACAAGGGCGAAGAAGTGATCGGAATGCTCTGCTGGGTTAGATGATTCTGATTTCAAGAATGATGTTCTTATCTTGTGTACCTACTGTTAGAAAATTAATAATAAAACTTCCAACTTTCTTACGAATAAATTTGAAGAATGGATGAAGAAAGAAGAATATAAAATGTGTTTAAAAATTTAATATTAATATTCCGTAATATTAACGAAACTTTATCTACCACTTATGCAGGCTGTAATTTACTAATACGAAGAATGGAGTCTTTTTAGAAGGGGCAGAAACCTTTGTATACATTCTACGTGAATGCTAGTCAATCGCCTTTAAGAGGTTAAAGATTTTTTACAATAATAAGTAAAATCAAGAGAAGTGAGGGATACTTATTCAAGGGCAATTAAAAAGCTCAATAAAGAACTTGAAAACTAATGTTGACTTTATGAACGACAAATAAAAGCTAAATAGCACTGGCATGGTCACGGTGCGCACTAGTCCAATGATACTGAGATCCTCATGTATCAAAAAAAAAAAAAAATAATGATAATAATAACAACAAAAATAATAATAACGTGTCAAATTGTTATGGATCAATAAATTCAAGTTTGTTATAACTAATGAAATGTATATGAACCAATCTACCAACCAAGTTATAACTAATGAAACTAGAACCAATTCTTAAAATGATAATTCATAAGTTTGTTGTCACTTTGGTACGTCCATACGATAACTACATTGAAATGAAACCTACACAATATTGATTTTCAATGCGTTTTTTTATTATGCTGACTTATAGGAAAGTTGGTGTATACCAATCGACATTTTTTTAGTTATATTGATTTAGTTATTATTTCTACCTCCGGCATTGTGTGGTAATACTGGAACGTGCGTGCGCGTTTTCTGTGAACAATACTACATCAGCCAAATGCTACACTTCTTCTGAGGACGATGAATATTGAAATATCGAATGCTCCGACCTCTAGGCCACTCTTTCCAGAGGATTAAGAACTAATCTCCTCCATTATTTTCCACTTACTCATTTAATAGAAAATTAAAAAGGAGGCTCATTTACGTCTTCATGATGGCTGTGGAACAGTTGTAACATATCACTGTACAAAATTTATTATATTATGTACATAAAGTATTGAGAGTTTTGTATGAAAAATGTTAGTAAGTTATTTAGAAACAGATATCAGAGAGATGTATTGTTATAGTTCATGACGAGGATTAGGTAGTGTAGAGATATTCCTTAACCATAGTTTCTACCTAACTCAACTTCCACCAAATTCATCCAACAGTTAAGCATAAAAATTTCTGCTTTGAAGTTCACTTGTTCCTTCAAGTCATGAAAACCACAATAATCATTAGAATGGCTCCATACTCTGAATTTACATTGTCATGCTGAAACAGTATTTGGTAGTCTTCTGCTTCCTCTAACCTCTTCTCTGCAATATCATGTTATTCATTATTCTTCACACCAAACATTCCATTGATCTTTTCGTACAAATATTCAATACATTTTGCTCTTCCTCAGTCCTATACATATTTTGTCTAACATTTCTTTGTCCTACCATGATGTCAACATCTCTCTCAATGCTAAGATAATTACCACATCTGATCACACTAAGTCCTTTAATGTTCATACTTTCTTTTTAGAATATTCTTTCTTTTAGTTCTTTAAGAACTGATCACACTTTCCTTTAAGATCACACATTTACACCTTCATTTCAACTACTGCCATATTCTTTACTTCATGAAATCATTACCTCGGCCCCTTTCCATTGCCATGAACCTCCAGGAACGCTAGGCTCAGGGGCAGATTTATTCAGCGGGGTTACTTTTCAAGATTTGTTAATAGGCTACCACTTACACCGCCAAAACTAATTAACACTCTTAACCCAAACCAGAATCCACAACTCCTCCATTCTTTGTAACACATTCTATTCTGGCATTCATATAATCAATGCAATCGTACAAAAATTGTCCACTCTCCTCTTCCTCACTCTCAATTTCCAATATTTCTGCACAACTTCCTCAAAATGTCTTCGAATTTAAGTAACTTATTTGCCGACATACCTTCTAATGCTGCTAGGGCTGATGGATGATGTAGAGACATGAAACAATGAGGCCATCACCTTTACTATTGTTTTTGCTCTATAACTAATACTGATACTTTCTTCTCTAGCGGCAGTACTAGATATTCTGTCCCATCCAGTTGACTTGCACTTCCAGTAATAGGTTTAACATCTTGAATGTGACCAGTGTAGTGCTTTTTATATTAATCTCTCTTCCACCAAACTCAGTGTCGACACGAATGGCCGCAAATCATCTATCTTACAGGACAATTAACTTCCTTTGTGCTAGTACCCACAGCCTTCAATGACTGCTTTATTTTTCTTTAAGAAATAACCACTTATCATACTAAAGTAACCTTAAGAGCTTCTGAAGAGGGTTAAATTTAGTCAACACTCGTTCCATACCCAGTTTAAACCAGAAGCGATAATTTTTTTTCTACCTTCCTTTAATAATGATTTTTTACTATTACTCGTAATTGTTATTATTATCTGTATTAATTCTTTAATTGTACTATTTTCTTTAGTATTTCATACTTAACTATATTAATTTAATTATTTCCATTCCATCTGCCACTTTCACTGTCCCCACGATAACGGTGAGTGATTCGCGTGTTTCAAAGCGTGTGGTCACCTGGACGTTTATCCCTTTTAGTCATCTCATCTAATTTTCACCTAATTACAAACTGGATTAAATATCAACTGTAGTAAATGTTGGTTTATGGCTTAGTTTTCTTCCTTAATAACACAAGAGGGAGATGTATTTTAAGAAAGAAGGAAGAAAACTTTAAAAGAAATACTTAAATGTTCAGACATATAAGTAGGGTAAAGGTTAGATAATTATTTATAATGTACAGGATATTGAGTATTTTTCATGACGTATTCAAGCTGTCAGAAGAGATATATTGATAGGACCTAAATAGATAGAGAATACTTTAGTAAGAATTTTGGTGACAGATAGGACCCTTGAGATGTGAGATTTTCTCAAACTAACAATAATTCACTAAATTAACCTGAGACAGTTGAAAAAAATATTTAAAGAGAGATAAGGTGACGGAACTGGATAGGGTTACAGACAGCAGAATTTTTTGATATTAGACCGTCAGGTAAGATATTCAAATGAAGGTAACAGGAAATGAAGTGTAACAGGAAATGGGAGCGCACAGTCAGCTGTTTTACGAAAAAGGTAATTAGCCTCACTCAACTAGTAATTAACAGGATTATTAATAATAAACAGAAAGAAAGTAAAAGTCAAATACATAAAAATTAAATAAATCTAGTTTAATGAAAACTAATGTATATATAGTCTATATTTATGTTGTTTTTTTATAATATATTATATGTACATTCCCAATTCCCTCTTCTTGTTACCTCTTTGATCGGTCTTACTCTACATTTTTCTCACCAAAAACTTCCCGGTCTGAAAACCCTCCCCAATCCTGATTTGGAGTGGAACAATGTGGATGACGCAGCTGTCAAACTGGTCCTATCATTAACCTCAGTCATTCCTCTAGTTTCTTTCTCAACCATAATTCCTACTCCATCCATATCAATACATCCTGTACTTTCAGTAACTGCAGCTTTTGACTGGACTGTACTCAATGTGACACTTTTTACGTTAGCTTGGCTTCAACCAAGCTGAGCTAGTGAATGAATTATTATAGGGCCTCCTTTGGTCAACCTTCCTAATGATATCAAAGATGTAAATTCCCATGGTTTTAATGACTGTTTACGTGTTCAAATCCTCAATCAGATCCCAATACCAACTCTCATGTTACCTTAAGAGTTTCAGAAGAGGCACATATTTCCCCCGCAGTTTTATAACAGAACCAAAAAATGCCGATTTTTTTCAAATAAACTACCTATAAAAAGGCCCAATTATATAGCCAAGATTGCTGAACTGTCCCAGGGACGGCAGGAACTTAAACATGAAATTTTGTGATGATGGCTCTTTTTGTTTCTCAGATATCCTGCTCACACGCACAGGAGCATAAATTTGCAAAACTTATTCTATGGGATTGATGGGACTTCAAAACGTTTATTTCCGTTGAAAATTCGATTTCAAAATTTTGGGCGAATACGATTCGTCTCCGTCATATGGCATTTTTTGATGACTTTTTTAAGGTCTCTTAATAAGTTCTTTGACAGGGTGAATATGTGCCCCTATATCCCTATGTCCCGAGAAAACAACGGGAATAATTTTTTACAAATGTAATAAACGAAAAATATTCCCAGATTTCTAAAACAGCAGGAAATATTTTTTTCTACTAAATGTAAAATTTTTGACTTATGATTCAATCTGAAATCTTGTGAGAATGATACAAGCCACACAGTTTGACGAATCAAAATGAAGCTATACCTAAAAATACAAATTTATACGGAAAATGAGTTGAGATAACTTTTTTCACTAGAGAGGCCCTACAGTACATTGTCTGTTTTCAGAAAATGTTTTTTAGACGCTAAACGGCTCATTAAAAACCATGAAAATCTGCTAAAAAAATTAAACAATAAATTAGCAGTTTATCACATAATTAAAAATCACATAATTTCAATTACAGCAAAGAGCAATAACGCTATAAAAAGTAATTGTTTATTTTAGACTAACGGAACACCTGCTATACTTGTCAAATTTATGAATATTTATTTACACTGTTTACGAGTACGTTGACTTAGAAATTTTTTGAGAATCCACTGGTATAAAATTGATGTTTAAAAGTATAATTGAAAAGTTATATAATTTATTAACATATGGGATATGAGAGAAATTATTTTTTACATGTAAAATATCACCGCCAATAAACAAAAAATTTCTGTTGCTTTCCATGGTATGATGGATTTGTCTCACAAAATGCTCTAATCAATCTATACTCCTATATTGAACCTTTGAAGAAAACTGATGAATCAGTTTGCACCTTTGAATCAGATGATTTTTTTTTTTTATGAATCGTAGTATCTTTGGATAATATTGAAGTGTGAGGAATAGACTGTTTCCTCAAGTAGGAGGAGTTGTGTTGGTTGAAAAATATCGACTTTTTTTAATAAACTTGAATCCTAAACTTGTTTAGTTTTTAGTTTATTAATCCTAATCTTGAATATATGATTTTTGACAAAAGTAAAGAAAAATTATTTTCATTAAATACTAGGAAGCCATAAAATTTCCATTACAATAATTCTATAAAAGGCCAGAAATGTAAAACATAAATCGAAATTAAAACATTCTTATAAGAATAATGAATGTAATTATCCCATATCTTAAATTAAAAATTATCTTACAAGGACATTTTTTCATAGATGTTTATGATGTTTTTTTTAGACATAATAAGAATATTTTCAAGTTTTAAATGTGATAATTTTTCTTATCTATTGAAAGTAGGTCAAGTAAACTATGTAAGTGATCCACTGGCTATTGGAACAAAAGTCATGTTCTCCTGTAGGAAATTTTTTATTGACACAAAATCTACTTTTTCCTTTTCAAAAAATGTTATTACTATTGTCGTTATACTAATGATACATCAGTGGTGTGATATATAAAAATAAGCATATATGTATATTGATAATTGGCTCAATCACTATCTGTACTACCTCCAGGAATGAAAGACGAATAAACATCTCCTATTTAGACATTTATATGATACCTAAATAGAATATTATATATTATATACCCAAGAAGTATGATATTACGTTTACTTATAGTAAAGTTGAGTGTAAGCCACTCCAGATTTTTTCTAAATATCTTTGTAACTTTATTAATCTCTATTCTTTCACCTTGTGCTGCCTTGTTTTGATTTTAAAAGTTCATATGGACACAGACTAAAAAAAATTGTAGGTTTTAGTTTTTGGATGCCATAAGGCCTTATTATTTATATTATATATTATTTATTATATAATATTATATGATATATTATTTATATTATTTAATATTATTTATATAATCTTTTTTTAAAACAGAGTAAACAAATAATTAATAAAGTACAATGCAATAAAGAAGTTCCAACAATAATTAAGAAGAAATTTTGGAAGGAGTGAGAATTTCAATATTAAAAGAAGTAATAAGACCTATTGATAATGTTCTAAAATTTCAGGGCTCTGAAGAGCACAGAAAAGGTTATAACACCATAAATTTTATTAACTCATGTATCGAAATAGATGGTTTTATATGTAGTTTGTTAAGATTTAAATAGGAAATCTAGTATGCAAAGCGCATCTTAGACTCCTAATCAATAGAATCATACGACCACAAAAACGCTTTTCTATTCTGGGATGAGCAAGGTTTCCAGATTATGCTGCCTCCAAACACTAAAAAAAATGCTTCTATGTATTCATAAAGCACCAAGTTACACAGAGATACACACCATCCGGGTAACTTCCAACTTCTCAAATTTTAGCAACCTTGCCAAATTATTTTATCCAAGAATAGCAGCTTTTTATGATTGTCTGGTGATTAATTAAACAAAATAATTGGTTTTTCTATCCAAACAGGTTTATTAATCTGTTACTTTGTTGCAAGAGCAATATGTGATACCCTTGAGGAACAAGAAGGCCCAATGTACTCAACCTTGAATTCCTGGCAAGAAAAGAACTATATCTAGATGTATGAGGTAAACACTGATGCGTTTTTTGTATTTCATGTCTATGTCAGGCATTTCTGACTCAGGTGATGACCCACCAACCATTGGAATATTTTGTAGATTAGTCGGAGAAACCCACAATATTCACACCCTCATAGCATTTATGTGTTTCATTAGACCACTCTTGACCCTTGCCCTTCATTTATTTCTGTATACACCACTAATGTTTGAAGTATTATGTTATTATGGTACAATAGTTCCTTAAATATGCAACAAAACGCGATTCATCCAAATAGCTTCGATACTGAGAACATGTGAAGAAAACAGTCATTACATTACTTTAAGCCTTTTCCTCATTCATTATCAGGAGTTCAGAATTACAAAAGACGTTTTTTGATCGTAGAGACTTACATATGAATTCTATTATTTAGTTCTTAATGACAAATAACTTATTTATTAATATTTGTTTATAGAATAAATATTAATAAATTAATTAGAGAAATATAAATTCATATTGTGATGAAGAATATCCCTCCAAGTCTTTCAGGTGTGGTGCTCAATGTGGTCAAATCGGATCAAAACCCGCAGTTTTCTTTAGATTTGTCTCATATCAGGTTGTTAGTGACTCGTTGTTAGTGAGTGAACAAACATAATGATCCTGTCTCCTTTGTTACATAATTGATCTTTTGTTTGCTGTATTTACTATCAAATTAGCCAACCAATCTGTAAGATTAAATATAAAAAACAACTAATAAAATATGTTTTATTTGCATAATAAAAACAACTTATTAATTTCATATCATTTTAATCTTTCTATGTGACTTAATTTAGTTTTTGATTCCCAAATTTATCAATCGTTTATCAAAATATTTCCTCTATTTCACATCATACTCTTATTTAAAGAAAGTTATAATTCCTCTAACGAAACATTTTTGTAACATAAATTGCCATCTTTATTAAAGTATTCCCCTATTATATTGTTATCCATTCTAATACTTTCCTTGCTAAATCCATTACTTGGTTTGATTGTAGTAATTGCACATTTAGTGGATGGTTTAGCAAATAACACTTCTAGTCCTTCAAGTTAAAAGAAATCATAACTTAATCAACAATGAAAGACATATCAAAAGACCAAAATTACAACGTATAAAATATTAAGAATGCAAGAATTCCATTCAAAAGGTGAGACATCTAACAGATTATAACATTTTGAAAGATTAGAGCTATGAACCTTTCATACGAGTATTAGTGGTTTACAATAGACATGTCTAAACATGGAAATTTCTAACAGAGCTGTCTAGCTTGAACAAACACGCCACACTACCACAAAACAGTAACCCAGAAACAAATTTAGCTCAAAAAAATATGATAACAATTCAGGCAATTATAAATTGTTTAACTTAATATATTTCAATTAATACTATATAAATTTACAATATCACTTCTATAGTTAACGGAAGACTGATCTTTTTTAATATATAGCATCTAGAGAGTTTCTTGAGTGCTTGTGGTTTCAAACTTAAGGTAGGGTTTCACCAGTCGCTGTGTGAAAACAAGTATCTTCTACAGCCTTGCTTGTGGAGCGCGAGCTAAGGTACACAGCCTCTCCTAATCCGTTTGAATTAGTCCTAGAGAAGGCGATGCTATTATACTGGGATACTATTTTGGGTGACCCGTTATCCCGGAGTAACGAGAGAGTTCTCAAGGGACGACTGAACTCTTCATAAGACAAGAACAATCCTGAACGGTGACTGGTCGCGAATAGACCTCTTTCTATGATAAAAAAACATATTGTTTCTCCATAGTAAATGTTGTCATCATATGTCGAAAAAACTTGAGTCTTTTGCTGTGTTTTAACTTTGATTGCTGTTATTTATTTTCTTTTGTTTTAAGTATAAACCAAAATGTCGACAAAATTGAAATTTTGATTCAAATCCGAAAAATGGACGATTCCTGATAAATGTTGATTCTATTCTATTTCACGGTCTATATCGATACACCGCGGTCGGCATATATATAATTATACTGTATATTGAACCTAGCTGTAAGTGTTGTGCGCAGATACAGGTTGATCGAGACTGACAAAAATAACATACCAATAAGACCAATTTTGAATTCCGTTCGTTCAAAATCATATGTATTACTACAGTTTATTATAAATATTACCGGCCCATTTTTGAATGTACCAGAATCAGGCAAATGTTACTTTTCTTTGCAAGAAGGTGATTAAATATTCTCTCCCCGCACCTGTCATTTCAATGATAAAAAAATGTATAGTGCATAAAGGTAATTAATTATCTTTAATTACTGAATTAAATAAATCATGCTCTATTTATCTGTTGGAGGATATTAAATACCTTCTAGCGTCTCTTCTTGTGAATACTTCTTCATAACATGAGATTGGTTCTACGTTCCAATTTGCATGTCCTGAAGTTTTAATTTAATTTCACCATCGGTCCCTCGTCAAATAGTTATGTTTAAATCACAAGACCTGTTAAAGAACAAAAACATTTGTTATAATATCCTTGGGTAAAAAACTTAAGACTTCTGAGCTTACCTTACTGTACCATGAAAAAATTGGTTGATCCACACACAAATCAATAGATGTAAGAATATTCTTCCTTTAATTAATTATTTAGATTAGTTATTTTAAACAGAATCTGGAAATTTTGTACTAGTGTTGTTGAAACCACAGCAAAAAAAAAAAAAAAAAATAAGAGTAATGTGAACATGGAATGTCTTTTTCTATCTAACAATATTCCAGGAAAATTGAACATGAGTAGAATTGTGAATTAATTATATGAACAACCACTATTTCTAAAAATTATTTATTTTTTTAATAGAAAATAACTCAGCATTGTTAAAATTGAGAGCTTTGTAGGAAACTAGCCGACGTGCCTGTCTTTGACGGGTATTTTACAAAATTCAGAGATGACACATGGTATTTCAAAATATTATTAGAAGAATTATAGAATATGAAAAAGTATATTTATTTGCACAATGTTAAGTAAGTGCCTCTGTATACACCACATTAGCTGTCTGTCCTTTAGGTGCAAGGAAGAACAAGAGTTGGAACCTCTGACTCTTGAACATGCAACATACAAGTTGACCATGTGAGAAACACTTAGTCTCACTCACTTCAATTCCTGCCATAGACAGAGTTTGGCTTTGCGACTTATTTACCGTCATTACGAAACAGACGCTGATGGGAAATTGCAATCGTTTGAATTGAAAGGGACAGTTGCTAGGTATCTATGGTATGCGTGGTATAAACACTGACTTCCAAGTACCACACCCAGTCATGATATCAGCCTCTATGACATATATGTGCAAAACATGAATTCGGAGTCGTGTCCCATTGCACATTTTTGGGACACTGAAGTTTCGTAACAGCATGATTGGTGCTTCTACTTAAGTTTTAAGTCATGAACAGGTAGTTTAGGAGCAGTCACGGAGTCAAGAAATTCAGTTGGATAATGAACTGCTTCCATATCACTAATCACTCTCCTTACTGACTTGTAAGTTCTTTCCTCAGCTTGATATGATATAGTGCAAGAAATCATTTATTGATTTTTTTCTGCCTGCTCATTTGTAGGGGTGAGAATTACTCGTTCACAAAGTCAGTTATTCTAAATAGATGGCAGATCTTGAACTTCGGAAAACACCTTGACAATTATCTCATGCTGGTAGCTTAAATAAAAATGAAATTGAAATCAACTAACAATACCTACATGTAGATTTTCAAAATAAACATGTCTGAGAAGTCAGCTAAAGACAGCTTAAGAGTCCGTAACTTCGCTTCTACGTTGAAATTCCAATCCATTCAAAGCTTAGTTGTTAAGTTAGACCTACACAAATCTACTGTCAGAGCTTCAGCTCACTATGTCTTATTATTATTATTATTATTATTACGTGTGACAAAATTTTGCGGAGAAACCGACAGACAGAAATTTTTCTAAGGGTGGATTCTCTAATGTATGAAACGTAAAGATAACTTGAGATTAGTCAGTTCTGAGAAATATACAGACATAACCTTTCTTTTTTTTATATAGATGACTTTTGATGAATGAATTAATGATAATCATTTTTTACTAAATATCTTTCTAAGTGAACTTTTCTAGGTTATGAGATGAAGGAATACTATTAAAAAGGCACTATTAGACAGTGCAGTATTTGGACAATATCCCAGAATTGTTAATTTTACAAAGAGCATACAACGGAGGAAGGTAAATGTTGGTGCGTTACGTAATTAGGGTTGGGGGTAAAGGTCCAGGGCTTTGGTGCGCATGTCTAGCCCTTCCCCTATCACTCCCCACCCCCACACTATTTCCTGTACCTCGCGCCCAGTTATAATGCACAGTCGACGTTTATTTCTGGAAGTAATTACTACACTCTACTTTGTCGTTAGTCTCTACGATATTTTTTCGATCACAACGGCCCATTTTCATCATTGAAGCTTTTCAACATATTGTTTCCCCATTATCAACAGACCTCCGCATATCTGGTATAAATGGATTATATATATATGCCATACTATAGAATGCTTAAATAGTTATGATAAGAATTCAATTTGATTGCATGGAACTGTTCGTGCAAAATTAGAAGTGGTGATTTAAAATATACTGTCTTATTACTATATATGATTGATTAGGTTTAAAAGAAATAATAATAAGGCAAATGTTGGTATTTTGTAGGTGGTGAATATGAGAGGGAGTGTACTCCCTGTGTGGAAGGTAACACGGTTTGGGTTCCCAAATCAATAACGCCTACTCCCTCACCCATTCTTTTGAAAGATTTTTACATTATTTCTTTTAAAATACAGTTATCACGTACTTCAAGATGTGTCGTACAATATCTTTTGTTGTATTAATTATCTATAATGACACCTACCCTTATCTCTTCTTGCAACAATTTAAATTATTGCGTAATGCAAATTAGTTATTTATCACAAAAACGAATAACTCTTCACGTACTGTTTATATAATAATATAATTGTTCTGCATGTATTAAATGAGGCATAATTTAATTCTGGATCAAAGAAAATATTTTTTTTAAAAAGGAAATCTAAGGTTTTTCTGATAGAGAGGTTCTGGTAAAACTGTACTGTTTTGTATGACATTTACAATTTATTTATTAGTGGAATGTTAAGTTACTTAAAACTTCATGACAACTGGGAATCCTATTATTATTTCCCGACAATCGTTTACCTTGCTGTGTTAAGACTTTCGGTATTCTCTGTAATCAAATAATTCTATCATCTGTTTTAACCATTTTTCTTGTTTTAGTAGATGTGATAACTGTTTTATAAATGTTCAATTAATTTTTAAGTGATATCCTTGTTTATTGGGTTATTATGACAGTACATTCCGAATATTACGCTTGTTCAAAGTTATATGGAATTATATAAGCTTTAATGAAATATTTAGCTACCTAATTTGGCAGCTGTTCGTCTAATGAAGTAATGTGATATTGGTTTCGAAATGTTAATGCCAGATACGATTTAATCAATATTATGCCAATATTAGTGATGTTTTAGTTCCCAGCAGGGGTTTCAAATAGTTTTTTATACCCTCATCTTTTTTATAGTCAAATTTGACAACTCATAACACTGTTTAAGATTACCCATCATCTTGTCAAATAATTCACCTCTCAATATCGTAAATAATGTTTGACTCATTCTCAGTTTATTTTTATTTATTTCTTTCCATGTTTTATGTTCTTAGTAATATCAGAAGGTGTTCACGTGATAAAATTAATATTTATTTCCTTTTTTTAGAACTTACAAGTGAAAAACATTGAACATCTTTCACGTACGTTCTATTTTAAGATAGGAGTTTAATATCAAAACCAATTAGTGGGAATAATATTGTACTTCAAATTATATCATAAAATGATTATGCAAGTCTACTTAAAAGTTCATCTCAGTTTACGTGTAATAAAACTTGACTGTTACAAGAGTCTAACACCATATATTAGGGTGCAAGTTATTTATCTATTGAACAGTATATTATATATTGATTGTTCATTACGTTGAACTGGTACTTAAACCTCTTGTTCATTACGAGCAAATTACTAACAGCTTTTCTTTTCGTACTGTTAGAGTTCTTGGTTATTATTAAGAAACAGTTTTATATTTTAGAAACCATGTAGTTTTCATCTTTCTTTCAATAGATGTTATTAATGCTCTATCACATTATATCCTTTTATTTGTAGTTCAACTGAAAATAGTTTCAGAAACGAGTAAATTGATTGTGGTGTTAGAATGTATCATTTTTCGCATGTGAGCGCATATTTTCTTTCTCTGCTATAGTATGAGAATGTACTAAACAGTTTTTATTCACTGTTCAAAGTATCCAAACCTTGTATGAGTCATATGCCATACCGTGCAGTGTCTATTATAAGAAAACAAGAAAGGAAATTTCAAAGAAGGCCTTTTTAGTTATAGTAGACGAATTATTTTTCATGCGTTCTTTTATCATAATAAATCAAACGGAATTTATACTTTACTTGATAATGTCATAATTTACTCATCACTAAGTAACATTTTGAGAGATAAGTATGCGGGTCAGAACATTATGATTAAGTTAAAAGCTGAGAGTTATATAGGTAAAAAGAAATTATAATTTTAAACAGAAAAAAAAGAACATATGACATTTAGTAACTCGTAGTAGTCGAGAGAAAAGTATTAAATTTAAATAAACCAACTAAAGTATGAGAGAATTTTCAACTGAGGAATGCCTTATTTTGGAACTGCTCCGGGTATTTGGATTCAGGAAGTTTACAAAGTGGTGAACATTCAATTATACTCTCAAGTTTTTGAATAAACTGGTTTTTGTTTACCGGATATTTTGAAAAATGTGTGTACATGAATATCAAAGAGCTTCTCTCATCCTTTGAAAAAAGTTTTTATAAGTATCGAGGGATCTACAGACTGAGTATACTGAGTTTAAAGTCATACCAACTTTGATTTGGTTTCACATTATATACCCCTCATTGTTTCTGTATTTAAAGCTAATTTAAAAAAAATCAGTAGGTTGTTAGTACTGCAGATACTAGAGCAAGTTACATTAAGAAATGAATAAACCCTCCCTCATACCTCGTGTGTTGGAGCCATTGGACAGATTTTAGACGACCATCTTCAAGAAAAACGACCAACGTCCAAAATTGATCGAACGACTCCAACACCAGTATAGGTCTGAGACAGTATATCCTTTTCTTAATGCAATTTTAAAAAGTTGATTTTTACTTTACGTATAGTAATCGTGAAAAAATTCGATCTCGAGATTTTGAGGGAATTACATTCTTTGAGATCCCAGGAGTCGTTTTATGAAGTTTTTTCGATGATTCTGTGTGGGTAGATATCTATCCAAAGTTTGTGGCCATGCTACGGTCCAAAATATTTTATGATCAAATTAATATTTTACACAAAAGTGGGCCTCATAGTGTGATGAGCCCTATTGTTTGGAAGCAATTATGCAAGATGGGAATATCACTTATATTTTGCCGAAAACGTGTTTTTAGTCTACATTTTTTTTCTCCTGTACTACTAATTCTAGAGTTTTGAAATTTTGACATTATCTTTGAGGCTACAAAAGCAATAAATGAAAAATATTCTCAGATTGTTAAAACAAGAGGAAATATTTTTTTTTTAAATAAAATTTAAAAATTTTTACTTACAATTCAATCTGAAAGCTTGTGAGAGAGATACAAGCCATACTGTTTAACGGATCAAAATGAAACTATACCTAAAAATAGAACCATAATATGGAGGATGATTTAAGATAATTTTTTTCAAAATAACATAAACGCCACCAGTACTTTTTGTGATTTCAGAAAAAGTTTTTTTGACACCAAACGGCTCATTAAAAAGCCATGAAATTTTTCCAGAAAATTAAACAAACAACAACAAAAAAAGTTATGAAATTTCAATCATGGCAAAGAGCAATAAAGCTATAAAACCTGAATATTGATCCTGGACTAATGGTTTACTTGCTATACTTGTCTTATTTGTTTACATTTATTTTCATTGACTTAGACATTTTTCGAGTAAATCCTCTGAAATAAAATTGATATTTAGAGGTTTATAATATATATATATATATATATATATATATATATATATAAATTAAAAACCAATTAAAAAAAGATAGCACACAGATAGACACAGGAATAACTCACTTCTATATTTCGACCATCGTCTCGTCGTCATCAGGAGGCGAAGAGTCCCGCAGGAAGGCAGGGCAGAGGAGGCAGAGTCGCCGCTCTGCCTTCCTGCGGGACTCTTCGCCTCCTGATGATGACGACGGTCGAAATATAGAAGTGAGTTATTCCTGTGTCTATCTGTGTGCTATCTTTTTTTAATTGGTTTTTATTTAAAAGTCCGTTGGACCATTTCATTTAATTATTATATATATATATATATATATATTTAAAAATTATTAACAGGAAGCACATACATAAAATAGATTCTAAAACGCAATGCTATCTTTAGACTGCCTCGTTATCAAGAAGAAAAATATGAATCATTTCCAAGACAAGCGAAGACTGACGTGAAAGGGCTTTGGATTTCACATCAGTCCTCGTTTGCCTTCGGAATGACTCACACACACACACACACACACACACACACACATAATTATATATATATATATATGACCAAACCACAATGTGAAATGGGAAAAAAAAGACTAAGATCTTTCAACCGTAACAAGCGGTCTTCGTCAGAGTCAAAACCCAACATGACGAACACTACTTGTTACGGTTGAAAGATCTTTGACCTTTTTTCCCATTTCATACTGTGGTTTGATATATGATTGGCTATTTTTGAAATTGTTTTTATTCGAGATCCAGACCACTCATGCAGTGTATATATATAAAGGAAATCACCACTAAATCTTATAAAGGAACTTTTTCCAATCCGTTTACAATTTGAGTGGATATTTAATTGATTCTAGAGTTACGTTGTTGTTTTGTCTGTACCATATAATATATTTCAAACACTCAAAGTGTTTCAAGTGTTCGCTACTCATGCCATGACGTGAATGTATTGCATTCTAAATTTTTATTTATGAAAGTAGTTTTGGAGGTCATTAAAAAGATAAGAGAGGATAAAATGAGTGTTCATAATATAGGTAGTGGACTAAATAGTTTCAGGGATTAACTTTTAAGAGAATTTCTTTCTCTCTTATGTTTTCATGTTCCAGTGGCTCTATGATGACATAAATTTGAAAGGCCTCAGATCATATTATCTGTGTTTTTAGTTTTCCTTGTGTCTTTTACTTTCATTAGTTTCCATCACGCATTTCTTGTGATTATTTCGTGTATATATATATATATATAACAGTTCAAAATTGAAGATAGGTAGCACACAAAGTAAAGAAACACACTTACAAACTCAAATTTTCGGGCAATCCGTCTTCAGGAGACGGCTAGTAACCCCTAGCAGTTGCGTCTACAACGTGCTTGGTCTCCCTTTCTCTTTTCTCCTGAAGACGGATTGCCCGAAAATTTGAGTTTGTAAGTGTGTTTCTCTACTTTGTGTGCTACCTATCTTCAATTTTGAACTGTTATTGTGTCCAGTTTGGATCGTCTTTCCGTTTATCAAGTGTATTTATATATATATATTGAGGATTCTCAAATTATATGCGTCTGATTGGATGAAAAGACCGTAAACTGTCAACACCCCCCCCCACCCCACCATCCACCCCAATTCAGTCAGTAGCTCTTGAGCAACAGGACCAAGAGCTACTTTAAACGATTACTGTAAACTGTGTCTTAATAACATCTCTAAGGATTCATTTTCTCTTTTTAATTACCCTGAAGATGACTGGAAGCCAGTCGACACATGTCGGTACCCACTTAATTAACATTCTCCATCGTTTTGATAAAGGAAAGAAGAAGGTATTCAGAAACCTTGAAAAACTGGTGAAGAAAATTACATCAGTGAAATACGGTCAGTTGTTCAATATTATATATATATATATTATATATATATATATATATCAATGATCAAACCACAATAAGAAAATGGGAAAGATCTTAGTCTTGCTTTCCCATTTTCTTATTGTGGTTTGATCATTGATTGTTATTTCACGTGTTTATGTGAAATCTTTTTATATATATATATATATATCAGTCACATGTGGACAAAGTGTAAACTGCGATTTAAAAATCTTATCATACAGTAATATCTTACTGATGGTAAGGGACCTTTGCATTTTTAAAAAAGAATGGCACTTCTTTTTATGCTTATCTTATTTATTTAATTTATTATAATTTATGTTTTTCTTATTAAGGACAACAAAATTTTCATATAAAAACAAGAAATTAAAATTAAGGTACTCGTTGCAATTTGTTAGGCTTGAACGATAATGTGAATTACAAGTGCCTTAAAGTAATTAGGGTACTTTATTGTTAATTACAAGTGAGTTCTTAAGGTATGTAGTGAAGAAACCATCCTCTAATACACTCATTTCAATTGCCAATATATTGCACCAATCACCTCTCCCTTTGTGGTTGTCTGGAATAGGAAGTTGTACAGTAGTTCCCAATGAAATAGTGGACATTTTTTTCAGAATTTTCATTTTTTTAGCTTAAATTCTAGATTGATTTTAAGATTATTTTATTTGCAGTAGCATTTTGTTTTGGAACAAGAGTGTGCAAAATATCCATTATATTATTTTTACTAGTATGGCAACAGAAGGTATAATTTTTTGAGTAAACTTATTGAATGTAAGTGCAGTGGGATCCTTTAAATAAACACAAAGTGTATCAGAAACAGAAATCTCTTCGGTGAACACATCTTCATCATGTTGGTTTAATCCACCACGACTATAATTTCATCCATGTTTTTTTTAAAAAAAAAACTCTTTTTCTTGCACAATCTGATTATAGAGTCACCTTTTTTCATCGTTTGGATACCTTCTATTGCTTTTTCTAGCTGCTCCTTTGTATTTATGCCTTTTAAAACATTATTTGGTAGAAAAGACGTTGTAAACTCTACTTTAGGTTTGCTTCGTATGGTGTTCTTTTGATACCGGAATGATAAGTTCTATTTTTACTTTACTATATATAAAGTACAGTAATTCCCCTATAATACGGTAGATTGGTTTCGCGTTGTACGAGGGCCATGAAAAACGCTTTAGATGAATATCGTTATAAGAGTACCGTGTTATAGGGGGGATTACTGTAAAGCGATCATTCAAAAAATCGATTTCGAGATTTTGACTGATTTGCATGTTTGGAGGCCTCCAAAGTCCCTTTTTGACGTCTTTCATTTATGACTGTATAGTGTGTGGGGGGCCGCACGCTACCTGTCATACTGCCTGAAGAATTATGTTCATATTGTAACGAAAATTGAGCCCTACTGTTTTAAAACTATATTCCATCAAGGAAAAGTCACATTTTTGGCGAAAACGTGTTTTTTGACCATTTTTTTCCTTTTAAACAATTAACTCTAGAGTGTTCAAAATGTGCAATTATTATGGAACTAAAAAAATACCTTTTCGTATAAAATGTAAAATTTTTGACTAATGATTGATTCTGAGAGTTTGTGGGCGTGATACACATTGTTAAATGGATCGTAATGTGATTATACCTAACAATAACATGTTTTGAGAGGATAAACTAATACCTTTTTATTGAAATTACATGAATGGAAATGGGTGATGTGGTACATTTTTGCATTTCAGAAATTGTTTTTTAACGCTAAACCACTACCAATAGAACACTGAAATTTAGTAAAAAAAATCAACCTAAAATTAGTACCTAATGTGTAAAAAAAATTTTGATCATTTTGAGCAGCAATATTCCAAAACTATAGTCATAAAGACTGAAAACCAATATGACTAATGGATTTACCTTCTGTACTTCTTGGATTTGTTTACATTGACTTAGGAACCTTTTCCCAAAACAAATCGAACGTAATTCTTGTTTTAAGGTTTAATAAAGACAATTAAAGATATATTAAACAGTTAATTGATATGCAAATACAATAAAATTTTTAAAAATATAAGAAGATACTATAAAGAAGCATATAATTAATTTATGACCTCGTCAGGATGATGGATGGTAGTCTAGTGAATGTGTTGCAATAAATCTACATGTAGCACCCTTTTTTATCTAATCTATACATAAAAGATTTTATATTAATCTAATATAAAATAATTTGTATTATAATTATATTATATTAATAATAGAAATAGTAATCTCATTTATTTTAATCTAATCAGACATACAGTTCTTAGTGTGTTTAAGAACTGGATATCTTAGGAAATATTTGAGCTTGGAAGGAACTTTAGAATTTATACAGGTTAATACAGTTATGTTTGTGCCACATCTCCGGTGATTTAACAAATATGGTATTAGGTAATCTTAATACGAATATTGTAATACATAACCGTACAATATTGAAAAAGTAAAGTACATTAAAAATGACGAGTAATCTTTCTACAGTTGTAGGAGAGTTTTATGCAAATAAGAGTCTTTATAAGGGATAACACAACTATCAGAAATAAAAATTGACTTCTGTTCCAAAACTATTAGTTAAAAAAGTATAAAAAATGTTGAAGTCTTGAAGGGATTATTTTGACTTACTTCTTGGATATGGAAGGAGCTCATGACACGAAGGTGTCTATCGAAGGAGCGCATGATGGACATCTTCGATTCAATTAAGCAGCAATATTTAGATGAATTAATACAGAAACTATAGAATAGATTACAGTAATCTAATTGAAAAATAATTAGTATAAGTATTAGTTCTACCAGAAGTTAAATTTTGAACGCTAAAAGTTGTTTTTAGGGAGGTGTGCTATCATTACTTATAAATTCACTTAAATCGGAAAATATATTTTTCTAAGGAGAAAAAATATCCGTGATAAACGTTCAATTAAAAGTATTAATAGAGACCTATCGGAGATACAGTCATACTCTTCGAGCCTCTTTAGATGGAAGATTAAGCTGAAAAAGTCATGTAACAGATATATTGGTTAAAGTAGAAAAGTTTAAAGTTAAAAATTAAAACTTTCTGCTATATTATTCGGTAGACTATGATGTCTTAACATCAAATATTTACTTGGATCTACAAAAGTATTATAATTGCTGAAGTAAAACCAATGGTATCATATGCGTCGTTGTGTATATGTACAAATGTTGTGTGGTGACTGCCTAGGGTACTAAAAGCCTTTTTTTATTGCACACTCCAGGTTTCACTGGGCTAAATTGATGAACGTATGAAGAAGAAAGCAGATGCAAGTAATTTAAAATCTCATTTCAACTGATCTTACATTTGTAGGAAATTACTGTATCATTAAAACAAGGATTTAAAAATATATCTACAATATTTATCCGTATCAAATAATCTGTTGTGTGGTATGCGAAGACACGGTGTCTATGAATAACTGGAGCAAATGTTCATCTTTCCTACCTCCAGGATGGAAAAATTAAGTACATCAGCCACTTGAATATCTTTATCATTGAAATATTTCATTGCAGTCTATTGAACAAGTACACAAAGAAAATGCCTTCGTGGGAGGTAAAATGCCCAACAATTCAATAAAACGAAACGTTAATGAGTTTGACCTATACGTTGTCAGATAAAATGCTCTTCATAGAATATTTTTCAAATCACAGATGATCACATGAATTTGAGGCTTTCTTGTTTCAAGAACGGAGTGAATAGTGTGATATAATGGTAGATTAGACTGCGGATGGCTCCGTTGTAGTCAGTCCTCTATTTGTCGATGGTGGTCCTGCACAGTTAACTGTAGTACATTTATATTAGTGTATAAGGTGACTTCTTTGTAGCTTCAGGGCCTCAACCAGTGGTTTGTTAAAAAGGAGTAGATTCTGAGTCTTCTTACTTTTTTTGATAAATTGTGAGTTTAAGCCGATCTGGTTCGTTTGAGGTTACTACTTTGTTAATAACCAGTTATCGGATAACTCATTGGTCCTTTTTGTGTTCATTACTCATATATCCACGGTAAGATAAGCGTATACAATCTGCTATGGGCTGAGTAGTTTGGTCCCTAGCGTGCCACTTATCGGGAGATTGCATAATAGATCTGGTGACCTCCTGATTTAAAAACCTGTTATTCACAAGTAACTGCATTGATTTTTCCATTTCTTGGTGGATGAGATTCCAGCTGCAGCAGTGGTTAAAGGCTCTTCTTCTTAAAGGAAAGCCCTGGATTTGACGGTTTACGGTATACCTCTACACTGAAAGTTTGGTGGATATGTTCTATGAGGAGCTGTCGAGAAATAAAAATTACGTTATTTTAGAATGTTTTCGTGCACAAAGAAACAACTGAGGTTTGTTTTTTTCACTTGCTGATTGTATTTATTTTATTTAGCCAACTTAGAATAGAAACATATTCCACATCCTTACAAAAGAGATAGAAAGTGAGAGAGAGTGAAAACCAAAAGAGTAATCAAATTCCATATTTAAGTTACTGTTAGGTCTGAGGTAGAACAACAAACTATATATGAACACTTGACATTTTTAAGAAGAACTGTATATGAAAAAGGTTTTTTTTTTAATAAATACTGCGGTTCTAGTTTTTTAGTAGATATTTAATATGTATAGTTTGCGATCGATTTATGAATTGTCCATCAGTGTCAAAAGTTTAAAAAATTCTGCAGGAATTATAGTGATAAACTAACTTCTAAAGAACTCTGATTAATTTGATACGGGTATTATACAGATAGCATTAATGGATAGAAAATAACTATTAAATTTGATCCGAATTAATTAAACTGAGAGAGATTACTCGGACAAACACATTTCTTTGTAAGGAATACACCAGGAATGTTGCCCTGTATCTAATAAGCGAACCTGGTCAGAAAAAAGAAAACCATTATTTAGAGATATATCAAAAGCTTGCATAACAGCTAAGTTGTTTTGAATAATTGATTTTTTATTTTTTTTAATAAAAATTATAGTTATAATCATTAGTATTTTTAGTCATTATGCTAATTAAGATCTTTGTTATTGTTATCTTTGTAATGATTATGGAGGAGATTAAAACTTTTTTAGAAATGTATTTTAATTTATAATAAGTATTGTATCTATCATAATAAAGTTCCAGCCTCAGTTTGTTATCAAACTCTCCCTAGAGCAGAGCTCTTCAGATAGACCATCCCAGTTTTAAAAATCTGAGCATATTTTTCCTTTATTCCTTTTGTAGCTTCAAAGATAATGCCAAAATTTCAACACTCTAAAATTAGTAGTTTAGGAGAAAAAAAAACTGTTGTCTAAAAACACATTTTTGGTAAAAATGTGACTTTTGCATCATGCATAATTACCCCGAAACTATTACATCTACAGTATGAGATTCATTTTGGACGATTCTGGACCATAGCGAAACCACAAACTTTGGATACACACTCACTCACTCACCCACACACACACATACATGGACACACACACCACCATCCACTGAGAAGAAGGGATCAAAATGATCCATCGAATCATTTTGATAAAGGTGCTAAAAGTGTGACCTTTAGCGTGTTATCAAACTCTTTTAGTTACCACCCACCCAACCATTCATTGACATCATCAAAACATAAAACTTCTTCAGAAGTGGACTCAGGAGACCTCTAAATGTGTTAAATCGTTAGAATCTCGAAATTAATTTTTTTCATAATTACTATTTATTCTATCACAGAAGTGAAATAACCTGTCAAATTAATATTATAATTATAATTTTTTATTTATCTGTGTGAAGCCTAGGCAAGGTACTAATTTATTATCCGGTAAATGAAAGTCGTGTGGTAAGTGACTCACACCCGAGTGTTATCTTTTTAACGTAGAATGAAATGAAAAATATGAATATAACTCTAAAACGCAGTATAAAGTGTCAATCATGAGAAGATTTGGCCTAATTACTTGACAGGAGGAAAATGAAACTATTGACTGAGGTACAGTTAGAAGGAAATTTCTTGAGATCACTGTGGCTTCAGGGACTGTCTTCCTATGCGCAAACAATTTTGACTGTGCTCAATCACGTCTTGAACAAGAACAAGAACAAGGTCTTGCGTGATTTACCACAATAGTTAATATCATATTAGGAATTCAACCTAATTGAAATTGCAGTCTTATCTGTAGAATTTTCCCGCTTAAAGAATGTTAATGTCCAAGAAAGATTTTTAATTTTGTTTTCGGTAGAGATGAACGTTGAGTATTTTGTGATGAACCATCCCTATGTATTTTGTGATACTTTGTAAAATTGGTCAAAACTTGTTTACTATGTGTCAGCAAATGAAATGAAATTTGATAACTGAAAGACAGCATGAGTATACAAATTTAAGTGCTTAAGCTATAGTTTTTTCAAGTTTTATGGAAAATTTTACCTAGAGATCTCACCTGCCTATCTAGAGTTTCAGACACACCTACATATTTTCAACTCTAGACAGGCAGGTGTGTTCTTTAGATAACAGTGTCCATTAAATTTGAAAAAAACTACAGCATACGCACTTAAATTGTGTAATATGTTCTCTTTCAGTTATCAAATTTCATTTTATTTGTTGACGTATGCAGCTCTTTAAGATAATCCAAATATAAATAATTCCCTTCAGTCAGTCGAGGAGTACGTCCCAATTAAATAAGTTTTGACAAGTTTTACAAAATATCACAGAATACGAGTACATAGGAAATATTAAATTTTTTTAGCACCGACTTTCAGTAAATTTTCCTTCTGTAAAATGTTTCTGTAATTTATGGATATTTCTGTCATTGGTGATTAAACTGCTCCAAATCAAGTAAAGCTGTCTCTATGGATTCAAATGTTACTTTCTTCATATAGTAAGTTTTGTGTTGCCTTCACTAAACTTGTCTATAAGTAAACGTGTTATCAAAACTCATTCAAATCAAATGTATTCATTGTTTCAGCACAATGGCATAAGTGAGTATAGATAGAATTTAATAGTTGTCCATTTCCTAATCTAATAATCAAAGTTTCTGAAATTTTTTTCAAGAAATATTATTACAAGAGTTCCTACGATTTTAAAAGTTTCTAGAATCACAAGAAGGGAGGGTAGAACCGGTTTTGACATAAAATATTATAGTCTACCTTTCCCACACAGTATTATTCAAAACCAATGGGATTTTTTATCACAAAAATCAGTGAATGTTTATAAAATGTCATTAAAATCTTTTAAATGATGAGACATTTACATTTGTTACGACATTTTCAATAACAACCAATTAAAAAATCTGGAGTGGCCTACCTCAACTATGCTATAAGTGAACATAGTATCACACTAGTTCACAATCACTTGAGTTTTGGTTTTATTATAGTGCATTTATTTTGTGTATGTAATATCCAAAAGAAATTATTATCTCTGTGATAAATTATTATCAAATTTATTTGTAACCAATTTAATAATTTCTTTGTTTTATTGTAGCTATATGTACTTAACCAGTTTTAAAAGACTTAAAATTATTGACCTAAAAGTTATTGTTAGCAGTAGCAGCAGTAGGTAACACTGTAGGTTACAGTGGCAGTCCCACAAGGGAACACACATACTTGTAGGCCGAACATTGGGCCTTTGTGATACTACACATTGAAGATTGATTCTAAATTGGAAGTCCTAAATTTTGCCTAACTCAATTATATTTAGAGTAAGGATCTTTAACATGTACCTGACATCGTACAGGCTCGGGACCGACGACTTATGTCCTCTCCGAGGGACGATGTGCTGAGATTTATTCACCTCCCACGTGAATAAATCGAGGGCCACAGTGGATGTCGAACCCCAGACTCACCAGTTCAGAGGTGAGCACGTTAACCACTCAGCTAACCTGGCCCCGATATGTTGTTATTATTAATCTTAGATACTCAGACAATATCTCGTACATGGCTTTTCCAGTTTAGTCTTTCGTCTAAAGAAACTCAAGGGTTTCTTTTTGGTAATTTTTTTGTTCTTTTTTTTTAGTTTTGGTAATTTTTCTATCGTCTTAGAAGGCACTTCTAAGTACAAACTACTTAGAAGGCATATCTGAGTAGTTTGTAATAATGAGGCCTTTGAGACCTATTTAATTTCTTCTTGAAAAAGCTATGAGGACTGCTTTGGCTAGATTTATGTCTAGATCTTTCTGCTTCATATATCTTTCAACAATTTGGAGATCATGCAGTATAAGCCCAAAAGCAGTACCATCAAAAATTCAAATTTCTAATGTAACAGGGGAATATAAATATCCTTGCATATAGTAACTGATTATTTACAGTATCCAGGAGGTTATGTACGACTAATCACCACAATAGGGTTGATTACACAACTCACTTTGGGCAGCCTCTAGCATTCACAATTTCAGTTGTGCTAGATGCTAAACTTACACTAATTATTCTTGCGTTAGATTGTTGTAACCTGTAATTTCTTGATTTAAAATCTCTATATATTAGTTCTGATTCACTGTATTCTAAAGCATATTCGAAGGAGCAGGGCAGTAGTCCAGTTGAAATGTGCTCGTCTCTGGACCGGTAAATCCGGGGCTCAATACCCACTTTGGCCCTTGATTTATTCACGCAGGCGGTGAAAAAATGTGAGTTCTTCGTCCCCCGGAGAGGAGTTAAGCCGTCGGTCCCGATGTCAGGTACTAGTTAAACATTTCTACTTTAAATACACTTGTGTTAGGCAAAGTTTAGGATTCCGAATAGAGAATTTTCATTGTATGGTATCACAAAGGGCCAATTTTGGCCTGTGTGTTCCCTCATGAGACTCTCACTGTACAAAAAATCTCTTTCAGCCCAGAGTCATTCTTTTAAGACTTAGGAAGTTTTGTGTTTTGTTAACCAATGTTTTTTGACTTCGTTTGAACTCACTCTGTGCATTTTCCCTTTTGATATGTAAGTTGTCCCTTATGAATATGCTAATTTATCATAAACTTCTCATGTTACTAATATAAAACCTAATAGTTGCCATTTTTAGTGTAGTGTTCATATCAGGGCCTAGTTTTGGTAAAATATAAATATGATCCATCAAACAGTATGACCTTCCAGCAGTCTCGCAAACTTTTGTATACCCATTACACATACCTACAGGCATCGTCAAAAAAACGCCTCAAATGACTTTCAATACCTCTTTAAAAGTAAATCCGCTATCATCTTGAGTTCAAATTTTTTTATCGTCGCCGTATGTTACTTATAGGAAAGTAATATATGGTTGATTTCGTTTGCATTTATAATTTTTTGAATTCAAAGAAGAACGTGAGGAATGAACTCTTTCGTTCTATTGAAGAGCTGATATGTTGTTGACAAATATTCAGTTTTTTTACTTTTTTAGTCTAATAGTTCATATAATTTTTTTTTTAAATTTTGAGCTACAACTATGAAATTTTTAAATTATACTGAAAAGTCGGCTTTAAATTTGATTTGAGTATACCAAACTGGCTATTTACTGATATTTTTTTTTCTGAATTATATATTTGCAGCAACTTTATAACAGAGTACAGTAGTTTAGGATGAAAAAAATATCTAAAATTATATTTTGCCCCTAAAAGTAACTTTACCATCAAGCAATATTTTCCAAAAAAAAATGAAGATTAAGGGACATCTGCATTATTGGACACATTTTTATTTTACCGTAAGTAAAGTACAGTGATTCTGAAAAAAAAATCGATCTCGAAATTTTGAAGGATTTACATGTTCTGAAGCCCCCAAAGTTGTTTTATGACGTTTTTCGATTATGCGTGTGTGCATGTGGGTGGGAGTAAATTCAAAAGTTTGTGTACACGTTACAGTACACAATCTTTGATGGATCAAATTCATATTTTACACTAATGGGTCTCATAGTGTAGATGAACCCCATTGTTTGGGGGCAATTATGATCGGAAAGTCACTTTTCTTGCCAAAATGTGTTTTTAGATATTTTTTTTCTCCTAAACTAGAAATTCTAGAGTCTTGAAATTTTGGCATTACCATAGAAGAGAAAAAGGCAATAACTGAAAAAATCCTCAGGTTTTTAATGTATACTTTTTTTTTAAATAACAGGAAATATTTTTTTTCAATAAAATGTAATTTTGAACTATGATTCAATGTGAAAGCTTGTGGAGAGGATACAAGCCAAACCGTTTGACGGATCAAAATAATTTTACACCTGCAGATAGAGTATTATGCTGGGGAAGCGTTGAGGTATTTTTTTTTTTCAAAATTACATTAACCAAAGCGGCGAGGAATTGATGTTTTCAACGACTTCAAAAAAAAAATTCTTGAAAATAAATTAAATTTTATGAATATAGTAAGTGCTTGCACAGATGGTGCGTCATCTTTGACTGGTTAAAATGAATGACTCGTAGCACATCTTAAAAAGGAACTTGTGCATCATGATGATTTTATTTTCTTTCAACACAACTTTAAAAATCGATTTTTTCAGAAAATTATTTCCCTCAGTTAACAAAGATAATAAATGAAAGAAACGACGATACTGGTGAGTATTTTGTACAATACATGACAGTTTTGGAGAACCTGATCTAGGAAAATAATGGTAGATTCAAGGATTTTGAGAAACATGAAATAACGTTAGGCTGGCTACGTTAGTCAGCCACGCATACTTAACTTTTCTGAAGCACCAGAAGAATTCCAAATGGAGCTTATTGAGATATCTCAAGATAACATTGTTAAAGCACAATTTGACAATAAAGAAGATCCTGCAAGAATAAGGAAGAGAGCAGCATAGTATCTTCGCCTTCATGAACACGCATGCAAGCTGATATCGTGCTTCTGTTCAACATATCTCTGTGAATCATTATTCTCCTACATGAGACAAACGTAAAATGATTTGAGGACTCAGATAACAGACGGCCACCTTAAAAACCAATTAAAGCTCAAAACGTCTTCATTGCAACCAAATATCTCAATGCTGGTTCAACAGAAGCAACCACAGAAAAGTCATTAAATGATTAACGACGCATTTTATTGTTTTCTTTTCAATTTTATTCATATTTCCATGGTAATTATAACTGGTAACTACGGTCATCCATAACTATTGCATAAGTATTACCTAAAAACTTGCATACTTATTCTCTATGGCCTCAATAGGAAGTGGATGGTGCTAATGCGGTCTTTACTCTTAGAAAGCTATCCCTGGTTTAGTGCATTAGTTTTGGGCATACTCACTTGATAGCAGCACCACCTGGTTGTACGACATTTGATTGTTTTTGGATTAGTTTAATAAATAATGTTTAACTATTAATTATAATTGACTTAGTTAATGTTCGTGATAATTTATTAATAATTTTAATGTAATGTACTTCACATTATGAATGTGTAACTAGATCACCCGCTAACAGAGTGTCAATAGCGGACTAGTCATATCATTGCTGAGTGTTATTGAATTAGTTTAATATAAATATTAACTAATTTATGTTTTAATTTAATATCAATGATAATTAAATAATATTTTTAATAAGATATGGTTGATATTGTATCAAATTATTCCATATAGTCTATACTGTGACGAATGTTTCAACATGCTTATTCATGCTGAGTAATAAATGTATATAAAATGATTTAATATACATGTAATACACATTTTAATATAAATGATAATTTAATAGTAACTTTAATGAGAGATGTATTAAAGTTACATACATCTGGTTCAAACTGTATTAGAATGACACATTATAGCTTTTCTATTTTAATTAATTGAAATTATAATTGATCATTAATGACATGTAATTTATACTTATTTTGTTTCTTATAGCTTTAAGAAATGCATGCATGATGAGAGGGAATGAATTGTGAATGACTATTGTGCGAGTGGGATATTCGATGACTTATATTTATGTCTGAACATTCGACGCATTGTTCTCTCACTCTCTCTGTCATTAAAAGAAACACATTAGTCTACCACGCACCAGTAATGTATATAGTTTTTCTTAAATAGTATCGTATCTGACCTACTATCATCTGTTGAATTAACGACACCTTCGAACAAACGGTACTTCGCATAACTAAGTCCTTCCCTGTATATCTCCATGTCTATACTTTAAAAGGTGAACATGTGATCCTGTTTTTTGGAATGTGGTTTCCCTCTTAACATATCCACTCGCATGGTTTTATTGAACTTGCACTTTTAACATTCAAATCGACTTTTTTTCTTTTTTTTTTAACAATTTTCTTAATATTCTAAGTTTATCAAACTGTGAAACAGTTTAGTCGCCTCTTTGCTCACAATGATAATGGTACGATTATTAACTTGCAATATTTGTTCAACAAGGTGGAATATTTAGAAAATAAATTGAATACTACATTCCTCATCCAATAGTGACATTGTCTATTTTTTTTCTTTTAAAAGATTTTTAAAAACATATTTAAAAAGCAATTGTTGCAAAATTATTATTGATAATATTCTATGGAATAAAACATAACAACAATGATAAAGGCAACGACGGCATTTCTAAATGGTTGCTATAATTGATGAAAATTATTGTTAAAATAGAAACAATTTAGCAATGTGAACGTCACTTATTTTCTAATCGTCTAAAATCGTTTAAAACGGAATCAGTTAAGAAGTATACTTTATTATTATTGTGCTCTGTAATATTTATTATTGAATTGTGCATTATTAGGGACATGAGCCCTATTTAAAAGTCGCTATTTATTTTAATAATGAATAATTTTGACATGTTTACCGGTCCTATTGATATTTATGAACAAATTCCAATGCTAAGACGTCTCAATTTTACTGTTTAAACTGGTGCCTCTCGCTGTTACAAACAATCTGCACTTATTCATGTACATTATAAACTCTGGAAATGGAAGGAGGTCTCCAAAACTGTAGTAATAATGCACTAAATAGTTCTTCACATAGGCTACCCAATGCACTTTTAGATTGTTGACCTTTTTTAAATTAATTATGCTGTATTCATTGTGTTTCCAAGCATTGCTTGGCAGATTATCTCTGGTGAATATTACTTTAAAATACTTTACTTTACACCGTCTGGCCAAGTGCAAAATATCAAGGTCAGTTAATGACCTGTTGGTTGAAATTTTCTTTATGCCCAGATATAAACCTGTTTAACTACCTCACCCCTACTGTTCTTTTCATTTTTAAAAAAGGATTGAATTGCTGAAAGCCAATGCATCTAAGGTGTATTTACGAGTAATTGAAAAAATTGTAAAGAAAAGACAAAATGGTAATGTGTTTGTTAAATTGAAACCTTATAAATAAGAGTGGATTAAGAAAAAGACTTTGTAAATTGAAAAACATATATTTTTACATTACTATAAGTAAGGTAAAGTAAGATCGCGAAAAAATTCGTTCTCGAGATTTTGACGGAATTACATGTTTTGAGGTCCTAGAAGTCGTTTTATGAAGTTTTTCCGATGATGTCTGTGGGAGGGTGGGTGAGTATGTATCCAAAGTTTGTGGACACGCTAAGGTCAAGTTTATATTTTACACAAAAATGGGCCTCATGTTGTAGATGAGCCCTACTGTTTGGGAGTAATTATACATGATGGGAAAGTCACTTTTTTTTATCAAAAACCTATTTTTAGATTACATTTTTTTCACCTAAACTTCTAATTTCAGAGTCTTATATTTTGGTATTATCTTTGAAGCTACAAGGAAAATAAAATAACAATATTCTCAGTTTAATAAAACAACTGGACATATTTTTTTTCAATAAAATGTAAAAATTTTGACTTATAAAACTCTAGCTGAAGAACATTTTTAGCTATAAAAACTAAAAACAGAACATTTTGAGGAGAATAAGTTGAGATAATTTATTTCAAAATTTCATAATTTCACGTAATTTCAATCACGGAAAAGAGCGTTTAACGCTATGAAAACTGATTGTTTATCCTAGACTAACCGAACACCTGCTATACTTGTTGAATTCATTGATTTTTTTTACATTGTTTATGTTGACTTACAAATCTTTTGATTGAATCCACTGAAATAAAATTGATTTAATGTTTACTGGAAAACATTAAATAATTTATTGCCTTATATGAGATATAAGAGGAATAATATTTATTACATGTAAAAATCACTACCAATTAACATAAATTTCTGTTGCTTTATGTGGTATGTTGGATTTGTCTCACAAAATGCTCTATTCAATCCATGTATTGCACTCTTGAACCAAACTTAATATCAGTTGTAAAATAATTTGTGTCTATGAATCATAGTATCTTTGGGTAATATGGAAGTATGAAGAATGCACTCTTTCCTCAAGAACAAGAATTTATGTTTGTTGACAAATATCCAGTTTTTTCACCATTCTAGTTTAATAGTTCATATCTATTATTATCAAAAATTAGAAGCTCCCAGCTATAGTTATAGTTACTGAGTTATCAAGTCTGATATAGAAGGTTCAAAAAACAGCCACTAGGGCAACACACAATTGATTTGAACACAAACCGTTATGTGGTTGCTTCCTTACAATGGTATTAAAGAATGCCAAGATAATTATGTATATTAATTAAATAATGTAATATAATTACTTTTCATGTATTGTAATTAATTCTGTATTGATGTAGCCCTGAAGATGTCTACAAATATAGACGAAACGTCGGCTGAAAGGTGTTGTATTATTGAAGCTAGGCCAAACCTCGATAACAAAGAAAAATATTGTATAATAATTTTATAAAAGACCAAAAATGTAAAACATAATTCAAAATTGAATACTTTCTTTGAAGAATAATAAATGTAATTATCCTGCATTATAAATTAAAAAAAATCTTAAAAGGACATTTTTTATTAGATGTTTCTGACATTTTTCGGATGAATGGGAATATTTTCAAGTTTTAAGGGGGAAAGTCTGTCTTAATATTCAGTGTAGAAGGAGGTCAGGTAAAATATGTAAGAGATCCCCTGGTATTGGAAGAAAAGCCATGTTCTCCTGTAAGAGATTATTTCGTAATACGAAATCTACACTTTCGCTTTTCAAAAATGTTATTACTGCTTTAGTTATACTAATTCTATTATATGTTTCAGTGGTGTGATATACAAAAATAAGCATACATATTGATAAGTGGATCCAATCACTATCTGTACTATCTCCAGGAATTAAAGATAAATAAACATCTCTCATATAGACATTTATATTATACCTAAATGGAACATTATTATATACCCAAGAAGTGTGATATTATGTTTAATTATAGTAAAGTTGAGTGTTGACCATTCCAGATTTGTTTATTAGATTTGCAATTTGTTGCATTTTGTTTCTCTTCCTTATGCAGTTATCCTCTTTCTTATACTGTTCTTTCTCCTCCTTCTGCTTTTCAGACCATGACTGAGTAAACATTTTCCTTTTATAGGTCCGGTTACCAAAAGTGAAGCAATGCATTTATTCAAATTTTCATCCATATACTTTACCCTCTTCCGTACCCTCTTTTGTAAATTTTTTTCTGGCTACAGACTGTGTCATGATCCTTGCATGATTCATCTATTCTATTGATTCCTTCATTTCCACGTTCAAGATGCTTCTTAATTGAGTTCAGGAGACCACGGTAATTGCAATTATCACTTCCAATTTTCTTGTGCATTTCCCACTTTATATTATTGATCAATTTGTTAAGAAACTCATTACCCCTTCTCCTTTTGGTTGGTTTGGCGTAAGTTGTATTCGTTGTTGTTGTTGTTGTTGTGATTTTCAATGCAATTCTAACAATGGTAATTCCACCAACAATTGCTTCTTTTATATATTTTCAAGGTTATGTTTTAATAAACCAAGTGAAACTCTGTCACTATTGGATAAGAGTGATGTTAATATTCAATTTATTTTCCAAATATTCCACCTTGTTTAATGAATATTGAAAAGAAATATTTGAACAATTATCAATTTGAGTAATGTGCTGCTCAAATTTATTTCCCATATTGATAATGGTGGAACAAATTGACTTGTCTGTGTAGAGTTACATTAAAGGATTGAAATGTGCAAAGAGGTGTCAACATTCCAGATGATAAGAGGGGGGTTACGTGTCAGGAGATGCTGCAAGGGAGGAATTGAGCAGAGCCCATGACGGTGGAAAGAAGAGGTCAATCAACTATTCACCATAAGCTGATAGGTACTCTATCAGGTTCCATTGTTCCTTTCCTCTCTATGAAGTTCAACGTGACGTACGTGTACAAACATAAATATGAGCTATCGATACAATTTGAATCATATATCATTCAATTATTCATAAATTATCATTTTGTGTAAATTAAGTCATTAATTTATATTATACGAGGTGTGTAAATAAAGTAGTGAGACTGATTTTTTTTAAATTTTCTATTCAAATATAATTACAATGTGATATTGTCACCTTCAAAATAGTTCCCTTCGGAAGCCACACAGCGCTGGAGACGGTCCTTCCAATCATTGTAGCATTGCTGGAACTCGGATTCTGGAATGGCCTTCAGCTGGTCGGTTACAGCAGTTTGTATGTTTTGTAGTGTCCCGAAATGAGTTCCCTTGAGGTGATTTTTCAATCTCGGGAAGAGGAAAAAGTCACAAGGACTCAAGTCTGGTGAATAAGGAGGCTGAGGAGCAACAGGAATGTTTTTACTGGCCAAAAACTCGTTTATTGAGATGGCAGTGTGACAGGGCGCGTTGTCGTGATGCAACACCCACTTGTCTTTGATGTTTGGCCGCACACGAAGGACTCTTTTTCGAAGTCTTTCAAGGACCTCACGGTAGAAGTGCTGATTAAGCGTCGATCTGAACGCACAAGGTTCCGTACTCTGTTGACATTTTCATCGGTGTTTGTACTTGAAGGCCTTCCGCTTCGTGGTTCATCTTCAATCGACTCTCTTCCTTCTGAAAATTCCTTAAACCACCGAAAAACCTGTGCCCTTGATAAAACACGTTCTCCATAGGCCTCCTGAAGTTTTTCAAAAGTTTCGGTTGCATTATGTCCAAGTCTGAAGCAAAATTTGATTGCACACCGCTGCTCAACTTTGAGGTCACTCATTTTTAAAACGCTCAAGAAAAAACCATTTCACGAAAACCAACGCTACGGACAAACAAATGACTGTGGCGAGTTCAGATTCATACTGGAGGCGCATCACACGTGCACCTGACGCTACTCAAGGCCACGCGTCTCCAGCGTTGCCAGATCGAAAGCGACGTTGCCAGTCTCACTACTTTATTTACACACCTCGTATATATTTATTATTTATAATATATTACTATATATTTATATTAAAGTAATTCATTAATACTCAGATAATGATATGATTCGCCTGATATTGTCGCTATGCGAATGGTGCGACCTATTTCTACGTCAATCAAATAAACTTGAAGCATCTCACACTTAAATGATTAAAAAATTATTTTGAATATTAATCTAATCATTTAAAATGAATCATTAGTTATATTAAACTAATACAAAAACAATCATATACTAATGCTCGGAACTACTGGCCAAAAGATTAAGGGTACTGGGCCCTTAAAAATCTTGAAATATATTTATGGTACTACTAGCAAAAGTGCCCGTACTTTTTTTGACGGTTACTTTTTCAAAAATTCGGAGATGATGCATGGTATTCCAAAATATCATTGGACACTAGAGAATAGTAGAAAATATCATTATTACTACAGTATTAAGTAAATGTGTCTTAGTTACTGTCATTGAGAAATAGACGCTGATGGGACATTGCAATAGTTTAAATTGAAAGGGACAGGTATCAATTGTATGCGTGGTATACATACAGACTCCCAAGTACCACACCCTGTCATGATGTCCGGCTATATGGCGTATCAATGTTGAGCGCAAACTCAAGAGTCGTGTCCCGTTGTACATTTTTGGGGCACTCAAGTTTTGTAACATGAGATTTGTTACTGCTACTAAATCGCGGCATGATTTGTAGCCCTACTATAAGTTTTAAGTGTCATGAGCAGGCAGTCCAGGAGCAGTCACACAGTCAAGAAATTCAATTGGATAATGAACTGCTCACTCATAACAAGTTCCTTTTTTTCAGCTTGATATAGTGCATGAACTTGTTTATTGAGTTTTCCTGCTCATTTCTAGGGGTGAAATTGCTCGTTCACATAGCCATTTATTCTGAATAGACGGTAGATCTTGAACTTTGGGAGACACCTTGTCAATTTTCTCTTGCTGGGAGCTTAGATTCAAAAGAATTTGAAATTAGCTAACAATACCTCCTTGCTTTACCTGTATCTTTTCAAAATAAACATGTCTGTTAAGTTAGCCAAAGACAGCTTAGAAGTTCATAACTTCGCTTCTGCGTTGAATTTTCAATCAATTTAGAGCTTATATTTTAAGTTGACATACAAAGACCTACTGTCAAAGTTTCAGCTTGATATATCTTATGGTGACTGAGTTTACTTGTGGCAAAATTTTGCGAAGAAACCGACAAACTGGCAAACTGACAGACAGAAATTTTTCTAAGGGTGGATTCGGTTTCTCTAATGTATGAAAAGTAAATATAACTTGAAATGAGTCAGTTCTTTTCTTTCTTTTATAACAAAACCTTTCTTTTATTTATATAGATAAGAAGTGAACAATTTTCTTTTAAATGAATCGGTTCCAGAAATATTCCTTATACCCTGATTATAGATAATACCATATAATATAAGTATATTTCAAAGTTATACCATATTCACCTATTTAATAATTTTACTTTTCCCTTCGTTAATAAGTTCGTTCATCTGAATAGGCATAGTCGATTAGAAATTTCATTCTCTAAAATTGTATTCACAATATTTTTTTTTCTCTGTAATGACATCTAAGCCCTCCATCATACTCGTATATGCTTGATAATTTAGTTTTAAGAATTGAATTCTTCTTACATGTATTATGAACTTTTTACAAGAACTGCCAAGTTTTTTATTAAGCTTAAAATCCAATTCTGTTTACTGGATGCTGTTGGAAATTTCTAAATCAATGTAAACATATGCAAGTACAGCAGGTTGTCTATTATTACAAGACGAATTTTCTGTTTTTATAGCTTTATTTGTTTTTGTAATAATTGAAATTGATTTGACATTTTTTTACTGTTTACTTATTTGAAGTTAATTTTTTTGCAAAAATTTCAATTTTTTTCTGTAGTTATTCGTTTAGTGTAAAGAAAACCTTCCTGAAATCATGAAATGTACTACGCCCCTTTAGGTCTTTGTAATTTCAATAAAAAAGTATTCAGTTCATGTCCTCAAACGATGTTATTTTTGGGTGCAATTTCATTACGATCTGTATCGTGACCATAAACTTTCAGAATCGATTATAAGTCAAAAATATTACCTTTTAATGCTAAAAATATATATCTCGTTGATTTAAAAATCTGAATTTAATTGAATTATAGTTTCTGACAGTTTCATAATAATTCTAAAGTTTCAACTATATGCAGGTAGGAGGTACGGAGAAAAAAAATTGTCTAAAATCATATTTTGCTCAAGAAAGTTACTTTGCCATCATACCTAAACATTTTTGTTTTACAAAATACATTTTTGTGAAATTTACGAAACGTTCCTCATGCATTTTAAGTATTCTACTGTTATTTAACCGAATTCGTATGATACAGTAAATGACATCGTAATGTCCCTGTCTAAATCCAATCCACAACAGTACGCTGAAATTTAAACTTCCATTTAGTATTAGCCTTAATGGTTTAAAAAATAAATACATATCAGATATGCTATTAACTTATTTTTACATGTTAAAAATTTCCTTTTAAGTTTAATAATTTTCTTTTCTTTGATTGTGGTAAAATTTTTTTTAAATTATTGCTGTTATTCCAAGCAAAGTTTCGCGTATTTAGGGACAATAGACAAAATTTTGTGACATTTTTTTATAGCAAAATAATTTTAGGCCGATACCACATGAAAGGTTTTAATATTCCAGTATTTGTAGTTTAGCAAAAAAAATATTTTCTGAATTCACAAAATATACTATAATTTCCGTTTTATATGATACTATTTAAAAAAAAAATCTGGAGTGACTTTTACTATGTAAAATTAATATAAAACTTTTTGGATATATAATGTATAATGTCCAATTTAGGCATAATATAAATGTCTAAATGAGAGTTGTTTATTTTTATTAGTCTTTCGTTCCTGGAGGTAGTAGAGATAGTGATTGATCCACATATCAGTATATACGCTTATTTTTGTATATCACACCACTGATGCATATAATATCAGTAGAATAACTACAGCAGTAATAACCTTTTTATAAAGCAAAACTGAATATTTCGTGTTACGAAATAATCTCCTACAGGAGAACATAACTTTTGTTCCAATAGCCAGTAGATCTCTTACATAGTTAATCTGACCTTTTTCTACATTAAAGATTTAAGACAAAGTTTCCTATTTGAAACTTGAAAATATTCCTATTTGGACTGAAAAAAGTTCGAAACATACAAGAAAAAAACTGGAGTGACGTACACTCAACATTACTATAAGTAAACTTAATATCATACTTCTTGGGTGTATATGTAATATATAATGTTCCATTTAGGTATAATATAAATGTCTAAATGGGAGATGTTTAGCAGTATTTCATTCCTGGAGGTAGCACAGATACTGATTGAACCACTTATCAATATTTATGATTATTTTTGTATAAGAAACCACTGATGCTTATAATATCATTAGTATAACTACAGCAGTTATAACATTTTTGAAAAGCGAAAGTGTAGATTTCGTGTTACGAAATAATCTCTTACAGAAGAACGTGGCTTTTCTTCCTATGGATCTCTTACATGGTTTACCTGACCTCCTTCTAAATTGGTTATTTAAGTAAATTCGTCCATTTAAAACATGAAAATATTCCTATTTTTTTATAAAAATGTTGGAAACATCTAAGAAAAAATGTTATAAGGTAATTTTTAATTTAAGATGTAGGATAATTACATTATTATTCTTCAAACAATGTTGTCAATGTTGAATTATGTTTTACATTTTTAGTCTTTCAGAGAATTATTATACTAAGGATTTTATGGCTTTCTAGTATTTAATAAAAAATACTTTTCCTTCCCTTTGTCAAAAATCATAAAACTCCAATTTACTCTGAGTCGGTGTTATCTTTTTCCTGCATACTTTACTCTGTTATAAGGTTGCTGTAAATGTATACTGAGAAGAAATATATTTGTAATTAGCCAGTTTTGCATACTCAAATCAAATTTAAAGCCGGCTTTTCAGTATAATTTAAAACTATTATAACTGGGAGCCTGAAATTTTTGAAAATAATAGATATGAACTATTAGACTAGAATAGTGAAAAAAACTGGATATTTGTCAACAAACATAACTCCTCTTTCTTAAGAATCCAAAGATACTATGATTCATGAACAAAAAAATGTTCATCTCATATTAAGTTTTGTTCAAGGGTGTAACAAATAGATTGATTAGAGCATTTTGTGAGGCAAATCCACCATACCATATAAAGCAACAGAAATTTATGTTCATTGGGAGTGACTTTTTACGTGTAAAAATATTATTCTTCTTGTACCTCATATATGTCAGTAAATTATATAAATTTTTCTATTATACTTCTAAACATCAATTTTATTTCAGTGGATTGACTGAACAAATTTCGAAGTCAATGTAAACAACTACAAGTATAGCTAGTATTGATCCAATTCATTAATCTGGGATCAATATTCAGTTTTTATTGCTTTATTGCTCTTAGCCGTATTGAAATCTCATTAATTTTCTTTTATAAATTGTTAATTTTTGTACAGTTTTTTGGCAACATTTCATTGTTTTTAATGAGCCCTTTAGCAATAAAAAATAATTTTCTGAAAACAGAAAATTTACTTTTACGCCCCTTTGGTTAATGTATTTTTGAATAAGATTATCTTAACTCATCCTCCACATAAAGTTCTATTTTTAAGTACAGTTTTATTTTGCTCCGTCAAACGGTATAGCTTGTCCCTTTCTCACAAACTTTCAGATTGAATTATAAGTAAAAATGTTTACATTTTATTAAAGAAAAAAAGTTTCTATTGTTTTAAATATCTGAGGATTTTTGTATTTATTGCTATAGTAGCTTCCAAAGTTTTCCAAAATTTCCAAAGTTTATAGTAGCATTCCAAAGTTTTAAGACTCTAGAATTAGTAGTTTAGGAGAAAAAAAAAGTTGTTTATAAACACATTTATGGTAAAAAAAAGTGAATTTCCCATATATAATTGTTCCCAAACTATACAGCACATCTACACTATGAGGCTCATTTTTGTGTAGAATATCAATTTGATTCATCAAAGATTCTGGACCCTATCGTAATTACAAACTTTTGATACTCACCCACCACCCACACACATAGACATCATGGAATAAACTTCATAAAACAACTCTTGGGACCTCAAAATATGTAATTCCGTCAAAATATCCAGATCGGATCTTTTCACAATCACTATACTTATAGTAAATTACAAACTGTACATTTTTTTTGTACAAAAAAAATTCTTTTGTTAAGTAGTTGTATGGCTTGACATTCTCAAATAGTGTGTATCCTGTTCACAAGCTTTCAGATAAGTTAACATTTATGGTTTTATTGAAAAATCTGATCACACACACACACACACACACACACACACACACACACACACACACACACACACACACCACATACACACACACTAGAGACATCATGTAAAAAACTTCACAAATGGACTTAAGGGTCATCAATTCATGTAAATTCGTCAAAATTTGTTTTTTTTTCATGATTACTATTCTTTTCTAATTGTAAAGTAAAATCAATTGCATCGATTTTGATTCCTCAAACTTAACCTTCTGAATTACTTTTTTTTTTTTTTTTTGATCGAAGAAAATTGCTAAAGACCTGACGCATTCAAATTCATATAGACATAGTTCGATTAAGGATAGTGCTTACCTAACAGTAGCAAACATGCTATTTCTTTCGTTTTAATTTCAAAATCCTTTTTTTTTTTTTTTGTTAATTTGCTCTTAATTATTCTTCATCTTTTATTGTTCTAACAATAGTGAATATTTTACTTCCGATCACAAATTGACTTTAAGTAATAAATTGGATTAAATTTCATTAATAAATGAACTTTACAGAGTCAATATAAGATAAACTTTTTCTCATAAGTCTTAAAATTAATTACTTTCTTTCAAAACCATTTTGCGAAACAAGAATTGTGTCTTTGTTCTTTCAAATTCTTATCTTCATTTTATGTTTCTTCTGTCCATTTAGATTATTATTAAATTTCCTTTGAAAGTAAACTTATTTATATAATACTCCCTATCTGTTTTAACTTCAAGCGGGTGGTTTTTTATTTCTATTTATATCCAAATAGAAGTATGTTTTATAAAATCTTTATAATATTGTAAGCCTTATTACATTAGTGCAATAAAAAATAATTTTTTAGATTTTATAAGATAATAAACAATAAAAATTACTTACTAGACGTTAAACATGCAGTGACTAACTGTATAGTCAAACTACTCTGTTCGTTAGATACAATTATATGTATTTAGATAAAAATAAGATATAATTATGTCATAAATAATTTTATACTCCCATAAAAAATATTGTTTTTTATTTCAGTAATGATTTTCTGAGGTCTTATTAAGTTTGGTAGATAAATTATTCGTCCCTAGTTTCTTGGTTCAAATTTCTAATATATTTTCAATTAAATCAGTAATAATTATTATTTTAAATATTTTTATTATTAACAATTTAATATTATAATTTATTATTATTTTAAAATTAATAAACAAATTCTACATATCCACCTTTTAATTTTTTTCTAGAATACTGATTCTTAATTGGTGGTATAGTTATCAAAATAAAGTGTAACATAACTATTGAAGTGTAATCGAACACCCTAGCTAGGCATCGTGAAGGTAAGATAGGTGTATCCGACTATATAGTATGACTTATTCTGTACTAACTTCTGTGTACTTACAAACTTCATCTATTTAATTATCAAATGACATGGAGTCTGCTGTACATAAAATTTAAACTGTTTTATCTCTGGTTATTTCTTATGATTAAATTTATATGATAGGCCACAATAAACTAATAAACCTATACATATATACTAGATTACCCATGACTTGTTGTCTGTGGCCCGTTATCCAACACCTTCTTTTTAATGGAATCATGTTCACGTAAATGCAGATAAACTCTAAATTAATTCATTTCTAATAAAGAGAATAATTGACATATTTTTAAGACAGTTCTCTTTATTTACATGTTTTGTAAATACTTTATTTCTGTTTTGACCCTACTGAAAGCAATATGTACTTTGCCATGTTGAAATGTTGTTTTAAATAAATGAACTAAAACTTCCTGTAGAGTCTCTCCCCGACACTTATGAATATTCATGGTAAATGCTAACTGAATTGGAAATTGAATCTTTAATAAAGGAATGTATTCCTCTTCAAATGGAACGATTTTCAATCTTGGAATTAAAACTATTTCCCCTTGAGACCGTGATGCGATAATTTAACAAATCAGGACATTATCATAAAGCTCCTCAGTTATATTAGTTTTGTTCCATTACATAAGTGCAGTGGATCAGTGTTTCTCATACATACACATGGCATGCTTTCTTTTTGAGTTCTAGCTTATGTTGGAGTAATCCAGACAACTCTAGTGAGTCAAGAAATTCTTGAGGTTAATGTGTGGGTCCTGTTTCTACACAAACCGAGTTGTATGACAGATATTGTTTAATTTCTACTGGAAATTATTCAATGAACCTATGATTAATTTCACTGAGTATCTCATTAAATCGGACTTATACAGAATTTTCTGTGAACACAATATTTGTGGGTTGGGAAATGAAGAGAAAATGTGTTCAATACACAGAGCAACATTATGTGCACGGATAAACATGTATTTGGGCAATAATAATTTCTTTATTTTCATTCTTTTCAACTCTGTCTTCACCAATATTTATCAGAAATTTAGAGTATTCCTGATTTTTTTTCTTGAACTCTCATATTGCTAGTTCAATGGAATTTAGTCAATTTGCCCCACAAGTAAGACTGATTCAAGCATTATAGATATCAGCATCAGTTCCTCTCTTGACAACTGATCAAGGATCTTCAAGGAAGAAGTTGTCAGTTGTCCATTCCTGAGATGCTACAACCAGTGCAATTGGTCCTGAACTCCTTAATTTAGAGGGAATTAGTTTTATTTATAACCTTCCTGTACTCTTCGATGCATCAGGGTGCCTTACTCTATCATTTTTATTGAAATAGTTATATCAAAAGAAAAAAATATAGACGTTATGGCAAACTGTTTTTTATTACGGACATAATTGTGTGCTGTTAATATTTTACTTGTATTAATTTGATAAATTCTAAAACTTTTGCTAACTGTAATAAATATCATTTATTGATGTATTATATAATTATTTCATATTCTCGTCGATTATTCTTTAAATTTTCTCTTTCAAAATTTATTACAATTAAATCATTATAATTTAGGTTGAAAAACTATTATTTAATGTTTTGACGTTATTTATACAAGGTTTTAGAAGCCACGGCCTCCGTGGTGTATTGATAGATTGCTATATCTCCATTAACAAGGACGTGTGTTCGATGCCCACCATATTTCAAATATTTTATTTAATTTAGAGCGTGTGCAAACATATAAACGCGGGTAACAGAGTTTTGTAAGTATATAGATACGAGGGTCGTCCAGAAAATAAGTTCCGTTTTGGTCTGTAGGGCGGTAGGAGTGGTTTTTGCCAAATCCGGCAACACCGCTCGAAAGAGGAGAGGTGGGGGAATAGAATGAGAGGTGGGGGACCTCAGTCGGTCAATTACCAACGTCAGGGCAGGTAGTTGAAATGGAGCCCTCCATGTCACGTCCCGCCACCTCGATCCCCGTTCCCTCTCGAGTTGTTTTGCGCGGAGTGATTCAATTTCTTTATGCACAGGGTTTCAAATCAGTTCAAATTCACGAACAGCTCATTTCTGTTTATGGAGAAGGTGTAATGAGTGAGGAGATGGGTACGTGAATTTAAGGCGGGAAGACATTCAGCTCTCTAGGGACCCACCGGGTGGAAACTTTCCGAAAGTCAAGTTTTTCCGAGACGATCTCATGGATGAGGGATCGTGAGATGTCTGGGAAACTCAGGTGGAGTTCATCCAGGGTTGAACGACGATCTTTGCGAATTGCATTGTCGATTTCTGCGATAATTTCGTCCGTCACAACTGAGGGTCTGCCTCTCCCACTTTCATCCTCAAGTGAATGTCTTCCCGCCTTAAATTCACGTACCCATCTCCTCACTCATTACACCTTCTCCATAAACAGAAATGAGCTGTTCGTGAATTTGAACTGATTTGAAACCCTGTGCATAAAGAAATTGAATCACTCCGCGCAAAACAACTCGAGAGGGAACGGGATCGAGGTGGCGGGACGTGACATGGAGGGCTCCATTTCAACTACCTGCCCTGACGTTGGTAATTGACCGACTGAGGTCCCCCACCTCTCATTCTATTCCCCCACCTCTCCTCTTTTGAGCAGTGTTGCCGGATTTGGCAAAAACCACTCCTACCACCCTACAGACCAAAACGGAACTTATTTTCTGGACGACCCTCGTATATTGTTAACTGGACAGAATAGATGTCTTTATTGGTCTATAATCAACTTCAATATAAGTAAAATTATTATCAAACTCATGGATAACAATGATTTAGCTTATATTTTAAGGATGCCGACAACTGGACGTGAAACATAAGAGTACTACGCTCGTAAGACCACTCATAGGGAAACGAATATGACTAGCTAGCGCAGGTTATTTCTCTTCATTAATAGTGGGTATTTGATTGTGCCTTAGCATTGAAATTCATAAAAGTTTTTTATTAACATTTTTTCAGAGAATTAATATTGTCCAGAGAATCTTTAATAATATAAGTTCCACTTTCCACTTACTACAATTTCACCCAAAAACTATCCAATTCTTCTCCTAACAAAGGAGTGATTATATTCCGTATCTCATTATCCGTATCTTATCTTATTATGATCTGTCATATATAATTGTAGAAGGCATGCTGAGTGATCAAGTGTTGTCATAGAGATTCAAGTTGAATGGTTTCTGTCGAAGTAGTTCTGTCATTTAGTATTTAGTAGTCTGATATATCCAAACAATTGCAGTGACACTGCAACCGAAGAAATTTCAAACCCACACCACACAGGCACAACATGCATATATACACAAGACACATACTGCGCATTACGCCTCTCTTCCATACACCGTAAACTACACATACATAATACCACTCTAACATAACACACAACATAATCAATTTTATTTTGGGTTTGAAAAGAAAAGATATCGTCTTTGAAAAGCTCTTAATAAACGATGTTCTATCAGAAATAGAAAAAAATTCTTAAACTTGTCTTAAGCTATTCCAAATAAATATATAATGTAACCTGAATTGATCGTAAGTCGCTACTGATAATTCTTATTATCAGTAGTAATTAGTGTTAAATAAAAATGTAGACATTACTCGTATTCATGAACCTTGACAACGAAAAAGTAGATTATTGAAAAGATGTACAAATAGAAAAAAGTTGTCATCATTTTGTGAAACAAATTGATAGACATTTGTCTGATGAGCAATTTTTTTATTATTATGAAGACCATTTCCTAGTTGACTTGAATTAATATTTGTTGAAAAAGTGGTTATTTATAATGCATTAAGAGTTTAATGATAATCTGTCAAAATTGATTGATGGATTCTATGCTCAGTTTGGTGTAATAAGTGACTATAATAAAGTTATTATTTGTGTGCATTGAGTGCTCACTCAACTACTTGTCATGACAAGAGAACTCATGTTAGGAGACACTCCTTTCAGTAATTTCTTCCAGAAAAACAATTATTCCCCCATTAATAATAATAATATTGTTAAACCTACTTTTGTCTCAGAAAATAGAGAAAGTAATATGGATGTTACAACAATCTCTTATCCATATACAAATTCATTTGATGATATATTCATATTATTATTAGATACAATAGATATTTTATCCGACCACAAAATTATTACTTGATTCGTAATCTAAGGTTGTCGAGTTTTTAATCAGTCCCTTTTTTATCGGCATTGATAAAACCAATGATTAATACCGTAACCGTTTTTACAGTATTGATATTGAACAACTAGATGTTGGCCTCAGTTCCCACATTAATGTTCCCACTGTGTATATCATTTTGTACAAATTCATACTAAAAGGTTCAATGGGCAGATTCAATACTTGGCAGCAATGGGAATATCATGATTTTTTTTATTGCTAATTTTATGATTAATTTTTTGGAAAAATTTCATTGTTCTTTTATTAGCCGTTTAGCCTTGAAACTATATTTTCTGAAATCATAAAACATGCCATGACTTGATAACGTACTCGTAATTTTATTAGTGTAATATCTTGTTAACATAACTCTGAAAAAAATTCAACTCATGCTCATATGAAGTGTTATTTTGGGGTAAAATTTCATTCTGATCTGTCAAACGGTATGGCTTGTATCCTCTTCGCATGCTTTAAGATTCAACCATAAGTCAAAATTTTTACATTTTACTGAACAAATTCCTTTTCAATGTTTTAAAAATCTGAGGATTTTTTTATATACTGCTTCTCTAATTTCCATGATAGGCCAAAATTTGAAGACTCCAGAGTTAGTAGTCAAGAGAAAAAAAAATGTCTAAATACACATTTCGGCCAAAAAAGTGATTTTTCCATCATACAATGTTGCCCTCAAAGAATAGGGCACATCTACACTAGAAGTCCCATAATTATGCAAAATATGAATTAGATCTATCAATCAATTGATGTAGACTGCAACGTGCCCACAAAATTTTGTATCCCCCCCCCCCCCCCCCACACACACACATATGTAAATATCATCGAAAAACTGACAAAAAAGGACATCTGGGTGTCCAAAACATGTAAATCTATCAAAATCTCGAGATCGATTTTTTCATGATCACTATAGTTTAATATACTTAAAGAAAAATAAAAAGCAAGAAGAGATCTATCCCATGAGATAAAGCAAAGATTTGACACTAAAGCGTACATTTTCTAAGAAAATTAGACGAATTATTAAAGGACCGGAAATAATGTCTCTCTGAGAGGAAAGGTGTAGGTAGTACCTGCGTGAAAGACAGTCCAAAACCATATCAAAACCATGATCAAAGTACAAAAAAGTCATCGATTGCATTCTAAAGCGCAGGTGAATGTCCAAACCACAGTAGAAAATCAGAAAAAAACTTAATATTTTTCAACCGTAACTTGCAGTTTTCGTTAGAGTCAAATCTCAGTTTTATGAGACTTGACTCTGACGAAGACTGCTTGCTACGGTTGAAAGATCTTAGTCTTTTTTCTGAGGTGTGGACTTTGAATTTTATTTCACGTCTTTATTGTGAAATCTTGTTACAAGCACAGATCATAGAATGTTGCTTTTAAGTGGGCAGTCTCTAAATTAAAACCACAAGCAGCATTATTATCATTAAAGGAACCCTATGGAGCTATAGCTTGGTTACTGACGACACTCTCCGTACCTTATTAGATTACTCCTTACCACACTATGACTTCAATCTTAATTTTAAATACACGCATCACACGGGTGTTTTATTATGCATAAAATACGCATTTTTCAAAATTTCAAAAATTGAAATAGTATATCTAGAGCAATCATACAGTTTTCCGATTAAGCTGAGGGCCTGAGACCCAAGAACTCGTGCGCAGTGCTACTATATCTGACCTATCAAGTTTCCCTTTTTCGTTTTTAAAATCAGCTTTGGTGTTTAATGACTTTATTGACCTTCAAAATTTCCCTTAAATATTTATGTCTTACTTCTTTTGATTATAGTTACTGTTTGCCAAAATTCTTTATTCTCTTCAAGACTATTGACTCAAATTCAGGTGGAATAAGCTCAAAGGTTTCTACAACATCTAGACAGAGAGGGCATTATTCGTATGATATTAATTGCACCTTTCCTAAGCTGTAATTAAGAAAACAAACTGCAGTTTAATATTTTACGTACATTTATAAACCCTTCCATTGAATACTATTTTTTGTAAATGTTTAGGCAGTTATAGTCTTTGAAACTAAATTAGACTGGAAGTATAATTAGAAGTTTAATTAGTTAAGTCTAAATAGTCTGACTAGAAGATAATAACTAGCTAGCAACGTGTCGTTACGTGTCGAAGAATAAAACATATTTTACTTATAAATCAAAACATTCAGCGTGAATGTTGTGTTTGATTTAATATTGGAAGTCGTAAAACTTATCTGTCCTGGCGTAGCCGGTTACAACGCCTAGTAATAAAATATAATTAACGTCGAAATCTCTTGGGTAATAAATCAATTTAAGTTGTTTGGACAAATCAAGTATAACCATTCTGTCTTACTGTATATGATTATAAATATTTGTTTTCATAGCAAGGTTTTGTAGACTAGTGAGTAGTCTCACTACTCACTACCAAATGGTAAATTTTCACATTTGGAGCTGTAGTCTAGCTAGTCTGATTGAAATTTCGGCTCAATAGTTTCGGTTGGTAGTTTACTACAATACTTTTGTAATAAACTGTTTAATGAAATTTCGCAAAAAGCTGAACAAAAAATTAACAATTCATAAAAAAATTCATGAAATTTTAATTATTGCAAAGATTAATAAAGCTATTAAAACTCGATTTTCATCCTGGACTAATGGATCACCTGCTATACTAGTCGGATTTGTTTGCATTTATTTACATTATTTACATGAACTTACACATTTTTAAGTGAATTGATTGTTCAGGAGTTCACTGAAAAAACTGAACCTCTTACAGTATGAGATGAAGAAGAATAAAATTTTACATGTAAAAAATCAAGACCAATGAAACAATTTCTATGTTTAACATAATATGATGGATTTATCTAACAAAATGATCTAATCAATCTATATGTTGCACCCTTAAACAAAATTTAATATGGCATGTAGATTTTATTGAGTTTATGGACCATATTATCTTTGGGTAATATTGCAATCTGAGAAATCGACTCCTTCGTTCTATATTACAAAACGAATACTAATTTTAAGGTATTTCTTCGGTGATTCGGTGACACTGAGATTTATTCTTATATGTTTTTTTAAAGTCAAAATTGTTTGAAGTTTTAAAGGGAAAACTTTGGCTTAAATCTCCAATATAGAAGAAGGTCAGATAAACGACATTAAATGTAACAGATCTATTGGCCATGTAAAGTTACAGATGGCCAAGTATGAGATCCTCTAGCTATGGGAAAAAGTACAATGTTCTGCTGTAAGAGATTATTTCGTAATACGTTTTTTTTTCTTTGGCTTTAGAGAAGTGTTATTACTGCTGTGGTAAAACCAATGATATTACATGCATCAGTTATATGATATACTAAAATTAGCTTCTATACTGACAACTGCTTCAATCACTATCTGTACGGTTTACAGAAATGAAATACTAATAAATATCTCCCATGTAGACATTTATATTATGTCTAAATGGGACATCGTATACCCAAGAAATTTGATATTATATTTACTTACAGTAAAGTTGAGTGTAGGCCACCCCAGATTTTTGTTATATTTTTTTTCTGCAATTGGAAAAAAAAAGAAGTAGTTTATATGATAACTATGATCGAATTAATTTTTAGGTTTCATATAATAAAATAATATATGTATGCTTTCCTCTCAATGTTCTCAATTAAATTGTTGCAATATTTTTGCTACAACAAATTGTAGTATTTTTGAATGATTTACGTTTTAAATCTAGTCTGTTTGAAAATAAGACTTCTTTGATTCGCAGTAAAAAGGTGTTCCATTCTATTTTCAGTTGTTTTTTTTTTTGTTTCAGGAATCAAAAAAGGATGTCTTTAAACTGGACTGTGGGCTCCCTTCGATGCAAATGTTATTACAAGACGGCTGCCATTGTATGGAAGACTAGTGATTTTGTTGTTTTTACTTAGATACAAACAATAAATCACTAATCTCCTAACAAAGGTGTCCCCTACGTCAAATATTTAATCCACGTATAATAAATCTTAATATTATTTAGAAATAACTCAAACCATTGTTGGTTGCCTGTTTATTTATAAGTTGTCTTTGAAATTGCTATGATATTTTTGTAAATAAAAAAATGCAATTATTCTTTTCATCACCCTAGAATGATAAACTATAGATTAAAATTTAGGTAGTTAAATATATTTTATTTAGTGATATACGGTTAATTATGTCAGGTAAATAACTGTATTTGATATGTATTAATATTTTTAAAAAAAGTATAGGATATTAAAAAATATTTTGAAAAATTTTTCGTAGTGCTTTTATTCTCATTGAAATATCTGAACGGTGGCGATTCCACTGCTACGATTGGTGGCTGTCAAATAAGGAGACTGATGCTATAAAATGTTTTATTTTAAATTTTTACACATTTAAGATTATGAACTTAAATATATCCCTATATCTACACCGGTCGAAGTACATTTTGAATCCATTGTTCAAATCAGTCTTCAAAGTTATTATCTGTGACCTCTTTGATGACTCATTTCATTTTTCCTTTCACAGTTTTAACGGGCCGAAGTTTTCATCCTTTTATTACAAGTTTGACTTTGTGGAGGAGATAAAAGCCACATGGTGTCAGGTCAGGCGAGTAAGGTGGGAGGTCTTGTTTCATATTTAAAATTAGTATGTAATATTTTCCTGACACATTATTGTTAGTTTCTGCTGTTGCAGCAATCGTAAAATACTTAGCGACAGTATAAATACTTAATGGCAGTCAGATGTGATTTCGTTTTTCCAATTTTGACTTGGAAGGACGTCCTGGGTGGACGTCATTGGAAGAACGTCATCTTGGATACACTTATACCCCTTAAAAATCCACGCACATGTTCATTACCACTTACTTTTTTTTTTAATAAAAAGACTAATTTTAGCAGTATGTTTGCCAAATTTCACATGAAACTTCAAGAAAATTCGTTGCTCAAGCAAAAGACGTACTTTTTTTTCCAAAAACTAAACGCTTATACTACCACAGATTTGGTTTAAGTGGTGAAATTGCATAAGTATTCGATAAAGCCCCTATTGTCTTTCACATTTGTTTTTAATAAAAAGGCTAGTTTAATTGTATTTTTGCCGATAACATATCAAGTTTTACATATGATTTCGATTACATCATTTTAAAATTTCGTTTCACAGTAAAATGATAAGTGGTTCTATCAAACGAGGCAAAAATAAACAATATGTTTGTTTATACAAATGAAGATCACAGCCAGAAAAATGTGTTTACTTACATGGGAAATGTGACAATTGAAGGAGAAGAGGTAGTTACACAACTCAAATGCTTGCGAAGTTTGTATGTTGTAGCATCAGATTCCTTACTTTACAGCCACACCTCATATGTGAATGAAACTGACGACTTATTGTTCATAGGTCAATAATGCCTACATAACCCGTAAATTATGCACTGTTTGAAAGTATAAACATTATAATTTCCATACTTCCTTAAAAGCATGTGAATATTTTTTTGTAATTATTTTCACATTTATGGTTGTCTGTTCATATACTTAATAAAATCTATCAATGCATATAACTTATTGAAATATTGAACTTATAATAAATATTGGAAGTCTATTCCTTGTTGAAAAGAAATAAATAGACTAAAACTGCCTACTTTAAAGGTAGGCAAGTCAGCCCTCTTCTTCTTCTTCTTCTTCCTTCTCCTAATGACGACAAGGTTATTGAAGTGTGTGTTTTGTTCCTGTCTCATGTTCTATAGTTAGTCATCATTAAGATATATAAAGTGAAAAAATATCAATATAATACTTTGTCATGACAAGAACGTGTTCTGAAAATCTTAGTCATATATTAATGTTTAATATTAAAGTCAAGGAATAATTAGTAATGACAAAAAAGAAAGAACTAACACTCACGATTCTCGATAATTTCGGCTGTCTTGCCGTCTTCAGGAGATGGAAAGGGAAAAAGAAAAAGGAACACAGGAGAGAAACGTGAATAGTTCCACCGACTGATACAAAGCAAAGTATCAGTCGGTTGAACTATTCACGTTTCCGCTCCTGTGTTCCTTTTTCTTTTTCCCTTTCCATCTCCTGAAGACGGCAAGACAGCCGAAATTATCGAGAATCGTGAGTGTTAGTTCTTTCTTTGTTGTTCCCGTTATATATATATATATATACTATCAGTAAGAAGAACTGTCATTGACTTACTCGTAGTACTTTTAAAACTGAAGCATTTTCATTTAATCTATCGAGTTTAACAATTAATATTGATTACAATACAATGATAACTGTTCTTGAACAGACATTTGTAATGAATGTCTTTTTCGATAAAATTATACTGAATGTTAATTTATTATCAGTAAGTTACGGACATTGATAACAAATTATTGATACTTCAAAAAATCTGAATGTAGAATTTTATTTAGAAAAAGAAGTTAAACTACTGATATAGTACTTCATGGATGGAATTAGATAAAAATTGTGTAAACAAGAATAGTAGATTGATGAAGCATTTAGTAATGTGCGAACTACCATCTTTTGCCTAATAATAGAAGTCAATATTGAAACACTTCTACATATTGATAAGTGTGATCATAATTATTAACAATTCAGACTTCAATTTCTCAGTTCATTAAAATTTTTGAAAAAACTCATCATGTATAAATCAGTCCAAATTTTAAATGTTCTAGTAGTCAAATGTTTACCGTTTTACAGTGTTAAAACTGTTGTTTGTAGTAAAGAAGTACTGTCAACATTGACAAGCCTTCAGTATAGCCATGGTGTTGAAGGCACATGTGTCCATGAATTCACCGTCTCATTAAAGTGTGCAGTCTGCAGAGTACAGTTGGTAGTCAATCTGTTTCCATCCAAAAGATCTTATCACATTTTTGAGTTTGAATGACAGAATGTCGTCTGGCATTATCATGCAGCACAAAACTGCAGATGTCAGGAGATCATTGTACCTTGGAGTTTAGTAAGGTAGGCATCTTTCTGTTTATGACCACGATTTGAGAAGTTACAAGTTTTAGATTCAATTGTCTATAAAGTTATTCTACTCACGTTCGGAAATTCTAACACTTAGGCTGAAATTGTGAAATGATGGTCTTCCCGAATCTATTCGTTAACGGCATTTACCTAATCTTTAGTGATTTAAGATGGTCGACCATTAGTTCATCATGGACATTTTTTCATCCATCCTGGAAAGCTCTCCGCATGAGCTTTTCATTGTTTGCACGGCATTCGATTAACTAGGGTGATTTGGAACTTACTTTCCGATAATCCCTCCTGGGCTAAACAGGAAAAACGCTATAGCAAATAATGACAGAATGACTTAAAGGTTACCTAAATAATTTAAATAAACCAGACTGTATAGGCCAATTCACTAAATATGGACATTCACCAGTTAGTGTGGAAAATCCAATGGACTTATTAAAGACTTATACAAGGATTTAGACTAACATAATGGAAGAACTAGAAATATATAATTAAAAACAGTTTAATAAATGCATAAACTAATTTGTGAACGTGACGTTTTATTTAAACATTTCATAAAAACAAATAGTTGACTTGACGAACTTTATTACGAAGAGGAAATTAATAAAAGAATCAAATTATGAAATGATAAATAAAATAAATGAATTTGAAAATAGCAATATGAAATGAAATTTAAGCTCCAGCTAACAGAATGTTACTTACGTTTCAACGATTTAGATGAGTCCTATCTGAATATGGACAACGGCCCTGACCGGTCGATCGACCTCACCATCAACATACTAGGTAAGACTGTTAATTCATTTTTTAGTGTAAATTATAATTTTACCGTTCATTAAGGAAATAAACATAACAACTTCCATCATCTTCATATAATATACTTTATCAAAAGAAAAGTTATCAACAATTAAGTACTCCAGAATTTCTCTTAGCTCAAATCTTACTCCTTTGATATTTATTTAAACTTGTTAGAATAATATTTTAAAGATAATAACACGCCTTTCAACATTTCCTGTTTTTATCTACATTTATTATGGATTTCTTCCTAAACGATTATCCGTCCATTCATCGGACCATAATATTTTGCGCATCTCAGAATTTAATTTCAGTAATCATCAGTGTGAGACTTTTTTTGATCACTGGAATGACTTTGCTCCTTTCATGTCTCAAATGGCATAAATAGTCGAAATTAATAGATAAAAACATCATTATTAATTCTTATTCCTTAATGAACAGGAGCAAGATTCAGGTGTGGTCTAGTGATCAGAGTACTTGCCACTTATACAAAAGGTTCGTGGTTCAAGTCTAGCAATGTCTATCTAGAAATTTTATATACGAAATGGAAATCCTGGTCAAGCTTCCCTTCTGAGAAGGCATAAATAAATTTGAGCACAGTCCAATAAATTTGAGTTAGGAGTAACGATTTATAATTTACGACGGTAATAGATGATACGCCTATATATTAAAAAAAAATGAGAAAGTTAATATGCAAAAGTTCTAACTACCAGAAATATTCAATTTTAAATAGTTAATCATAATTCATTATCCTGTATTCTTAACATTATATTTCTCAGAATATTTTTCATTAAAAAAAGTGTTATTGCGCAATTTGTTTTTCTACTACATTATTATTGTAATGTAGTAGAAAAAAACTTCTTGATTAATTAATGAATTTTAATTAACATATCACAGAAATGTATTGTTTTTAATTTTAAATTTCATGAACAATAGGATGATGAGCAATCACACTTAAGTTACCCTTATCATACTTATTAACGGGTCAGTTGAAGTAAATAATTCAGAGAATTTAACATTCTTCAGAAATCGTTTAATTAAAAATGCTATCTATATAAATAAAATAATGATTTTGTCTGTACATTGCTTAGAACTGACTCATTTCAAGTTTTCTTTACGTTTCCTACATTGGAGGAACCGAATCCACCCTTAGAAAAATGTCTGTCGGTTTGTCCGCAAAATTTTGTCACAAGTAAACTCAGCCACCATAAGACATATCAAGCTGAAACTTTTACAGTAAATTTATGTAAATCTAACTTAAAATATAGGCTCTCAATTGATTGTAACTTCAACGTAGAAGTGAAGTTATGGACATTTAAAGCAAAAAGTTTGTCACAAGTAAACTTAGCCACCATAACACATAGCGAGCTGAAACTTTGACACCGGATTTGTGTTTACCTATCTTAAAATATAGGCTCTAAATAGATTGATAATTAGCAGTGGCTGTCCCCTAGGCCGAACATTGGGCACTTTATGATACCACACAATGAAGATTGATTGATTATTCTACATTGGGAATACTAAATTTTGCCAAACTCAAGTGTATTTAGAGTAGGGATATTTAACGATTGCCTGACGTACAGACTCGGGACCGACAGTTTAAAGTCCTCCCCGAGGGACTACGTACACAGGTTTATTCACCTGTGAATAAATCAAGAGCCAGAGAACATTCACATTAAAAAAAATCTGGAGTGGCCTACACTCAACTTTACTATATGTAACTTAATATCAAATGTCTTGAGTATATAACACATAACGTCTCATTTAAGCATAACGTAAACATCTAAATGGGATATGATTATTAGTCGTTCATTCCTGAGGTAGTACAGATAGTGATTGAAGGACATATCAATATATAAGCTTATTTTTGTACATCACACAACTGGTGCAAATAATTTCATTAGTACAACTACGGCAGTAATAACATTTTTGAAAAACCAAAGTGAACATTTCTTGTTACGAAATATTCTCCTACAAGAGAACATGGCTTTTGTTCAAATAGCCAGTGGATTTCTTACATCGTTTACCTTCTTCTACATTGAATATTAAAGTGAAATTTTCAAAATACCCTTATTTTCTCTGAAAAACATCATAAACATCGAAGAATAAATGTCGTTTTAAGAAGATTTATAATTAAAGATGTACGATAATTACATTTATTAATCTCCAAATGAAAGATTTCAATTTTGAATTATATTTTACAGTTTTGGTCTTTTATAGAATTATTATACTGGGAATTTTATGGCTTCTTAATAAGATCATTTTCCTTCCCCTTTCTCAAAAATCATATATACCAAATTTTTCTGAGTAAGTGTTATCCTTTTCCTGCCTCCTGTACTCTCTTATAACCTTGCTATGAATGTATATTGAGAAAAAAATATATTAGTAATTAGCCAGTTTACATACTCAAATCGAAGTCAAAGCCAGCTATTCAATATAATTTAAATCTTTTATAGTCGGGAGCTTCTAATATTTGAAAATAATAAATATGAACTATTAGACTAGAATAGTGAAAAAACTGGATATTTCTCAACAAACATAAGTCCTCATTCTTGAGGAAAGGGTCCATTCGTCACATTTCAATATAATGAAAAGGTACTACAATTCACAAAGATAATGTAATTGTAACTAATATTAAGTTTTGCTCAAGAGTGCAATATATAGATTTATTAAAGCATTTTATGAGACAAATCCATCATGGCATGGAAGATAAAGGTAATTTATTTATGTTTATTGGCGGTGTTTTTTACATGTAAAAATATTACTCCTCTTATATCTCGTATGTCAATAAATTATTTAAACTTTTCCTTTATAAATATCAATTTTATCTCAGTGGATTTGCTTACAAAATTTCTAAGTCAATGTAAACATTGTAAATATATATCAAAAATTCCACAAATATAGCAGGTGACCCCTTAGTCTATGAACAGTTTTTATAGCTTCATTGCTCTTTGCTATGATTGAAATTTCATGAATTTTTTTTTTATAAATTCCTAATTATTTGTTCCATTTTTGTTCAAAATTTCATGATTTTTTAATGAGCTGTTTAGCGTCAAAAAAACATTTTCTGAAAACAGACATCGATCTCTAACGCCCCTTTGGTAAAAACAATTTTAAAAAATATATCTCAACTCATCCTCCATATAATGTTCTATTTTTAAGCATAGTTTTATTTTGATCTGCCAAACGGTACGGCTTGTATCACTTTCACAATGTTTGAGATTGATTTATAAGTCAAAATTTTTACATTTTATTGAAAAAAAATATTTTCCGTTGTTTTAAAATTTTGAATATATTTTTCTTTTACTCCATTTGTAGCTTCAAAGATAATGCCAAAATTTTAAAACTCTAGATTTAGCAGATTGGGGGAAAAAAATGTTTTCTAAAAACCGGTTTTTGGCAAAAAACGTAACTTTCCCGTTATGCATAATTCTTCCCAAACAATAGGGATCTTTTTCCCTATGAGGCCTATTTTTGTGTTAAATTTCAACTTGTTATATCAAAGATTCTGGACCGTAGCGTGGTAACAAATAATACTAACACACTCACCCACACACCCATACAGACATAATCGAAAAAACTTCATAAAACGACTTCTGGGACCTCAAAAAATGTAATTCCGTCAAAATCTCGAGATCGAATGTTTTCGTGATCACTATACTTTACTTATAGTAAAGTAAAAAGGGAAAGTTTAACGAATTTAAATAAAAAATGAACACAGCATGGTCTTTCTCACGTCTCAACCTACAGCTAGAAATATCCAACATTGATTTCTCTTATAAGAGATAAGAAAACTATTTGTATGATAACTCTGTTTACTTTGAACCAAGTAATTATGTTTTTTCAATTGATTTTGAAATATAAAAATAATTGTAGGTTTAAATTAGAATCGTTCATCTTATAGTATACTTATTTCAATTTAACTTAGCTTAGGTTTTACAATAAAGGAGTTTTTAATGAAAGAGAACCTTAGCAGATCTAATTACTATCTAGAAATCAATACAGTTAACAGATTCATAACTCGAATAATTCTATTTGACTTAATATCAGCAGGAATATATTGATTCTACTCGTATTTTTGGCTTATACTTAATATTCATTCATAAAAAGAAATTGTAATTCGAATTTCTTACCGATTATTTTATTCTGGAAATAACTATCGGAGATGAGGGTATCAGTAATGCTACAAAATGATTTGTAAGTTTGTATGTAACCTGAAATGAAAATGTCTAGGACATTTATTTATTGTGCAACTGGTACGTTCAACCTTTTTAATACAGGATCGATCTACTTAGTAATTCAAATTTTTCAGTGATCAAAGGATCGCTACAGAATTAGAACAAATTTCTCGTTCTTGTCCTTGTTCATTGATTTCTGTAATTATACATTTAATAAAATGTAATTGGAATTATTTGTAACAGATAAAATCAGTTTAATATTGGCACTGATGTGGTTTCCCGTTACTATCTGATATCTGATATATATATATATATATATATTCAATGTTTTGTTATTGAGGGCTAGGTCAAATAAAAGAAAATAAACTCCTTTCTAGGCCGACGTTTCGATGTATTTGTACATCATCTTCAGGGCTAAAATTAGAGTAAGACTATAATACATTTATCAAAACAATCTACAACTCACATAGAGAACTAACACACATTTTTTTTTTTTTTTTTTAAGACCAACAGATACATACAGGTTATTTTATAAACAAAGTTGTTGAGTACACATCTATTTAAAAGTATCAGACAAAAGGAAATTAGAAAGTGTGCTAACCTTGGAAAGTGTGCTAATGATTATTTAAGTTATATATGATCAAACCACAATAAGAAATGGGAAAACAAGACTAAGATCTTTCAACCGTAACAAGCGGTCTTCGTCAGAGTCAAAAACCCAACTGAACACTAGATGCAGAAAACATCTGGTGAGGAGTTGAGAAGAGTGGGAGGGAAGAGTGGTATTTTAAAAGGGTGAAAGCACAGGAAAGGACTAATGTCCAGAAAGGGATGTTTGGGGAAACAAAGGAGTACAGTAAGAAAGAAATTTTCCCATTTCTTATTGTGGTTTGATCATTGATTGTTGTTTCACGTGTTTATGTGAAATCTTTTTAAGTTATATATATATATGGCAGATCTACCCCAACATCCATCCACTCTCTTGGCAGCATTTCCTGATGACAAAGCCATTCCATCAGCACATAATGATCTTATTGTAGCTTCTGATAAACTTCAACAACATTTGCTTCTTCTCCAACCTTGGTTCAAACGTTGGAAAATCAAAATCAACGAGCAAAAGAGGTCTCACATTACTTTCACTTTTTTCCGTAAAAGACTGCTCTCCAGTACATCTGAATAATGATATCATCCCTCCTGCGACCACTGTAAGCTACCTTGGGTTACACTTTGACACCCGGATGATTTGGACTCCACACACAAGACTTAAACGTACAGAGACTAACAGACGTTAGTTAGAAACTCTTAATAAGACTTTTGGACTCAAAATCGAAACTTACACTAACAGACTGCATATATACAACACAGTCCTAAGCCTTTCTGCGCCTATGGTATATAAATCTGGGGTTCCACTAAACCATCCAACATACAACGTTGTTGTATAGTGGTGAAGGTTCCTCACTACCACTCTATAAGGTTTTTCGCCTCTCAAAGCATGTGTGAAACAATAGATGTTCTTCTTCAGGGCATGGCGTGATAGGGATCTCCACTGGTCGACTGATTTTAAATGAACACTGATTTTAACAGGAGGTTTTCCTTCGTTTTGTCTTTTTATTGTTTGCTATTTTGAATTCTTCATCATTTTAGATGAGTTATAATCGCTTAAATCAGACATAATTCTTTTTTTGTTTGTAAACATGATTAGTAAAGTAACCTTCAACTTATAAAAAATGTAGGAGAAGTCCCCCAATGAGGACTGAAGCGATGGATTGGATTGCACAAATAAATGAGCCCTCCGAAGCACTTCTGGGAGTAACTGGTGAATACATTTTTAAAGAATATGAATTTTTACTCTTATTTCTTAAATGATTCACTAGAGGAACAAAACAACTTGACTTCTCACTTGGAATTTAAATATTTTTTTGTTTGAAGGGTAAAAGCTGAAAGTAAAGTGTTTGAAGCTGACAAGATAGACTAATTGGTAAATTGACCAAGATGAGTTGATTTTGTCTACTAGTATTATTGAGAGAAGTAACCTGAACTAATACCTGAAATACTTGTGAGATACACAACTAAATCGAGTAATTTAAAAAAATAACATCGTCGTGGTAATTTAAAAAAAGATAAATAAATATTATTTGAATATTATTAAATTATGTATCTCACAGATACACAACATTATGACATAGTATAATCTAATAGCCATATATTATTTTGTATTAGAATGACAAATAGAATAAACGCAAGTAGGTATACTACTTGGAGAAAGAAAACCAATTATTTAACTTATATTTGCTAAATATAATTATGTTAGATTAAGAAAAGTATGTTTTAATTAATGAATATGCACAGTGAAGTGATACTGTATCGAAGCGAAACACCAACTGGACTGCAGAGGGTTGACTTGGTCACTGCGATTTTAGCTTCATTATGTAAAATCATACACTTAATACAAATTAGATAGTGAAATGACTGAAGGATTCCAGGGCTAAACAGGCCTGCTGTCAAATGGTGCTTTGAAGGCGTTGATAATAGTTGACGGGAGGACAGACGTGCCGAGGCTGGCGTCATGGTGCGCAATCGATTGCCGCTCGTCGTCTGCACGCCACAACCCTCGTCTCAAATATTCCATTCCACAGTACTCCATCTTAATCTACCTGCTAACAACCAATTAGCAGCAACATTTCTTCTCATTATAAAAAACAACTATTTTTCGTTCCTAGATATATTATAGATAAAAATCTCATTCTCAATTCTAACATAGGAATGCTAAAACCTAATGCAATTAGTTTTATTTTGTTTTATATGATTTAGATAGGTTGCAGAACTTTTTTTTTTTTGAAAATAAATTTGAAAATCATTTAAAATGAATTTGGAAGGATAATTGAAAATTTAATCTCATTTTCTATAATTGAAAAATTATAGAAAAGATGAAAAAAATATTTCTTTGCGAACAATAAAACACATCAGAGTGTGAGATAACCAAGAATGATATTCTTAGTGTTATTGTGTAGATTCAGACAGCTACACAAATTAGAAAGTGAAATAACTTACAGAGAGTACGGCTGAATCCAGCCAATCTGATGACAGATAGTAAGCAATTCATAACCAACCAATTACATTTTATAAAAGATAAATAATATTACAAACATATTATTTTAAATTTTATTTTTTCTTAATTTTAGTGCTTAAAGCGACTGATAGGAACTAATAAAACATTTACTTTTTGAAATGATTGTTAATAATAAAGACTTTTTGAAATAACAGTCTTTAGGTTATATAAGTAATAGCAGATTTCAATGTGACCTGATACCGTTTTAATGCACGTCTAATGGAAGTGATTCTTAATTTGGTTTTCCAAATTTAATAATTTTGTCATGTATTTTCTTTAAAGTATTTGTGGATTTTTTTTCAGTATTTTGGTCTATATTATTATATATATTCTATTCAATATAAAAACCGGTTTCTACCTCTACTTTTTCCCAAAAATATACCACCATTTTTGTTCGATTGTTTTATCGTAGGCTTTTTCGTCATGCCATTGATATTACCCTACTTATTGATAAATGGCATACTTATTTAGCATCATTAAAACAGGCTTAAGGAACAGATGTGCTCCAGCAATGTAAGGAAACATAGAAGTTTGTTACAACTCATTCAAATTTGAGCCTGCAAAACTTTTAATACTACGATAATAAATTTTTAGTGCGTCATTCATCAGAAATATTTATGTGATAAATTTTAAAATGACCATATTATGAAGATCATCTTTAAAAGAGTGCTTCAAATGCTGTGAGAATATGACACATGTAATTCCTCTCTCTATGATTGGCAGATGAGTGGAAAAAAATTTAATTAGTTTTGATATAAAGTTTTGTCTCTGGCTGTGAGATCGATGTCAAAGAGTTGAAAGTGTAATTCAAGAATGAGCGATTTAGAGTAGGAGCTGGAGTCTTGAGAGAAATAAATGTTAGATGAGCGGTGGATTATATAAAATTTAAGATATAATGATTTTTCATCCTGAGTGCATTTCGAAAGTCAACAATCATTGTACGAAAGCCATTGTCTGTATCAGCATTTGACATTTATCAAAATTTAAACATAAATTGCATATTTACAAAATTTTTCAAGCAGATTACAACTTGCAGCATCATTATTGTATAACCTCTTTTCAAATTCCCGTAGTATCTCTCTTGTTCTGATAGTTTATTAATTCATTTTGTCCATTGATATTTAGCCACCAAATTATTTCTTAAGAAGCTCCTGAAGGTTTCATTACATCACACATTAGACTGATTTTCTTTTTTAGGTAGTAACATGTTATTTCCAGGTAAAGAGAGATATATCTGTCAAATTCCGAATTAATTCGGAGTAAAGGCTCCAAAAATTATTGAAAACACAAAACGTCACAAACGCTGAAACCTGAAGCCTGGTTACACAGTTTTGGATATAGTTACATCCACATACACACACACAACACACACACACACACACACACACACAATATATATATATATATATATATTAAAAACTGGAATCTGCAGAAGCAGTGTAAGTAACATGTGAATTCCTCATAATCGAATAACTCATATCTGAATAAAAATAACTATTCATATATTTTAACAGAAGCAATGCTTAATTAAGCAGTACTTAAAGGTGATGTATTTTAATTATCATATACAGTCAACCCTCTGCTATAGCGCCTAATTGTTGCTGATATAGCTGTAAACTGAATGCTGATACAATAATATCGAAACTGAAGTCTTAGGTCAATTTTTTGATCTAATTTACTCTATTTTGACCTTTTTTTTAACAAAAACCATCATAATACTCCTTTTACATAGCCAAAAAATCATGTGCTTCGACAGCTTTATTCATTAGTGACTGCCGATCCACAAAGTTTCCTAGAAACTTCTTACTCTTTATGAAGATCTGATTGAAGGAACACAAGGCATTAAAGGGTTCCTCTGTTGATGCAATCGTCATACGACTCTTGATAAATTCACGATTCCGGAATGCCTCTCTCACTATGAATTCATCACTCCAAAACTTCTTACTCTTTATGAAGATCTGATTGAAGGAACACAAGGCATTAAAGGGTTCCTCTGTTGATGCAATCGTCATACGACTCTTGATAAATTCACGATTCCGGAATGCCTCTCTCACTATGAATTCATCACTCCGAAACTTCTTACTCTTTATGAAGATCTGATTGAAGGAACACAAGGCATTAAAGGGTTCCTCTGTTGATGCCATCGTCATACGACTCTTGATAAATTCACGATTCCGGAATGCCTCTCACTATGAATTCATCACTCCGAAACTTCTTACTCTTTATGAAGATCTGATTGAAGGAACACAAGGCATTAAAGGGTTCCACTGTTGATGCCATCGTCATACGACTCTTGATAAATTCACGATTCCGGAATGCCTCTCTCACTATGAATTCATCACTCCGAAACTTCTTACTCTTTATGAAGATCTGATTGAAGGAACACAAGGCAATTAAGGGTTCCACTGTTGATGCAATCGTCATACGACTCTTGATAAATTCACGATTCCGGAATGCCTCTCTCACTATGAATTCATCACTCCGAAACTTCTTACTCTTTATGAAGATCTGATTGAAGGAACACAAGGCATTAAAGGGTTCCACTGTTGATGCAATCGTCATACGACTCTTGATAAATTCACGATTCCGGAATGCCTCTCTCACTATGAATTCATCACTCCGAAACTTCTTACTCTTTATGAAGATCTGATTGAAGGAACACAAGGCATTAAAGGGTTCCACTGTTGATGCCATCGTCATACGACTCTTGATAAATTCACGATTCCGGAATGCCTCTCTCACTATGAATTCATCACTCCGAAACTTCTTACTCTTTATGAAGATCTGATTGAAGGAACACAAGGCATTAAAGGGTTCCTCTGTTGATGCCATCGTCATACACTACTTGATAAATTCACGATTCCGGAATGCCTCTCTCACTATGAATTCATCACTCCGAAACTTCTTACTCTTTATGAAGATCTGATTGAAGGAAACACAAGGCAATTAAAGGGTTCCACTGTTGATGCCAATCGTCATACGACTCTTGATAAATTCACGATTCCGGAATGCCTCTCTCACTATGAATTCATCACTCCGAAACTTCTTACTCTTTATGAAGATCTGATTGAAGGAACACAGGCATTAAAGGTTTCAATGTTGATGCAATCGTCATACGACTTGATAAATTCACGATTCCGGAATGCCTCTCTCACTATGAATTCATCACTCCGAAACTTCTTACTCTTTATGAAGATCTGATTGAAGGAACACAAGGCATTAAAGGGTTCCACTGTTGATGCCATCGTCATACGACTCTTGATAAATTCACGATTCCGGAATGCCTCTCTCACTATGAATTCATCACTCCGAAACTTCTTCACTCTTTATGAAGATCTGATTGAAGGAACTACTAAGTGCATTAAAGGGTTCCTACTGTTGATGCCATCGTCATACGACTCTTGATAAATTCACGATTCCGGAATGCCTCTCTCAATTCTTATGAATTCATCACTCCGAAACTTCTTGACATCTCTTATGAAGATCTGATTGAAGGAACACAAGGCATTAAAGGGTTCCTCTGTTGATGCCATCGTCATACGACTCTTGATAAATTCACGATTCCTGGAATGCCTCTCTCACTATGAATATCATCACTCCGAAACTTCTATAAACTCTTTAATGAAGATCTGATTGTTAAGGAACACAAGGCATTAAAGAGGTTCCTCTGTTGATGCGATCGTCATACGACTCTTGATAAATTCACGATTCCGGAATGCCTCTCTCACTATGAATTCATCAACTCCGTTAAACTAAATCTTACTCTTTATGAAAAGATCTGAATTGAAGGAACACAAGCGCATTAAAGGGTTCCTCTGTTGATGCCATCGTCATACGACTCTTGATAAATTCACGATTCCGGAATGCCTCTCTCACTATGAATTCATCACTCCGAACTTCTTTCCAAACTTGTTTGTTAGCTTTATTAATTCAAGTTTCTAATCCTAATTTAAGTTCTTAAGCTTTTTCACTTCAAATGTTAGGGCTCTGGTGAGTTCACTTTGAGGACATACACCTCAAAGTTTCTTTAGTTGTTAATGCTGAAACACTTTTGGAGCAATCGACCCACTGATAGTCCGTGCACGTCGGTAAAAGTGGCCGTTTACCGTGATATCATCTCCAATTAGTGATTGGTCAGCTTATCAATATACATGCTTATTTTTGTATGTCACACCACTGATGCATATAATATCATTAGTATAACTACAGCAGTAATAAAATTTTTGAAAAGAGAAATGTAGATTACGTTTTACGAAATAATCTCTTACAGAAGAACATGGCTTTTGTTCCAATAGCTAGTCGATCTCTTACATAGTTTGTCTGACCTCCTTCTGCATTGAAGATTTATGACAAAGTTTCCGATTTAAAAATTGAAAATATTACCGATTTTTTTTTAAAAATATCAGAAACATTAAAGAAAAAATGCCGTTTTAAGATAATTTTTTATTTAAAATGTAGGATAATTTCATTTTTCAAAGAATGCTTTCAATTTTGAATTATGTTTTACATTTTTGATCTTATATGAAATTATTATACTGGGAATTTTATGGCATGCTAGCGTTTTTTAAAAAATCACATTTCATTCCCTTTGTCAAAAATCATAAAAATCCAATTTACTCTCAGCGAGTGTTATCCTTTTCCTGCATGTTGTACAATGTTATAACGTTGCTGTACATTACAACAGTGAAATATACTATATTGAGAAAAAATATATTAGTAATTAACCACTTTTGAAAAACTCAAATCAAATTCAAAGCCAGCTTTTCTGAGAAATCATTCAACAAATCTGGAGAAGCTATTCTACGAGTATATGGCGATACAGTATAATTTATATGATTACTAACAAACGTACCCGTCTTTGACAGAATCAAAAATTCTATTATACTTGATATTCCAAAATACCATGGAATACTATACCAATTATAGTATTATACTAATATTATAATTAGAAATTATAGAATAGTAGAAAAAATCATTATTAATACAGTGTTAAACAAATGCCTCTGTGGAACAACAAACAGTTGGAACCTCTGACTCTTGAGCAAGTAAACTACAGTTGACCATGTAAGAAAAACTTGGTCTCGCTAACTTGAATTCCTGCGTTAGATAAAGTTTCCCTTTGTGACTTAGTTAACGTTAATGCGAAATAGACTCTGAAAGGACTTTGCAATCGCTTCAAGGGAAACAAATAGTGGCTCAGAACAATGGTATGCGTGGTATACACACAGACTCTCCATTCCACACCCAGTCATGATGTCCGCCTCTATGGCGTATCTGTGCAGAGCACAAACTCAGAGTTGTGTCCCGTTGCACAGTTTTGAGGCACTCACGTTTCGTAACATGAAATTTGTTACTGCTACTAAATTGCAGCATGATTGGTGCTCCTAGTTGAAGTTTTTACTTATGGGCAGGCAGTCCAGGAAAAATAAATTCAGAGCCAAGAAATTCAGTTAGATAATGAACTGCTTCCTCATCACTAATCACTCTCTTTACTGTTTTGTAAGTTCTTTCTTCGGTATGTAAATATAATAATTTCTTCGGTAAATATAGCATAAGAACTTGTTTGTTGATTTTTCCTGCCTGTTCATATTAAGGGCTGAGATTGCTCGTTCACAGAACTATTTATTCTTAATAGATAGTACATCCTCAACTCTGGGAAACAACTTTTCAATGATGTCAAATAGGAAATATATTCATATGCTCCAATGAAATTAAAATCAACTAACAATACCTACTTGCCACACCTGTGTATTTTCAAAATAAACATGTCTGTGAAGTTAGGAAAATACAGCTTAAAGCCCCATAACATCGCTTCTGTACTGAATTATCAATCTATTTAGAGCCTATATGTTAAGTTAGGCATAAACAAATCTAGGGTCAAAGTTTCAGCTCGCTATGTGTTATGGTGGCTGAGTTTACTTGTGACAAACGTTTCTGATTTAAACGTCCATAACTTCACTTGTACGTTGAATTTCCTATAATTTATAGCCTATATTTTAAGTTAGACATACTCAAATCTACTGTAAAAGTTTCAGTTTGATATGTCTCATGGTGGCTGAGTTTACTTGTGACAAAATTTTGTGGACTAACCGACAGAAATTTTTCTAAGGGTGGCTTCGGTTTCTCCAATGTATGAAACGTAAAGAAAACTTGAAATAAGTCAGTTCTAAGCAATGTACAGACAAAATCATTATTTTATTTATATAGATATCCATGGAAAGAGTAAAATATCCTCATATCATTTCTATCATTAGTTGAATGTTTATTTCCAATATTAATGAGTTAAATTATTAATGAGTTTTAACATACCTTATGATCGTTTCCTCTTTACATTGAATTCATTTACATTAATACAAGTTGAAACACCAAAATATGTTCATAATATAATATTTAACTAGCTGACCCTGCTAACTTCGTAAGCCAACTGTTAGTGAATGTCGTGTTACCTTTAGCTTTCTTAACATACTTGTCATATATATTTATACTTTATACAAATTACTCAGTATACTTTACTTAAGTAATATCTTGCCTAAAATATCTGCAAAAGATAAATCATAAACATCAGATAATTGAATCCACGATATAATAAACTATTAGAATATTGATGGTGAACTTTATCTTACGTGTTTATTACTTCTTGATATAAAAAATATTCTGCCAATATTTTTTTTATTAGTAGTGCTTATAAATATACAATTTTTTTCTTTTCCTATCTGGTACAAGAACAAATAAATTTAATGGTTTTCCAACTCGTGAACACTAACGTACAGCTGTCCATTTGAGAAGCATGGATTTATCAAATTTAATCCACATACTTGCAATGATTGCCCATGCTAGTAGTACAGGAAACTGTAGGCGTTTGAATTTCAAATGGAGTATCCGTTGGTATCATAGAAACGCGTGGTAGTACTACATGTTCCCCTTGGTGTTTTCCATTTAAAATGGTTGCCTCCAAATTATGATATTCATACATTTTTTAACTCATAGCCTAGTGCCATTCCATAATCGTGGTGGGTTTATATATCCTTCGTGGTGGTAGAAGGATATAGAGGAACCAATTTTCAAAAATGAAATATGCGGTGGCATTCCTGGCAGTCCCAATGAATTTAAAAATTTTATTGGATAATTAACTTATTCATCGTGATTTACAACAGTATTTATGGACTTTTTTCCTCATATCTAACAATTGTTTTGCAAATCGTTGAGAAGGTTGATCTTGTTGTAATTGAACACGCATATTGGTCTTTAAAGATATTTTCTCCACATACCATCATAACACTGATGATTTCAGACATGTATTCAATCCATCTGCAGGTGTCGAACGTGGTATAACTGGTGGAGTTTGTTGAAAATCACCAGCTAGCAAAATGAGTGCACCACCAAAGAGCTTCTTTGGTTCCAACATATCATCTTAACTCATTAGAACATTTCACATTATTTTAAATAAACCTCTAAATAACTATTTTATTTCACTTAAAAACTGTTCAAGGCAATGAAAACAATGTAAATAAATTCAAAAAAAAAAAAAAATCTGACCAGTCTGGCAGGTGTTTCATTATTCCAAAACAAAATTTCAGTTCTTATAAATTTTTCGGGAGCACCTAAAACTAGAACTCTGATTTTAAAAAAAAAATTACATAAACTTTCCCGGAGGTATACCTAATAATTTCCCAATTTTTGACGGCGATTGGATGTATGGTTTTTGGAGTACAGACAGACAGACACACATTCATTTTTATATACATAGATTAGTTGACTTTAACTTTTCTCTTTGCTGTAAATATATTGAATATTTAGTGATGTCAAGAAATTTCATCAATCTGAATAAAAAATGTCGGGAGTGATATTTACTCTTGAGTACCATTAAGTGTCATGGATAAGTGAACGTATGTTGTAAATATATCGAGAAGTATTAAAAATGATAAATAGAGAGGTATACAAGTACATGTGGCCTCATAAAGAGACCCATCATCGGTATGATTATTCAATAAATAATTAAATAAATTACAATAGGATTCTTGATTTTTCCTTTTTCGTTGATTTTTCTATAAAATACTAACTTCATTTAATTATAAAATAACATCAATATCTGCATTTTATGGTAGGGATGAATAAAATATAATTATCTATACTTAAACTTGTTGAAGCAGTTAACAGATGGCAGCACTTTCTGAAATAAGGAAACAAGTTATTCTAGAATTTCTGTTAATGGATTTATTAATCACATCTGACTTCATTAAACTTTTATATTGAATAATTAAGCATACTTCTAATTAACAAAATATATATTGGATATTACGTCATGATATTACAATAGTGTAGCATAAATTTATTTATGCCCATATAATCCATGTTTATAAGATAAACAAAAAAAAAGTAGTCACATTGTAATATAAATTCATCTTACTTGATAAGGATCTGCTGTAGTCATTCGATAAGTTTGGCACATAATGCATCTCCATATTTCTCTAGGTGTGAAACTTGTCGGACATGTAACAGCTATTTTACAAAGTAAAATGTATTCATATAATCAGGTAATTTTTACTAACCTCTATGGTATTAATAATAGACATGTAGATAAAGACGAATAAGGTAATAATTATTATAAATTAAACTTGAAGATTTATTTTTACGATTACACTTCTCTATTAATATGAATAGTTTGAATAAAACTGTTTTTCACTAATAAATGTGCAGTATTAACCAGAGCTAATATAGAACTAGTTTCTGAACAGTGATTTCTCCATCTTGAATAAGTAACTCTTTCCCTACCTCCAATTTTAAATCTCACTCAGCTATCAATCATCTAAACAATATCACCAACCAAATCACAGTAAAAAATCGTAAAAAAGACTAGACGTTGTACAAAAACGTGGTTTGGACGTTAATTTTTATTGTTTATTGTGAAATTTTGTTATCTAAGCAATATATCTAGTGGAATGTAAAATAATTTCTATTTTATACTAAAGTGACAATAAAGGTTGGTCTTTACTATACATAAACATAATATCACACTCGTCCACTCTTTGTTTTATGAATTAAATCTTTCTACAAATCAATCCAATCACAAAATGGCTTCAAATTTCCTTTATTAACATTTAAATAACATTTCTTGATTCTGATAAAGAAATCTAATGTGGTCTATAATCAACTACCCTAAGTAATAACAAGGTAGGATTTGGGAAGATCTTTAATATCCTCAAGACAATTGCCTTGCATTCACATAGAAAGCGATAAAATACTCCAAAGCCTCAACGATACAGGGTCAGCATTATTCGCATAAGGTTAATTGCAGCTTGCATAAGTGGTATATAAAATAACAATATCTGGTAATATATTTTACATGTACTTCTAAATCCTTATTTTCAAGATTTATTAATGTCAATATAAGTTTCTGGTCAGCTGGAATGACCTTTTTAAATGCAATACGTATGTGGTAACATGCAGGCCAAAGTATTAATATTCCGTTTTATTAAGAACTGCAGTGGTCATTGGAGAGCTGCGCGCTTTGTTATGTGAAAAGAAAAGTACTCAGACTACACCAACCGTCTCTGCATCGTACGCTTGGCTTCCATTCTTTTTTCTCTACTTATGACAATTCAAGTCAAAAAATACTGACTGTAAGTATGTGTTTTCATTTGTCCATATATCTTTGTTTTTGTTATTTCTGTTGAACTTTAAGTAATATTATTTTCCGTGAGGTTTGTACGTTGCTGTTTTTAAATCGAGCACCCCTTTCCTCACGTTTAAGATGGCTTTCCAGTTTTTTTTTTTTTTTAAAGCTCAGGCTTATGCTTATGATTGAATAATATGATGGAATAAAGACTGCAAAACTAATAAGAGAGAGAGAGAGAGAGAGAGAGAGAGAGAGAGAGAGAGAGAGAGAGAGAGAGAGAGAGAGAGAGAGCAATTTTTGCAGAGGTTTTACAAACCATACCGCTGAGTTGAAAATATATTTTAAACACAAATTGTTAAATAAGTTTTACTCTACTAAACAACTACCATAACTACACAAGAGTCACCGCTCTGACGACCTCATAGGAAATGGGAAAAAAAGACTTAGATCTTTCAACCGTAACAAGTAGTCAACCGTAACCGTTACTAATGTTTATAATATTTCATTTATTAAATTTAATTAGAGACGATTCAATAATATTTCTTAACAACATCGATATTTCATTGGTAATAAATTTAGCTACTGTCCAATCAATATGATGATTTTCATTGTTCATATGCAAGAATAAGGCGCTACTTTTTTCCTGTCTACTTACATTGTATTGGTGTTGTTTTACAGGTGTCTTTAATGGTTTACCAATTTGACCAATATAAATTTTATGGCAATTTTTGCACGCAATGTTATAAATACATCCAGACCAGTTCCCTGGGAGAGTTTTTATTAACATATTGCTCACATTATTACGATTAGAAAACGCTATGTTAAAATCGAGTTATTTGGATAGTCTAGGAAGGGAGTCCAATGAGCCATGATACGGTAAAATTATAGAATTTAACAATGAACGAAGCTCTGTTGAAGTATTAGAGAAAGTTTTTTAGCACCCTTTAAAGCTAAATCGATATAAGAGGAGGAGTATTTTAATGATAGGGCAATTGACCTAATGTTGTTAATCTCATCATTAAGGAATTCAGGAGAGCACACTCTTAACGCCCTCAAAAACATATTTCTAAAAACAGAAATTTTAACATTTTTTGGATGGGAAGAATATAAAATGAACATAGGCAAGTACATTCGTAGGTTTTCTATATACACTAAAGCGTAACTCTTTAGGTAACCTATGGATCAGGACATCTAAGAAGGGCAAATTACCACTTACTTCTTCTTCCATTGTGAACTGATTCATGGATTGTTGGCACTAATGAATTTAATTTTATTAGAAAGGCATCTTTATTTATAGAATTAGGACAGATGCATAGTATATCGTCAAAATGTCTATACCATTTAACATGTTTAGGCAATATTGAGCTTAACATTTTAATTTCAAAAAATTCCATGTATAAATAATAATTCCATTATGATTATTATTTCACTTGTTTATGTGAAATCTTTACATATATATATATATATATATATATTATATTCGACGACGGATGTGAGTTCTGTAGTGTCTTTCTGTGTTCTTTTCTATGTGTTAAAGTTTATATATATATATATATATATATATATATATATAGTTCACCAAAGAAAGAGAAAAACATAAAAATACACACAAAAAAGATTCACAGCGATATTTCGACATTCATCGTCATCGGGCAGATGAGTAGTCCCGACAGTAGCTGAAGCTAACTAAGCCAACGGTCGAAAGCGACGAACACGCACGCACTCTGCTGGCTGCCCTAGGAAAGCTACTAACAACAGAGAGAAAAATAACTTTTAAAAAAAAATCAATTAATAATAACAATAACAGAAGGAGAAGAAAATTAAATGAAGCAAAGAACCATTTAAAAAATAAATAAATAAGTAAAAAAAAAATAAAAAAAATTAAATTAACGGTACAAGTTGAGACCAGGAGGAGAGCTTGCCTTGAGAAGGCAGATAATTGCCCTCAGAAGCTCTTAAGGTAATCCGATAAGACTGTTTAGGGATATATATATATATAGAGTAGCAGTTTTCTTCTCAACGCGAGTACTTCGCACTTCTTCCCGATGACGACGGATGTCGAAATATCGAAGTGAGTTCTGTAGTGTCTTTCTGTGTTCTTTTCTATGTGTTAAAGTGTATATAGATATATATATATATTTCATTGAATAACTGACCGTATTTCACTGATTTCATTTTCTTCACCAGTTTTTCAAGAAACCTTGAAAAACCTTTTTCAGAAACCAGAAACCTTGAAAAACTGGTGAAGAAACTGACATCAGTGAAATACGGTCAGTTATTCAATGAAATATGCTTGAATGAAGAACTGCTCCCAAATTTTACAAATATATATATATACTTTTTCGATGAAAATACGATCCGAAATGGACAAATACAGTTCAATGTACATAAACAAACATAGATAAATTAAAAGCACACACATAAAGTCTCTCATTTTCGGTTTAACCATCTTCAAGAGAGATAAGAGAGGGAAATCAAGCGCACTGGTTATTACGATGTCCTCGTCGTCAGGAATAGATTAGAATCGCTCCAAAGGCTGATAACGACTAACGACAAGGACATTGAAATATAGTAGTGAGTTCAGTGATTTCTTTTCTGTGTGTTCTTTTGAAAATTCTAGTTTATTCAGTTCGAAGAATCGTTTCATCTAATTGGTATATATATATATATATATTCCACAGAGAACTGGAACGCCGTCTTCTACAGAGAGTACCTCTTTCGTCTTCAGAGAGGCACCCTCTATTTCTTACCGCAAACCTGCTAATCTTAGATCTATCTTTTCTCATATTTCTTCTCCCAAGCCTCCCAATACTGCTGGTGGTATGGTTCAATGCGGGCGTCGTGGGTGTCTTACTTGTCCTATCATCAATCCCGTTCCTTCCTTTACTTTTTTCCTCAGTAAACGCACCTACCCTATCTCCTACAAGACCTCTTGTACCTCTGGTAACTGCGTTTACCGTTTGGGTTGCACCCAGTGTGATGCTTTTTATGTAGGTTTGGCTTCCACCAAGCTAAGCCTGCGTATAAATAATCACAGGTCGTCCGTTCGTAAACGCAGTGACCTTCCCGTTGCTACTCATGCAATTTTATTTGGGTGTTTTCACCTGTGCCAATAGTTTTTGTTTTCATTCATTATAATTTATTTTGCTTTTATTTCTTTATCTATCCTTGCCTCCTCTCCCTACGTAAGTTGGCTACACTGTTCTGTGCTCCCTCAAGACCACCGGCCAGTCGCTGTCTGCCTGCAGAGCGACTCGTTTCTATCTTCCTGATGACGAGGACATCGGAATATAGTAGTGAGTTTCTGTTTCATTTCTGAGTGCTCTTTGTGTCAATATAGTTTATATATATATATATATACCATGATAAACGAAAAACGGTCCGGCAGGACAAATAACAATTGAAATAAGCAGTGACACATAAACAGAAACACAACAAAGACTCACTTTTCAATATTTCGACCGTAATGGCGGTCGTCCTCAGGAGAAGAAGTGAATTGACGGAGGGACGACAGTCAACTAAAGAACTCACTGAGTGAGGGTTAAAGCAGTGCTGCCAAGTTCTTAAACAAGTCCCCAGTGATAACAGACAAGTTACTTTAAAAGCTTCTGAGGAAGCCCATATTTGGCTCCTGGGGGCACGCTCGAAACCTGGCTTGAATTTAAATCGTTAGTTTTTTATTTATTTATTATTATTTTTTAAAAATTTTTTTAAAATATTTTTTTTAATTGTTCTACATAGTTTCTTTATTTTTTCTTTTCTTAACCTTTTTCTACCTTTTAAAAAACATTTTTTTTTTGCTCTCGACTTCCTAGTTCCTTTTTTATTTGTCTCCTTTGCGGCAGCACTGCTTTAGCCCTCACCCAATGAGTTCTTTAGTTGACTGTCGTCCCTCCGTCAATTCACTTCTCCTGAGGACGACCGCCATTACAGTCGAAATATATTGAAAAGTGAGTCTTTGTTGTGTTTCTGTTTATGTGTCACTGCTTATTTTAATTGTTATATATATATTGATAAAAGTATCGACCGTTAGGATTTGTATATTTGTTAAGATTTGTGTGAAATCACTTATTTGTATAATAATTGTTGTACAGATTAGTGTGTGAAAAATCAGCCAAAATGCCTAACAAAAATTTGCAAGCCAAACCTGCTTGGAAAAAACTAAATTTGTAAAATTTGGAAACAAAAAAGTCAAAATGGCAATCTGGTATATAAAGCGATCAAATCAACGATCAAATATTGCCATACTAGACCATTTTCCGAAACTTTAGTAACTGGTTCGCAAAATATGTGACGGTTTAGGAACTGGTTCTAGCAAACTGGTGCGAACTAGCTGAATCCCACCATTGGTTATAAGAAACGTGAAATCAGTGATGAATATGATGTCTTATTAAAATTATTAAACTGAGGGTCTGAAACTCATCGGACTCACACGCTCCGCAGTCATAGCTGTCATACTGTCTATGCCATTGTTGTAACTAAATTCAACTTCAGATTTTAATTTCATTAATAACCTACATAAATGTAGATAGAGAAGTATCCCTCACTTCTATAGTTTTAGGTATGATTGTTTCGAATACAGCTATAATGTGATCAAGGGTTTCTACCTCTTCTAGACACAGAGTTTGTTTTATTCGTATGATGTCAAATACAGCTTCCATTCATAGTAGTGAAGTAAACAAATTCTAAAAGATGTTCTACATATATCACATTAAATATATAGTATTATTTACAAATATAATACCAGTTGGAGTGTTTTTAAAAATAAATTATACTCGACTGTTCCTCATATCCTTTAACTGTTTTCTTCATGATTTATTTGTCTCCGAAAGGCACTGTATTTAACCAAAATATAGATCAAACTATTTATGTTTCATGCTATTATTTTTTTGATATTTCATCTTTCATGGAAGTCTTTTCAAATTGTATTATAAAGAGAAAATTAATCAGTTCTGTTATAAATGTCAAAGTGGGAGATGTTCTTAATCCTGGAGGTAACACACATAGTGATTGATCCAGTTAGTTATCCCTATATATGCTTGGTTTTGTATATCACACAAGTGATGCATACAATATCACTGGTATTACTATAGCACTAAAACACTTTTGTAAAGCTAAAATGAAGATTTCATGTTACAAAATAATCTCTTACAGTAGATTATTTCTAGTCAGGAACAAAAACTTGTTCCTAGTCAGTGGATCTCATACATGGCCATCTGTAACAGTACATAGCCAATGGATCTGTTACATCTGATGTTTATCTGACATCCTTCTACATTAAAGATTCAAGCCAGTGTTTTCCCTTTAAGACTTCAAAATACTCCTATTTTGTCCGACAAATGTCAAAAACTAGAAAGAAAAAACGTCAGTGTCATAGTATCAGCGAAGAATAAGTTTAACATTAGTATACGCTTTGAAATATAGAACGGAAGAGTCCATTCCTTTTACTTACCCAAAATAAGAAAAACTTTTATTATCAAACATATATCAAACATAACCCAAAGATAATGTGATTCATAAACACAAGAATATCTACACCTAATATTAAGTCTTCTTCAAGGGTGTAACATACGGATTGATGATTAGAGCATTTTGTTAGGCAAAACCGTTATACCATTGAAAGCATAAAAATTATACATATATTTAATTCAAGTTGATTTTTTATACCTAAGCATTTATTCTTCTTAGGTATAAAATACCTCATAATATCTAACTAATAATATAACATATTATGTCATTAAATTATTTCAAATTTTTTCATTAAACCTCTAACATAAATTTCATTTCAGTAGTCAATCTACTGCTTTACAAGTAAAACAGGTGATTCATTAGTCTAGGATGAATATTCGGTTTTTATAGCTTTTTACCCTTTCCTGCAATTAAAATTAAACACATTTTTTTAATAAATTGCGAGTTTTTATGGCCTTACATAACAGTAGAAGTTTTTATAAATATGCATCTTCACAAAGCACAACATACCTATCGCAAGGACAAAACAACATTATTCTTTTTAGTAACGAAAAAAAACAGAAAAGAAATACCTTTTTTCTATTAATACGATTTCTGTTGACCGAAGAACCGATAATTTGAAAACTTTCTTTTATTCCAGAATTAGGTATTATACTCTGTTTGAATAGCTAACAAAAAACCAATATATTTACAGCATTTCCTAATGTTTTCATTCTATTGAGAATTTATTTAACAACGCCAATAGCAATCATATCAGGGGAAAGAAGTCCTCAAAGCTAAAGCCAATGAAAACATTATTAAGTTCTACTGTCTCACGAAAAGAAATTTGGCAAAAGAAAAAACTACAAGTCTTTTCAAAAAGGTATCGGTAATTACATTTTTCTATACTACACGTAAAATACTACTTTTTGCAATTGTATTATATTACGCATTTAATCTCTATTTGTTTTTTGTTGGTTTTTAATGCTTGTATTTTTTGTATGAAATATAAACATACATAAATTTTACTATGTACAATTGGGGACCTATCACCAATTTTCTTATTGGACCCCTCAATTCATAGCACCGGCCTTGTTCACAGCCCTGCTACAATCACTAATATGGATCTTAATACTGCTGTATATAAACGTCCACTAATTGAATAATCCAAAGGTTTAAACAGTATTTTAAACGGTTTAAACCGTATTTTTCAGTAATGAAGAAATAAGCTAAGCTCTTTCCCAATGAACTTTTTACATTTTACAACTTAGTAGAATATAAATTAAGTTATTTTCATAACTACGATCATTGCAATGATTCTTTGTAACGACTATATCGTTTTTGTAAACAAAGTTTTAACACAGAGGCATAAACAAAATTGTAAGAATCTCTGTAACTGAAATTATACTAAGAGAATTTTCTAAATTGATTTTTTTTCGAAATATTAAAAAGAACAAACATTATTTTGGATAATAAAGTTTACTTTAATATTTGTATATGTTGAAATCAAAAATAACATGCAGTGCCCACTGATATATAATTTAAAACGGGACAACATTGGTTTATCTTATCTTGTGTTTGAGCGTCGGACGTAAACGGTTTCTTCTGTTCTTTAATTTTTGTTTGGGAATATTACGGACCATTTCTGAAATGACTTTTTCATGTCGATTAAGAAATCGGTATAACAGTGGAGCAATTGTTTGCCATTAGTATACCAGATCGAATGATTTATGTATTAAATATGAATAACCCCAGTGTTAATAATCATTTCTCGTTTTAATTATCGGGATTATCAAGATCTAACTTTCATTCCGACGTTAAAAGCCGTCTGTTATAAAAATGAACAGTCAAAGCTTTACGCTTGCAGAACGGTTAATACCATCGACATACTTACAGCAAGCAGCAAGTGCAAAAAAAACTCGTGAAAATCTCATACGTATCCTAATTGAACAGGTACGACTTAGAATATTTTAAACTGAAGACTTCAAAATTTGGTATCAGTTCAGAATTTCCCTTGTTAATTTCTTGTTAAAATTTATTACATATTTGGGCTATATTTGGTTAATGCTTCAGACATCTCCAAATTTTGAATTTATGCCTTTTAACTAGTATGTTGCTTATGTAAAAGTCAAAATGGAAAGCCATCAAAATATTCTTTTATCTTAACTTTCACTGAGAATATTTTTTTTTTATTACAAAGGTACCAGGTGAAATCATGGGTATTCTGTCAATATTTTGTTGGACTGGGAATAAGGATTACTTATCGCATTTAAAAAGTAACAGTAATAAAATAGATAATCAAATTTCACATAATAATAATTAACTTTGAGGTAATCAGTTTGACTTCAGATGGGAATTTTGATTTCTTCATTCTATTTTACCTACTGTTAACGTCAAAGGTAACTAACTATACGTATCACTTCAAAGTAACTTGAGAAGTTTCTGAAGTGGTGTAGGGAAACATGTTTCCAGTTATTATTTAATTTATGGTTGGTTGTTCCATTTTTTTCTGCATGTAATTCCCAGGAAAAGTACTAATTCTTGTAAATATTACAGTGGATTTTATAACCTGTTTGCATGTGTTTAATTTGGAAAGCATGCTATTCAAATGCTTATATAAAGTCATTAAGTTTCGTTTCAATTTTGATTGAAGGTAATAAAATGAATTCATACACAGTTATTGTTTTTGTGTCGTGAACATTTAGTTTACGATTAAACGTTTATTGATAAGTAGTAAGCTGACAGTACCTTGATGTATATATGTTTTGTTGTTGAGTTCATTGAGATGTTTGTGTTGATTTATTTCATATATTCAGAAATTAAATTATAATATTGATTTAAGTCATTTTATTGTATAGAGAAAATGGCCAGAAGATGGTTGGGATGATGCAACAATAGAACTATTTTTGTCTGAATTGGCACAAATGGATAGTAATAACTTCCCTGGAAACTGTGGAGTTGGAGAAAGGGAGGCAAGGTTTGCTTCTGGTAATCATATTTTATTTTGAAATGATTAGTTATTTTTAATATCTAATCAAAAATATTTTAACTATAGCATGTTGTGTGTAAAAAAATCAATTATTTAAACAAATATGATATAGTTAAACCATTACAGTTCTATACAGGTAAAGCTTTGTGAGTGTCCTGTGTACAATAGACATGTAGCTCATAAATTATTAGATTTCTTAATGTACCTACTTTAAATTAAGTTGTCACTGATTTTAAACAAAGTATTTGATGCTTCAGATTTGGTGGTTTAACAACTTACTCCAATTTAGCCGTGAAAAAATTTACAAAGGCTAAAGAATGTTCTTCTTAGTTAAGTTGGCTATATTGACATTTTTGGTTTGGCTCCATGTTAACATAAAAGAAGAATAAGAGTAAAGGAAAGAACTCTTTGACAACAGTGGAAATTTCATGGACACTACGAAGAAACGTTCCCTCATAGTTCCAGAACAGTGAACTGTCTTGGTTGGTACAGGTTAAACATTAGCTTCAGCTTTACAAATTTCTAACCTTCCCAAATTTCTGATCCTAAATATCTTTACCCATCAAGTGTACATCAGGATCATTTCTTTACTCTATGTTGAAGTCATATCTGTTCATATAAAATGTACTAATACATAACAGTACCTTCGTAATAGTAGTTACCGTTTATGGATTCCTGTAAATTTTTATACATCAATTTGTAGCAATTCTCGTGACCGTAGATCCCACACTAACCAGTTGTAACTCAAATTTTCTGGAGGAGGCTGTCTCACTAATTTACAGTGGGTTGTACCAACCAAGACAGTTCACTGTTCTGGAACTATGAGGGAACGTTTTTCCGTAGTGTCCATAAAATTTCCACTGTTGTCAAAGAGTTCTTTCCTTTACTCTTATTCTTCTTCTATGTTGAGTAAGTCTCACTCTATATCTTACCGAAAACTAACGTCTTAACCACAGTAAGACAATAAAAAAGTGTGTTTAAAATCTTTCAACCAATACAAGTTAATGTTTTGTTTGAAAGATCTTAGTAACATTTCTGATATTTGTACTGTGGTTTTTGCGTTTATGCTGTGATACCTAAAGGTAAAATGGAATAGTGGGAGCAACGTAGCTGTCCAACTTTCCTCGTAATCCATCCCAATCCTTATTCACTTCCATCGTTAACTATAGTAGCTACCATTTCACTAATCTGAGCCTTCGTATGAATTATAAAATGGTAGTAACGTAGCTAATGATTTTCATGGTCTTGGTTTAAATCATTGTTTCCGTACCTAAATCCTCAAAATATTCCCGACTCAACAACCAGTGCTACTTTAAGAGCTTCCTCAGGATGTTTATGTTTATTCCTTGGTGTCTGAACAACTCCGAACTCAATATGTATCATTAGGAATTTTTTTTTATAAGTATTCTCATATTGTTTTTTCCCTTCTTGTTTATTTTACTACAACCATGAAAAAAACTCGATTTCAAGATTTAAATGGTTTTACACGTGTTTGACGTGTACATTGTACGAGGACCTCAAATGTGTATCTATCATAACCCCTGTCATAATGTCAGTGAGCATGCATCAAAACTGGTGTGCATCCAAAATTTGAGGACAGGCTAGAGGCCACACAGTTCGTTTGTTCAAACTGAATTATAGCCAGAATTTGCCATTATAATTAATATGTTCTGTGTAACCACATTTTGCTCATTATGTGAATATAAATCCCATTTTATTTCTCCTGAATTAGTAACTCTTCAGGGATGATCATTTTTAATTAGTTTAATACTGATATTGCTATTAACTGAAAAAATAAAGAAGTCATAATTTTTCTGAAACAGAAAAGGTCGTCAGTTTTAAGTGAACATGAAAAAATTGTAGCTTAAGATTAAATCTGAAAGCTTATGATCACAACTTAGCAAACAGTTCGACGGTTCATGATGAAATTGAACGGTTAGTTCTACGTATGTCTGGAATATTCCAAAATTGTAATTTGAGTTTTTTTTATGTTTTTTGTTTGATTATTGTATGATTTCCTATATTTACTCTAACCACGAAGAACATTAAAAAAAATAAGTTTTTGAATAGAACTTGAAATTGTATTTGTATTTGCTATTGTATTCGAAGTTATGGAGGAAAGTTTCCCGATTCCTCCATAATTTTGTATTCATTCTGTTCCATCTTACGGTTGATAACTTAGTCAATTTTTTTTATATATACATGCAGAATATATTGTGCATGTATACAACATATTTTTCTTTCTTTCTATTCAAGTTTTCACCTTTCTTTCTTTTTTTTATTTGTTTCATATTTGCATGGATTTATTTTATAATTTAATTTTCTCCTTTTCCCCTTCCTTTTTTCTGTCTCGTGCTTGGTGGTCTAACTGGATCTTGAGTTGCAGTCAGTAATCAGTTTTGGTTTGTCTCTCAAACCTTGAATACATCTCCCTGATGGCGATAGATGTTGAAATATTTAAGTGAGTCTTTTTTAGTGTTTTTCTTATGCTTAATTAATTAATTGCCCTTATGGACCATTTTATATTAGGTTTTTTAATAAAATATATACTATTTTTCTTTATTGAGATTTGGTCCAGCGTGAACCAATTCTAAAAAAAGAAAGCACCTTAGGTCATCGTTTCGTCTATATTGTTAAACATATTCTAGGCTATATCAGTACAAAATTAATTGACATAACATTAAAAAACATAAGTGTTATATTATCATTATAAAAGTTTAAATGGGACATATATTTTATACCCAAGAAGGTTGATATTATGTTTACTTATAGTAAAGTTGAGTGTAGTCAACTCCAATTTTTTTTATTGATATATGGGTTCCCAGGACTTCTCGGAATTAATGCCTTAAGTTTTTATTGTAAAATTTAATCTGTAAACAATTTTTACATAACTTTCTTAGGTGTCTGTCCATAAACATAGTCAAAAACTACTTTCCTACATTGATCGGGATGAGCTTGAAAAGTTGTTAATAATGATAATCCCTATATTATCTTACCAAGCTCATCCAACTCAATTAAAGCAACGTAGTTTCTGATTATGAATATTTTTATAATCACCTCAGAAAAGTATGTAAAAATTCTTTACAGATATACAGTAAAAGTATATATTTCTCTCCTTGGGGTCAAACTCTAAAAAATAATGTTTTTTAGTATTTTCCCTTTATTATTTGAATGTTTCTTTTTCTTTTTTTTTGTTTACTCATACTGTTTTATTTTTTTCTAACATTTTGTTGATTTATTATAAAGTTTTTTTTCTTCAGTTTTGTTAATTTTATTTAGTTATTTTCCCTACCCTTTTGTGCAAGGTAGAAATAGTTTAGAATGCATGTTCGTGTATGATTTCTTAGTTTGGTGCCACACAAGTGGAATACTTCACTTGTGATTTGACTGGTGTTGGATATCGAAGTGAGTTTTGTCTGTGGCTGTCTTGTGTTTTTCTTTATATTATCGTATAATTAGGTTAAAAAAAATAGAGGTTTACAAATAGGAAAAAACCAGAAAATAATAATTTATTTTCATAAAATTATTATTTTTACTCATAAACAAACGTACTCATAATGATTTTTTTTGTTAAAAGATGTCTTTGGGAGAGTAAAGGAAGTAAGACCAGCAAAGAATTATGAGGAACCCAATTAAGGAACTAAGCTGGTGTGTTTGGTCTTGCATCTCTTACTCTCTTGAAGACCTGGGGTTATATTTGCATATTCTATCTGAGATCAGCCCAGTAAGAAGTAAATTGAATAATAAATGCATATTATTATATATAGGGATTATAAAACTATTATTGCATACTATAGGCTGCACTCAAATATAATCATTTTAAAATACATAATTCTTACCCTTAATAATGTTCAAGAAGAAGAGTTATCGAATAGTAAATTATTTTTATTGAAAAATTATTATAAAACTAAACCTCTGACCTACAGGTTATACATCTCAAAAAGTCCTACCTATTGTGGTTCTGCAAATCTGGTACATTTTTGTTATTCTTATTGGCTCTTTATAACGATTGTTGTTAGATGTTGTTTTAGTTATATAGGAATAATTCTTAGTGGATGACAGACACAATATACAAAAAGTAAGTACACCTAAATGAGTTTACTTAGCTTTCTGTAATTAAGGGGTTGTCCTGGAACTTTGTTGTTTAATTAATATAGATGTCTATTATCAATTTGAGGACCTTATAGTTCTTAAAGACTCGTGAGCTTGCGGCAAAAAAGTCCTATTGTACTAATTTTGATGTCTAAGTAAGTTATCATTTTTATTGGTTATTATAAAAGTTTAATCGGTATGACTTTGTGAATTATTAAAGTTTTAAAGTTAATTTTGTGAATTGTTCATGTACTTAAGTTAATAAATGCTTAGTTTTTAAACAACTTATTATTATATCTGTAATAACTACTAGTTCTATTAGAACTACCGTAATACTTTTAGGCATAACTTTTTTTTTTTACTTTTAATAGCTCTAGTTGCCCGGCGCCACTACAGGTTGGGACATGGTATTGGGAGGTCAGGAGATATAGGTGAAGTGCAACCAAAAGCTGCTGGCTCCAGTCTTTTAATCAAATTGGCTAATGCATTACTCCTAGATACTATACGATTTATGGGTATACTTTATTTTTCTTAATTTTTTAATATTTGTAATCTGAAATGTTTTGGTAATAGAACTTAAATGTAACAGTTCTTAATTGATGTATATCATCAACACAGTGTGTCTTGAGTATTTAAATGAAAAAAATATGTTTTCATATATTTTTACTTGTTTAAATTGTAGTGTGCGATTTAAACACTCCATCTTTACTTTTTTTTTGTTATTCTTGTTGGCCAGTAGTACTGATCATTACACTTAATTTTGATTCAAATGTCTCTCTTTTTTGTCATTAATAAACATTTAATTTAGTACTGAAGAATAGTTAAGTAAAAATCTTGTATAATGAATTAATTTATGTATTTCATTTATATATATAGATATATATTGTATGAATTTCTAGAACCATTACTCTACAGCACGGGCATACCCACAGATATTAGATGAATAATACTGCATTATATATTGGATAGTAGTACTTCATAGGAGGATGTGTTAACAGTACAACTTTATTTAATAAAGAATAACTTAATAGTATAATACTACACAATTATAAAAATATAATATTGTAGTGCTACATTTTATACAACTAGTGCATTACACTTTTTTTTGTTATTGCTTGAATAGTGTAATGTTTATGGTAATTATAATGACTAGTGATCATTACTAGTTGGTTATCATGTTTGATAGAGATTCCAGACAGGATCTTGTGGTCTTACAATCAGTTGGTGAGTTTTTCGTATGGTGGCCTATGAATTCTCTAGGAGACTGTTTTTCTGAAGTTAATGTTAAGCTTGGTCCTGTATATTGCTGTTATTCTACCTTCATAATTGTCGACATTGGATGCTACTGGATGGCAGCCTTCAAAAAATGAACTAAATTAGCCTGAGCCGGTCAGCATTACTGTCACGCCTGTATATATGTAAACCCAGCTGTTGAGGTTGTATAGCTCAGAGATAGTTTCTATAGCCGCTCCTTTTAGTTCGTATGGGTTACTGAGCGATTTAGAATTTTGTTGAAGAAAGATAAATTCATCTATCGTAGCCTCTTGTCTTATATACTGTGCCTAAACCGTCTAGGTTAACGTCCTACTTGACAGGAGTAGGTTCTTTTAGGATTTTGTTCTTTTCTGGGCTTCCTCTGATGCTTGTTCAATATGCTGCGACCAGCTTTCTTTGTAGTCTAAAGTGATACAAATATTTCGCATCATAGGTTCTGCTTAGCCTTTACTTTCAAAAGTAACTCAGTATCGTGTTGCTTTGTAGAGTGAGTGAAACGTTTTTTCTGTATTTAATATAATTTTATTTCCAGTGCACCAATCCAATAAGCTCTCTAGTAGTTTTTCATTATTAACACTAAACAGTTTGTATTACTACTCGTAGCCCATACGACACGTCATCAGCGTAGAATAGAATGGTATTGTCGGAACAACTGGGCTTCGACTTCTCTGAGGTTAATACAGTCCTCTTGAAGTTTTGTGCTTTCGGCCTTTTTGTGGACTTCGTTTATTCTAAGTTTTTGGACAATCAGGGTGGCGTTCCAGAATAGCTTATATCACTTACTTTATCCTCTCGGTATATTTTGTTTTGCTGCTTGGAAGATAGCTGAAACAAATTTTTGTTTACTAACATGGTTATTGGTTATAGCTCTTATTCTACTAGGCTATCAGTTGTCTAGGAAAAAACTGTCCAGTTTGCCGACTTTAAATTTTATCTATAAAGAGTATTGTTCCCCTTTGACCCACAACTTAATACGGATGGCTTCCAGTTTGTCCTCTTCTTTAATTTCATGGATAATGGGGAATTGAATGTTACGCTTCTTGCTCATTCAAACTATAATGACAGAGGTTGCTTACATATTACATATTTCATGTCATTCTTTACTTCATAAAAATGTGGGAAATCCTTAGACACTCCTGTTTCGACGACTTTAAAAGTGTTTACGTAACGTGATGTTAAAATTGTTTTAAATTCAGTAAATTTTTAATTTAAATTGTTGAAATTTCAAAATTTGATTTCAAAATTGTCGAAAATCGATTTAATGGATCTAATATTTCAATTAGAACTGTTTTAAAGATGCAATAAATATTTCATTAATGGTTGTATTTAGTCTAATGGTTGATTGAATATAGAAACACGGTGGAAGTAGATTTAGGAATATTGGCTCTATTGTTTATTTAATCTCCTCAATTGATTGTTGGCTATTTGATATAAGTTCTGTTGTCATTTCTGAAAAATTAGGTCATACTCATTACCCGTATTAATATATAAGGAACTCCAGTCCCATTCAGCATAGCTATCCAGATTCATGATTGCAGTTGCTAATCAGCTATTGAGTTATGAAAGAAAGGGGAATAAATAACTGCAGTTAAATCAAGTACACACTTTCTGATCTTGAATTTTTAAAATATGGAGATTGACACAATAAATTTAATATTTACAGTTTGAAATCAGATCCTGCCGTAGAGTGCGGAGGATGTTTTGAGTATTGGATTTTTTCATCCCAGTGATATAGATAATACCGATGCTAGGCTGTGCAGATACACCTAAAAATCCAATGAAGTACTCTAGGTGTTCGTGGAAGTAGTGTAAACTTAAATGGTTCATTGAACACAGATTCTCTTAGAAATTTGAAATTTCCAGAAGCTAGGTAGGAATTGTTCAGCTTTAGTCCTGCTACGTGATGAATGGACGGTGAATATGAATTTTGAGTTGAATATTTAATTTCTCATTTGTTTATAAGATTAATTTTAAAATTAATTACTTAAAATAGTTGAATAATGACGAGATGTTTCCTTGTTGAAATTTGATTGTTTTTAAGTGTGTGAATTTGTTTGACTGTATAAAGAAATGTCTGTCATTTGCTTTTTAATTAGTTCATACTTTAGATCATTTGAATAGTGGTCCATTTGCATCTTTGACTACTTTGAAATCTTTTACTGTGGATTTAAAAGTAATCATTTATGTATCTGAAAAAAGGTTTCAAAGTTTATTACATTTATAAACATAACTGATATATTCGCGTATGCAATCTTATTTTGTTTTAAAACTTTTTTATTATGTTCTTCTGGTATAAGAACAACTGACATTTACTGTCATCATCTGACATCTGTCAGTAGTTGGATATTAAAAATGTTTAGTTGATATATTGAAAATAATTATGTAATGTAAAAATTTATTTATTTTTTGAAGTGTTTTTCATAAAAACGTTTTTAATTTGTGTGTGCAGGTGTTCACAATTCAGCAGGATGCTTTTTGGTTCCTATGGCTACAGGGATGAGTTTAGTTCTTTGTCTTCTCACCATCAAGCAAGATAGACCTGGTGCTAAATTTGTATTGTGGTCTAGAATAGATCAAAAATCTTGTTTCAAATGTATCCTTACTGCAGGTTCGTTCAATGAATTTACTGTTGTTAAATTAGTTTTATTGCAGATTGCCAGAATGAATTAATATTTTAATGTATTTAAATATCTTTGAAATAATTTATGTAAAAGTAGATTCATAGAAGTTGTGTATGAAACAAAATATCTGGTAAGTGACCGTTGTTTAATTATTACCGTTGGTTATTGTTGTACTGTTGTTTAAATTAGTTTTATTGCAGATGCCCCAATATGAAATAATATTGGATATTTTTAAATATCTTCGAAATAATTTATTTGAAAGTTGAGTCGTAGAGGTTAAATATAAACCAAAATATTTGCTAAATGACCGCCTAGTGGATGTCTTTTGTCAAGTCGGACATAACAGTAAATGTTCACTCTTGTCATGAAATTTTCTTTGACATATCGCCTTGATTGCTATACATAACTGTTGAGGAACTGAAATAAGGAATTCTATGGAACAATATGGAAATTCCCAGCAATATGTAAACATGTCGAGAATTTTATGAAAGGCCGCATATGGCCTTTTGAACCATGAAATGAAGCCTTCTGCGGTTTGTTGAGAAAAATGTTTAAAATATAAAGAATTACAATTATGGTAATAAAGACAAAAAATTTTGGCATTTAAGGAGAAAACTATTTATCAATTATTACTTTAAAAGTCTATGCTTTTAGGAAATCATTTACCTGAGTTAACAAAGGTAATAAACGAATGCAATGAGGGCACTGCTGAATCTTTTGAAAGATTCAAAACAGTTTTAGAAGTACTGATCGAGTAATATAATGATAGATTCAAGGATTTTACAGTGTAGCTGGCATATAAGAATTTGCGTATTCATTCGTGGTGGCCTTTGGGCAAGTGGACGGTGCTAAAATGGCCTTGGTTCCCACACCTGGTATAGAGTATTACAATAGGTGAGATGCAGTGACGGTTCTTCCCCTATTTGCAGAGAGAAAGTCATGTGCAGTGACCATTCGTGCTTAAGATTGTTACTCCTTCTTTCCTTGGTAGGTTATTATAAATTTGAAGCTAGGAAGTGGATCCCAGTTTTTTTCAAATGCCACCTGTTCCTATTCTATCGTGGTTATTGGTCATGTTGATTGGGCATGTCAGCCACCTTGCTTTAGTTTGCCTGCTCGTTCATTCCTGATAGATGGCAATATCCAGATATCCACCACTAGTACCACATTGGTTCCTTTTTGGAGGTTCCTTAGAGTTCCTGGCAGGTTGGACCAGGAGATAATCTTGTGATTTGACGAATGTGATTGAGAGGAGAGTGACTGTACAGTTGAAGGGAGATACTTTTCTTTCTTCAAATAAAGTGAAATCGTTATAAGTGTTTTATTTAACAAACATTGAACTTCAGTTTATATTAGTATGTTTTTGTTTTTATTATTCAGATGCAAATACTGAGTGATTGGTAACACATATCCATTGAACTGCATTCTCTTATGAGTTTTGATGTACATTTAAAATTTTATTTTTAAAAATTTTTATTTTATAGAAACTATTAATAAACATCACTACCAATTTATATCAATCCAGCGACAAATGATGTCCATTTCACTTGTTTGTTGATTGGTTTATGAATAGAGACAGTTATACGTAACACATCCTAAAGTTAATAATGCACTCTTGATGTTATTATAGTACTTTTAATCCTATGTATTGAAATCCAAGGTAACAGTTTTTCCTTTTCCTTTATTGTTTATCTTAGATTAATAGTATTTCTCTGTTAAATTTATTGTTACTGATCTTTCAAATTTGTCAAAGTGTGGTGTACTTTTCTCAAAATTTCTATGGGGTAGTTGTGGCGTTTTTAAATGTATAGTTTAAATTTCTTACTTATTAGAATTGTCTAGGAGTATATGTTATTTTTATTTGGAGGTTCCAAACAAACTTTAATCGTAAAAAAAATCATAAGAAATTTACGACACATAGGAGAAAGAATAGAGGAACGTTTTCCTGAATGAATTTGTGGAGAGTGTTTATTGTAGTACTTTTTATCTAATTTTCCGTTTTTATTACTTTGTTATAACTAAGGGAATATGATGTATGCAACTTCAAATTTTCATGATCGTTAATTAATGAGAGTTTTTTGGGTTGATTTTTTTTAGGTCTGCAACCTATTATAGTGGAACCAATATTAATTGGAGATGAATTAAAGACTGATTTAAATGCTCTAGAAACACAGATGACTACTCTTGGGTCTAATAATATAGTGTGTGTATTGTCGACGACAAGTTGTTTTGCTCCCCGTGCCTCTGATTCACTAGAAGAAATTGCTGTATTATGTAGCCGGTATAACATACCTCATTTAGTAAACAATGCCTACGGATTGCAGAGTGCTCGTTTAATGCATCTTATTCAAGAAGCTGCCACGTAAGTAAAAGTTTATTCTATTTAATACTTGATTACTGAATTACTCGTTATGATGTTACGAATAACACATTTCATACTTATATAATATTCTTTTATGTCTTTCTATATCAGTATAAAGGTAACATTATTATAAAATAAACAAAAGTATTATTTAATTTTGAAATAATATTTGATGTGTTTGAAAATGTATTTAGGGATACAATTGTACAAAATTATTCTGTACAGATATTTGTCAAATACGTAATTATGTATTTCACCCCAATAAGGACGTAGGGAGGGTGTCTAAAGCTTTACATTATATATATATGTTTTCTACTCTTGGATGAATGATTTTTTTGGGTACCATGTACTCTGAGGAAAAATATCATGGTTACGATTTTAGTTAATGACTTGCAGAATAGAAGCAGATATTTGGGGTTAATGTTAACAAAAGTGAACTGATATAGTGGGGAAAAGTAATTTTAATAATAGAGTTTTATTATAAAATTTTAAACACTAATTACAGTTTATTCCGTTTTAACTATTTTATAACACACGTCTAAACATTAAAATAAGCAAACATTAACTATTTTCAGTTCGCTTAAGATGTTCTTTAGCACTGTAGATCTCGATTTGTTGTCAAGAGTGATTATGTTTTCCTTTGTTTAGCCAATTAAAATACATGAATCAAAAGATTTGAGTTGAGTGGTGGACCAGCGAATTTTGAAGATTGAAAATCATTGTTCTTTTGAATATACTAACACTATGAAATAAAAAATATCGTTTAGTAACAGATTTAGGGGTCTGTCAGTTGACACTGGTTTGGTTTATTCAGTGAATTTGGTCCGTAAACCCGTTAATAAAAGTGTTTGATAGTTTTTCTTTTAAAATGGTATTGAAATTTCAATCATAAGTTTGTAAACAAGCTACAGAATACCATCATTTCCTCTACAGAATACAGAATCATTTTGATAGTATACACAAAAATAGCCCTCAAGGTGTGGTGTGAATGAGCTGTATAGTTTTGAGTAATATTGCCTCATGGAACGTCCACTTTAAAGTACACACTTTATTATCTGTTTTATACATCATTTTTTTTCGCCACTCCTTAACCTAAAGAGTTGAAATAATAGAAAATTATTTAAACTTTGATAATTTTATCGATACTATGGAATAAAGTAACAAACTGGAAAAAGTTTGAGAATGTTTTAATGAAAGAAAAGTCTGTTTAGGGTAAAAGTATAGAAATTTTGACTTATGATGGAATGTGAAAGCTTTAGATATATTGAAATTAAGCAAGGAAATAGCTCCTTAAAAAGAGGGTGCGCAGTATAGCTTTTGGCTAAAGTACTTCCAAGAAAAAGGGCATTATAATACAGTTTAAAACCAGAAATATTTCTTTTTCTCTAAACTACAGAAACTGAAACATTGAAACTTTGCTTATTACGCAAAATTAGTATGTTGTGAATAGTTGAAAATTGCAGCAATTTCAGACTATTGGAAGAGTCAATATAGCCTGAAATACGCGAAATTGTACTGCTAATTATTCATACCTGTCCTACTTGTTGGATTTTTTTACATTAACTTAACAGTTTTTATAAAAATCTTGAAGCTCTTTGAAGGGAACTTGTTGTTTAAAAAAGGACATTTTTTGAAAATTTGGGATGAATATGATGAAAACTTAAATCAATCATTTAAGGTGTTTGCTCTTTGAACTGGGGCTTTGCATCCCTCATTATGTTATGATACTGATTTGGTTAAGAAATTGCTGAATGATTAGACAAAGTTGTAAGTTTGTAATATAATATGACAAGATTTCTTCTTATATTAACAGAATAAGATGATACTTGGGTATACGATTTCAGCGGTGATGTGATCCCCTGAGTTTATTCTGTACCTTTTTATGTTGTCTCAAACTTTTTTTGGTCATATTTTATTACATGAAATAAATTTCTCTATCAAAAATGGATACATTAAACCATCTAATCACAGATAACTTTTGTTTTTCAATCAGTCTGTATATGCACCGTGCTATCATATGTACCACCACGATCCGGTACCATTGTCTCGTATGACAAACCTAGAATGAAATAAAATATTAATTTAAAATTTGACGAGGGATTAATTAACAATTTGCTCTACTATTTAAATCAGTAAAATAAAAAAAGTTGTTTCATTTTCTATTCTTGCACTAGTTCTAGTAGGAATTGCTGATCCTTATAGCAATTTAGTAGTGAAATATTTATTGATGAAGGTGTTTTACTCTTCCTTAATTGGCATTGGGAAGAGTTATGTTAGTACTATTCAACAGATGCCCATTATAGTTTAGCATCGAAATTTGATTAAGAATATCAAATGTAAGTTTTAATTACGTGAAGTTATAAACACGTGTATACATTTAAAATACTAGTCAAGAAGATAATTATATTTGTGAGACTTTAAAAATTACAGACTGACTATATAGATGACATGTTTAAACTTCTGTCACTGTTTCAAGTAGAATTGCAAAAGGATTTATGTCGGAAACATTACATCTTGTGGTTTAACATCCCCGGAGTGATTGACACGTTTGATATCTTGACCAGTCCTCAGAGGTCTGTCCTGACCTTCCCACTTACAATATAAAACAATGTTAGGTCTGCTAGTAGAGAAGTAGTTTTTTTATATAATAACATTTCAATTAATTTTTACACATTTCTTTCGGATGTTGGAAATTTTTAGTGAGAACAGTATGCCTTAATCAATTTCTTTAATACTGTATTTGTATTTAGGAAAGGCAGAGTGGATGCCTTTGTTCAGAGTACAGACAAAAACCTTCTTGTGCCTGTGGGTGGGGCAATTATATCTGGATTTGATAAGGGACTTCTAGAGAGGATATCTAGAAATTATCCTGGTACGTAGTAAAAGTTTTAAGTTTCAAAATTATATTTTATTAAGATGTTTAGTTTATGGTTAGTTCATGGAGTTTTCCAAATAAATGCATACAATCATATATAATTATTCATCTTATATTGCATAAGAATTTAAAATAAGTTAATTATAATTAAAGGGTACATTTCAATGCAACTACTAATATAATATACACTAATATAAATTATATTCGCGTATGCTATATTTATGCTATATTCCAACTTCAAATAAAAACACAAGAACGAATACGTTAAATTTGTTCCAGAGTCAGTTAACGGCTCTGGAAACCGTTTATATGTATAATACATACTTAATGTATGTATTATACATTTATTTATTTTATTTAGTGGGTTGAATCGTTTTCGATAATTTTTAATGTATATCTATAATTTAAAAAAAATATTAATACTTGGGGGCCCATCTCCAAACTCTCGAAAGTGACAGATCTGGTCACTTCACTTCAGTAAGTAGAATGAATTGTTATCAACTATGTCGGAATGATAATAATTTTTATCAATACGTCGTCGTTGTGTTTTGTTCTGTGTAATTTTATCAATGATAATTCTGCCAAAAAATGCTTCGTAAATATGTTAACAGGCCAAATGAGACAATGTCTATTGGATGAGAGCACTTGACTTCAATCTAATTTCAAAATATTCCAACTTTTCCAGTAAATACTACGAAGTACCAAATTTGTTTCGCATGTTGCTAGACATGGACTGAATTGAATTTGAAAGAGAAAGTCTAACTAAGCAGACGAACAGTTTAAAGGAAATTACGTTCCAAAGCAGGATCATATCTTGATGTTTTAATCTAAAGACGTGAGGATATGAGGCGAAGGATGCTATGATTATGTAATTTTCAGGGTTGTAAAGATCCATGGTTGAGCAAAGTGCTGTTAGCTAGAGGTTGCGGTAAATCAACAGATGGGAGCAGCAACAAAATCAGGTGCTCCTCAACAATGGTTTTACTAATAAAGAAATTTTGCAGTGCCAGTAAGAAACAAATGGATAAGTGGTATACCGAAGAAAAAGAAAATGAAATTGCTAACACAGGACAAGAAATCATACTGTCCTTCCGAGGATATATGAATAATCAATGCAGACAAGACGAAATATCACTGAAGAAAATCATTAATAACAATCTCAAAACCACAAATCCTAATGATAAAATAAAACTAAAAATATTTTACAAAAATAGTAAGAATCAAACCTTTATATTAAGAAACCGCCACGGAAAAGCTATACCTGATATGCTGAAATGTCAATATATAAATATACTTCTGATACAGGGGACTGCGCAACCCTGCCTTCAAATTATATTGGGGTGACAACCACAAAGCTTTCAAGACGGTTAAGTATGCTTCTAGTGAATGGAGTGGAATACTATGGCTTTAACACGTAAGATGCTAGAAGTAGACACAACAATTTTGCAGAAGAACAATGATGTTAATAAATTAAACATAATTGAACCCTCTATATAAAAGATTTAAATCCTGTCATAAACGCTCAGATGTGTGAGATGAATGTTATACCTATTTGTAGGAATTTTTACAACTTTTATAAATTAATAATAGATGTGGGTGAATCAGATGCTTCGTTAAGTAGCACCGATCAATCAGCTGAGCAGCCATAAGAAGCCGGGTGACTACTTTGATTGGCTAGCATAGTTAACCAACCGCGTGCACTGTTTAATGGTGAGCTCGGCTGATCTGATCCTGCACTCTGATTGGCTCAAATTTTTCATTGGTTTTATCATTTATATAACTTACTTCTATCCTATTGTTAACCTGAAGATGACTTATTTTTGAAGCCGAAAGCTTGTTTATACGTCTAATTGTTGTTGTTATTTAGTATAATTGTATTGTTTTTCTTGTTATAAAATCTTTCGTTTTAAATGTTGTTTTCGTTTATTTTACATCTGCTCATACTTAAATATGCTTAAATGATTTGGGAATTAACACCAGCCCACCGTAAAGTTGTTAGAAAACTAGAGCAGACCAGCTTAAAAGTCGTGAACGCAGAAGCTGCTGAGTATTTTAATGAAATTTGTATATGTCCTTTTATAATTTTTCCACAGACATATTTCTGATAATATTGCCAATTTAATTTGTTTAATATTAATAATATTGCCAATATTAGATAGCACGTTCCCAATCTATCTTAGCACTATATATCTAATTATGGAATTTAAAATCATTTTGCCTTAGTGTGTTCTTAGTTACCTTTATTATTTCTTGCGTTTCCTTGGTATTTTTATGCTTATATAATAACTCCGAAATGATGTTTAAAGTTTCGTTATGAAGAAATAGAGATTTTCTGTATCGAGGATATTAGTTTTGTGTTTTGATTAATGTGTTTTATTTGGTTAATTAATTCTATTGCATTTTTGATACCATTTATTCGGGAGGTTAACTTTTTGTTATTATTTCAGCTATCATTTTTGGTAATTTATTGATCGGTTTATATGTTATGCCTCTCATCGGGGCTCCGTCTTTTTGAAGTTTTATTTGGCCTTTCAGTTTTGGTGTTCTAGGTTCATATTAATTAATTTATATTTATTCAGTGAATTTCAGCATTAATTATCCTTTTTAGTTAATTTTAATATTTGAGAGTCTGGTCTGTGTGTAGTTTTTCGTAGTTATTTTTATTTATAAAATGTTATTTTTTTTATGTATCAATTTTAATTTAAAAGTATTGTCATGTTTTTTTTATGAGATTTCGTTATTAAGGTATTAAGGTTCATTAATTTTAGTGATATTTGTTTTATACATTTATATTCTACATATTTATAGTTTTTGTTCTCTCGTTTCCTCATTATTATTATTATTATCTGAGGGTGACTATAGCACTGCGTCATAAAAAGTATTGTACTTCCCCTCTTCTGTACTAAAGTACCCCAGCAGTTAGCTTCAACGCCTCCAAGAAGGTCAGCACTTTTGCTGGTTCCAGCGGTAAAAGTTTTTCTATGGCTTTGTTGAGTGTCCCGAAGCACCTACCTTTGTGCAGGAATGTTAGCTGACAGTCAGCCAGCAGGTGCAACGGTATTTCTTCCTCTTCTTTGCATAATCTTTACAAACTATCATTGATAATTCCCATTCATGCTCCCTATATTTCGGTAGATAGTGACTTTCTTTCTCCTTCATCGGGACAGTCTTCTTCGGGTCCTTAGGTGCACTTGTGGGAGGCTGGCTCCCAGTAGTTAGCGCTTTTGTACCGTCTGCGCTTCTGGAGGATGGCCTCCGGACTTCCTTCTCCTTAGTATCATACAGGGGAAAATGCCTGAAGTTCTATCGGTGTAATTTGTCCTCTTCGACAGAACACCGCATCCCGGAGTAAGGCTATTTACTCAAGAGGGTCGCCTGGTACCCTTGAGGTTCTGTTCGTAATACAGCAACATCTGTATCATCCATCCTTCGGCATGGATCGCATAATGCCTTGGATTGGGGCTGGGATAAGAGGAAAGGATTTGGGACGTTGGAAGGATTGTGAATCGAAGGCGGTCAGGTCCAGCCCGTAGCCACCCCCTCCTCCTTTTTGGTTTGTCCCTGTATATAGCAGGTTAACAGGGTAGCCTTGTGAAGGCCGTAAATCGGAGTTGAGTGCTAGAGTCTATAAGAGGCGCATAATCACTCCATTACTACCCCTCGTTTCCTCATAATTTTATCTTTTATACTGACGACTAAATGCCTAGTATGGGTTTGTTTATCGGTTTGTAGTTGTTTTATTCCTATTTCGGTTTCTATGGCAATGTCTTTTACGTCTCGTCTACTATATTTTGTATTTTCTATATTGTATTTCAGTTCTTTTGATATCTCCAAAGGTGTCAGGTGTGGACTAGGGACATTACCATATTGTTATAAGTCGTAATAAATATCATCATTCATGTGTAGAGTATTTTCCGCTATTAAAATAACAGTGAAGCCATGATGTTGAGGGTACTTAGGGCTAGTGAAGATCGGTTGAATGCCCCAAGCTTGTGTGAACTCCTGATACCCAGTACTATTGTAAGAGACATTATATTCACTATTTCTTGTGATATTACTTATTCGGAAAAAAACTGACTTCATTGTTTGTATTATTCCTTAGTGTCTTTGTTATGAGTGTTAACATGTTCAATCCAGCAGCTATATAAATCACAAATAATGAGATAATCTAAGCAATTATGAGTTGTACTTACTCTTTGCCAAGGTGTAGTTGTCATTTCAAACAATTTCAATGTTTCTAGAGGACCATTTCTTATATACTCGTTGCAGACTTAACAAGTCGCTATAAGGTTGTCAATATTTCGCGACATCCTAACCGAAACATAGTGTTTCTCTCCAGTCTCTTGGTTTTTCGTAGATTCAATTGGATTTCATGAAGACGTTGTTAAATTTCATTTTTCATAGATGAAGGAATAATAATTAAACGATTTTAAAAAAATGACAGCTCATTGTTATAGCTTATATTTTTTGAGGGCATCCATTGGATATATCGTTTCTTACTTGACGCAATTCCTTATCTAGATTTTATTTAATACTAGGTGAAAACAATAAATAACTTCTTATAAGGAATCATCGCTTTATAAGAAAATAAGGCAAAATTAAAAAAGTAGATAAGGTAATCGGTGTGTTAAAGTAATTAATTGTGCTAATGTAATTGTAAACATTTTAAGTGTGGATAGTTTTAAATTTATCAGTAAAGTGGGTGTTAGTTTCAACCTTAATGGAAAGTAGGAAAGGCGTAAGTAATGACAACACCGTTGTAACCTTCCTGAATCAGTTTACATAAAACAAGTTTATATATTCATGTGTTTTTTAATTTAAATCATTGTGGTTGTTGATATAATAATAATTTATAAATATATAGTTACAAATAGCTGAAGCCCTCCATATAATAGATAGAAAACCTAACGTTATCAATCAAAACAGCAGCCTTTGAAAGAACTTAAAACTGTATGAAGAAGTAACACACATCAGTGAATGGTCCGACAGAGTAATAGTTACAAACTTGTCCATCCGTATTTAGTGAATAACAAAAACAAAAATTGAATTTTTGTAGTAGAAATAACAACTGAAGATGAAAATAAAGTTTTCAATTTCTATTGTAGTTTTATATCATAAAAAACATTAATGAAATGAAATGCTCATTATTGCTCACCGAATCCTTGTAATATGTTTACATAGCCTTGAAGATGTATCTAAATATATAGGAAGCACTGTCATAGATAGGAATTCATGTACATAGTCAAAGCTCGATTATGAGAAATATTTATTTTTTTAAACTTAAAAAAATTCAAATTTTGGAGTACTAGTAGTAGGAGACCTCGAAGTGTTACAAAGAGACTGGTTAATCCTTAAATGTAGATATTATATTTATTTTCCTTGGGAACGATTTCAATTTATCTTTTCATATATACATATATGATCAAACCACAATATGAAATTGGGTTTTTGACTCTCAACCGCTTGTTACGGTTGAAAGATCTTAGTCTTTTTTTCCCATTTCATATTGTGGTTTGATCATTGATTGTTATTTCACGTGTTTATGTGAAATCTTGTATATACATATATGTGTATGTGTTATAGTTCTGTATGTGTATTAGTATTCTCTCATTTTACAGGTCGAGCTTCTGCTAGTCCAGCCATAGACGTTTTTATGACATTGCTTAGTCTTGGTAGTAATGGTTATAAAAACCTAATTAGTGAGAGGAAGGAAATGTATAGATACCTTAAAGAAGAATTGGGAAAAATTGCAACAAAGCATGGAGAAAGAATTTTAGACACTAGAAATAATCCGATTTCATTAGGTTTTTATATTTACTTGATTATTTACCTTTAATCTCTTTTAATTTATCGTTATTTCATAATTAGGTGCTGATATATAAACCGTTCACTTTCGTTATAATTTAACGTCACTTCTGCTTCCATTTTATGTCTTGGTATTCATATACTGCTTTTACAGTTCTTGTCGTTATTTGATGTGTTTTATTACTTCAATAATATAGTCATACTCACTTTGATGAGCTTCTGGTTGTTTTAAGGAGTTATGCATGCTAATTTTGAAATATTTAATCTAAAAATAATTTAATAAACTTGTGTATATTTTGCAGCTATGACACTGAATACTTTGATCTCATCAGGCGATAGTAAGCGCGTCACACATCTTGGATCAATGTTGTTTTTAAGATGTGTTTCTGGCACAAGAGCAATTACTGGAACTGATCACAAAGAAGTTGCCAGCTACCATTTTGAAGGTAATTTAAGTTTCAGGGTTGGTGTAATGAATTAATTATATAGTTAGCCAATTTAATTAGGAGTTTTGTTATAACCTCTAGTACGGTAGAAAAACATGTACTGTTGTTTTTTCGATATTTCTATTTAATTTTTATTTATAAAACTTCTCCTCTTCAAGGTAGTCCTCTTGGGCATTTATACATCAGAGGAAGAGTTTTCATTCTGTAATAGGTTTTAACTGGAATGAGCTTTAGGTCCTCTACCACATCCCTTTAAATCATTTCGATAGTACCAAAAATGATACACCTTGAAGGGGAAGAGGGTATTGATGTTGCTTTAAAAAAAAAAACCTGAATACTGGAGATCAGTATACTCCAGACTACACTATGTCTCGGGACGTTGTCATGGTAGGACATCTAAATGTTCCGGCATCTTCTGACATGAAGCAATATTTTTCTAACTCTTCCAAAAATTTCTCTAGAAAATCATTGTTGTCAGTTTGTTTTGGAGAAAAAATCAAACAAAAAAATCAGCATGGACTTTGTTTGGGAATAACAAAAATCAGGCTTCTTTGATTGACAGTTTGCCAAAACGCTAGACTTTGATTATTTCTTTCAGTTTAATGCTTTAAACTGAAAACAAAATTCTGGTTTTATCACCAGTGATTATACAACGGAAGGAACCTGAGCCATGTTTGATTTTGTCGAAAAGGTTTGGCATGCATTCTGACATTACTTTATATATTTTGATTATTAGGGTAGAGAAAGTGCAGATACTTCAGAAGGCGTCAGAAATGGTGCATTATGCTTTCGTTTCAACGTAGAAAGGACCTTTGATAAAGGAAGCCCAGAAGAAATTTTTTGAAAGAGAAAGGTACTATACTCCCAGGGTCGTTACTTTGGATTCTCAACCTATTATGGAGAGAAAAGTTATTACCAATATTGGTTGGATAAAAGTTAAGAAATCTATTATCAAAGGCTTACCACCGGAAGTGGGGAGGGGGGATATTATCTCTGAAACTTTACTGACGGATAATTGAAGGAAGGTTTTTATTTTCAACCTTATATTGATGATGGTTGTGTGGTTGTCAAAAGATGGTTTTAGACACCGTTTGTGATGCAGTAGTATGTAAACTGCCAGTATGGGAGAGTTATATTAATAGTTAATAAAAAAAAAAGTTGGCTATACTTTTCACATAGAAAAGAAAAGTAAAGGGTATTATGTCCACTAAATTTCTTGGAGAGGAATTAAGTCTCTCCGAGAAAATAAAATATCTAGTTGGTTTGAATGATAAATTAAGATGTAATCCGCACATTCATGTAAATTTTTGGATGTCTATTAAATGTTCATGATAGCAATGGCACATTTAAATCAAGGTGTTAGTAAAGACTGAGTAAGCACTTTTGATGCAAGAGTACCTAGAATTTTCTAGGAGTTATCACAGGTCATTGAAAACTGAGGCTTATTTAAGTAAAATGATCTCTGAAAGTAGTGCTGAATGTGAAAAATGCGATGAAAGCAAGATTAATATCGAAAAACATGTTTATGTGGGTTTAGTGAAGGACCTTCTAACCTTAATTGAAAGATCTGGAAGGTTCGCTTGGAGTAGGTACAGATTGTTCGGGTAGGCAATAAGTACTCTTTTAGTGGTCTATTTACTAAACCCCTGGGTACCTATCTTACGCCACTACTAGTCTTTTTGTTCAGTTAAAATGTTTTGGGTTCATACCAAAATCATTAACAAAAAAAGAAAGGTTTGAAACCTTGCAAATTCATCAAACTAGTCATCAATCTCAATGTTCGTCGATGATGAGATTTTATAAGAACCTTCCCTCTTGCAGCATTTTTCTTATTCTTAATGTTGAAGGCTTCCCTGTGCAAGATTTACCTTCCATTGTTCCTTGGCAACTCAAAAATGCTTTTACAATGAAAAGCTTATCTACTTGGCTTGGAAAGGAAGTTGAGCATTTATGTGTTCAGTTTTTTTAAATCACTATCAAAAACTCAATAACTTTACTAATCAAGTTCTTTGGCAGTGTTTACACTTTTTTTTTTGAGTTAAGCGCTCCTTCTAAGACTCTATTTTCTGGCATTGCCCCTTTTTGAAATTAGCCCATTTTAAAACAAATTATTTTGTTTGATAGTCGTAACTTTCAGAATTTCAATGAGAGTTTGATGGCTTCGGATACATTTAAGGAATTTCTTGTTGCAACAAAATCCCTTGTATGATTGAATAGAAGCTTCAATTTTAAAATGTTTACAGCATTAAAGGATTTTTGGTCGTATTTACACAAGCGTTTATAATAAAAGATTTATCAGCTAGTCTGGTATTTCAGTATTTATGATATTCAGACTTCTACGGTTCATGTTCTCACACGAAAATTTCAGGTGATTACGAGATTTGTAAGTCATCATCTAATACGGAGTTGACAGACTCAAGTTTACAGTTACAGTTTCCAAATGATGAATCATTTGTAAACTAACATATTTTGCCTACCAATATAATTCTCGAAGAAGGTCTGCTTTGAACATTAAGAGTTGTTTCACCTCTGTCTTTCATTTTGGATTTTTTTTAACTTGATGTATTTTTTTTTGTAGTTTTTACAGGAGAAATAAATATGACTATGTTAGCGTCAGCTTTCAGGTTCTAATGTTTTCATTGGCTATCTCTTTGTTGCTAGCGATTCGAGCCATTCTCAGGTTGAAATTCTGAAATTTGACTTCTAATATTTGGCTATGCTCTTTGTCTGCCTTGATCTTAGAGCGCCACCTTTTCCCACCGACTGTTAGCGTCGATTAGCCATGTAGCATTTAAAGAAGGAGTAACAATAAATATATAAGAAGTAAATGAAGTCACTCTGTTGTCACAAAGACTTATACGTATCTAGTATACATCGGAATAATGTTTCTAGAAATTTATCTAATATCGTGTCGTAATTGTATTTAATGTAATATCGTCCTGCCGTACTGTAATATATAAAAAACGAGCATTATTAGAATTGCTTTATATTACCACTTACTATCTGGGCTTCTTTGGAAGTTTCTAGATTGGTACCGTACTTTTTAATTATTTCTGCTTACTGTTACTGTAGCATAGAACCGTTTTCAGATGAATATTGAACATTGTGTGCTTTCATGTCCTCTAAATGAAGTAAAGACTCTCAATTCCTTCGTGTACTTTTACAGCGCATACAAGAGGGCTTTATAACCTACGTCGAGAATCACAGTTCTATAGGGTTGCTTTGTTATGCTTTAGGTTGAAATTTTTCCGAGTGATTGGGAGGACTGATGATTCATCATCTTTAATGGTAGTCTCATTATTACTACCACACTTTGTTACTCGTCCTTTAAAGTAGAATTCAGTAAAAGAGAACTGTCGTAGGTGGAATCTGTCACTTTTTAGATTATGCACAATGATAAGACATATATAATGTCGCTTCTTTGAACTGACTTAATCATCAGAGGATTTAGTGTTTACAATGTAAGTTATTGTGATGGTAAATTTTCATGGTTCTTTGCTATTTCAGTTATAAGAAGAGGTAAACTAAAAATTAAGCATACAGTCTCTTTTTCTGTTTATTTCATTATCATTGTGAACTACAGATATTTCATTATCATTGTAAACTACAGAAAACGGTATAACCAATATATTTTTTGGTACTCATAATATCCTAGATAGCACAGTTAGTGTCCTGTTATAATTTACTTAATTTTGTATACATAAAGAAAAACTAATTTGTTTTAGAAACTAAACTACTTTAAATTAATTAAATTAATTTGAATGAAATAATTGTTGAATAAATCATTTATAAATACCTTATATCACTTGCTTTTAATATTACGAAAGAAAAGCAATAAATACTATTTAAAATATATAATTTTATTTTGGAAATGTTACATGAAGTTAAAAAAAAACTTAGAATTAATGCCTTTTTTTCTACTTCATTAAAGGGCTACTCGTATAAATTTATATTTATATTTTTTTCTTGAACATTTTATTATTGCAGGTTGGGGTTCGCATCACAGCAATGCTCCTTGTCCATACATAACTGCAGCTGCTGGTGTTGGTATGAAAAAGACAGATGTTGAATTGTTTGTCCGAAGGTTGGACAAAGCACTTTCTAAAGTTAAAGGGAGATCAGCTCCACCGTCACCTACTTCTATGGAAGATTATGGTTCTACTGGTCGTCGTTCTGGCAGTAGGGTTGTAAATGGTGAATCCAACGATCAGGGTAGCAGTGCTGCTACATCTCTAGCTGGAAGTAAAGACAGTTTAAGAAAATGATCTTGTATCAAAAAAAAAATCAACTTTTATCTTGTTATTAATTTACCTCATATTATCATACTCGAAAAATCAATAGGTTGTATAATGGAGAAAGTAGTTAATTGATTTTTAAATGACTTTAATTCCTAAATTTTGCTCTCTCTGTTCTATTTTTTTTATGTTACCTTGTATTTGTAGAAGGATATTATTGGTTTAAAGTTTTGCTTCAATCTTTGAAGAACTATCCATATGTTACCAAATTAATTTGTGGTATAAACAGTTGGCTATTTATATATAAAATTATATGTAAATTAATTTTTTCAAGTAAATCTCTGTTTTGCCACATTCTTTTTTAGATGTAGCATACGATAATGACTAATTTTTTTATTAAATTGCATAGCACTTCTTAGAAAAACATTAGTATATAATTTATTATATAAATACTTGTTGTTTGCATTCTTTTTAACAGTTTTATTTTTTATAAATAATTCTTTACTCCAAAGTACGCATATATATGTCCCAAGGATATACATTTTCATTGTAGATATTTATTCTTAATAAAATGATAAAATTCTTATTTTATGCAATGCTCGTTTTGGAATAGCCCCATATTATCTTTCCTTGATTAAATTCTTAGTGTATGGTGAGAAATATATTAATAATAATGAAATTGTTAATATAATTATCAAAACTCCTGCATTCATTTTTAAGATTGTGTTTTACCTATGTGTCAGAAGTTGGTCCGAATGTTTTATGATATTTAAAAAAGTTAAGAAATAACAGTTATATTTAAAGACATTATAAAGAAAATAAATTTAAACCAAATTAAGTTTATTTTTGCGAATTTTACATGAGTTTAAATTTATCTAGTTTTATTTCTTTATTAAAGACTTACTATTACTGATTAGCCAACGCTTGCCATTGTTCAGCCATTTGGTGATGCACTGACTAGCATAGGTGGGCTTCTTTGTACTCCTCTTCTTCTTGTATGGAATGATTGAGCACTGGGCATGACTTCAGGTGATCCGTGCTCATCGTGGTGTACCCGCGGAGTTGGGATAATTGTGATGCAGAGCAAATGAGTTTTCTGGCGAAAAATGGCTACAATAAGTGGCTACACATTCACAATGTTAATAAGACTTTCGGGGACAAGGCTTTCTCACTTCTGGTCAGAGACACATGAGAAGATGTTACGTTATTCACTTCTTTCAACCATGTTGTTTTGTATTCTTGAAAAGTGAACTGTGAGGAGCAGGAGGGATACCTTTTTTGCTAGGACATCATCCTTTTTTCATTACCAGGTTCTTTAGTAATAGTCTGCACTCTTTCGTTGTTTTGCTGTTTGTGTTGGGAGTTTGTGATTTGCAGTTGTGAGTCCTCAGGAAACGCTGATCTCAATCTGGCCAAGTTTATCGGCTATTGCCAGAAATGCGGTTATTACCCTGTTACAATTGCTTAAGATAATGCCTATAAGAAAATAACCTTTGAACAGACAAATGTTATCTTTTATACACTAATCGCTGCTGCTGAATCTTCGGTATAAATGACCTGTCATTCTCCATTGAATATTCTTCGCTATTGTTTGTATTTCAGATATGCGTATTTCTATAGAAGAATATATTGAGACATTGTGGCACTTCAAAGTATATTTCACATCTGGTAAACTGTTGAAAAAGTTTTGATTATGAATGCATAGAGCGGGTTCAGCTGATATTCTATAATTGTATGTTGTTCACTATAGGTATTGATAGTTTTCTATGTCTTCAGCTTTACCGTTAGGTTTCTGTAGTTTTCCATCTTTCTTCAGCACTCCCTTATATTCCTCCCAAAACCTTAATCCGTTTTTTTCTGTATAAAAGAGACATTATATTTCTAAAATTATTAGCATTCTCAGTTTAATAATATTGGTGAGTCCATCAATTAGATGTACTTCAGATTATTTGAACGGAAAATTATGTGTGACCGTTTTTATAGAAGAGTCACACATGCTATGAACATGCATTAGTACAATAGTTCCTGGGATACGCAGTGCTATAGTCACCCTCCAATAATAATAATGAACATGCATGGTTAAGCAAGGGGAAAAGTTCTCTTATTGCAAAAAAGTTTTTTTGGACTTCATAAGTCTGTAACATTAGCCTTTATAAATCCTGCAGTCAATAAACCTGATGAGATCTAGAGCAGACTCTTTTGTCTACTTTGATGAGGGAAGGGAGTTAATTATGGGCTCCAGGTCATGTCCAGCAAAGATAACATAATTCAAGATTTTAAAGGCAACATTGATTTTAAGCATTTTTTGAAGACCAAGAACTTAGGTTAAATACTCTATCTGCTTTCAATTAGAATGTATAAAAACAATTAAGACTCCATGACTTGTAAACTATTGAAAGTAACTTGTTCAGTGTATAAAATAGCTACCAGCTTCTGAAGGTAACAAGTTGAATACCGAGGGAGCATTAAAATACAGGCAGACTGTCAAAGGCATCTTGTATTTAGCAGGAGGAACAAGGCCTGATGTGGCATTTACCACCACTTACGTGAGTCAGTTTTTTCAGTGAGTCAGAGCAATTTTTCAAGTAAAGTATATTGAACTGTAATACAACATATTCTTCGTTATATGCTACTATGCTGTACTACTTGTAAGAAACAGTGAACGACTACTCCGTCAACAGTGGGGGCTGAATATTTTTCAGTGTGTAACTCCGCTGAGGAAGTATTTTGGTATCAGAGCTTTTTACAAGAAATTGTGGAGGAACAGTTCTTAAACCTTCGCCAAAATATTTACACTAGCAACACCTGGTTACAACCTACATTGGTGATGCATTACAGTTTACAGCATCAATAGTTAGCAGATGGGATCAATTCGTAGAATTGGGTGACAAGCAAAAACAAACTTTCGATCTACCGCCACAGTCAGGTGAGAGAAAATTCTATTACTCCCCGTACAGAACACCATGGAGGAGCTGTACAGATGCCAGCTGTTTTTTATTCAGAGAATTCTGTTACCATCAAGCAGAGTGAGGGCTAAGTGGCATTAACGAAAGTGACAGGTATGAGACCAAGTATCATTACACTGTTACGAACTTCGAGCTGCAGTATATCGATGATGTGAAGACAACATTCTTAACCTAGTCAAAAAAAGGAAGTACGAGAAATTAAAGTCATAACTCATCAAGCGTCTGTCAGAGCACGAGGTAAAAAGTTGAAACAGTTCCTGAGTTACGAAGAACTGGCCGACAGAAAGCTATTTTACCTCACCTTCAAGACGTCGCAGGCCCTCGCGTCCCATATGAATCATCGAACAGTTTGGGCCTGGTCGAACTGTTAAATGCTACTCTGGAACAGCTAACAGATTTCAGTATCATCACGCGAACTTCTGAACACCTCTACAGCCGAAAGTAACCAGTAACCAGTAAACTCTTACTCCATTAATATTACTAGAACTTAACGAACCAGGTAGAGATACTGGCGAAGCAAGTGCAGAACTCACTGGACTAGCCATAAACTATGGAGATGACATAACAGGTGTAACTAGCCCGGTTGCAGTCTCTCAGCACCAACTCGATCATAGTCTAGCTACCAGAGATTCTCTATCTGCTAGTACCTCAACAGGTATGGGAACAAGGTCAACAAGTGCATGAAACCTTGTTACTACGAGGCGGGAAATATGAAGGGCGAGCGATAATGGTAACATTCGATTGCCCTGTTATTAGTGGCACTTTTCTAAGGTAGGCTCATTTTTTATGCTGGTCTAAATTATATCATAATTATTTTTTTGGTTGCTAATTTATATATTCCCTAATTATATGCATTTGATCTCTAGTGATACTGTACTTTTAGCATTTCGTTTAACATCACGAGTTGTTTTATTACAAAAAAATGTTGATTACTACTGCATTAAAAAAATTTGCAAGGTAAATTTTACTCTATTAAAAATTATGACCTTCAATAATATCGATTTTTTCTTTCTGAATGTCATTATTACTTTACTATAAGTGAAGTATAAAGATCGTGAAAACATTCGATCACGATATTTTGACGGAATTACATGTTTCGAGGTCTCCAAAGTTCTTTTATGATGTTTTTTCGGTTATGTCTGCGTGTGTGTGTTTGCGTATATATATAATATGTGGATGGGTGAGTGCGCGTGTATCTAAAAGTTTGTGTAGACGCTACGGTCCACAATCTTTGATGGATCAAATTAATATTTTACACAAAAATGGGCCTCATAGTGTAACTCTGCTCTACACTATAGGAGATATGCCTTCTCATTTATTTTTGGCTGCTTTTGGAGTGTGTGACCCCTGAACTAACCATGAAAAAATCCCTAAAAAGAAGAGTTTCAGAAGAAAACGGAGAGTTTAATCCTGCGTGGACTGATTCATTTCTCTTCACCATCAAAGACGTTGGCTTACCTGTGTGCTTGATATGTGGCGAAACATTGTCTAAAAACAAACAATATTACCTTAAAAGACATTTCCAAACCAAGCATTTAGCATTCACTGAAAAATACCTAAATCAAGAAGAACGAAAGCGAGTCACTTCGAAACTGCAGCGAAAAGTTGAGGAGAGCGAATATACGCACTAAAGTAAAAATAAAAGGTTCCACATTATTGAAGATTCAAGTTGTACATGTTTCGGACTTACCGACCAGACATGGCATCACCTAATATACCACTAATACTTATATACCACTGTCCACCATTGGATCCAAAAACTCCTTAATAAGCTTGTATGACAACGAAGGAACAGAATGATTTGTAGATAGGTAATCGGTCATTGCTGCCTAGCTACCGGCCGGCCATTACTGCCCAGCGCCATAGCTACCGGCCGGCCATTCTGCCTACCGCCATAGCTACCGGCCGGCCATTACTGCCTAGCGCCATTGCTACCGGCCGGCCATTACTGCCCAGCGCCATAGCTACCGGCCGGCCATTCTGCCTACCGCCATAGCTACCGGCCGGCCATTACTGCCCAGCGCCATAGCTACCGGCCGGCCATTCTGCCTACCGCCATAGCTACCGGCCGGCCATTACTGCCTAGCGTCATTCCTACCGGCCGGCCATTACCGTCTAGCGGCTGGCATCTTGTCTGTCGGCCATTGCTGCAAACCTACCGCCCTGCCCTTATTACTCCTTCTTTCCCATGCCTTTTCAAGGTTATTAAGGTTGCTGACCCCCGTCCAGGACTACTGGATATACTCCTCGGATTTGTTTACATTTATTTACATTGTTTAAATTTTCTTAAAAACTTTTTATGTAAATTGACTGAAAAATTTTAATTTAAATTTAAATTGATGTTTAGAGGTTTAATGAAGAAATTTGAAATGAGTTAACGACATAAAATGAGATTTTAGAAGAATAAAATTCTTACATATAAAAAGTCAACGCCAATTAAATACACCCTTGAACAAAACTTATTATTAAAAGTAGATTGTCTTATGTTTATCAATCACATTATCTTTAGATAACATTGAATTAAGAGGAATATGCTCTTTCGTTCTATATTACAAAACGGACAATAATTTTAAGCTGATTATTTGGTGATACGATGACAGTGACATTTTTTCTTACATGTTTCTGATATTTTTCAGACCAAATAGGAATATTTTGAAGTCTTAAAGGGAAAACTTTGGTTCAAATATTCAATGTAGAAGGAGGTCAGACAAAAGAAATCGAATACAACTGATCCACTGGCCATGTAATGCTACAGATGGCCATGTAGTAGATTCACTGCCTATGGGAACAAAAGCTGTGTTTCTCCTGTAAAAGATTATTTCGTAACATGTTTTTTTTCTTTGACTTTACAAAAGTTTTATACCAAGAATGCCATTAGTCGTCTGATATACAAAAATAAGCGTGTATATTGGTAACTTGTTTAATCAGTATCTGTACGGTCTCCATGAATGAAACAAAAATAAACATCTCCCATATAGACATTTATATTTTTTAAATGGGAGATTATATACCCGAAAAGTTTAATATTATATTTACAAATAGTAAAGTTGAATGTAGGCCACTCCAGATTTTTCTCATAGTAATTTTAACTAATAATTAAATTAATAATTTTAGCATTTAATTTGTCACTTAGTCATTTAATATTTTAATTATTGCCTAATTATTGAAATTATTTTAATTATTGAAGTTTTGTTGCCTAATATTAATAAATAAAACACCTAAAGAACCACTGTAGTATTTATGAAAAATAATATATCTAGTTGTCATGACATTGAATTCTACTTTGCCGTTCATCTTATGGTGGGAAAAATTACGTTTTTAGAACAAATTGAAAATTTAAGGGAAAAATTACGACGTTTTTAGAACAAATTGAAAATTTAAGAGAAATTAAGGATCCTGTTTAACCATTTTAAGATGAAAAAAACACCTGCACTTTGCCTAGATACAAGTAAGTTGCAAATTATATTTCAGTTATATTTACTTTTTTGATGTTTTAACGGTGGTGTCTGACCATGTGTGAGGGTGATTGTGTATACAAAAGCGTGGCCACACTACAGGCTACACCGTTTCATGGATCAAGTTTATATTTTACCAAAAAACGGGCTCTATAGCCCGTTATAACGTAGATGACCTATTGTTTATGAGTAATATTGCATCATCAGAAAGTCACTTTTTGGGTAAAATGTGATTTTAGACAACATTTTTTGTCTCTTAAACTTTTACATCTACATAGGGCGCGAAAAGTTCGGAATTGATTGTTTACTGACAAAAGCTCTGAATGGATTTATACAATGCTAACGTAAAGAATAATTAGTGTGGGCATAAATATACTACAAACGAAATAGTAGTCACAAACGGTTGTACTTAGCACGTGTGCTCTCGTTATGGTGGTCCTTAGCTGTGAATGATCAGCTGGATATTATAAATAATCATGATTTTGATAAGTAAGATCCATGCAATGACCTTGTTGTTATCAGACAACCTCTTGACGGTATCGTCTATAAACTCATGCAGCGTACTGTTTAAAGATCGGTATACGAGAAAGGTTTGGAAATAAAATCTGTAAAACAGTCCTTATGCCGCTTTCAAGAGCAAAGAAAGTAGTTCTCAAAGATCTTTTCATAAAAATACTAAGATAGAACTCCCAATCACATAGAAATATTTGAAGTCACTTTTGGTTGAAGACTAAACCTGAAAAGTTGACCAATTGTAGAACATCCATCGGTATTGTGCTATCTATATAAATAAAATAATGATTTTGTCTGTACATTGCTTAGAACTGACTCAATTCAAGTTTTCTTTACGTTTCATACATTGGAGAAACCGAATCCACCCTTGGAAAAATTTCTGTCGGTTTGTCGGTTTGTCTGTTTGTCCGCAAAACTTTGTCACAAGTAAACTCAGCTACTATAAGACATATAAAGCTGAAACTTTTACAGTAGATTTGGGTAGGTCTAACTTAAAATATAGGCTCTGAATTATTTGGAAATTCAACGTAGAAGTGAAGTTATGGACTTTTAAAGCAAAAACGTTTGTCACAAGTAAACTCAGCCACCATAAGACATGGCGAGCTGAAACTTTGATACTGGATTTGTGTATGCCTAACTTAAAATATGGGCTCTAAATAGATTCATAATTAAGTACAGAAACGAAGTTATAGGGCTTTAAGCGTATTTTCCTAACTTCACAGACAAGTTTGTTTTGAAAATACACAGGTGAAGCAAGTAGGTATTGTTGATTTTAATTTCATTGGAGCATATGAATATATTGCGTATTTGACATCTTTGAAAAGGTGTTTCCCAGAGTTGAGGATGTACTATCTATTACGAATAAATAGTTTGTAAACGAGCAATTCTCAACTCTTAATACGAACAGGCAGGAAAAATCAACAAACAAGTTCTTACGCTATATCATACCGAGGAAAGAACTTACAAGTTAGTAAAGAGATTGGATTACTGATGAAGAAGCAGTTCATTATCTAATTGAATTTCTTGACTCTGAATTTATTTCTCCTGGACTGCCTGCTCATGAGTAAAAACTTAAAGTAGGAGAACCAATCATGCTGCAATTTAGTAGCAGTAACAAATTTCATGTTACGAAGCATGAGTGCCCCAAAACTGTGTAACGGGACACGACTCTGAGTTCGTGCTCTACACAGATATGCCATAGAGGCGGACATAATGACTGGATGTGGTATTGGGGAGTCTGTGTGTATACCACACATGCCATTGATCCCGAGCCACTGTCTGTTTACGTTGAAATGATTGCAATGTCCGGTCAGAGTCTATTTCGCAATGACGTTAACTAAGTCGCAAAGGGAGACTTCATCTAACGCAGGAATAGAAGGTAGCGAAACCAAGTTTTTCTCACATGGTCAACTGTTGTTTACTTGCTAAAGGGTCAGAGGTTTCAACTCTTTCTTCTACCATGAACCTAAAGGACAGACAGCTAATGTAGTGTATTTAGAGGCATTTGTTTAACACTTTAGTAATAATGGTATTTCTACTGTTCTATAATTTCTAATGACATTTTGGAATACCAAAAATGACGGAACTTCTGATTCCGTCAAAGACGGGTACGTTTGCTATGTATTATATATAACTGTAAACTTTTTTTTAATTTAATATTTGCTTAATAAATACACTGGTAATAATGTAAGGTATGAGACCAGAGTAGCCCAGTGGCTTGCGTGATCGCCGATGACAGTAGTGCAAATGTATTATTATAAATAAATGTAACAAACAAATATTTTTTTGAATTTAAAATGTGGATAATATAAAAAATGGTAATAAAGTAAAGGAATCGAGCTAGGGTAGCCAGTAGCTTGCTTGCTCGCCGATGACAGTAGTGCAAATGTATTATAAATAAATACAACAAAAACATTTTTTTTAATTTAATATTTGCGTAATATAAACACTGGTAATAAAGTAAGGTATGGAACCAGAGTAGCTTGGCTTGCGTGCTGGCTGTTGACTGGGAGCACGTTAATTAGAACTAACTCATTTCAAGTTTTCTTTACGTTTCATACTTCAGAGTAGCCACATGTACCCTTAGAATAATTTCTGTCTGTCGCTTTGCCCACAAAATATTGCCACCATAAGACATATAAAGCTGAAACATTGTAGATTTGTGCATGTCTAACTTAAAATCTAATCTTTGTATACAGAGGCATTTGTTTAGCACTGTACTAATAATGGTATTTTCTACTATTCTATAACTTCTAATTGTAGTATTAGTATAATACTATAATTGATATTTTGGAATACCAAGTATAATAGAATTTTTGATTCCGTCAAAGACGGGTACGTTTGCTAGTCCTTAATAAACTGCAAAAACACTTCATTCTCGAGATAACGATAAAAATGACCACCTGCTCTATATCCAGTATAGAAAAGTTATTAATCTTCACTCTTTTACATTTTTTTTATGAAGAAGGAGGCCATCTGTAGTCAACAGAGACTGTTGGAAACTGAAAGTGCCTCTATGAGAGGCAAAATGTTCTAAAATGTAGTACGAGTATAACCAAACATTAATAGATTGGCTTACATGTACTAGGTAGATTATGATTGGAATGATCCCAATATAGAAAAGTTATTCATTCCTGTTACACGTGTGTAACAATATATAATTAATAGTTAATAGCATACATCATTGAGTATTATAGGGCAAGTTGCAACATTTGTAAAGCTCAGGTGGGAGTGGAGTAACCATAAAGTTACAGGTAGTAAATGCAAACAAAAGTTTGTATGTAAATTACAAAAGCAAAAAAGGTAAGAGATTGAATGTAATCGAATTAATGGAAATATATAAACACAGAAACACTGATAACCTAATAAACAATCACCCAACGGATATAATATTCAAACCAATAAAAAACTGAAAGACAACAGGACGCACTCGACAAAGATTACTTCAATTGTAAAAGAATAAAAACAGATTAAAAAATAATAAAAAAAAAAAAAAATTTAGGCATGGGTTGGCACTTTTGATTTTCATAGATAATTATATCCTTGACTTTTATAATGAACTTTAGTCCCATTGATGATGCAGCCTTTGCGAAACCGGTCGGGTGACTCCACCAGAGATAATATGTGGTAAGAAGGCAGTTTATAGTAACATTAAATTTTATTTATCTTTGGAAAAATATAGAAAATTTAAATTAAATATAAAATGAATAAATTCTGGAATATATTGAATAATTCAATTGATTACCAGTGACTTTCGTTATACGATAAAGTATAGCATGGTTGAGTATAGCGTCTCATAATTTTTGGAAACATTAATCCTAAATTCTCTATACAAGTCACCTACAATTTTATACTTAATATTTTAATATTAACAATAAATGTTGTTCATTGAATTTTTTAACCAGCTCCAGGCCCAGGAGACTATGAAACTCCAGGAACTATTGGTTTAAATACTCATATAACATTAAAGAGACCTCCTGCATACACATTTGGAACCGTACACTATGAAGGAAAGATCAATGTAAATACTCCAAGTCCTATGGACTACAACGTCGCAGGTATGACACGATTTGGACTGGTAAAAAATAAAGGTCCCAAAATGGTTCGTGAATCAATAGCCCTCCGGAAGGAAGTTCCATGTAAGTACATAAAAAGATTTCACATAAACACGTGAAACAACAATCAATGATCAAACCACAATAAGAAATGGGAAAACAAGACTAAGATCTTTCAACCGTAACAAGCGGTCTTCGTCAGAGTCAAAAACCCAACTGAACACTAGATGCAGAAAACATCTGGTGAGGAGTTGAGAAGAGTGGGAGGGAAGAGTGGTATTTTAAAAGGGTGAAAGCACAGGAAAGGACTAATGTCCAGAAAGCGATGTTTGGGGAAACAAAGGAGTACAGTAAGAAAAAGTAAAAAACTATCCACTAGCTGTCAACCCTCTTTGAAGAGGCTATTGCCCTCGTGACGAAAGTATCAAGTTTGAAGAGACCGTTACTAAACGTGTAATAATGTAATAATGTTATAAACATTACTAACGGTCTCTTCAAACTTGATACTTTCGTCACGAGGGCAATAGCCTCTTCAAAGAGGGTTGACAGCTAGTGGATAGTTTTTTACTTTTTCTTACTGTACTCCTTTGTTTCCCCAAACATCCCTTTCTGGACATTAGTCCTTTCCTGTGCTTTCACCCTTTTAAAATACCACTCTTCCCTCCCACTCTTCTCAACTCCTCACCAGATGTTTTCTGCATCTAGTGTTCAGTTGGGTTTTTGACTCTGACGAAGACCGCTTGTTACGGTTGAAAGATCTTAGTCTTGTTTTCCCATTTCTTATTGTGGTTTGATCATTGTAAGTACATAAATAACAATATATATATATATATATGTTATATGAAAATGACTTAAACTAAAAGTATAATTACATATTTAAGAGGAAATATTTAACTGTAAATTGTAAGATTTAAATTAAGTTAGATAGGAGTTCTCAGAGTAGAACGGCTCTAACAAGCCCCTTATGGTCCTTTATGGCACAAACTAACTGGGAATTACCCTCACAGATTCACTTTGAACCAACTTCCTACTTGATTTCCGATGATTTATTCCTCTAAAACAACAAAATAAAATTCTCTTAACATGTTTTATCTTCTCTGAATCATGAGAAAGTGAGACGTAGTCTCTTCTTCCCTCTCATAAGACATACCTTACTATAGTAATGAGTATCTACTCGCATTCTTACAGCATTTATACATTTAAATAACAATAGAAATATTGATATTAATTTGTAAATATCAAGTTAAATTTTTTTTACTGAGGTTTAAAGGTTATTTAGATTCTTAATTATTCGTTAATTTTCATAAGCTACTTTCAAATAAATATTGAAATTCATTGTGCCAAATTAATAGAAGGCCATATTTATTAAATTGTTATTTGATTTTGTTAACATAATTAAATAACATAATTAACATAATTGTTCACTGTTGCATCTTAAATTTCTAGTTATATGCTCTGTATCTTAAACAAATATTCTTGTTGAACTTTCAACAACTCTCAACACTATACCAGCCAAATTGCTCTCAAGTTTTTGTTAAGTTTTTTCAACTCGTTCGAGACAATCTTTACCTCCTGCAGGGGTACAACTAATTACCGCTCTGGAAAGTTCAACTCCTATAGTTTGGGAGCATTTATGGATGACGGGAAAGACATTTTTTTTTGCCAAAAACCTGTTTTTAGACATTTTTTTTTTTCTCATAAACTACTAATTCTAGAGTCTTGAAACATTTTTTCTCAATAAACTGTAAAAAATACCTAGAAATAGAACTTTATGTAGAGAATGAGCTGAGATAATTTTTTTTCAAATTACATTCACCCAAGGACTGTTAGAGTACATTGTCTATTTTCAGAAAATGGTTTTATGACGTTAAACGGCTCATTAAAAACTACGAAAATTTGCAAAAAAATTAACAATTCATAAAAAAAAATTCACGTAATTTCAATTACAGTAAAGAGCAAAAGAGCTATAAAAACTGATTGTTTATCCTAGACTAACGGATCATCTGCTAAACTTGTCGAATTTATGGATATTTAATTACAAACATTGTTTATATTGACTTAGAAATTTTTTTAGTGAATCCACTGAAATAAAATTAATGTTTGCAATGAAAAAAATTAAATAATTTATTGACTTACATGAGATATAAGAAGAATAATATTTTTGCATGTACAGAATCACTGCCAATGAACATAAATTTTTGTTCCTTTCCATGGTTTGTCACACAAAATGCCCTAATCAATCTATATTAAGGCATTTTACCCTAAAATGCAATATATTGCACTCTTGAACAAAACTTTATATCAGTTGTAAATTATTTTGTGTTTATGAATCATAGTCTCTTTGGGTAATATTTAAGTGTGAGGAATGGATTTTTTCCCCTAGAAAGAGTTATGTTTGTTGATAAATATCCAATTTTTTCTCTATTCTAGTCTAATATTTTTTTTAAAACTTTCAAGCTTCCAGTTATAGAAGTTATAAATTATACTGAATAGCTATATGGTAAAGTTGAGTGTAGTATCTATTTAATGAATAAACAGAACAGGTCAATTAATTACAAAGCCAAGATATAGAGCAATACATAAATAATCAGATGTTATTTCTGTTCAGACTCCCTCTCTGGAGATATGGTTTTTTTACTGTTGACAGTTTTATGATCTTGATTGCAATTTAAACATCCCATGATATTGAATGTTAACTTCTAAAACAAACGTTCTAGAAAAACCTTGCGATTAAATTTTTACACATGTTCAAAAACAAGTAATTTGTCTCTCAGTTGTTTTAAGGTTTGAGAGTCGTAGAAGTACGCTTTACTGCACAGCCTTGTAATGTAGACCATTTATTGTATATTGGATAGAAGCATCATCTTCAATATGTCAATACATTCATTACTATTATTACGTACTCGCAGATGATTCATTCTTTCTTTCACAAGCTTCGTGCAAGTTAGCACTACAGATTCCCCTTTAAAATTCGTTTAGAACAGGAGTTTTAAGGGAATCGAATGAAGATAGCCCCAGTTCAATTCTAACAAATAGTTTTACCAGATCTACTAAAAACTTTTTAGCGAACATTACTTTTTCTATATCACTTCAATGCATCGAGTTAGCTATTTCCAATATTTCCAGATTTCAATGAGACAAATATTTTATCATTTTCTTCCACACCACTAAAGGTAAAAAGCGAGCTTTATATTGGGAACAATTTTTCTCCTCCATTCAGATAACCTTTGTTCTAACTGTTGGGCAACTCCTTCGCCTACCGCACTAATCGATTTTAAATTAGATATATTTTAAAACGTACAAACAGTTTGGCTGATATTCTGGTTGTCTTAATCTGTAAATTCAATAGATCAGAGTTTTTTTTTAAATTATAGGAGAAAAATACATTCTCGAATTCTTCAACATTTTTATTTAATATAACAAAAAAAACCTTCCGAGTTTTTTAATTTACCCCGAGAAATCACCAGGTAGTAGTACCAAAAATTAATAGAAAGAGAAGTATATTTTGAATCCATTCGTATCCAGTGAGTGGAGTCATGTTCACTGCATTTTCAATATATTTTATCTCAGCCAGCTTCACATTAGATTATAGAAAGTCAACTAAAAATTACTTTTTTTTTCTTCCAAGAAAAAGTTTCCATCGAAGTAAATAAACTGGTTATAGGTTTAGTATCTCACTCTTGGAGTTGTAGTGCCGATTAGAAAATAGCAAAATTTATTTTATATACAGTCCGAAAGCAATACAAGAAAATTGTCTAATACGAGTAGAACAACATTTATCCTTAAATGTACATCAACAATAAGACAAAACATCACTTCCCATAAAGTATAAACACAGCTGAGTCAACTGACTCCACATCCTGCGGGCTTCACATTACAAAATAATAATAATTAAAAGTTAATGAAACTACAATTTACTAGTTCATTTAATCAAATGGAATATATAACATTTGCTACCTTTTTATAGCAGCCTACGTTCCCGGTCCTGGCTATTACTCTCCAGAAAACAGCTATAAATACATGTACGGGGGAAGAAATTTTACCTTTGGAGTTAGGAGGGCCCCAAGAGAAGCGATTGCGACACCTTCACCAAATGGATTTGCTATTGCATATATTGGAAATAATGTACCATTCGCAAAGACAGCACCTGCTTATACTTTGTAAGTCAATGATATACTCCTTAAATATTAATTCTATTAGAATCTCAGAAGCACAGTAACGCTAGCGGTAAAAATTATACTACACAAAAATAAAGGTTGTATTTAGTTCATAATAGTTTTATTTTTACTTTAAGTAAAAGATAGTAATAAAAACAACTCAATGTCGAGATTTCAACGGACTTAACATGTTTGGAGGTCCCCTGTATTCATTTTTGAAGCTTATTTGATAATGCCTGTTTTTTTTAAAAAAAAAAGTTTATTTCAGCAGGCTCTATTTTATACTAAATGTATGTATAAAATATATGGTATTCAGAGAACATCTCATATACCAATACTTACAGCGTTGTAACTGAGTTATTGAAAATACATAAATTATGTTTAGAATAGTTAAATGTAAGTAATATGAAATTCAATCTATTAAACGAATTTAAATTATGAAAATATTATACATATAAATTATGTTTAAATTTCTGAAATATACATCAGTACACGAAAGTACACTAATATAAATGGCTATACGTTATTTAATACGTGCGAAAGCGAAAAAGAAGTTAAAGGGAGTCAATGTCAAGACTACTGATAAATTTCGATGAGTAAATACTGTGGCTTGTTTAGCTGATGTAGCCGTGGTGATGGCCAAAGTTCTGAGTCTAGCACAACCTGAAGAATCAGTGGGACACTGATCGAATCCAAATGGGAACACTAGGATATGATCCTAAAGTGTGATGTACCATCCCTACATCAGGTGGGCTCCTGAAGGGGAGGAGTAAAACGGGTAGCCGAAGATTTTAAACCTATTTAGGTATGCCTTATATTTGTCATATCCGCTCACTATCCCAGTCTACTTGTGTGTCAAGTTGGGTTCCTTAAATTTTTACCGGTACAACATCTTGAGAAGATAAAGTGAAGTCACAAGAAGTTTGTACCTCCAAGCATCACAATCACAATGTTTAATATAAGCCACCAATGATTCATTGACTACGACATCTAAGAGATTTGGAAACCCCAGTGTGGACTCTAGAGCTGGAGTAAGTGTAGTCCCAGTTACACCGGTTATAGCGAGATAAACCAAGCGTTGAATTCTAGTCAACTGTTTTTCACTTTACTTTCCTCACCATCTAACTCCAAAAAAGAAGCGATAGAGAACCCTTTGTTTAATCACTGCTATTAATAACCAGTGCAATACCAAAGGTTTTAACTTAACACCCACGTTTTCCTATAGCATGCCTAAGCTGCCACATGCATGGCTTCCTTGCTCTGTATGCTATCTCCTTCGATTTGGAACACGTATATATCCAATTTGGATCGTCTTTCCGGTTTCATAGTGAATTTTCTTAGTAAAAAGTATATGTTCGGTATTTTGTGGGCTGATAAGCAATGTAACTCTTCTGCACCATCTACCTAAAAGTTCATGAGGTCACTTACAGTTTCTAAAACGAGATCGGTGACGAACGAGCAATCATCATTCGCACAAGCTTGACAATAACAGTTTACTTCTGTTAATTCACTTAATAGTCTTTCCATTATAAAATACCAGAGTTTAGGGGAAGAAGCTCATTCTGTGGATAGGCCTTTCAGATGCAAAGTTTTACCATCAGTCGATTAATATTGGTAATGGCCAACCTTTTACATACTAACATATTGTTGATCCAACTTGTCAACGCTGGGCGAGTTCTTCTCATTTAAAGCATTGCTTATTATTACTGAACTTCCTTAGTAAAAAACTCCTTACTGTTTAAAGTCTGGTATAAAGCGTATAACCTTACATTTTCCAATGAATCAACTTTCGGAAAAACTGTCTACGAGAGTAACTCTATCCATTTAGTAAGGTTAAGATTTATCTCATCGCTTAAGAGCTATCATCTCACTACTTTTATATATTTCTTCCAGCTTTTCCTTAATCTAATCCCGTTAATCTTCAAAATTCCAGAAAGTCCTCAGAATGTTTATTTTCATGAAATTACAATCAAGGATCTAATTTAAGACAATTGCTATTAGTCCCAGGTTTTCATCTTATTACAGTACTCGTATACATATAAAGTCATCTTCAAAGAAAACCAAAGATTTTTCAAAACAAAAACGTGTAATTCAAACCATAAAAAATCTAGAGTGGCCTGCACTCAACTTTCCTATAAGTAAACATAATATCATACTTCTTGGGTATATAATAAAGAATGTTCCATTTAGGTATAATATAAATGTCTAAATGAGAGATGTTTATTAGTCTTTCATTCCTGGAGGTAGTACAGATAGTGATTGATCTACATATCAATATATACGCTTATTATTGTATTTCACACCACTGATGCATATAATATCATTAGTATAACTACAGCAGTTATAACATTTTTGAAAAGCGAAAGTGTATATTTCGTGTTACGAAATAATCTCTTACAGAAGAACATGGCTTTTCTTCCAATATCCAGTGGATCTCTTACATAGTCTACCTGACCTCCTTCTACATTGAATATTTAAAACAAATTTTCCCATTTAAAACATGAAAATATTCCTATTTTTTTCTGAAAAACGTTGGACATCTAAGAAAAAAATGTAGTTTAAGGTAATTTTTAATTTAAGATGTAGGATAATTACATTATTATTCTTCAACCAATGTTTTCAATTTTGAATTATGTTTTACATTTTTAGTCTTTCATAGGATTATTATAGATAAAATTCGTCACCCTGTTATCTTTTTTCTTGGCAATCATTATAACAATAATTAATCTTAAACATAAAGTAACGATAAAATCGGTTCTGTATTAAGTTCACTAAATATAAAAAGTGATCAATAACTTAGAAGACTCATAGAGCAATGTGAGTATGACCACAATCGTCGGTTGTATTCCTAATAATCATTCCTTCACTGCATTAATATAATTTGATGGCTTCATTGCATACGTATTGTTCGGATGATGTGATATTCTTATCGAAGGTTAAAAAACAGAATTCCTGTAATGGTATAAAAATCTATATAACCTTTTCCTCATACGCTAAAAGATCAAGACATGTGATTACGAAGAAACAAGTTAAAGCCCTTGTTGTTTTTTCTTTTATCTAGTAATCTTTTCCTTAATTAATAACTGAAGTATTTATATAAATATGTACTCCTGCAATTGAAATTTATTCTAATTTTTCAGTGCATCAAGAAACTTTCCCAGATTTACCGAACAATCCCCTGGTCCAGCTGCTTACCCAGTGGTGAAATCTGTGTACAGCAGAGAACATTTACCATCAGTCAAGATGGTTAATCCTGTTAGAATTAACAAAACCAAGGAGGTAAACGAGATTGCTAAACCATTAACTCCTATTCCATCGAAGCCATCAACATCACCTAAATTCACTTTTGGTTACAAGCGAGCTTGTTTAAAGCCTTATGTAACTCCATTGGACAATCTTTAATTTACAGCATCACCAATCGAGAACTAGTAAATTCCCTTCAATAAGACAAACTGTGTTTAGCTTATGTGTAGTTGTATCAATATTTCAATAATCTCCATATAACATCTGACCAGTGCCTCTTTGGTATCCGAACACAGTGATGATGTTATTTCATGAGTATGAAGTTTCATCAATGTAATTAACTTGGTTAACTGTTTGGTAATTAATTCAAAATAATCAAATCCGAGTAATTCATCGAAATGATAAAAGGAATTTTCCTCTACTCCTCTCTGAATTACGTATATGAATGGTACGTTTCTCACAACTACCTGGTAAGGAACTAATTTCCTTGAGAATTTTTCTTAGTTACATATGCGTTTCTGGTCAGAGTTCATGAGATTATCACAGCAGATGAAGTTCAGACAAGCTCAACATAAAGATCAGATTACGCTTAGCCGATATAGCTAAACGAAGTATCGATGGAGTACATCACACCTTGAGTGCTTAAGGGTAGAAAATAAACATAAGAGTGTGTAAACTTTAATTCCCATTTAAAAAAATACATATATCTTTATACTTATAGGAACAGTAATTATACAGAAGTTATGTAAGTTACATTCACCATTCCTTTAGATTAATTTTTTAGTGCTAGAAATTGGACTTACCAAATAATATAACCCATTTCTTTAGAAGATACCATGTTTACTGATATACACACAACCCACCATTTTTTAATAATTATAATGATTTTTAAATAAAAACATTGAAATTCTATTTCAAATTATAAACAAAACTCAGGAGTAAAAATAATACCTGCTGGGTCAAGAATAATATGCCATAAGAACAGATAGAAAATGGAATACAATCCCAAATAATCATTACAAATTAAAAGTTGTTCTATGCCTCCATTGCAAATACATATAGAAAGAACTACAATCATAGACATGAACAAATGACGGCGATTGTTAAAGAATATTTTTTAAAAAAAAATGAACAAGATAATTTAGATGGAAGAATTTAGATTCTCTTCTATTAAGTAGATAAAACAATAAGAAAGATTGAAATAATAATATTTTAGTAAGTTTTAAGTTACAACAGAAATAGTATTACTGTAATTTTAAATCAGTTTTTTCCTTCAAAACAATTAACTATTTAAAACAACATGGCAGACCTATACCGATTTATGTCAAGAGAAAAACTTAATTTTAATGTTGTATGTACTTTGTAAACATTAGATGATAACAAAAAGTTAAGGGTTTTAAAAATATGGCTTTTTTGTCAGAATAAAAACATTATCAAGATACTATTTCACAATAACTTTTTTGTCATAAACCTAAACCTACTGAAATGCAAAGTTAGTACTTGTTAATTTATGTAATAAATAGCAGCAATAATTCATAATCATACATTTATTTCATTTAGATAAACTAAACCATATTGATTTGTATGATTTTATTCCTCTGCATATCAGTCAATGTAAGTATACATATATTTCGAAGACTAAATCGGAATAGATATAAAAAATAAACAATTAACTTTTGAACATATATTCTTCTAATATACCAAGTCATAAAAAATAAAAGACTATAAAACAATTCATTAATACGTCATAATTCATTATTTAATAAAAATAACATATACCTGTTAAAGTCTACTATGGTATCCGGTATTAATAAATGGTATATGACACTAAACGGTTAATTAATTATGACTTCTATAAACAGCTTTACCAGCGATCCATGTGGATACTACATCCAACTTATGATTCAAAACGACAAAATCAGCATCGGCACCAAAAGACAATGTACCTTTCTTTTTATCAATACCCAATGCTTTTGCAGGAATTAATGAAGCAGCTTCAAGGGCATCCACAATAGAGCAACCTTTAAAAAACAAATTCATGATTAAAGGAATCCCTTCAGAATCAATTAAGATGTTCATAGGAAACTGGATGGGACCAACGCAACACAAGTATTTTGGAATCAAATCAGCTTGGAATGCAATTTTATTTAGGGTCTAAGGTTGTTTAGTGTTAGACTATTTGCAGCTATTATTGACAATTCAGATTTCTAATCTATAAACAGCTCTAGCTTTTTTCATGTGATAGATGAAAAAACTTTCTGCACAACCCCAAAGAGGATGTAAAGTCAAAATAACAATTTCAGAAATGAAATAACTATGTATTTTTTTCAATTTTATTGTTTAAATGTTTAAAATTTTGAATATAATATTGTTTTGGTTTTGAACCATTCAGATTTTACCAGGATCGGAAAGCTGTTTTGACCCCTCTCATTTTAAAGAGAATTCCATAAGTTTACTACATTTGCGCTAAAATATATTTGATGATTAAATATATCTTTAAACTTAAGGAAAAATATACATGGATTCATTATTAGAAATTCATTATTACAAATTTAAAAACACATATGTTTTTCTAATAATCTTCATAAATCCTGAAAATTATGGAATGAGACCTCAATTAGTGTAATGGTAGTTTGAAATAACGGTTAACATTATATTGCTACTTTAAAATTTATAAGGCATTAAGAAAGTTAACATTTAACCTATACGGTGACGAATTTATGTTAGGGACTATTATAGATAATGATTTATTAAAAGTACAGAGAATTAAAGGTAGTAAAGATCACAGTAAACGAATAAGATCTTGAAACCACACTGTATTTCTCTACTTTTAAATCTCCACCAAATTTTGTGGCATATTATTTGTATTTTTTCACTTGTAAAAAAAAAAATTTGTATTATTGATAATAATATTTGTATTATTATTATTAATAGTGAGGTTTAAGTAAAAGCTGATATATTACAACAAATTGGAAGTTGATGTAAGGTGATAACAACAAAAAATTATCGATTTACAAAAGAACCAAACAAGAAATTATTTCACTATTTTAGATACTTAAACTTTACGGTTCTATTTAGCCAAATAGCTATTAATTTTATAAGGTAAAATCTTTATCCTCTAGAGTTTCAAAGCATCCACAATGGGAAGGAAATAATAAGTAAATTTTAGAATTTCAACTCTGTATAAAAAGACTTTTAGCGGTTACATGCAGTAAATTCAGTGACAATTAAAAAAGTAAAATGAGTTCACGTAGAAGTCTAAAGTGAAAATGACAGGCAATGTAATGTCATTGATATTAACATGAGTTGATATGTTGACTATTCTTAGAAAGGATACTTCTTCTTTTCTTTGTTACTTTTTCGATGACATTTTTAACACAATTCGACAATGGACATTGAGAATAAGTTTCTTGCAGCTGATATAAAAACATTACTAGTTTAGGGGAAAAGGATTAAACGGCTTGAAATATTTTCCATTCTCATTTAATTTACAGTACTTTTAGACTTTATACTTCAATATTTTGGGGGTATACAATTATAATCCACCTCGGGCATCATCAGGTCTCTGCACACCACTGGCAAGTATAATTCGAATACAAAACATAAATAGACTTCAAGACTCATTTTCAAATTGAATTAATATTCATTAGAGAAAAAGAAAGTAAAATTTAAACAATGTTTACATTTATTTATTTAAATTTGTAAATTTAAATAAATATTGAACTTAACATTTATTTATATTTTCATATCCACCTGTTAGTGACCGTACGTGTCCTTTGCAGTGTCCTAATATTAAGTAAACAATTGACATTACATTAACATTCAGCGCTATATAAATAACCTAATGATTCATGAAGAAATCAAAATATATTTCACTGACAATTAAATACACCTTGACATCTATGTATACGAACAATGAAAAAATAGACAGCGAAGGGAAATTGTTACTTAACCAGTAAACGCATTTCACGAAGTAAATAATTCATATAATCTATATGGAAAATATTACTAAAACTTCAGGGCATCTTGACATCTATGCCAGCAATCCGAATGTAAACCAAAAAGACTAAGAGCACTAAATCATCAACTGTATCATTCTTCACTTCTTTATGTTTACATTTTGAAGGCAAATAGTTTAAAAAAAATACTGTACGTTAAATATAAAAAAAAAAATGTAAAAGTAGGTAAACTATACTAATATATATATAACTAGAAATAATTTGCACAAAAACAATAATTATTAATAAAGTTATTGCTGGAACTTCAGTACAGCTTGACATCCATCCCAGCAATAAAAAGGTAGATACATCGAAAAAGGACTGAAATTGACTGATCAACCATATTATTCTTTCTTCATACTTAATGAAAAGTTATAATTAAAATAACTGGAAAATAAAACAATATACATCATTTATTGAATTTAAAAAGGTCTGAACTATAATATTGACAATTTTTCTTAATTACTCTTAATAATACGCTTTCAACATTCGTCTTTAAATCACAAGACAAAAATACAAATTACTTAGCCTTTCCCATTCTAGTAAAAAGAGACAAATAAATGTGGGCAGGAATGTCAGTTTATCAACTTCAACTTTACTAACTTCCAGTCACTACTTGTTATAATGACACTTAGCGAAAACTCTCAGACCATTTTTTTTTCTTTTTTTTAATATTGTGGGAAGTTAGCTAATGACATCTACTACATGATAGCGATTTTATAATAAAAAGGATTAATAATAACTTTATTATTAAAACATAAAATTCAAATAACTTCAGGAACATTTTAGACAAGAAATACCATTATGAAATTTTTATCATGAGAGGTTGTTAAAAATACTAGAGTTTTCAACATAAGTTTTTTATCTAATAAATACGGGAATGACACTATAATTAATAAAACCATCAGTAGCTCAAACTCTCTGGTCCATGTGTTCTATGAATTATTCCTTTCACATACTTTAGTATTAAATAAATTAATCTATATATAAATAAACTTAACTTGCAATTAAATTTATATACCTGTGAATATTTGGAATTTTTTTACACATTGATCCATGCTAATTATACCACCACTTAGAGTATTTGATCCTGATAAACGAGCACTTTCTTCTGTTATTTCAATCGTTTGCTCTCCGATTGAATGAGTGCCATTTGGATAGCCTAACAGTGACACTGCATCTGTTACAATTATTAATCCTACAAACCAATTTAATCTGTTAATGAACAAATATAATTATATATTGATTAATATATGAAACTGATGTGCCTGTACACCAATGGTCAAAGGAAGTAAAAAATAGAATTGATATAGCATTGTATACTTAATGTAATAATAACATTACTAAGAAAATTTTCCTGACTATTCTTGTCAATTTCGGGTTGTTATTCATTCGATTGTATCAGAAATCGCACGAATATATAAACAGCAACGGTCTAATAGGATCAGATTGAAGATTTCTTCGATATTTTTATCCCCATATGACGTGGAATACCGTAATGTTTTCATAGCCGTCATGGAAAAACTCAAAAACCAAATAATTCAGAAATGTTCATTACCGCAAACACTTTTCAAATAAAGTTTTGGAGTAGTTTTTCTATGTCATGTAATTTTCTCGATTGTTGCTCTATCAAAAGACTCAACATTTTCCTAGGAAATAGAAAACAATATATTTCTATACAAATGAAGACCACAGCCATCAAAATATGTCTACAGACATGGGAGATGTAGTAATCGAGGAGAAGTGGTTATACAAAACAGTCGAAAAGTCATGTGGAGTTCATTCGTAGTATTATCAGTTTCCTTACATATAATATATATATATATGGTCCTCGTAACTGTCAGAATTACTACATAATCAATCCTGATCCCTACTACACTTCCTATCCAACAATTATACCCACCCGATAAATGTAAGACTTCCTGTATTTCCTGATACTGTGTCTATCGACTGGACTGTGTGATGCTTTTTATGTGGGTTTGGACTCTAGTAAGCCTGCTTATAAATTGTCATTAAGCATTAAGTTGGTTAGTAAAGCAACCTTCCTATAGCCATCCAAGTGAACTATCATGGGATTTGCTTCAATGACCGTTTT